>OX465288.1:63437679-64054642 GCA_949987695.1 Merzomyia westermanni | reverse complement strand
TTGGCCGACCGGTTATTGACTACGCTGCGCCCATATGGTCGCCCAACCTTGCTGACACCAATTGGAGGAAATTGCAAGTCTGCCAAAACACCGCCCTCAGAACTGCTACGGGATGTCAGCTTATGTCATCTGAGTCTCACCTCCATCAAGAGGCAAAATTGCTCCATGTTCAAGAGCAGGCGGAACTCTTGAGTAGACAGTTGCTTCTGAACTGTCATAAGCCCAGTCTACTTTAGAGTGATCGAGCCCATTGGGCAAGGGGCCACAAAAGTTTTGAAGAAGGGAGCCTGTGTGAAGGGATTTTGCCCGGAGACCTTGTTTTGTGCAGCCATCTTTTACATTCGAAACATTGGACGGAGTGTGAACGTTTAACGTAAATCTTCTTTCAACAAACGCAGCAGATCCATTCTCTTGGTCCCGGGTTAGGTTTAACACCCGCCCGGAGCAAGAGACTTCTGAGCAGCCCTGCTGCAAGGAGCTGCTCGGAGGATGACAGTAGACAGGTGACAAGTTAGACAGGGTAACATCGAAATAACAGCCCTTGGTCGGGTAAAAAAAACCCGAGTCACTCCGGTACGATAGAACCGGATGTTGTGGGAATGTACAATAATTTGCTCACATCTTGTTCTGATGGCGGTACAAACACGGACGGACCACAACCAGTTCTGGAAACGCATTGTCTGTTGCGTAGCATTTTTGGCTTGAGATGTAGTCAGCCCAAACCTAAAATATATTGCATTAAGCTATGAACATAAATAGCTTCCGAGGTTTGCATATCATTGAACTTACTTTTTTCCTACCTGCAACATCGCTCATTGGTGGAGCAGCTGCATTTAGTTGACACCTTCTTCCGCAATTTTTACGTAACATTTCGACCATTTGTGGACTTCAAATAGAGTGTAAATAAGCATAAATAATAATTACAATACACAATTTTTGGGTAAAACTTACATTTTCTAGCGGTGCGTTTCCTTAAAGCAAGACAAATTCGAATGTGCAAGGTATTTGACATTTCCTTTCGGGATACAGAGTGTATGGGCCTGTTTGTAAATGCAGTATGTGCAGTGTTGTAGAAAAACCTAAGTCCCTTATTCCCAATTTGTAATTTGTTTAAATGTCTGGTTTGCGCGAATAAACACATCTATCCAAATGGAATTTAGTTGTGAAATTCAGACCTTTGTATCCGACTTATTTCAGGAATAGGAGAGGTTTCTTTTTCTGCAACACTGCACATACTGCATTTACGAACAGGCCCTATGCAATTCGAGAAGGAGAAACTGAATATGAAAGGGAAAAGGCAAATGCGACAATGTGAATTTCAGTTGCGATAGTCGAGTGTCGTTTAAGCAAATGCGAAATTTTTTTTCCCATAGCAATATAGAGTAACCCCCCAGGTATACCCACCGAAATGTGAACGGAAAAAGGTCTTTTTATAACTTTTTCGGGTTCATTTCGGAATTTTTTTCCGATCCTTTGGGGACTTTTTTAGGGCCATTTCAAAATGTCTTTGGGGTCATATCGGGACTTTTTGAGACTGTGTCATTTCAAGGATAATATTATGGAATGCTATTTTGCATAACCATATTTCACTACACACTACCTAAAAAGTTTCTAACGCATGTTTATATTCAACAGACAAAGAAAAGAAAACCGCATTCAAAAATTCTATACATATACAGCTACGGTCAACTAATTAGCACCGATACCCACTTAGTTACTTATATTGTGCAATATAAATATACACTTTTCCCTGATGGGAAATATTTCGTTTGTGTTTCCCAGTTAAAAGCATTTGATCCTAAGTATACTCGACTTGCACTTAGGCACGGTGGTGTTAGCATTATGGTCTGGAGCGCTATGTCATGGCATGGGGTCTTACCAATAAAAAAATTGAGGGTCGCATTGTAGGTTCATGTACGTACTTGCATTCAATATACTTTAATGTTTTTGTATTTTTTATTATGGTTCAATCGAGGTGGATTTATACCAGGTGATATCACGGCGAACTTATTGCTGAATACACTCACTGTCTATCAAATTGCATAGAAATTTTTTATTTTGGCACGAGACGCCGCTGCTCATATGTTCCTATGAAATCACCTGTAAGTGGATTCGCCTTGGGTTCAATATTTGATTTTGTTAAATATTGTGAATTCAATTTTGACTCTTTAAAAATAGAAAGATAATTGTATTAAAACTAAATATATATATCAATAATTATTTATACTGATATGTATGGGCGATCGTGTGAATTCAACAAAATTGCATTTTGTGTGCATAATAGTTTTAATTTATGCAATTTTATGGTCATTCAACTAATCTCTTTGTGGTATAGTGCAAGGTCTTAGTTAAATAATATATAAAATCAATGGTTAACACATATGAACGTTTGTCAGTTATAAAATTGGTTGTGAAATTATCAGCTAAAAGAGGAAAGTAAATTTTCAATTGATATAATCAACACTGCAACTACGATTCTAAATAGATTGCAATCGATTTTATACAAATATCACCGGAGAAACCTGTACAATTGCATTCCGTTATTATTAGATCAACTCCACTACAATCCACAGCAATTATAAAACATCTGTAATCAAAACTATTAAAAATTAGTACTGACATCATTAATCGTTACTTTATTTACCATCTACAAGGTGGCGCAAAAGTAAGCTTCCGATGTTCAACATATCGGTTGTGGCACGTGCAGTGTGTGCTGTTGCACCGTCTTGTTGGAACCACATGTTTTCCAATCCCAATTCATCAAGTTGCGGCAAAAAGAACTCGTTGATCATTGCTCTGTAGCGCTCACCATTCACAGTAACCGTTTGGCCCCGACCGATTATTGGTCAAATAAATAGTCAGCAATATTCCGCGTTCTGGAGCAGTGTAGCGTAACATTGTTTATTAACGTGTATTTCGCATGTGTTTACTACACAAATGTCAAAACAGAACTGACTTTAGGGGCCAATCGCAAAATTTATAGCATTTTCTGATAGGAGGATTACTTTTGCGCAGTAACCGTTTTTCACCGACCGATTATTGGTCAAATAAATAGTCAGCAATATTCCGCGTTCTGGAGCAGTGTAGCGTAACATTGTTTATTAACGTGTATTTCGCATGTGTTTACTACACAAATGTCAAAACAGAACTGACTTTAGGGGCCAATCGCAAAATTTATAGCATTTTCTGCTAGGAGGATTACTTTTGCGCCACCCTGTACAATCAACGAAATTCTTCGGTGAGCTGTATTGTTCATATTATATATCAATATTAAATTACAAGTATATAATTAAATATACATATATTTTTAAATATTTATCAAATTTTAGATAAAATAAATAATTTTAAACTAAATATTACATTTTAAGCAAAACATAATAGTTTTTGTTTCTTCATTCAATAAAAGTTCGTTTCTTAAATCTTTTATTCAATTAAAAACAAGACATTAATTATAATTTACAATAAATTATTCTCAATTATAATAACTTTAAGAATATTTTAATTGATTTACTTTTTAAATTATTAATATTAATATTATTTAAATTTTTATTAATTATATCAATTGTGTACACTCTTTCTCCAGTTAATAAAAATGTTTCGATCACCTATATGTACACGAAACTTCACAACAACAGAAACACAAAACGAAAACAATAACTCCATTACAGATTTAAACCTCACGCAAAATATAAATACTGACAATACATATCCAGATAATACTAGACTGTTTAGAGATAATTTTAATCCTCCAAAATAAATTAAACTACCAAATTTTTGGGAAGAATCCACAGAAACTTGGTTTATTCTCGTTGAAGGACAATTCCAAATAAACAATATACAAGATGACAATATCAAATTTCAAAATGTTTTAATTTCACTTCAACGAGAAACCATTTCAAAAATTATAGATATAATAAATCCACCTTCTATTTCAAATAAATATAAAAGTATTAAAAAAGCTTTAATTGATAGATTTTCTCTTTCTGAAGAAAAAAAGTTAGAACAACTTATTTCTAAAACAGAACTTTGTGATCGTTCACCATCTGAATTATTTCGACCTCTCTAACTAATACTTATTCCATTATTAATAAAGAACTTTTTATTAAATTATGGATTCGTAAACTACCGAAAGAAATACAAACCCACTTAATTTCTTGCAACAATAAAAATACCGATGAAATTATTATTTTAGCAGATAAACCTTTTAACTGGATTAATAATCCACAATCTTCTAAAATTGCGTCAATAAGTAGTGTTGAAAACATTGCTCTTACACAGTGTTTTAAAAATTTAACTGATTTAACAACTGTCATGTTTCAAAATTTAAACAAAATTAGTGAAGATATAAATGAGCTTCAAATTCGATCAAGATCTAGTAAAAAATATCGATCTAAATCTCGTATTTTTTCTAAACCCCGAAATTTCAATTACCAAAATAACAATATTTGCTGGTATCATCAAAAATTTAAACATAACGCTTACAAATGCATTAAACCATGCAATTTCAACTCACATAATAATAATATTAATTCAAACACTTTAAACTAAAACTTTCCTTTCATACTAGCAGATATTTCTACACCAATAATTGGCGCTATTTTTTTTAGAGAAAGTTGGTTTATTTGAAGATATTAAAAAACAATGAAATTACTGATTTAAAAACAAAACTTAAAGTTTATGGTTCTTGTGGATTTTGTGATATATTTTCACTCAAAATACCGATTTCCGAAAATAAATTTACTAATCTTTTAAATGATTTTCCATCTATAACCTGTGAACCAGTGCAACACCAAACGGTTAATAGAATTAAAACAAAAGGAGTTCTACCTTTTTCAAAACTTCGTCGTCTAGACCAATTTAAATTTAAAATTGCAAAAACAGAATTTGAAGTTTTGGTTAAAATAGGTATATGCAGACCTTCTAATTCTCATACTACATCTCCTTTACATTTAGTACCAAAAAAAGAACCAAATGATTGAAGACCGTGTGGGGATTATCGAAGATTCAATTTCATTACTATACCTGATAGATATCCATTACCACATATACATGATTTGATTATTGATTTAAAAAACAAAAAAAAGGTATTTTCAAAAATTGATCTAGTTCGGGCATATTATCAGGTACCCATGGCTGAGGAAGATATTCATAATGCAATAACTACACCCTTTGGAATGTTTGAGTTTGTACGCTTGCTTTAAGCTTACGAAACAGTTTACAAATATTTCAACGCTTTATAAATGAAGTATTTTCTGGGTTAGATTTTGTCTTTGACTATATTGATGATATACTTGTTCCTAGCGACAATGAAGATCAACATTTTGAACATTTAAAATATGTAGTTGAAAGATTGGCGAAATATAATTTAAATACTAAACCTTCGAAATGTATTTTTGGAACAGATAAATTAGATTTTTTAAGTTATGAAATTTCTAGTAAAGGAATAAGACCATCTTTGGAAAGGATTGAAACAATAATTAACTTCGAAAAACCTACTTCTATAAAAAAATTACAAACATTTTTAGGAATGGTTAACTATTATCATAGATATGTTAAAATTTTGGCAGCAGAACTTGGTCCAGTGCACGAAATGCTAACATTAGCAACTAAACATAAACTTAAAGAACTTAATTGGGCAGAGAAAACTATTAATGCTTTTGAAAACGTCAAAACATCTTTTACACAGAAAACTTTACTTACTCATTTTGATAAAAACGGTAAATTATCTCTTGCTGCGGATGCCTCAAATGTAGCAATTGATGCAGTTTTACAACAAGTTAGTTACAATGTCTTAGAACCACTTGCCTATTTTTCACGAAAATTATCTCCTACTGAAATGAAAAATTCGACTTTTGACACAGAACTTTTAGCGATATATAAATGAATAAAACACTTTGAACATTTTCTTGAAGGTAGGACATTCACTATATACACTGATCATAAGCCTTTAACACAAGTTTTTAATTCAAAAACAGACAGATCACCACGATAAATTTGACGCCTAGAGTACATAGCACAATTTACAAATGATATTCAATACATTTCAGTAAAAAAAAATATGGTTGCTGATACTCCTTCACGAATTCCAGATATTAATACAATTTTAGCTGAAGACATAAATTTCCAGACTTTATTCGAAGAACAACAAAAAGATCAAATCTTCAAGACATAATATCTGATCAAAATTCAAACAGTAATTTAAAAACAATTAATATTCCAGTCCATAATCTCAATATTTAAAGTGATATTTCACAAAAACCTTTTAGACCATTTGTTCCTACATTCTAACAGTTATTGACAGGCATGCACGTTGGCCAGAAGCATATCCACTTAAGGATATTTCAGCAAATACTATAGCAACAACTTTTGTCTATAATTACGTTTCTCGTTTTGGCATCCCACTTAACATTACTGTTGATCAAGGATCACAGTTTGCATCAAAATTATTTACAGAATTAAGTAAATTATTATTATATATAAAATTCAAACAGCTCCATATCACCCTTAATCAAATGGAATGATAGAAAGATTTCATAGGACATTGAAAACTGTTATCACTGCTTCAGATGATTCAATACACTGGTCTGAAATTCTTCCATTAATTTTATCAGGGCTACGTACATCTTTCAAAGAAGATTTAAAATATTCTTCTGCAGAATTAGTATATGGACAAACACGTAGGTTACCAGGTGCAATAGTTGTTTCCAACAATAATGGTAATGAAGTTGATAATACAACTGAGACTCTTTCTAAACTTAAAAAATATTTTTCACACGTTAGATCAAAAGTCATGCATCACAACACTGAGTATTCATTCGTTCCTAAAATTCCAGATACTTGTGAATACGTATTAGTTAAAGTTATACACAAGTCGAATTTGCAATCACAATATGACGGTCCGTTTAAAGTTATTTCTAAAAATGATAAAGTATTCAAAATTCAATAAGGAAATATTATTAAAACAAGAACGAAACTAAACACTGAGGATGGCGGAACGCCGAAACTGGTTTGTTACAAAACCAAATTTGACAAGGGATGACGGAAAATCGTTCCAATATACATCAAATTTCAAAAGACTTACTTAAGCCCGCAACCATTATTACGAGTATAGATACAACAATTAACACAATATCATCCGCACTTTCAAAAAACAAGAAGAAACATCAATTAATTTATCGTTACACTGGAGGGGAGTAAATGTAGGTTCATGTACTTGCATTAAATCTACTTCAATATTTTTGTATTTTTTATTATGGTTTAATATTTGATTTTGTTGAAATCAAAATGAAAATTTTGGGAATTCAATTTTGACTCTTTAAAAATGGATAGATCATTGTTGAATTATATATTATTATGTATAACACCGCGTTACACACATTCTGTCCTATGAACCAAATATACTTTTTCGGAAAGGGGAGGAAAAATAAAAATACACCTGTATCAGCGATTTTCATGTACACGTCAGAATTTTTTTTTTATGTATAAAGTATAAAGCTCGTAGTGTCCGTCTGTCCGCCTGTGATTTTTACTTGGTGCGAATAAGCCACAAACGTAAAAGTTATTTCGAGTCGGGCACTGCATTTTTTCTCAAATGAAATATATAGAAATGCGTTTTCGCACAACAGAACTTAAAACAATTGTCAAAGTATACGCCTCCTAGTAGCGCAACTGTCAGCTGATCGGAACAAACACACAAACGGCAGAGAGTGTGTTGTATCAAACAATAAATTAAACGAATTTATATGATGCAATATTGATTGTGCAATTCAATGTTTCATCTGTCATACCAAATGTAAGTGTTGTAAAAGTCATAAACAGTTTAGTGTTAGAAAGTTACTATTGATAAACTACAAATATATGGAGTAGGATGGGTCGAAAAACAATTTTTTTGTTTTTTTTGGAACGCTTAAGTAGTTTAAAAAATTGGAGTCCCTTCAAGTTATGCCGAAAAAAGGAAAAAAAAAATTCAGGAAAATCTGAGAATGGATAAAAATCTATTTTTTTTTTAAATTTGACGTGATACAGGCATTTCCACGAGTCTACCTGCAAAAATTCAGCTCGATTGGATCACGGAAAAGAGTTAAAAATCGATCCAAAGTCTTTCACACAGGTGGACAGACGGACACTACGAGCTTTATACTTTATACGAGGTGTGTTCAAAAAGTATCGCGAATTTTGTGTTTTATCAAAAATTATTTATTTATTCATGAATATCTATTTTGTCCCCTTCAAAGTAATCCCCATGAGATATTATACACGCCGTATTCCCCAGATCTGGCCCCCTGTGACTTTTTCTTGTTCCCTAAACTGAAGTGGCCCATGAAAGGACGACATTACGCTTCCCTTGACGAGATAAAGACGGCATCGAAGGAGGAGCTGAACAAGATACAAAAAAATGATTTTTTGAAGTGCTGCGAAGATTGGAAAAACCGTTGGCACAAGTGTATAATATCTCATGGGGATTACTTTGAAGGGGACAAAATAGATATTCATGAATAAATGAATAATTTTTGAAAAAACACAAAATTCGCGATACTTTTTGAACACACCTCGTATATACATATTAGCAACATTGATCTATATGTTTTTGAGTGAAAAAGAGTTTTACATATAAAACACATCTCCACCTTTTATTTGATACTATGTTAAATTATTTCTTCTTGGTTTTCTGATGTTTGGCGGTGAACACCGATTAACACCTCGAAATAGCCGATAACTTCTGCGTAAGGGTGTATCCGATTCGTGCTGGACGATTGGCCTGGGAGTTCGCTCTTGACTCACTGGGGCCTTTGAAGATAGCTCGGCATTTTGTGGAACAATTTCCACTGAAGATGTGGCCTGTTGCGATGTCGGTTTTTCTGAACTACTGTATCCGGATGAATTATACGGAGCAACGAATGTATGAGATGTTTCTGACTCTTTGGGCACTACCTCGGTGTTTGTACTGTACCTCAGCTTAAGTTGGTTGACATGTCTGTTTTTATAGCCTTGTGAAGTTTGTACCAGGTATATCATGTTGCCAATTTTCCTATTAATAACGGATTCGACCCATTTTTCCCCCTCTAGAGTAATTTCTAGCGTATACCATTTGATTTTTTTCGTACGTTGCTTCATGCTTATGGTTTTTTTGTTGTTTTCCTCGGATGTTCAAAAAGTTGGCTCAAAAAGAGTGTGTACTGGACGGCCATGGAGTAGTTAACTCGGCTGGAGTTTTTCCATGTAGATTCGGTGTAAATCGATATAAAGCCAGGTTCCTTAGAACTGCAGATTTAGTTGGTAGTCGGTCTTCAATATTTTTTTTTTACTGATGCCTTGAATGATTGTACGAAACGTTCAGCTAATCCATTTGAAGCTGGATGAAATAGTGCTGTTGTTATATGGATTATTCCATGTATATTACAAAATTGCTGGAAAGCATCTGAAGTCAACTGAGGATCGTTATCGCTAACTATGGTTTTAGGATATCCCTCAATCGCGAAAATGGCCGACAATGCTGAGATTGTGTTTTCGGTTGTGGTCGAAGGCATTTGTGTGACGAATGGGAACTGTGAATACGCATATATGAATTCTCCCACGCATTTGTAGCTTTTGACCAGTTCTGGTATTCAGGAACTGGGGCCGGATTATTCCGCTTGTATCTAGCTGCTTGCTGTGTTATGTCTTCGTCTAGGCCTGGCCACCACACATATCGACGTGCTAATTGTTTCATACGTAATATTCCCCAATGTCCTTAATGTATCATTTGGAGAATATTTTGTTGCAAGGAGGGAGGAATTACTATTCCAATGGCATCTGTGTGTAAGCATAGCATATTGTCTATTATGGTTAAGGCAATTTTCCGATTGAAGTACGGTATAATATCTTGATCACCTTGTGGCAATTTTTCTGGCCAGCCCTTGGACAAATAATGCCATACCTTTTTCAGTACGTTGTCCGTTTCGCTTCGTTCTTGGGTGATTACTGCGTTGATCGGTGATTGATATGCATGTCAAATTTTTTATCTGTAGGCATAATGAGAGTAAATTTTCTCCCGTAGAGATACTGATTGAAACGCTTTACCCCGAAGATAAACCCTCTTTTTCGAATTGGCTGTACTTAACTTGGTGCTTATCTAGTGTCTTAGACGCGAAAGCAAAGCGATTTTCAAACAGCTCAATAGTTGCTATTCGACTAATCGATTAGTCGGATAACCGATTGTAAACAAGAGCCCTTTTATTTATACTGATATACGCATGGACCAGCATATTTCGATATTGAATGACGTGGTAACAACATACCGGTGACATGGATCTTTCAGCAAGATAACGATCCAAAGCATCCCGCAAGATCAGAAAAACGGTGGATGGAGGAAAAAATTGTTAGATAGCTCGACTGGCCTTCGTGCACTCCGAACCTAAATCCTATCGATAATCTGTGGGAGCACTTGAAAAGGAAAATCCGCTTACACAAAAGTGGAAATTTCGCTGATTTGATGACGAAAGCACAGGGGGAGTGGGAGAGCACTCTGAGTGATGTCTGCTCAAAATTGGTGGAGTCAAAGCCTCGTAGGTGTGAAGCTCTAATCATTGCTTAACGGTTTTGCAACAAAATATTAAATATTGTTAAATTTGAGAAGTCACACGCGTTGAGATTGAGAGTAGATGAGAGACTGACTTTGTTTAGAATATGAGACTTAAAACTAGGTATACAATATGGGATTATGCAGGTGGTTAATTTACAGGTTGTATTAGTTTTATTTATGTATATACATATAAGCAACATTGATCTATATGTTTTTGAGTGAAAAAGAGTTTTACATATAAAACACATCTCCACCTTTTATTTGATACTATGTCAAATTATTTCTTCTTGGTTTTCTGATGTTTGGCGGTGAACACCGATTAACACCTCGACATAGCCGGTAACTTCTGCGTAAGGGTGTATCCGATTCGTGCTGGACGATTGGCCTGGGAGTTCGCTCTTGACTCACTGGGGCCTTTGAAGATAGCTCGGCATTTTGTGGAACAATTTTCACTGAAGATGTGGCCTGTTGCGATGTCGGTTTTTCTGAACTACTGTATCCGGATGAATTATACGAACCAACGCTTAGAAATGTATGAGATGTTTCTGACTCTTTGGGCACTACCTCGGTGTTTGTACTGTACGTCAGCTTAAGTTGGTTGACATGTCTTTTTTTATAGCCTTGTGAAGTTTGTACCAGGTATATCATGTTGCCAATTTTCCTATTAATAACGGCTTCGACCCATTTTTCCCCCTCTAGAGTAATTTCGAGCGTATACCATTTGATTTTTTTCGTACGTTGCTTCATGCTTATGGTTTTTTGTTGTTTTGCTCGGATGTTCAAAAAGTTGGCTCAAAAAGAGTGCGTACTGGACGGCCATGGAGTAACTCGGCTGGAGTTTTTCCATGTAGATTCGGTGTAAATCGATATAAAGCGAGACACCTTAGAACTGCAGATTTAGTTGGTAGTCGGTCTTCAATATTTTTTTACTGATGCCTTGAATGATTGTACGCAACGTTCAGCTAATCCATTTGAAGCTGGATGAAATAGTGCTGTTGTTATATGGATTATTCCATGTAGATTACAAAATTGCTGGAAAGCATCTTAAGTCAACTGAGGATCGTTATCGCTAACTATGGTTTTAGGATATCCCTCAATCGCGAAAATGGCTAACATTGCTGAGATTGTGTTTTCGGTTGTGGTCGAAGGCATTTGTGTGACGAATGGGAACTGTGAATACGCATATATGAATTCTCTCCCACGCATTTGTAGCTTTTGACCAGTTCTGGTATTCAGGAACTGGGGCCGGATTATTCCGCTTGTATCTAGATGCTTGCTGTGTTATGTCTACGTCTAGGCCTGGCCACCACACATATCGACGTGCTAATTATTTCATACGTAATATCCCCCAATGTCCTTAATGTAGCATTTGGAGAATATTTTGTTGCAAGGAGGGAGGAATTACTATTCCAATGGCATCTGTGTGTAAGCATAGCATATTGTCTATTATGGTTAAGGCAATTTTCCGATTGAAGTACGGTATAATATCTTGATCACCTTGTGGCAATTTTTCTGGCCAGCCCTTGGACACATAATGCCATACCTTTTTCAGTACGTTGTCCGTTTCGCTTCGTTCTTGGGTGATTACTGCGTTGATCGGTGGTGATATGCATGTCAAATTTTTTATCTGTAGGCATAATGAGAGTAAATTTTCTCCCGTAGAGATACTGATTGAAACGCTTTACCCCGAAGATAAACCCTCTTTTTCGAATTGGCTGTACTTAACTTGGTGCTTATCTAGTGTCTTAGATGCCAAAGCAATAGAACGTTCGCTGCCATCGTGATGAATGTCCGATAGTACTACACCAATACCAAAAGGAGATGCATCAGCAGCGAGGACTATGGGAAAATTTTCGTTAAAATGGGTTAGTTAAGTAGCATTTAAAATATGCTTTTTCAAATCTGTGAAAGCTTGTTGCTGTGATGTACCCCACTTAAATGGTACACCCTTTCTGCGAAGTTGGTTGAGCGGTGCTGCTAATTGTGAGTAATGCAGAATGAAATTGTGATAATAATTCACTTTGCTTGAGTTCCTTGACTGCTTGTAATCCTGAATAGTCCGGCAGGATACCATTAGCGCTTTTCCCTCATGCTTCTTATTCCGTTGTCTTTTAATATTTTCTCAACTCGGCTGATATGCTCCTCGGTGGTGGGCGCTGTAATGATTATGTCATCTAAATAGTTTCCGCATCCTTCTATACCCATTAAAAGTTGCTCTAAGTATCGTTGAAAAATAGCTGGGGCGCTTGCGATTGCGTAGGGCAACCGTTGATATTGAAATAAAGCGAGAGGCGTGTTTACAACCAACATTTGTTTCGAAGGTTCGTCTAGCACCACTTGTAAATATGCGTCTTTTGAGTAAATTTTCGAAAAATTCCTACCTTGACGTATCGTATGTAAAAGGATTCTCGTGGTGGTAGCGAATACTGCTGAACGTCAATTTGTGCATTTACAGCTTGTTTTAAATACGTAGTGTGCCATCTGGCTTTGGCGCAAGAACGATGGGAGATGCCCAATTACTGAATTTTATAGGTTCCCAAATACCGGCTTCCGTAAGTCTATTTGCTTCAGCTTTGAACTTCGCCATTTTGGCAAATGGTATTTGCCTGGATTTTTGGTGTAGCGTTTGTCTTAAGTAGTATGCTAGCTTTAAAATCTTTAATAGCACCGAGAGCAGGTTCAAACACCTCTTTATATTGATTAATTAGTTATGCTATTTTTAGTGTAAGTTCCATTTCTACATTCGAAATTTGTTGAATTTCAAACCCGAATTTTTTGAATAGATCCAACCCGAACAAATTGTTACATTTTTCAATGCTGAACACGATCAAGGTAACTTTTTCGATTTGCTTCCACATTTTGTGACAGTATTCAACTCGCCCAAAATTGGAATGGGTTGCTTCCCGAATGCGTGTAATATACGAATGCACTTGTTAAGTTTTGGACTTTTCAGCTGTTTTTAAGTTGTATAGTTAATAACTGAAACTGTTACTCCGGAGTCCATTTGAAATTCAACTATTTGGATATAAAGTTGGACGTTAATAAAGTTTTCATTTGATTCACTTTTTACGACTCCCGTCAAACTAAACACTGCCTCGATTGAGTCGACGGTATTAGTGCTTTTGACTTTGTGTCTTTGCATACTCGTTGGTTTGTTTTTGTTTGAGGCACTTTTCACTTCATCGTGGGTCTTTTTATTTTTGCTTTTCTACACACAGCGGCTATGTGTCCTTTTTTACCACAGTTGTGACAAATGGCATTACGAAATTTGCACTTGTCTAGCGAATGAGACTGTCCGCAGCCCGAAGATTTTAAATTGGGTTTGTTTACCAATTCGCTCTTTTTTTGGTTTACTTCGCTGTTTCTTTGCTTGTACAAAGTTTACTGATTTTTCGCAATTTTCTCTTATTGTCACGACCGTCTTCATTCTTTCAAACGTCTCGGCAATTACTAGCACATCTTCAAGTTTTGGTTGTAATTTCATATACATCTTAACGAATCCACGATAAAAAATAGGATTTTTTCTTTTCCTCACTCCCAACCGAATATGCCACAAAATGTTGTGTTAACTGTTGCACATATAATTCCCAATTCTGCAATTCCTTGTTAAAATTACCGATTCACCTGCACCCTGGTTTGAACCTGTAGTCCTGTTGTTGCTGTTGTGGTAACGACAAAAACACTCCGAATGTTTTGGGGAGTGTTGTCGAATTAACGGATTTGAACCCGGTACTCCCGTGCGGTACTGCTCGACTGTCGTGGTAGCGATTTATGACCAGTGAAACCTTCTAGGTCACGTCACCCCTCCTTCCGTAAGGAAGGATAAGATGGGTAATGAGAGGTGAGAGGCATCATATTCGTTGATCAACCATCGAGTTGCACGTCATTACCTGTGTGCATATTAGTCGCCTCTTACGACCGGTATGCCTACCTTGGTCATATTCTAGACCCCTACCCCCCAGGGGGTAACATGTAGTCCTCTCCATGAACGATTGCATCTACTTTTGCTGTTCTTCTATTAGACTTTTTGTAAACTGCTGCTGTTGTTCAAGCAAAATTATAAAATTGTCTTCCCGGTCGCCATCTTACTCCTTTATATTTAACACTTCTTAAATTATAGAAGTCACACGCGTTAAGATTGAGAGAAGATGAGAAACTGACTTTATTTAGAATATGAGACTTAAAACTAGGTATAAAATATGAGATTATGCAGGTGGTTAATATACAGGAGTATATGAATGTATTACAAGTGAAGCTTTATTTATGTATATACATATAAGCAACATTGATCTATATGTTTTTGAGTGAAAAAGAATTTTACACATACAAGGTGGCGTATCAGAAAATGCTATAAATTTTGCGATTGGCCCCTAAAGTCAGTTCTGTTTTGACATTTGTGTAGTAAACACATGCGAAATACACGTTAATAAACAATGTTACGCTACACTGCTCCAGAACGGAATATTGCTGACTATTTATTTGACCAATAATCGGTCGGGGCCAAACGGTTACTGTGAATGGTGAGCGCTACAGAGCAATGATCAACGAGTTCTTTTTGCCGCAACTTGATGAATTGGGATTGGAAAACATGTGGTCGGTGAAAAACGGTTACTGCGCAAAAGTAATCCTTCTATCAGAAAATGCTATAAATTTTGCGATTGGCCCCTAAAGTCAGTTCTGTTTTGACATTTGTGTAGTAAACACATGCGAAATACACGTTAATAAACAATGTTACGCTACACTGCTCCAGAACGCGGAATATTGCTGACTATTTATTTGACCAATAATCGGTCGGGGCCAAACGGTTACTGTGAATGGTGAGCGCTACAGAGCAATGATGAACGATTTCTTTTTGCCGCAACTTGATGAATTGGGATTGGAAAACATGTGGCTCCAACAAGACGGTGCAACAGCACACACTGCACGTGCCACAACCGAAATGCTGAACATCGGAAGCTTACTTTTGCGCCACCTTGTATAATAGTTATTAAGCAAAAAAAAAAAGGAGCTTTTTGAGCATAAAATGAAGGCGTTTCCAATTATGGGACCGTATAAATAACGAAATTTTTGGCTTAACTCTTATAAAAGTACGACGTAGTTGAGGTATGTTAGGAAAGCAAGTGTAATCAATTAAATTACATTTAAACTGAGATATATTCTGAAGAAGAGCAAAAAATGTTGATAGAATTTTCGTAGTATTGTGGGAAGGAAAATTAGTGCGCTGCTTATTAGTTGACCGTAGCTGTAACAATAACACTGGATCACAAATTCCAACTTTTTTTCTGCACCAGAGACGCCATAGTGAAATTCCTATGTAAAATCACCTCCTAATTCCGAAAACCAAGGTTATTTTTACTTGAATGGTACCGTTTTTGAGATATTTACGATTTACCGTTATTTCAAAAAACAAAAAAGATGGCTCCACTTAATCGTGTATATCTCAAGAACAAACTGAGCTCTTCCAAAACGGTTTGAAAAATTTGAAAGCTTATAAAATTTACTATAATCAGTACATACAGGGTGGCTGATGAATTTTGCTACATTAAGAAACTCAAATAATTTTTTTTTCAGTGTATGGAATTAATTTTTCTTTTATTCTTGTTAAAGCTCATTAAATTTTATTAAATATAGCTTAATTAGTTTTAAAAATAATGAAATTTAAATGCCCCCCCTGCTCGTCGATGCATGTGCGGCATCTTACCAAAAAGTTGTTCATTACTGCTTGGAGAGTTGAGACAGGAATAGCCGCAATTGTTTCTCGAATGGATTGCCTTAGTTCATTCAAATTTGTTGGTTTTGCTTTGAAGACTTCCTGTTTGCAATAACCCCACAAGAAAAAGTCAGGTGCAGTAAGGTCAGGCGACCTGGGTGGCCAACGGAATGTGGAGTTTCTGGATATCAGCTTATTGGGAAATTTTCGTCGCAATTCTGTCATAACAGGTTGGGCTATATGAGGAGCTGCACCATCTTGCTGAAACCACACAGAGTTGAAAGAAATTCTCATTCGGCGTAATTCTGGATAGAAAAACTCTCTCAACATGCTCAAGTAACGGTCTCCAGTAACCGTAACGGTGTGACCGTTTTCTTCGAAGAAGTAGGGCCCGACAATGCAGCGTGATGAAACTGCACACCACACTGTGACACGAAGTGGATGCAATTCCGTCTCATGGAGTATCTGTGGGTTGGAAGCACTCCATATTCGACAATTTTGTTTGTTTATGTTGCCGTTTAAATCGAAATGGGCCTCGTCAGACATGAAAAGACAGTTCAACATGTTTCCATCCTCTTCCACCATTTGAAGCATCTTCTGGCAAAATTCCAAGCGAATCGGCAAGTCTGCAGCGTTCAGTTTGTTGGCCATTTGAATTTTATATGGGAATAAGTCCAAATCTTTGTGCATAATTGACTGTAATGACTGTCTGCTTACACCCATTTGACAAGATAAGCTTCTTGTCGAAACACGTGGATTGTTTTGTATGGCAGCAGCTACAGCAGCGATTGTTTCCTCCGTTCGAACTGAAGGGTTTCGATGGTAAGGTCTTCTGTTGACTGTCCCATGCTCGGCAAAATTGTTTACAAGTCTTATTATGGTCCATCTGCTCGGAGGATTGCCGCCAAACGTGCGCCTATACTCTTTTTGAACCGAAACTACGGACTCCAGTGCGTGATAGCGGCGGACAATCCAAATTCTTGCATCAGTGTCCCAGTTATCCATTTTTGTTAAATGTAAAAGTCAATCTGCAAAATAAAAAATAAATTAACCAGATTCATTAAATAGAAAAAAAGTTATTTAATTTTTTTTTGGTAGCGGCTTTCATCAGCCACCCTGTACAACACTTTTTGCTAGGTCCTGCAGATTCAAACATATTGAACAATCATTACGGATTTTTTAAATTTTTTTTGTAAAAATATAAAAAAATTTGTACTTTGCGAGGAAGCATCTCGAAAACTTTTTGTTTTTTTGCAGATATTTTTTCCCCCCTCTAAGCTCTGTTTTATTACAAAAAAAATAAGCTATCAGTGAACAAAATCGATGAACTAATACAAAAGTTATAAGCATTCAAGTAAATATATCCATTTAATACTTAAGTACCCTACAAATAATAGCATATGTACATATGGTTCTGTCTTAACTCTATGATCTTATTTTATAATTGAAAAAGTTATGTGTCTTGTTTTGACGCTTATTTAGATTAGGATCGGTTTCTCTTATGAGAAACCAACAGTAGTCGCCCATCATAGCGACATCCCAGAATCCTTGATACCGACTTTCAATCACTTTCATTTGCTGGTGAAACCTTTCGCCATGCTCGTCACTTTCGTCGCCAAGATATTGCGGGAAAAAATTTAAGTGGGAGTGTAAGAAATGAATTTTTAAAGACATATTTACTCCTGAAAGAAAATAAAAAAGTAAATTAGATAAATACATAAGTGACACATTAGTATATAATTTTCTTAGGCTGGATTTATCTTTCAATTCAGAACAAATTTTTTGTTTATATTTTTCCCGTTCTTGTTTGTTCGGAACTGGACGATGAATTCAGATTTATGGCTATATATTCTCATGTAAATTTATGTAATATATAATTTATTATAATATGTTTTTTTTATTTACCCATTTCCGCATAGTTTTTGATTAAGTCGTTCACTATCATCTCGTAGTTAGGACTTTTGTGTTTGCCTAAAAAAGAAGTAACGACCTTTTCAAAAGAATCCCACGCTGCTGCCTCCACTGGTGACAATAGTTCTTTGAAATGGTTATTGGTCATCATTTTCCTTATTTGCGGTCCCACAAAAATCCCTTCCTTTATTTTTGCTTCTGAAATCTCTGGGAAGATTGTCTTCAAATGATGAAAAGCTTCGCCTTCTTTGTCCAAAGCCTTCACAAAGTTTTTGATAAGGCCGAGCTTGATGTGGAGCGGAGGTAGAATTATTTTTTCCTTCTTTATAAGTGGAGAGTATTTTGTGTTATCTACCCCAACTTGAAACTCGATTCGTTCTGGCCAATCCTTTATGATGTAGTGGTCTTGACGAGCTCGGCTATCCCATTTGCATAGAAAGCAACAGTATTTTGTGTATCCACTTTGTAGACCACATAGCATTCCAACGACTTTAAGATCGGCACATATTTTCCAATCATGTTCTTCGTATTTGATTAACTTGAGCAATTTTTGCATTATCTCATATGTTTCCTTCGTATTTACTGCATGCGCGATCGGGATAGATGGCTTTTGGTTGCCAATATGCAATAATACGGCCTTTAAACTTAATTTATTGCCGTCTATGAACAATCGCCACTCTTTTGAATCATATGGTTCACCAAATTGTTTGAATAGACCAGCAATGTCTTTGCAGTAACAAACACTGTCCTCCTTCGTATAGTACTTGGAAAATTCTTCGTGACGAGTTCTATAATATGTTACCTTAACATCGGATGAAACAAATTTAAATTGTTGCATTCGAGAGGCGTGTAGTTCGGCCTTTTCCTTTGACAATTCCAAATCCCTTATCCAATCATTGAGTTGTGCTTGTGACAAAGAATTTCTTTCGTTTTCCGTTTGAAATTCAGTACACATGATGCCGCGTAATCAGATACTACTGTTGACAATGAAACTGGAGCCGGAACTAAAGTTAAATTTGATTCTGGCAATGTCGCTTCTGTTGAAATTAGTTCTGGTAATGACACTTTAGATACGCTCGCATAGGTTACTTTTCTGGACTTTCCAACCCCAAGTACTTTTGAGTACAAATATAGCAGTCCGTTGAATGGCAAGTTGGTTTCCTCCACTTCATTGGTGTAATAAATTTCACACGTCGCCTAAATAGATAGTTTCAGGAATTAGTCAGCTATGCATTAAAAGGGAACAAATTCCTAATTTTTACAACGTACCTTTTTGTTCCGGTTTCCGAAGAAATCAATTCGACTCGGCATGTGGTGCACACAGTGTTCGGTGTCCATGGTTTTTCATTGTTTTTAGGCTCAATTCCAAAACACCAGTATGTAACTTTCAAAGGATTTGAAAACACACGTCTCATACTTTTAACAATAAATTGACCGCAGATGAAACAGAACATATCTGGATCATTTGTACACTCAAACTCTCGCGCCCTTTTATTCATTTTTTATTTTAAGTAAATGACGGGTTATAAACTGCAATTATAAACTGAACAGTATCCGGCGAGCCTTGCAGATATTATGAAGGAACAAGGCGCATGTACTCTTATTTATACTTAGATCCAGTAAAAATTCAAGCCTACCTAAACAAAAAGGTTCCCTAGTTCTACAAAGAAAGCACTACCTGCCTCAAAAATATGCTCTTGTTTAAAATGTACCTAGGTTTGAGAAAACGACACTAACAGCTTTTTGTATCTAATAACTTTTCGAAAATCTACCTGCTAACTAACTGATATACGAATACTAACACATATGTACCAGTAGGGTACTTAAGCATTAAATGGATATATTTACTTGAATGCTTATAACTTTTGTATTAGTTCATCGATTTTGTTCACTGATAGCTTATTTTTTTTGTAATAAAACAGAGCTTAGAGGGGGGAAAAAATATCTGCAAAAAAACAAAAAGTTTTCGAGATGCTTCCTCGCAAAGTACAAATTTTTTTATATTTTTACAAAAAAAATTTAAAAAATCCGTAATGATTGTTCAATATGTTTGAATCTGCAGGACCTAGCAAAAAGTGTTGTATGTACTGATTATAGTAAATTTTATAAGCTTTCAAATTTTTCAAACCGTTTTGGAAGAGCTCAGTTTGTTCTTGAGATATACACGATTAAGTGGAGCCATCTTTTTTGTTTTTTGAAATAACGGTAAATCGTAAATATCTCAAAAACGGTACCATTCAAGTAAAAATAACCTTGGTTTTCGGAATTAGGAGGTGATTTTACATAGGAATTTCACTATGGCGTCTCTGGTGCATTTTGGCTGTAAACCAGTGTAACCGCGCTGGAACAATATTTTATAAAAGCGTGCAACTGTTGCCGTATGCTGACGATATTGATATCATTGGCCTTAACCACCGCGCCGTAACTTCTGCTTACTCCAAATTAGAAAAAGAAGCGGAAAAAATGAGTTTGATGGCGAACGAGGGAAAAACGAAGTACCTTCTGCCATCATGCAAAGAGTCAGCGCATTCGCGCCTTGGCAACCACGCCACTGTTGGCAGCAATAATTTCGAAATAGTAAAGGACTTCGTTTACCTGGGAACCAGCATTAACACCAACAATAATGTTAGCCTAGAAATCCGAAGAAGAATTACTCTATCAAACAAATGCTACTTCGGACTGAGTAGGCAATTGAAAAGTAAAGTCCTCTCTCGACGAACGAAAATAACACTCAATAAGTCACTCATCGCACCCGTCCTGCTATATGGTGCAGAAGCTTGGACACTAACTGATGAGGCTGCTCTGTGAGTATTCTAGAGAAAGGTTCTTCGAAAGATTTGTGGACCTCTACGCGTTGGCGACGGCGAGTACCGAAGAAGATTTAATGATGAGCTGTATGAGCTTTACGCAAACGCTGGCATAGTTCAGCGAATTAAAACACAGCGGTTTCGCTGGCTAGGTCACGTTGTGCGAATGAGTGAAGATGCTCCTGCCCAGAAGGCATTCTTATCGGCACGCGCCGGTGGAAGCAGAGCAAGAGGGAGACCACCACTCCGATGGGGGACCAAGTGGAGACCGATTTGCGATCCCGCGGTGTTTCCAATTGGCGCCAGTTGGCGCAACGAAGAAACGACTGGCGAGCTATTTTGGATGGTCAAAATCGCCCAGGCGGTTAGATGACCATTTAAAGAAAGAAGCTGCATATGTATAGAATTTTTGAATATGGGGTTTCTTTTCTTTGCCGGTTAAATATAAACATACGTTAGGAACTTTTTTGGTAGCGGTATGGTGAAATATGACACACGTAGTGGCCACAAAAAACTCAAAAAATCCCCGAAATGATTCCGAAATGATTTGAAATGAATCCAAAACGTTCCAAAAAGGTTTCGAAAAAACTCGAACATAATCCCGAAATATGATCCCGAAAACAGCACCGGAAAGGTACCGAGGTAATTCCGAACGGAGCCTTATATGTCCAAGAATAAATCTTACAAGTCTCGACAAAAGACTTTTTGGTTCACATTTCGGTCGGTATTCCTGCAATAGCATTTCTGAAGATGAATGACAAGAAGAACGCATTCTTATTTGGCGAATACACAGATTTTTTGTAATGTTCACGTTCGCGTGTAAATTCGTTAAAGAATGTACTTGAATATATATAAATAAATAATTCCCAACCCTGGTATTCAGCAATGGGATGTAGAATATCAATCAAAATTCACTACCTTCGCTCTCTTTAGACTTTTCCCTGAGAATATCGGTCAGTTTATTGATGAACAAGGCGAGCGCATGCATAAGGTTTGCTGAAAAAAATATCGTAAATATGCTCTCAGAGTCTCGTAAACGAGAACGGAATGATGTTTATAGGAAGGAAAAAGAGTTCGCAAACATGTTTAACTAGCTAGTTTTTAAGTAAAGGAACTCATTACATAAGCCAAACCTCAATGGATCCTTAAAATTTTTACCTTATTGGAAACAAAATTGACAGGAGACTCTAGTTGTAATTTGCACTATATTTTATTGTTTCTCAGAATTTTCTGTCAACCAACTAAGATATTTATATATAGTTACGAGCGACGAAATTTCTTCTTTTCAAACCTTCTCATAGGGCAACCAAAAAAAGTTATTGGTCAATGTTGTTATTCACAGTACTTCATCCTGCCCAATGAGCACGATCACTCTGAGAATCGTCATCAAGCTCTTCTAACGGAAGTCCAAGGAAACGCGCAGTTTCAACAGGTTTGGACCAGAGTCATAGTGGTGTTAGAAGAGTATGTCCAATTGAACAGGTAAAGAGATGTTCAGTTTCGTTCGAGGGCATACCACATGCAGGTAAAGTATTCGGTATTGTGGGGTTTAGTCTGGATAAGTAAAAGTAACCTGTTACAATATCCAGAACGAAGTTTTGCTAGCATGACTAGTCTCTCTTGGTCAATATATGCCTTCGCCTATGGAAAAAGGTGTTTTGGCCCCTAACTCCAGCTTTTTGGGGTGTACTGGAAACTCATGCAGTTTTTGTATGTTTGGCAAGACCTACAACCTGAGGCACATTACCTTTTCATTACCACACAGTGTAATTTGCAGATCGGCATGGCTCGACCGGACCACTATACCTTGGCATTCTAAGGCAGTGTCTCCAGGGTCGATGTCGAGGACAAACAGGCCTTACGCGAGATCCCGCAGCTTTCTATACAGTTTGTAACAAGTGCAAAATTTTGTAGAATTTATTGACCTGTAAGTAACTAAAGCCCTTTTTACGCCATTAGTAAAGCCGATACCAGGGGGTCGATTCTGGGTTTTCGTTACATTGAAGTGAATTCTCGTTTTACTTTAAACCTTCGATTTGTAAATTTGGCGTGAAGGTCAAATTTCAAGCATTGGCTCTTAAAAATTTAAACGTTTTAAGTTATAAAAACACTTGTTATAATTACTATAACAACTTGTGTCAACGTAATTCAAAATGATATCCAGCAGTTTTCACCGCAAGGATCAGAATCGCATTTTACAGCTCAGTGAAGTGAAGAGAGGAGAACATCAATTGGTAACTAAAGTGAAACTAATGCGAAACCAAAATTGATACCCAGGTTCACGGATTGAATCGGTTCAAAAACAATTCTTACTTTTCGAGTTAAGAAATCGTTCATGGGATTAATTAATCTGTCCCCCAATACTAATCGCATGAAACCACTATCTGTAATCTCCCCACGCTTTCTACTCTCATGGAAATGCCCGGAATCATGTTTAGGATTAAATTACTAAACGGTTTGGTCTATAGCCCATTTTTGCTGAATGTAATCGAACTTATTCTTTATTTAAATTATATGTTTTCCCTGCCTTCAAACGACTCGGCAATATATAAAAAAGGTGCGGTATACGGATGCGTCGGGATGGTGGGTTACCCGTTGGGAATTACATATCATTATTATTATTAAGAAGTCCTTTCCATATATATATCCATATTTTTAAGGTTATTTTCAAAAGTTAGCCACAGTGTTTATTGTGATACATATTTTATTTCAGGCTGGACGTACTTTGTTGTCTTGCGTAGCCGATGAGTTGGCAACCGATAAAGAGAATGCGAATCAGGAAATAAATCACATACTTCGACATAATTCTCCGTTATGGAGTAATACCGACGAACTTTTGTCTCAAATTCGTCAAATCTGTTCGGATAAGCAATGGCGACACAACGTATTTGTTTTACTTTATTGCAACAGTGATCAAAAAGTCAAAGAACAAAGTTCACTTCTAATTAAAAGTCCAAAACTAAAAGAGCCGCTCTTTGAACTACCCACTTATGCTGGGATTGAACAGCATGAGGACGTGGCACAATATCTAAAGCCACAATCTTTACAGCATATGGTATACCTTTGTCTTGGTAATGATAATCTGGCCCATGTACGTGCAAAATATTTTAGTGGTTTGAACTTTTCCACCCAAACTTTGACATTTTGTGGGGCAGAATCATTGAATCAATTAGATATGGATACATTCCTGTACGCAGCAACTATCCAGGCCAAGCGTGCTCTCCAAGTGGAACGCGAATCCTTTTATAATTACAATTCTTGCAATCGAAGTGTCTGTGGACGTCCTCGAATTTTACCGTTTGTTAACTTACATGAACAATTATGCACGGAAGAGCAAAGCAATTGGTGGCTATCTGCCTACCAAGTCTACAAAAATCTTAGTAATGACAATTTGGCAGAACTTCGCGCTAATCTACAATTTGGTATTGAAGCAGTGCGTGGTGTTAATGGTCCTAAAATTGATATGATAATCGTTTTTAAGTTGGGACAGATATTTGTGGCACGTTCTCAAGATATTGTAAAACCTATAGAAAAGGCTTTTTTGGAGGCTCGTGCAGAAAATATTTACAAATATGGATTAAACATGGTTAAAATGAATAATAAAGGCGTACTAGAACCATTTCGTAAATTTTTTAAATTTGCCAAAGCCAACACTTCTATAATTGAACGTCAAATTTGTAATGCGGCTGAGGATGCTGTATCATACTTGGCCTCACGTTATTTTAAGAAAGCCGAATATGAAGATTTAATTGAAGAATTAGCTGGTATTCAACTGCCATTTGCAACTTATTTACAAGCAGAGGCTTATCGAAAACTAGATGAAGCAAATAAAACGCCAAAAAAGACTAAACGTATGTATTTGGATCGTGCTAGTGACTGCCTTAACCAGACACTGAGTTTGTTGAAAAGTACTGAAACTACTTATCCTGACCATCCCTTGAATTCTATAATACATACCGAACTGAAACGCTTACAGCAAGCAACAATGAAATTTATTAATGACGGTAGCCCAGTTGTCGGACACAATAACTCGAGTACCTATGAAGACGCTGAAGGTGATTTCTATAATGAGATCCCACTATCTGCTACTCCAGCTATAAATCGATCAAGACGTGAAACTAATGCTGTTGCAATGATTGCTTCACCGCGTAATATTGAAATGGAAAACTTGGTAAAGCAAATGGCCAACACCTTAAGTTTAGTTAAAGAGGAATTAACTTCTATCAAAGAGAAAATTTCGGGTCTAGAAGACGCAATGAAACGTACACGCATTACAACGAACCCACCATCACGTGACGATGCTTCTCAAGTTTTGGATGATCTTTATATGATAGAAGATGCCTTACAAAATCAATTATACCAACCGCCAGCTCAAGCACATCTAACTGGCAGTATGTTTTCAAATGTTCCAAACGGCCTAAATGGCCAACCTCATGCTGGTGCACATAGTCCATTTGTGGCGACCCAACAGTCAACACAACAAAGAAGCTCGATGCATATGCAACCAAGTAATATAGCTGCTGCATATAATAGCCCAATATTCAATCCAAATTATCCAATAAACTATTATTCACAACCATATATGATGCCACAACCACAAGCGCCTCCCGGATCAGCAGGCGGTTTGATTGGTGAGTATTATAATAGGAAGCATTTGATAACTGGGATAACCTTAATCTAGTGGATGGTGTGCTAGTTCACCATAGTAACAATAAATAATAAAAATCGGGGTGGCTGCCAAAGGTATTGCTCCTGCGAATTCGGAAATAGATAAAAAGCCACAACTCGAGTCGGTGAACAAGCTATGCGGGTTAGGGGCTTAGAATATGCCCGAGGTAGGCATACCGGTCGTAAGAGGTGACTAATATGCACAAAGGTAATGACGTGCAACTCGATGGTTGATCTACGAATATTATGCCTCTCACCCCTCATTACCCATCTCTCCTTCCTTACGGAAGAAGGGATGACATGGCCAAGAAGGTTCCACTGGTCATACCAAATCGCTACCACGACAGTCGGGCAGTACCGCAAGGGAGTACCGGATTCATATCCGGCCAAGGACTGTCAGTTCGACAGCACTCCCCAAAACCTTCGGGGAGTGTTTTTGTCGTTACAACAACCTATGCCTTATTCCCTTTGGAGGTACATCGGAAAAAGCTATTATTACACTATTAAATAAACTTTTTGTACTTTCTTTTATTTTTAAGGTCAACGTAATGCCCTTTCAATGCAATATATGGATGCCGGTTTAAGCTTTAGTATGGCGCCGTCCACTCCTTTGCTACCGGCACCGACACAGGAGGGTCGTCCTAGCAATATATATGGTCTTTTATCACAACCACAGCAGCAACCCACAGGTACAGCGCAGTTACCTCAACTTTCAGTTCCAATGTCTATTCCACCCTTGGTGCCAGTAATTGTTAGCAATGCTTCATTAAATGTACCAGGAGTTGGCGTTTTTCCACCAACTATATCATCCCAGGCAACGAATGCTGTAGTATCCACTGCAGTTCAATTCAACAAGGCTCTTAATAATCAGCCAGTTGAAAAGGGACCACCTGCTAATGTAGTTATCACTAACTCCGATCCATTACCAAATCCTAATAGGTCAGCTATATTGGCACATCAACCAACTTTGAGCGTTACAATACCACCTCACCACATTAAACAAAGTCTTGTTGGAACTTCGGAAGCAAATATACAACCATTTCCTCTACAAACATCTTCAACAACTGCTACTAGCAGTGGTTCTAGTGGTGTTGGTTTTACTGGATTTGGATTTGGTAGTGTCAGCACATGTACAGCGACTCCATTCGTTATCACCTCCAGTAATAGTTGTACGACGCCTGTATCATCAACAACATCAATATTCAGTGAAAGCAGCATAAAAAGTATAACTTCCAATCCATCATTTACAGCTATTAGTACTACTACTTTCAGCTTCAAACCACACATCGAACAAGCTCAAGCCCTAGCAGCAGCTGCCACAGAAAATATTTCTGGAGATGGCACTGCATCACTCAATAAGACATCTGAAAGTTTTTCTAGTAGTGGGAATAAAAGTAGTACGGAAGCTGAGGTTGAATACGATCCAAGACCTGACTTTAAACCAATAATTCCTTTGCCAGACGAAATTGAAGTTAGAACTGGTGAGGAGGATGAGGATGTTATGTTTTGTTGTCGTGCAAAATTGTTTCGGTATGTTGATAAAGATTGGAGAGAACGTGGTATTGGCGATATAAAAATTCTTAAAAACCGGGAAGGCTTTTCGAGAATACTTATGCGCCGTGAGAAGATACATAAAATATGTGCTAATCATAAAGTTACTAAAGAATTAATGTTAAAAACACCTACAAGTAAAAAGAAGGGATTTATATGGATAGCTAACGACTTTGCGGATGAGGAACTAAAAACCGAATGTTTCTTTGTACGTTTTGAGGCTCCAGAGTCTGCAGAAAAGTTCCGTGATGCTTTCATTAAAGCACAAAAAGAAGCCGAAGAACTTGATCTGAAAAAAGAAGCGATTTGTTTGAAGGAACATGTAGCTAAGGAAAAAGAAACTGCACAACAACAGCAATCGGGACAATCAAGCTTGAGTAAGAGCGCTGTGTCAAGCTTCGCCACAAGCACCCCAGCTGCCAAAACAATATTTGATAAAGTACCAACTGATGTCCCACCTTCCACTATTTCAATATCTGCAGAAACAAATACTTTGTCAAGTGGCGGGGTTTCGAAAACATTATTTGGTGGAATCTGCACGACATTCGCTTCTAAAACTGACACTTTAGGAGGCAAAAAAAATAAAGATATTTTAAAAAATACACCATCGCCATTTGCTAATTTCAGTTTTGACAAAAGTCCTGTCACAACCTCGGCCAGTCAACCCGGTGCTGTCTCTACAACTACGAGTGCTGTTTCACCATATGTTAATATATTCAGTAATTTGAGTAAGTCTGGTGCCACCGATTCATCACCATTCAGCGTAGGAAATCTACCAGGGTTTCATCCATCACTTTCAGTTGGCGCGGGGAACATAGCTGTACCAAATGACGCCTCTACACGGGCAACGCCGTTAAACAAATCTGCTGTTTCTGATACGGAAGATGAATATGTACCTACAGCAACATTTAATCCAGTAATACCATTACCAGACCTAGTGGAAATTTCTACAGGCGAGGAAAATGAGATTGTGTTATTCGAGCATCGTGCCAAGCTTTTGCGATACGACAAAGATTCAGGAGAGTGGAAAGAGCGTGGTATTGGAAATATAAAATTGTTACAAGACAAGGGAGATTTAAATCGAGTGCGTTTAGTTATGAGACGTGAACAGATTCATAAACTATGCTGTAATCAGCGCTTGCATAAGAATACCGTTTTTAAGTCTGCAAAAAATTCACAGACTGCATTAACATGGGCTGGTCGAGACTTTTCAGAAAATGAGTTAGTCACTGAAATGCTAACGTTGCGTTTCAAATTTCCCGAAACATGTAAACAATTCCATGAAGCTGTGTTAAAGGCTCAATCAAATATGAGCGATCAAGGTGATGAGAAGAATGTCAAGGCAAACATAGAACAGTTAAAGATGAAAAATAGTGATGGCAAAGAATCCACAACCAAAGGTTTTGGGGATGCTTTCAAGCCAAAGACTGGTTCATGGGATTGTTCTGCTTGTTACACACATAATGCAGCTGACCAGGACAAGTGTGTTGCTTGTGAAACCTTCAAGAATGGAACAGTGCCGACAAAAGCAGACACAAACACCTTGCTTAAAAATACACCAAAATCGCCGTTCACGTTTGGGTTTTCTTCAACGGCTGGTAGCACAAATGGACCTACATTGCTAAAAGATGGAACCTTTAATTTTGGGAAGCCTACATCAGCCTCAAGTTGTATTGATACAGAGGAAACAAAAACGTATACAATAGCAGCTTCTACAATGCCATCAACCACTAAAACTGGTTTTGGTGATCAATTCAAACCAAAGGCTGGCTCCTGGACTTGCCAAGGTTGTTACTTGAGCAACATTGCTGAAGATGTGTATTGTAAGGCATGTAATGCACCTAAAGATGATACAGTTCCCAAAAAAGAATCGGCAAATAATATACTTGCGCTCTCAAATCCAACACAAAAGTTCAATTTTGGCTTTAATGCTGTCGCAGCGGATTCTACTCCTCCTACAACCACAGCCTGTGTCAATAATTCAACTAACATAGTTGCTAATAGCGGTTTTTTGTTTGGTGTCCGCACCACAAATACGCAAACCGAATCGGGCAAATTGTTATTTGGACCTATTTCAAATGCAACCAGTGCAGAGACGGCAAAGACATTTACGTTTTTCCCAGATCCATCAGAAGATAATTCCACTTCAGTGAAAACATCCTTCTCATTCTCTTTACACTCGAAAACTGTGGAAGCACCTGTAATGCCTGCACTATCAGGGGCAGGTGGGGAATGTACAATTTTCTCTTTGGACAAGAAAGATTTCAATTTTACCTTAAAACCAAAAACTCCCGTTAAGTCTGCGAAGAGCCCCATTAAGTTTGGAGGTGGTGGCGGTGATGCAGATGTCGTAGCGGATGACGGGGATGAAAATGAGTATCAAGAAGAGGAAAACAACACATATTTCACGCCCGCTATACCACTACCGGAAAAGGTCAGTATTGCCGATAAATGTTTAGTAGAAATTATAAATATACTTTATTTGTATTACATAGTAAGCTAGCAGATCCCGACCAGAAAATTGGTTTCCTTAACTCCGTTCATCTCACTTCCTCTTATTATTGTTGAGGGGCATTACTTCACCGTACCTTCTATTCGCATTTAACTATAACTGCTTTCAGGAACCTACTAACTTTGTGTTGTTGAGAGATTGTCGGTGCAACTTTGGATCAATCGGCCGGGTTATGTAATATCGAACCTCATCGACCGGTTGTCGTGTAAATGATATGACGTCGAACCTTCGAGGTTATCCCACTCATTAGTCCGTTAGGTTTTTCCAAGCTTTCATAGGCCAAGGTAGAGTTGCATTTGACCCTTGGCACAGGCATATATAGTATTTCTACTCATTTGTTTGAATAGCGGCAGATACAATCCACAAAGACCGGTGTGGAGTCTTTTGCTGGATATGGATCCGGTACTATCACCTTCTGATACTAACTAGCCCCACTGCCGCGGGAGCAATTTGTTTGACCCCGACGAACCTTCTGGTTTTTGTTGTTGCCATGATTATCTCTCCCTAGTCGATGTTGTTAACAGTGCTTCGCCCTGGCTAATGGGCACGACCGTTGTAAGAATCGTCATACAATTTTTCTAAAGAACCTCGAAGGAAACTGGTTATATCGAGGCTGTTGTTAGAAGATCCAGATTGAAGTTGCGACATAGTGTCTAATCTCTATTTAAAAGGGTATGATGTTAATAACGAGTGATGTGATGCCGGATTTCATCATAGTACTTAAGCGAGGGATCTTCGTCCAAAAGATGTCTGTTTGTATGCCTAGGTTCATGAGCATGTTTGCTTTTTGATGGAGGTGAGTTTCAGAGGACATAAGAAGACCTCCCGTAACAGTTCTGAAAGCAGTGTTTTGGCGGTCTTTCAACATCCATGCATCAAATGCATACGAAGTAGATTGAGAAAACTTTTGTTTATTTATTCTTTTCGCTAATTTATTTTATAAAACCGTCTTCATTTCCTAAATATTATACCTGAAACTATTTAAATCAATCACTAAAACTCCAAAAAATAGAATCTCACCAAACCCTATTTAAACCGGGGGTTGTGTGGTCTATTTAAATATTAAACAAAATTTTCTAAATGTTCATTCCGTTAATTTCAAGACTAGGCATGACTTCAACGTCTTTCAGTATACCCTAACATGAAAGGTATTCACAGATGCCAAATAGTGAAATAGTGAAAGTATTGGCTTTATCGTTTTTTTTGTCAATTTCATTTAGTTTTAATGCCCTGAATACACATAGAATTTTTATTTTTTATCCCAAATAATCAAAATGCATTTAGTTTCAAACATTTTAACCGTAAATCTCACTTAATGGGGGAAGGGGCCTAACCAAATCTTTTGCTCTGTACCTGATATTTTCTGTAGGATTTTTGCCAATACTGTGGGGGTGTATTGGTAAACATTTTGTGTTCAAAAGTAGCAACGTTTTAAAATCATAACGTGACCAACTTTGTGAGCCGAAATACATATCCACCCTATACAGCACTTAACAGGTGTTTAAATTTCGCCGAGTTCCAGTTCTTAATTTCTCCTCTGCCATAATATACGACTTCCATCTGGACCAAAACTGATGAATTAATCTTAGGCTTTGAAATTTTTATCAACAAAAGGTCTTACTTCTTTTTTCACTTCAGAAATTACTCCTTTTTCGCGCTACTCTGCCCTTAACATCATTGCTCCTAAGAACCCTACGCGCTGCCTCGTCTGATACTTGGGTTTTTAGTGTTGTCTGAAGCCTTAATAACTAATTTTTGGAGCTGCTATATGAGAGATTTCTAAATTTTCTGTTGATATTTGACGTTGTTCTCTCACCGGCAAGCAATTTTGTTAAACCGCTTCGTGCCATGTTTTCTAAGTTACCGCAACCCTTTTATCGGAACAATCGATTGTATGGGGGCTATATGTTATATTGGCCCGATCTTGTTAAGTAATATATTTCAAAATAGCGGTCGACTCCAGCCTGTTTTCTCTAAAACTAGGGACTAGTTTGTGTTCAAATTATAATACCATTTCATGTTCATTAAAGGTATAAATATTAATCAAAATATTGAATTTACAAAATTTGATTGTAATAGTTGTTGTTTTTTCCCCCTGTTTTTGATGTTGTAGTTGTAGCGATGCTTCGCTCTGCCTAGTCGTTAATTTCCTTACCTAGCATCGTCGTCGAAATCTTCCGACAGGAGTCCCAGGAACCTGGCGGCTTCAATAGGGTTGGACCAGAGTAAGATTGGTGATAGAACAGTCTGCTCAGTTGAGCAGATGAATAGATGGTTGCTGTCATGGGGAGACACACCACATGCCTGGCAGGCATTTGACATGTTAGGGTTCAGTCTGGATCAGGGTTGCGCTATTTTGATTTGGATGAACACGAACCCGAAAATAATATTTATTTTTGATATGAAAGTTGTTGGGTAGTTATAACACTAAACACGGTATAAAAGAGAAAAATCTTAGGATCCTATAGGTGTTCTCACTACCCATTATAGGATCAAGGCTCATATGAACAAATTTAGCAACTTGCGAAGAACATGCTCAATACCCTTGAACTTCTTACGCTATATTGCAAACGCATACGTTATTTAAACCGTTGAGTGTGCTAGAAGTTAAGTTAAACAAATTTCTCTTAACTTGTTAGTAATAACATTTTTCGGTATTTCTAACAACTAAATGCTTAAATTTTTATAGTTTCGAAATATTAACAGATTTCTTAGTCCAATCTCATATTTCTCTGACTAAAACTAGTAAAATTCTCAAAAATTAAAATTTACTGAGCCCGACAAGTAACGTATGGAGTTGACTTCTAGTAACTTCTGTCTATTTCTGACTACTTCTAGCAATTTCTGGCTCGTAAGGACTCACAACTAAATTGGCAGTTGGTAGTGCTATCCCAACTTGCGTTTCAGAATCGCAAATAAGCGAAATCGCCTAAGATTCTGGGAGTTCATTTGCTTTGGCATTTTGGCATATTTTAGAATCTAGGCGATTGCGATGTCTAGAATTTCACTGCTGGTAAGAGTTGAATCTATTACAATATCCAGGACGAAGTTGGGCCAGCATGACGCTTGTTGTTGTTGTTTTTAGCGACAAAAGCACCCCCGAAGTTTTAGGGAGTGTTGTTGGAAGTGACAGTCCTTTGCCGAAGATTAATCCGGTACGCTCCGGTACTCCCTTTGCTGTACATGGCCGACTGTCGTGGGAGCGATTTGGTGTGACCAGTGAAACCTTCTATGTCATCTCACCCCCTCCTTCCGTATAGAAGAAGTTTGGGAATAATATACATTTCCACAACAGCCGGTTCTACCGTACCGGAATGACCCGGTTTTTTTTACACGGACAAGGGCTGTTATTTCAGTGTAATCCTATCTAATCCGTGATGTCCCACCTTCAAATTGTCATCCTCGGAGCAAACTCTTGCAGCGGGGTTGCTCCATTTTCTCCTGTTACGTGCTGGTATCGGACCCAATCCCGGACCAAGAGATTGATTTACTGAAAGGCAATTTTTATTAAACGGTCGCATTCTGTTCAATGTGTCACACATAAGAGATGGCTTCACAAATCAGGATGCTCAGGGCTTAACCCTGCCATTCACAGACCCCGTACTTTCTTTAGTACCTTCGAGGCACCACGTTATTCACGCCTTAGGGCGTTGTTTTTGTTGTTGCTATTAACAGTGCTTCGCCCTGCCTAATGGGCACGATCACTCTGAGAATCGCCATCAAGCTCTTCTAACGGGAGTTCAAGGAAACGCGCAGTTTCAACAGGGTTTGACCAGAGTGATATTGATGTTAGAAGAGTGGGTTCAAATGAACAGGAAAAGAGATGTTTGGTATCGTGATGGGACATACCACATGCAGGGCACATATTTGGTATTGTGGGGTCCAGTCTGGATAAGTAAGAATTTAACCTACTACAATATTCAGAACGAAGTTGGGCTAGGATGACTCTAGTCTCCCTCGGAAGAATGCGCTCCTCATCAGCTATTTCAGGTGGTTGAGTATTAATAACGGGATTCACAGGCCCAGATCTGAGGGATCTGTCTACCGACTCGATATGGAGGTGGTTAGAGCCCGCCTGTGGTTCGCAGATCAAACAAGAATCTCATCATAGAGATGTTTCCTTATGTCGCTCGGGGGCGGAGTTTCATCCAATAGATGGCGGTTTGGATGACTGGGTTTGTGGCAGTTCATTAAAAACTGTCTGCTCAACAGTTCCGCATGCTCGCGTGTATTGAGCATTTTGACCTAATGAAGGTGAGACTCCGATGACATAAGCTGACATCCCGTGGAAATTCTGATGTCGGTGTTTTGGCAAACTTGCAACTTCCTCCAGTTGGTGTCAGCGAGGTTGAGCGACCATATGGGCGTAGCGTAATCAATAACCGGTCGGCCAATAGCCTTATATGTGGCTAGCAACATTTCTTTATCTTTTCCCCAAGTACTGCCGGCCAGCGACTTGAATATCTTGTTGCGGCTCTGTACCTTAGATGATATTGCAGTGGCATGACTAGCGAAAGTGAGGCTGTTGTCAAACGTCACACCCAGGATTTTAGGGTGGCTGACAGTAGGTAGAGGTACTCCATCTACGTGGACATTTAACTCTTGTCCCATCTGCACATTCCACGTCGTAAAAAGTGTCGCCGTCGATTTAGTCGGAGACAGGGTCAGGTCTAGCTCGGTGAAGAAGCTGGAAAGGTCTCGGAGGTAACAGTTAATCCTCGTACAGAGTTTGTCAATGGAGGGGCCCTTGACCGCCATAATCGTGCAGTCGTCAGCGTAGGATACAATGGAGACTCCGTCTGGTGGGGAAGGAAGCCTCGAAATATAGAAACTAAACAAAAGGGGGGATAGGACACCACCCTGCGGCACCCCTTGTTAAATTCTTTGTGGTCTGGATTTTTTGTTCCTAAATTTGGCTGACGCCTGTCGACCGTTGAGGTAGTTAGCGGTCCACCTTTTTAGGCCGGCAAGGAGCGGTGTCTTCCAATTCTCTTTGTGGCGTGGTTGACCGTTTCGAAAGCTTCGGAAAGGTCAAGTGCCACAAGCACCGTCCTATGGTTTGAAGGCTGCTGATTCCGCCTTAGGGCGTCCCGCGATACACGTCGCTCTAGCGCAGCCCCACCGCCCCTACTATCCTCAAGCGACCACAATGATAAGCCCAGTCTCCACGACTAGCAGCACTGCTGCAATGCCCGCCTCACCGCTCAACAGCGTTTCCATCTCGCACAGCCGCTCATCATTCCCATCCCCTCCGTAACAGGCCAACGAGCACTGCTGAGCGTCATTCCCCTCTGTCTCTGCCCCCAATTCGTCAACTGGCTGCCGATTCTGACATTGGCATCCGACCACCTGCTAATTATCTATAATATAAATGCGCATCTAAGGTTTTACCAATTAAACATGTTTAGATAGGTATTGCCCATAGTTTAATAATTAAAGTTGTTCTCGGTTTGCACCTTCTCGCTCTAATGCCTCCATCTTGAACGCCCTTAGCAATTACAATGTTGTCTCTTTATAAAAGTACTGTTTTATTCCGAGTATATTCCTTTCGAAAAAGCACTATAAAGCATACAAACCAAATTTTTCTGATAAATTATGCAATGGCATCACTTTTTTATTCAAATCTGCTTTGTGTTGACTTTTCTATTAAACAGGGCTGTGACAATTCTCATATAATGAGTTTGTTTATTTATTAAAATTGCAAAAAACCTAATTTTTTCGCGTCGAATGAGGGTAAGATTTGCTGTGATATTTACTAAAGCGGATAATAAATGTTTTAAATATGTTTCACAGGCGGGAGACTAGGAACCAATGGATTTATTCAATGCATAATCCATACATGTGTTTATGAATAATATATGTATGTATCTTGGCTTCTGTTGTCCGGAGCAGTATCGCCCTAGTAATGGCGTGGTACTCAGGATTAAAGACCTCAGTTGCTAGAAATACATGACTGACAGTTATGCCATAGCAGTGTAGGTTATTGACTGGCGATGGTCCCTTGGAATCGGACTACCTTTCCATTGTCATGCGGATTTAGTGGCCGGCAGACTTTATGACTGCAGTTTGACGCACTTATTGGTACAAAGGTAATAATTGCAATATTTTACCTTGATTTGGAAGAGACATCGATCAACGGTCGGCAGGCGTCAGTCTCGTTTAGGAACAAGAAACCAAGGATGCCACAAGTATATTTCGAAGTTTTCTCCTCCACCAGAGGGAGTCTCCATTGTTTTCTACGCTGACTTCACTAATCATGCCACCGCCATAGCCTCAAAGGTACAGAGCAACAAAATCCTCAAGACACTTGCCGGCAGCACTTGGGGTAAAGATAAATAAACGGTGCTTGCTACATATAAGGCTATTGGCCGACCGGTTATTGATTATGCTGCACCCATATGGTCGCCCAACCTTGTTAATACCAACTACACCCTTTCCAAGTGTACTTCAGAATCCGTAAATGTACTTCGGAATAGTTAATTGTACTTCAGACATCGTAAAATGTATTTCAGAATAGATGTATATTGGAACGATTTTTCGTCATCCCTTGTCAATTTCGGTTTTGTTACAAACCGGTTTCGGCGATCCGCCATCTTCAGTCTATGTTTTCGTTCTGATCTGTGTCTATCCGTTGTTATGTATTTATAGTCTGGATGCTGTGCCTGGTACTCTTAATATGCGTGTATATGGTTCGTGTGTTAGGTTCATGTGTTACGAATGCTTCCGAACGGGTACCTGTAATAATGGTTGTTTTTAACGCTCGTTAATTAGTTTGTGGATTTTAGGTCAGGTAATGTTAATCGTGAGTTTGAATAGTCTATATTGAAGGTTGTTTTTTTAGCTCGTTACTTAGGTATAAGTCGGTGATTTTCGTCTTTTGGTTTGTTTTCTGTGTTCGCTCGTTTATTGTTATTCGTTTGGTTATCGTACCTGCTGCGTTGTTTTGTTTTTTGTAAATTAGTTTTAGCGGCTCAAATATTTCATCAGAATTGGTGCTTGTTTGTTCGTTTATTATTTTCCCGTCAAAAGTCTTTAGTTTGTATATTTCCATGTTTTCAGGCACATTTAAGCGTCGACCTTTTCTTTGTACGTGAAGTGTTCTGGCTGTGTTTTTGATGTTTGGCGGGGTGCATTTGTTTTCTAACAGGTGAGTTTTAGTGTTGGTTCTTAGTTTTTGTCCTACGTTGTTCGATGTTCTGAACGCTGTGTTGATGTTGTGTTTCTTGAAAAAGTTTGCCAACTTGTAGGTCGTGTTTTCAGTGTATGTCATCGTCGTCCAAATTTTGGATTTCTCCTCGCCGTTTTTTCTTTTCTGCGCCCCATGGTTCCTTCGGAGTTTATCCACTAGAGCTTTATGTATCCGTTGCTCGTAGCTATGCTGTGTATGGTGTTGAGCTCTTTCTTGTACGATTTCTGAGTGAGTGGCGTTCTTGGAGTCTGTCTACTAGGTGTCTTAATGCTGCATTCTTGTGCTGTTGCGGATGGTTTGATGTAGATGTAGATAAACTTGTTTGTGAGTTTGTCAATTCTTATTGTTAGGTCCAGGTAGTTCAGTTCTCCATCTTTCTCAGTTTCCATAGTGAATTTTATATATATATTATATATATATTATTACCTTAAAAGCAAGTTTAAATCTTCTTTGCTTAACACACATTTTTTTTAATTACTTCCTGTGTTGTAGTGGGCACATCTTTATCTATTAACTGTATAAAGAGAAGGAATAAATAAGATAGGATATTCAACAATTGTAAAGTTTAATGTACATATCAATATTTTAATTACTTGTCCGGTAGAGTTACATAGATAAGTGTTTAACCTCTTTAGAGTTTTTTTACCAACGAACCAGCATTAATTAACACCAATACTAATGTCAGTTTACAAATACAACAAGGAATCGCTTTTGCAAACAAGTGCTACTTCGGACTGAGTAGGCAATTGAAAAGTAAAGTACTCTCTTGAAGAACGAAAATAACACTAGAAGTCACTTATCGTATCCTTCCTGGTTTGTGGTGCAGAAGCTTGGGCACTGACAACATCTGATGAAATATTTGCGGACCTAAACGCGTTGACAATGGTGAGAACCGAAGAAGATTTAGTGACGACCTACAAGAGATATATGCAGGTACCTACATATTCCAACGAATTAAAACTTAGCGGCTTCTTTGGCCTGGCCATGTTGTGCATATGAATGAATTTGTTCCGGCGCAGAAGGTATTTTTATCGGCACCCACGGGTGGTAGTAGAGGAAGAGGGAGGCCACCACTCTGATAGAAGTACCAAGTGGCTACCGATTTGCTATCCCGTGGTGCTCCCAATTGGCGTCAGTTGGCGGAAAGAAGAAAGAACTGTCGAGCTATCTTGGACGGCCAAAATCGTTTAGACGGCTAAGCGCTATTTAAAGAAGAACAAGAGTTGAAAAGGTGAGAGTTGTAAATTTCTTACCAATTTGCATAAATTATGAAATGACGTTTTCTTGCACTTCTAAAGTGCATGAAGTGCAATTTTTGGCTGGAGATTATGTCGCTTCAAGAACCTTCTCCATAAATTGGTTTCGGCCACTATATTTTGCCTTTGAACAAGTGTTTCATAAAATTCAGCAACCTTAAAAAAATCTTCGTAATTTTCTTCACTGTGATTTGTTGAAAAAATCGAACGAATCTTTTGAAGATCCTTTTATGTTCTATAAATCGAGTACCTATTATGTCGTTTGCATGTTTTCCACAAGTTCTGAAAAATGTTTCAAAGTATGTTCGTCGGAACCAATACGTCGTGACTCCGCCGCTAAGTCATTTGCGAAATCTACCACAAGCGCTTGATCCATATTTATTTGTTGAAGCTTATTACACAAGTGCAGAACGAAACGTTTTGAGTAAGGGATTTTTAGTTTTGTGTTAACAAAAATGAAAAAAGAACTCGTTAATTATTAAAAAAAATTGTTTTTAATTTTGAACTTTATAATACTAAGCAATAGAGATAATCTTGAAATTTCATAAATTTTGCGCCTTTAGCAGGCAGTAGGGTTTTAGCTCGGCTGTCCCCCGATCGAAAAACACGCAACAAGATCGACCACGTTGTGATAGACGGACGGTACGACAAAACAGGCGCAACAAAAACGCAGGGAAAGCTGGACGTCGAAAAGCTGCAATCGCAACAGACCGCCAATTATTTCGCAGATCGCCTCTCACACCTGCTCTCCGAGAGCACAATTCAACCTAGTGGAATGCATGAGCAGTGGGATCATATCTCAGGAGCACTCCGTACCGCAGCCGAAGAAGTAATTGGCGAACGCGAAGAAACAACTGGTATGATGATGAGGAGTGCCGCGCTGCAACGAAAAGAAAGGACGAAGCCTACAAGGCAACGCGGAATGTGTGTGAACACTACCGCGAGTTGAAGAGGGAAGCGAGGCGGCTTTTCCGGGCGAAAAAAAGAGAGGCAGAAAAGCGTGAAATAAAATAGCTTGAGATGCTGGCCAACGGGAATAATGCCCGAAAATTCTATCAAAAAATCCGGCGAATGACAGAAGGTTGTAAACCCGGGGCAAACTCCTGTAAGAATGAGAACGGCGACCTGGTGGCCGATGTTCAGAGAGCACTCAGAATATGGAGGGATCACTTCTCTGCCCTTTTAAATGGAGAAAGTGAGCAAGAAACCAGAGAAGATGCCCAATCCGAGCCCACAATCGAAGATGATGGAATTGACGTTCCACAACCCGACTATAATGAGGTGCGAATAGCAATATCTCGATTTGAAAAACAATAAAGCAGCTGGCGCTGATGGTTTGCCTGCTGAACTATTCAAATACGGAGACGAGGAGCTAATAAGGCGCATGCATCAGCTTCTATGCAGAATATGGTTGGATGAATGCATGCCTGAAGATTGGAATCTAAGTGTTCTCTGCCCAATCGACAAGAAGGGCGATCCTGCAAACTGCGTCAACTATCGCGGAATAAGCCTTTTCAATATCGCATATAAGGTTCTATCAAGCGTATTGTGCGAAAGACTGAAGCCTGATCTGAACAGACTGAGTGGACCTTATCAGTGTGGCTTCAGACCTGGTAAATCTACCATCGACCAGATTTTTACAATACGCTTACAAATCTTGGAAAAAACCCGTGAGAAAAGAATCGACACACATCATCTCTTTGTTGATTTTAAAGCCGCTTTCGATAGCACGAAAAGGAGCTGCCTATATGCCGCTATGTCTGAATTTGGTTTCCCCGCAAAACTTATACGGCTATGCAAAATTACCTTGATCAACACCGCCAGCTCGGTCAGAATTGGGAAGCACCTCTACGAGCCGTTCGAAACTAAACGAGGTTTCGGACAGGGTGACCCCCTATCGTGCGATTTCTTCAATTTAATGCCGGAGAAAATAATACAAGCTGCAGAACTTAACCGCGCTGGAACAATATTTTATAAAAGCGTGCAACTGTTGGCATATGCTGACGATATTGATATCATTGGCCTTAACAACCGCGCCGTAACTTTTGCTTACTCCAAATTAGAAAAAGAAGCTGAAAAAAGGGTTTGGTGGTGAACGAGGGCAAAACAAAGTACCTTCTGTCATCTTGCAAAGAGTCAGCGCATTCGCGCCTTTGCAACCAAGCCACTGTTGGCAGCAATAATTTCGAAATAGTAAAGGACTTCGTTTACCTGGGAACCAGCATTAACACCAACAATAATGTTAGCCTAGAAATCCGACGAAGAATTACTCTTGCAAACAAATGCTACTTCGGACTGAGTAGGCAATTGAAAAGTAAAGTCCTCTCTCGACGAACGAAAATAGCACTCTACAAGTCACTCATCGCACCCGTCCTGCTATATGGTGCAGAAGCGTGGACACTAACAACATCTGATGAGGCGGCTCTGTGAGTATTCGAGAGAAAGGTTCTTCGAAAGATTTGTGGACCTCTACGCGTTGGCGACGGCGAGTACCGAAGAAGATTTAATGATGAGCTGTATGAACTTTACGCAGACGCCGACATAGTTCAGCGAATTAAAACACAGCGGCTTCGCTGGCTAGCCCAGAAGGTATTCTTATCGGCACCCGCCGGTGGAAGCAGAGGAAGAGGGAGACCACCACACCGATGTAAGGACCAAGTGGAGACCGATTTGCGATCCCGCGGTGTTTCCAATTGGCGCCAGTTGGCGCAACGAAGAAACGACTGGCGAGCTATGTTGGACGGTCAAAATCGCCCGGGCGGTTAGATGACCATTTAAAGAAGAAGAAGAATTTCAGACCTCTAAAATTACGGTATTATTTCGGTCTGTTATTTTATTACTACCAGAACCAATGTGCACGCATGCAGAACATGCGGTTTTTCTCTGTGTAGTTGCTCGGTTTCTCCATTTAGGAGGGTATAGAATCCATAATCTAAGCACTCTGTACATTACTCACTAGGTCGCTATTTTTGCCATTGCACGTGTTAGCTCCGGTCTTAAATCCTTCCGTCATTTGCCGGATTTTTTGGTACAATTTTTGTGCGTTGTTCTTGATGGCTAGAAGCTCAAGTTCTTCGCACTCACGCCTTTCTGTCTCGCTTTTTTTCTTACGGAAAAGGCGCTTCGCTTTCTTCTTCAACTGTCGGTAGCGTTCGCATACTCCGCGCATTGCATTTGACGACAGCGTCCTTTCTTTCCGTTGCAGCGCTGCATTCTTCGTCGTACCAGGGGTTTTTTGGGGTCCGCCGGCATCCAATTACTTCATGGGTGGCGGTACGGAGAGCTCCAGAGATATGCATAGCTCGCATTCTATTGTTCCGATAAACGGGTTTTGACCTATAAATCTTGCAATTAAAGAGCTAGGCACTTAAATTTTGCAGGTTTCATACATTTTATATACGTAACTAGTGAAAATTAGCCAGATTGGACCAACATAACATATAGCTCCCATACAATCGCTTGTTCCGATAAATGCGGTTTGGGCTGTAACTATTGCAATTTAATAGCAAGAAATTCAAAATTTGGTAGCTACAGTACTTATTACATATGTAATGTGTGTAGTAAAAATCTTCAATATTGGACCAATATATATCGTATATCACCCATACAACACATTTTTCCGATAAACGGGATTTGGGCTATGTATCTTTGAATTAACAGGGTGAGACCATGAAAATTTTTCAGAATTTGTACTTATTGTAAGTAAGGATCAGGCACTTATACATGTTCCTAGTTCGTCTAACGCTTTAATACCAATGAATTTAGCTTCACTCCAACAAACTCAAAAGTTTGTCCCTGAGTTTGTGCACAGTCTTGCCAAATGCTGGCCTCACTGGAAATTGATGCCGTTGCATGATACATCCTAGCTGCCCCTTGGATGGGTGTGATTCTCGGTATACGAGGTGTGTACAAAAAGTATCGCGAATTTTGTGTTTTTTCAAAAATTATTTATTTATTCATGAACATCTATTTTGTCCCCTTCAAAGTTATCCCCATGAGATATTATACACTTGTGCCAACGGTTTTTCCAATCTTCGAAGCACTTCAAAAAATCATTTTTTTGTATCTTGTTCAACGGCATCGAAGTCTTTATCTCGTCAAGAGAAGCGTAACGTCGTCCTTTCATGGGCCTCTTCAGTTTAGGGAACAAGAAAAAGTCACAGGGGGCCAGCTCTGGGGAATACGGTGGCTGCGGCATCATTAGTGTGTTGTTTTTGGCCAAAAAGTCGCGCACAAGCAACGATGCGTGAGCAGGGGCGTATCGTGGTGCAAAAGCCAATTTTTGTTCTTCTTTGCACATCTTCTCGGCCTTCTGAGAACATTTTGTACCACCGATAAACGTTGCTTCGGTCCAAGGTAGCTTCTCCGTATGCCACAGTCAACATTCGGAATGCATCCGCGCACTTAATTTCGTTTTTCACACAAAATTTGATACAGGTTCTTTGATCCATTTTTTTGAATAGGTAAAAATCGAAGACGATCCAAAACACGTGCAAGCAAAGCAGCTGTCAACAATTAACTGAACATTCAAAATGGCCGAGCTTGTCGGCATAAGTGAGAGACATGAGTACCAACATAACGCCACAAAAAATTCGAAATTCGAATATACGTAACCAGCGAAAATTCAAAATTCGCGATACGTTTTGAACACACCTCGTATATACTTCTTTGCTGGATTGTTTATCGGTAACTATTTACATTTTTTTTATTGTATTATTACAAGAGCCTGGTACAATAAGTTCTACTCCATTACATAGACCTTTGGTTACATCTAAGTTACGCAGCATTATTAATGCATTTTTGTTTGTTTTTACTATTTAGAACCTCTTTATTATGCGACACTTTTTCGCTTACAATTTTAAAATTCTTTCCAAATATCTCGTAGCTTTCATCACTACCCTCGCTCGCATATTTATTAACTTCAGGCATTTTTTTTTAGCTATATACGAGGTGTGTTCAAAAAGTATCGCGAATTTTGTGTTTTTTCAAAAATTATTTATTTATTTATGAATATCTATTTTGTCCCCTTCAAAGTAATCCCCATGAGATATTATACACTTGTGCCAACGGTTTTTCCAATCTTCGAAGCACTTCAAAAAATCATTTTTTTGTATCTTGTTCAGCTCCTCCTTCGATGCCGTCTTTATCTCGTCAAGAGAAGCGTAACGTCGTCCTTTCATGGGCCACTTCAGTTTAGGGAACAAGAAAAAGTCACAGGGGGCCAGATCTGGGGAATACGGTGGCTGCGGCATCATTAGTGTGTTGTTTTTGGCCAAAAAGTCGCGCACAAGCAACGATGCGTGAGCAGGGGCGTTATCGTGGTGCAAAAGCCAATTTTTGTTCTTCTTTGCACATCTTCTCGGCCTTCTGAGAACATTTTGTACCACCGATAAACGTTGCTTCGGTCCAAGGTAGCTTCTCCGTATGCCACAGTCAACATTCGGAATGCATCCGCGCACTTAATTTCGTATTTCACACAAAATTTGATACAGGTTCTTTGATCCATTTTTTTGAATAGGTAAAAATCGAAGACGATCCAAAACACGTGCAAGCAAAGCAGCTGTCAACAATTAACTGAACATTCAAAATGGCCGAGCTTGTCGGCATAAGTGAGAGACATGAGTACCAACATAACGCCACAAAAAATTCGAATATACGTAACCAGCGAAAATTCAAAATTCGCGATACTTTTTGAACACACCTCGTACACTTTTGAAACCTGAATTTTTCTTAAATACCACCAATTAATAATTTTTTAAAGTAACAATACTATTTTACTGTATAACGAACAACAGTTAGAGGTCAAAATTAGATTTCACTAATTTGAACATCTGATTGAACTTTTCCCTCAGAAAGCATTGTTGGTATTTCAACACCATTACAGGGAGTTGGCTATTGGTTGCTAAGAGGCTACTGAGGTTGCTTCAGTTTGCTTCCCATGGCGATTTATATCATTTAGTAGCTACCCCCCAAACAAGAAGTATGTTTAATGAACTCTGGTGGCAACAATAAGTGGCAACCCTTAGCAATGTTTTTTTTTTTTAAATACGCAGGAAAATACCTTTCGTGGCATAGTGGCATATCACAATTCATATAAAAAATTCAGATAGGCAACCCTGTAAAAACATGTGGCAACACCTAGGTAAAAATTCTTACAATGTAGTACACTATCTACATACCAAACTCCATCCAAATCGGGTGAGCCCTTTTCGGGATAGTCTGATGATACAATTATACAAAAATACCTCGCTTAAATGTTTAAGATAAATGTATGTTAACTACGAGTATGTTTAAGTTTTATGTTTTTTCACTTTTCAATGCTGTTGCAGATCGATGTAAAAACTGGAGAAGAGGACGAGGAAGTTCTTTATGTACATCGTGCTAAATTGTATCGTTATATCGACGGCGAATGGAAAGAAAGAGGAATAGGCGATATTAAAATTTTGCGTCACAAAGAAAAGAAGAAGCTACGTATTGTTATGCGTCGTGATCAAGTGTTAAAGATTTGTCTTAATCATGTTTTAAATAATGAAGTCGAATACAAATACAAAGATGACAAGTCTTGGCTATTTGTTGTGAACGATTTTAGCGAGGACTCTGTTAAGCTTGAAAAATTCTCTTTACGATTTAAAACTAAGGAGATTGCGCAAAGTTTTATGAGTACCGTCAAGAGTGCTGTGGCGGCTATTGGGAACGTGAATAACAGCGGCAGTGCACCAAATACCACATATAATTTAACTAAAGAAGAAAATATACTATCAAAATCAACAATCGCAAACATTTCTGATACAGACAGAGCTACAGCTGAAAAGTTACAATTGCCCTTCGAGTTTTTCACAGCAAACCCAACATGTGCCGGCTGTCGCGGTTGTGATCCAGATACATTTATTTTCCCCGCATTAAATAAGGAAATGTCATTCGTTAATAAGGAGGATACGACAAATTTATTGAAACCATTGGAGTTGCCTGCTTTGTCATTATCTAAAGGTGGCAGCACAAATCGTTCACTCTTAAAACAAAGCGCTCTGTCGCCGATGGTTGCTTCGTCTGCACCTAGACAAACTGAAACGAATATTTTTTCAGGATCTGGAGGGGTAAACTCTACAGTATTCAGTACCGTAGCTGATAAGAATGCTAGTGAGTTTTCTTTCACCGCTGCTATGAAGAATGATAGCGAAAATAAAACTGGAGCTTGTAGTGGAGGATTTTTATTCGGCAATAGCATTACCGGAGGCAGTGGTTCGATTTTCGGAGTAGGAGGTAAGTCCTTTATTAATTAATGTAATATATGTGTGAAAAATCCCTGTCGGAAAATCAACAAAGCAAAATAAATCTTTCACAAATTTGTCATTAAGTCATCAAAGCAAGTTCAATTTATCCTTCTGAGATATATTATTCTTACTTTTGTGCAGGATGATGTGCAATAGTAACGCTTTATGTTGCTCAATAAAACCAAATACTTGAATAAAGACAAAAAGTTACTGAGAATTCTCTGCACTTGTGCGCACGCCTCAAAACGCCTACAGCCAAACCTACTGCTGTATGCAAAACTTCTGCTCATGTATTCCCTAAAACTTTAAAATAGTGCTAATATAGATCATTTCACAATTTATGATATATTCTTTTCATGGTTTGAAAATTCGGTGACCTTGAATAAAAATATATATCTTCCGAGCAAATACATTTAATTTTCCCACATAATCTTTTAACGCGTAACATTAACGGACCCCAGACAGAAAAGAGGCCGGCGGGAATTCGAATAACTGTGTTGCCCGAGAACTACTTGGTAAATGCCCTCGGCCAGGACGCCCTGAAACGCCTGCAGGACGTCATTATGGACGAAGTGTTCAAAGGTTGGAAGCACGCCCTAGCTTATTGTGGTGTGTACTTCCGAGCAGGACTTCTCCTTGTGGACTGCGAGAACGACAGGACGGCAGCTTGGCTTATGCAAGCTGTCCCAAGGCTAGTGGACTGGAATGACCCAGCCCTAAGCACCAGAAGAGGGGATGACACTGACACTTAATGTGTCGATCTACTTCCCGAGAAGTGCAGACCGCTCGTGTAAACACGTCAGCTCACTGCTAAACGTTCAAAACGAGGGTCTGAATACCAAACGAGATGTCTATGCGGAAGATGCGGGTCTGCGGCTGAATGTCGTGATAGACGAAAAATCCCACAAACGGATCAAACAAGAGGGCTTCAAGCTCAATTACCGGTATGGCGCCGTTCAGATCAAGCCATGGCGGCAGAGAGCAGCTGGCGCTGCGGATACCGCACAGCACAGGGGGATAAGATCCAGAGCCAGAGGAGACAGAAGAAGACTTTGGAGAAAAGAGCTCCTCTGAGAGTCACGCCTCCGCCAATAGTAACATCACCGTTAAAACGGCTGCAAACCCTCCCTCAATAGGAGGCAGTAGCACTCATAGGCTAGGCGAGCAAAGTGACGAGCGAAAGTAGGGTGAAATTCCAAGAAGCCAATAACTTCTGGGCGACATCGACCTGCAAAGGCTTAACCTTGCAGAGAGTAGCCCAGATCAACCATGCGGTGGCGGCTCGTCCAAGAGTCGTGTGTGTTTAAAAGTCAAGTGAGAGGACTGAAAGAACGTAACAATAAGCTAATTTGGGATCTCTCTCAGCAGAGACCAAGAGCGTGTGTAGTGCTAAAAGACAATGTTAAATACTGTTGCATTACAGAGTTTTTAAATCATTTTAATCCCTCCAGACAGCGTGCATCAATTAGTGACAGGAAAAATAACATACCACTACTCATAGGATGCTCAGGGTGAGTGCCTATTAGAATATATAATTAGCAATGACCTAGATATCTATAACATTGGGAACAAACTGACGTTTGTCACAAGAGGCAGGTAGGAGGTTCTGGACATAACTCGTAGCAATAACCTGGCTGGGAATCTGGTATCGAAATGGATAGTATCGTCAGTGCCATCCCTTTCGAACCACAAGATCATCCGGTTTAAGCTGGGAGCAATGCCCATGGAGTCAGCCCAAAGAAGAAATCCCAGAATAACAGACTGGAGCAAATATAATAGTATCATCGAGGCAAATATAGGGAGCCTTCAGACAGTGATAGAAGCACAAGTTGCCATCAATATGCAAGGCTTCAAATATATGTAGATATTCATCGATTTTTTTATGAATCCAATGTTTTTTTCAAAATATCGATATTTGAAAAATCATCGAAATTTTTCTTTGCTTTAGCTGGCCTACCACACCGAAGTTCCAAAGTTCGAATCCTGGGACAGGTAACATCAAAAGTGGTTTGAAAAAGTGTCCTAGTGTATTTTTACCTCAGAAAAAATTCATCTGTTCGAAGTCGGCAAAAAACGGTAGGTCCGGCCAATTTGCAGGAAAAATTAGAAGTAGTACACCACAAATTGGTAGAAAAGCTCTGCCTTAATGTCGTCGGATGTATATCGTACCAGATATTTTTTTTTTTTTTTTAATCCCACCACAGACAGAAACACATGAAATATGCGATTCGTATTTAAGATTGCCTTAAGCAGGTGTTGGCACCAACCTACAAGTATGGGACGGAATGCGATATACATATATTTTCCCGATTAACAGAGATACATTAAACAAACTTTGGCCCAGTATGAACTTGAACATATTATTTGCAACTGTTTTTCGTCAAATAATCGCTCATAGGTGCCGCTCCGACGAATCTTCGTTAAACAACCAAATTACTCATATTATTGCAACTATTTATTTGCTACAGTATTCTAAAAATATATCAAGCATTTTCATCACAGAGGGTAGAAAAAAGTTCGCAGCCACTTCGTGAAAAAACGGTCATATTCCGACGCTCTTACTCCGTGTTTCAAACTTCAAATTTTGACATTATGCCTAACCACATGAAGTCCACCAAACTGGGCATATACCCTCACCATTAAGATAATACATCCAACATTTTCTGCATATAAAGAGAGTCACCAAACCGCCGTAGCCCAAGAAATGTAAGCTCTCCCCGCATTTGGTTTGAACCACAGCCATCACGAAACTCCCTGAAGGGCCGTTCCAAGCGAACAGGTAAGCCAGTTACGCACACGATCTAAGTACCGAAGTACCGCATGTGTGGCTCGTCACACACGCTAAATGCCGAAGCACAGCATGTGTGTGCTGTGGCTGCCCTATGGGCTTGTTCCCCGCGCTACCAGAGCAGTCCCTTGGTAGGACGATTCTGCTTTGCTGTGATGAAGGTTAATTTGGAGGACCCTCATCACTGTTGCTTCACGCTCTCCTCCGTGACCGTCGTATCCGCCCTGTCTTCACTCAGAAGCTGACTTTCGGACGAGGTGTACCCGCTTGGTTCTGGCTCCTAGTCTTCGTCCACCTCCATCTCGCTCTCACTGGGGGGCTCATCCACCTCAGCACGACGCTCGAGGTTGAGCAAGGATTCCACATCGGCCTTATACACCAGTGGGTTAATATTTTTGAAACCATAGCTGGTCCTAAATTCACATTTCGCCACAGCTTGTACGTGTAGTAGCAGAATTATCTGCATCGTGGCTCGTTCGGGCTTTTCCACGTTGACCACTTTCCAATTTTGGGTCGGTATACATACACAGATATTTATAGGTGGTCAACAGCCCTTAATAACTGTTTTCAACCGTCTAAACGATATTGACCTTCCAACAAAGCGCGCCACATGGGCTATATTCTGCCAGTTGACGTAAATTAGAAACGCCAAAGGATCGCAGATCGTTCTCCTTTTGGTATTTCCAACGGAGTGGGGACCTCCCTTTTCCACTGCTTCCATAGGTGGGTTCCGAGAAGCATACCTTCCAAGTGAGTGAGTGCAAGGTGCAAAACCCACATGAAAGAAACAACTTTAAAAAATGGCCATCAAAATTAGCAAATGTGTTTGGCAGATATTTTAGAAAATTTTTGAGTACGCTGTTTTGTATACCACTCAAAATTGCCCTGAATTTTTAGAATATTTTTTCTCAGGGGGTTTTGAGTATTTTCTTTCATACAAAATTAAATTTTGTTTATGCGTTGTATGTGAGAAATCACTCAACACCCTCGGCAAAAAAAATTCTGAAAATTCAGGGACATTTATGAGCGAGTTCTAAATTGATTGTGCTACAAAACTGCGTACTCAAACATTTTCCAGAAGTTCTGCCAAAAATTTTAGATAGCCATACTTTAAGCTTTAATTAAGTTTCCTGAACTTTGTGTCAACTTTGAAATTTCTTTTCCCCTTACCTCCAAAATATAAGAGAACTTTCTCCCAAAAGTCTGAGTCTCCTGGCAGCCACAGAAGAGGATGCTTGTTGTTGATTTACGCAATTGGCAGAACATTGTTGCGATAGCTAAGATTAAAGGGATGAAAGTTCTTTTTTAAAGAGAATTCGGCCCCGAAATGTTGTTGTTGTTGTTAACAGTGCTTCGCCCTGCCCAATGGGCTCGATCACTCTAAATTGTCATCAGGCTCTTCTAACGGAAGTCCAAGGAAACGCGCAGTTTCCAAAGGGTTGGACCAGAGCGGTGTAGGTGTTAGAAGAGTGGGTTTAACTGAACAGGAGAAGAGTACCGCGTGCTCTTGAACATTGAGCAATTTTGCCTCTTGATGGAGGTGAGACTCAGATGACATAAGCAGACATCGCGTGGCAGTTCTGATGGCGGTATTTTGGCAGACTTGCAATTTCCCCCAGTTGGTGTCAGAAAGATTGGGCGACAATATGGGCGCAGCATAGTCAATAACCGGCCTGCCAATAGCCTTATATGTAGCAAGCAATGTTTCTTTGTCTTTTCCCCAAGTACTGCCGGCCAGTGACTTGAGGATCTTATTGCGGCTCTGTACCTTTGAAGCTATTGCGGTTTCATGACCAGCGAAGGTGAGGCCGTTGTCAAATGTCACACCCAAGATTTTTGGGTGGTTGACAGTAGGTAGAGGTACTCCGTCTACGTGGACATTTAACTTTTGCCCCATCTGCGCATTCCATGTAGAAAACAGGGTCGCCGTCGATTTAGTCGGAGATAGGGTCAGATTTCGCTCGATGAAGAAGCTGGAAAGGTCATGGAGGTAACTGTTGATTCTAATACAGAGTTGGTCAATGGAGTGACCCTTGACCGAGGCCGTGCAGTCGTCAGCGTCAGAAACAATGGAGACTCCCTCTGGGGGCAGGGGGGGGGAGTCTCGAAATATGGAAATTAAACAAAAGGGGAGAGAGAACACCACCTTGCGGCACCCCTTGTTTTATTCTTTGTGGTCTAGATTTCTTGTTCCTGAATTCGACTGTTGCCTGTCGACCATTGAGGTAATTAGCGGTCCACCTTTTAAGGCCGGCAGGGAGCGGTGTCTCTTCCAGATAACGCAGGAGTGTGGCGTGATTGACCGTGTCGAATGCATTTGATAGGTCAAGTGCCACGAGAACCGTCCCATGGTTTGGTGAGTGTTGATTCAAACCGGTATTAATCTGCGTTGTAATGGCGTTCAAAGCGGATGTCGTGCTGTGATTTTTGCGGAAACCATGTTGGTGATCGGCCAATTTCAGATTTGCAATGAAGTAAGGGAGCAGAATGGTCTCTAGTAATTTCACTACCGGCGAAAGGAGGGATATCGGGCGGTAAGACTCTCCTTGCCGCTAAATAACTCTGTCCCTCGTGGCCTAGGTGTTTGATCATCTTCATGGCGATTCCGTCGAGTCCGATGGATTTTGAGGGTTTGGCCTTCATTATGGCTTCCTTAACCTCTACGACTGAGACGGCAATGGGCGCATTAGAGTGTTTGTGTTTGTGCGCACGTCGGAAGACTCTTCTCTTAGTCCTATCTGCAGGTAGATGCATTATAAACAGCCGGCAAAAAGAGCTCGCGCATTTCCTGGCGTCCGATTTGACGCTGTCGCCGAACGCAATGGCGACCTTGTCTTTGTGTTTGGTCGGATTGGATAGGGCCTTGACAGTCGACCATAATTTGCCGACTCCGCCGGAAGGTTGCATGTCTCAAGGTGTTGTTTCCACTTAGTCAGCTTGTGTTCGTTGACTATCCTACGAATTTCCACGTTCTCTTGCCATCGCCGCAGCTTCTGCCGGAAAATTCGGACGAATTTCTGGTATTCTACCAGCAGGAATAAAGCGGCATGAGGCTGAATCAATGATCTTGCGAAACTCTCTTTCGCCTTTGCGTACGTCCTTAGGAGTGGGTAAGGTAGCGAAGGAGCGCTCTGTATAGTCAGTAAAGCGGTCCCAGTCCGCTTTGGTGAAGTTGATGTATGTTAATTTATCAGTCGTTATGAAGTCGGTCGGTCGTTCAACAGAGAGTAAGATGGGTAGGTGGTCTGAAGCTAATGTAAGCATCGGTCGCCAGATGACAAAGTTAATTAGGCCCGCGCTCGTTATGGAGATGTCTGGCGAACTGTGGCAGTTACCTGCCACCCTGGTGGGGGCATCTCCATTGACTGTACAGAATGCTGAGTTATCTATTTGGTCTGCAATTGCGTGTCCTCTGCTGTCTGCTGGCAAGTTGGAGTGCCAGAGATCGTGATGTGCGTTGAAGTCGCCTAGGATTAGACGGTTATCGCCCCTTAGCAACGCACTAATGTCGGAATGATAATCTCTAGGACAACACGTGACAGGAGGAATATAGATGTTTATGATTTGCAGGTCGGCGTCTCCTGACCGGACTGCTATACCTTGGCATTCTAAGGTAGAGTCCTTGGGGTCGACGTCAGGGGAAAATAGATTATATTGTACGGAGTGATGTGTAATGATCGCAAGCCCACCCCCAATATCGCTGGGACGGTCTTTTCGATGTACATTATACCCATCACAAGTTCGTAAGTCCGATCTCGTGTTCAATTTTGTCTCGTGCAACGCGCCGATTTTGATGTTGTGCGACTTCATAAAGTCAGTTATCTCCGCGATCTTTCCAGCTAATCCGTTACAGTTCAGCTGCAAAATTTTGAAGTGTGTAGGAGAGAGACGGGGGACATACTAGGCGTGAGGGACGGATGCGTTTGCCTAGGTAGAGGTAGGCTAAGGCCTAAACTATGTCGCAGTCTAGAGTTGACAGCGCCATGGCCGATGTTGTCTGGCGTGGAAGGCGGCTGTGTACTGCAACAGGGGTGTCTAAGCTTTATGGAGGGCGAGTAGTTTTTTTGAGTTTTTTTTTTAATTTTATTTTATTATTTATATTATATTATTGGTTTAGAGAGGAAAAGGGGGTGTGCGGTGCACATGTTTACTATAGGGAGCCCTTTTCTAATATGTATTTAATTATTATTTTATTTATTAAATTATTTGTTCTATATAGAAGGGGGTGCAGTGCACCTGTTACACCTTGTATTTATTAATTGGGGGCGAGCACTGTTGGCTCTGAGGCATTGCACGGGATTGGCTTCCTCATTTCCGCTGTGAAAAACCCCGCTTTGGGATTACAAAACATAAACTATATCTTTGGGATATTTTATAAGCTGCTTGCGAATTACAAGAGAGTGCAGCGCAAATAAAATAGACGAAATAAATCGTTATAGCTTATGTCGCTTAAACATTCTCGCCCCCTAGACGGCTTAGTCGTCTAGTGATGTTCATAAGTCGCCGGTTCGAATCCGGCTCGAAGGACCATGTCTAAGCTTTATGGAGGGCGAGTAGTTTTTTTGAGTTTTTTTTTTAATTTTATTTTATTATTTATATTATATTATTGGTTTAGAGAGGAAAAGGGGGTGTGCGGTGCACATGTTTACTATAGGGAGCCCTTTTCTAATATGTATTTAATTATTATTTTATTTATTAAATTATTTGTTCTATATAGAACGGGGTGCAGTGCACCTGTTACACCTTGTATTTATTAATTGGGGGCGAGCACTGTTGGCTCTGAGGCATTGCACGGGATTGGCTTCCTCATTTCCGCTGTGAAAACCCCCGCTTTGGGATTACAAAACATAAACTATATCTTTGGGATATTTTATAAGCTGCTTGCGAATTACAAGAGAGTGCAGCGCAAATAAAATAGACGAAATAAATCGTTATAGCTTATGTCGCTTAAACAAGGGGGCTATGAACGAATCCGTCCAAAGGTTACCGTTTGCGAGCCCAGAGCACATAAGGGTGTGATACAGGCCAAGGCAATTATTGGACTTGACCGATGTCGCAGGCGTATATAATCTTTGCCGACAAACGGTGCACGTAGTGAAAGGTACTAGGAGGTGGTGTTCCTGACCCACGTGCAGGCTGGAAGCAGGGGGGGGGGGCATTAGGGGCAGAGACAGAGGGACTGACGCTCGGCGATGCTCATATCTGACCTATTCCGGAGGGGATAGGAGTGTTGAGCGGCCGTGTGAGATGGAGACGTTGGTGTGCGTGAGCGACAGTCGGGAGTGGGTGAGGCGGGAATGGCAGCGGTGCTGCGAGTCGTATAGACTGAGCCACTATTGTGGCTATTGGAAGTAGGTAGAAGCGATAAGGGAGTGCCAGAGCGGCGACTACCGCGGGACGTCCTTGGCCGTGTACAACATGGTGCCTCAAAAGTATTAAAGAAAGTACGGGGTCTGTGAATTGCAGGGTTAAGCCCTGAGCATCCAGATTTATGTAACCATCTCTTACACTTGGCGCATTGTACCGAATGCGACCGTTTAATATAAATTTTCTTCCAGCAAACGCAGCAGATCCAATCTCTTGGTCCAGGATTGGGTTCGACCCCAGCCCGTAACAAGAAACAATGGAGCAACCCAGCTGCCAGGGTTAGCTCCGAGGATGACAATTTAAGGGTGGGACGGGACAGATTGGACAGGGTTACACTGAAATAACAGCCCTTGGCCGGGTAAAAAAACCCGGGTCATTCCGGTGCGATAGAACCGGCTGTTGTGGGAATCATCTTCGTTAGTCCATGCCAAGTTCGTTCTTAGATTTTCCTCATCTGAATGAAGTCGTACTGAGTTTTCCGCCTCTCGGCGATCCCATTACCTTCACTTGGCCTTGTCAGAGGACTCACAACAGCAAACAACCAGTACTCATATCAAAACAAAATTTATAAATAAAAAAATTTGAATTTTTTTCACATAATTTTTATTTTTTTTTTTTGTGGAAGCTTTTCACCTTATATGGTGAACTTTAAAGCTTTTCGATTGTCATTGTTGTTGTTATTAACAGTGCTTCGCCCCGCTAATGGGCACGATCACTCTGAAAATCAATTGAACAGGAAAAGAGATGTTTGGTAACGTGAGGGGACATGACATACCACATGCAGGGCACGTATTTGGTATGGTGGGGCCCAGTCTGGATAAGTAAGACTTCAGCCTGTTGCAATATCCAGAACGAAGTTGTGCTAGCATGACTCTAGTCTCCCTCGGAAGAACACGCTCCTCGTCAGCTATTTCAGGTGGTTGGATGTCAATTACGGGGCTCACAGGCCGATATCTAAGGGATCTGTCTACAGGCTCGGTATGGTGGTCGTTTAACGCCCACCTATGGTTTCAAAAATCAAACGGCAAGGTAATGTTGGTAACTTTTGACGTCGGAAAAAAGCACGTGAGAAAGCAAATAGTATGAATAAATTTTAAATTTACGTATTTTTTCTCGCATCATATTTCATATTTTTTGCGTTAATTTATATTTTACCGTGTAATAATGTGTTTTCATATAAATTCATTTGAAATAATATGATTGGCAATACCGAATGCACATATGTGTACACATTCGTAGTTGTCAAAATTTTACCTAGCCCCCTGCGCTAGTGTAAATTCTGACGTTCATATTCACCGCGATTAATCTCAGAAATTTCTTTCGCTGTGTCAAAATGTAAAATTTTTAAGCGATTGACACAAGGTATAACCAATTCAGCATGGGTCTGTATCATGGCATAGTAAAAACGTAAACGCACGGCGGCTATGTTGGAAATCGGTTCGCTAAAACGTCAAAGCAGACATTTATGTAATGTCAAAATTTATATTGAAAAGCAATGACAATCGCACAGAATCAATGTTTAGTGTATTTTGTTGACGGAGAATTGCATTGATCGCATTGATATTCCCATTTTTTATGCAATACATCTGTTTAAAAATGTAAGTTGCTAATACGATATTTGTAAATAAAATATATATTAAATGCTGCATTTATATTTTGTTGCAGTCGCATTGAATAACTTTGTTGCATAGTTACAGTTCACTCACTAAAGAAATTGAGGATATGGATTTTAGTCCCGACTCCAAATATGTGGTTACAATTTCAAAAGAGTGCAAAATATTTATATAAACGTTGTCGTTATGGCACTATTGAAGCGATAAATATAGTTTATTTACAATTAACAATCCGTTAGGGAAAGTCGATAAACAACGTGGCTTCCTACAACAATGGGATAGCGTTAGTGGTCAACTACGTCAGGCAGCACAAATCGATGAGAGTTTAGCATCGTTGGCTGTGTGTGATGATGGGCGTTTTGAACCGATAAGTACTATGTTTTCGGGTAGCGTTTTAATTTATATTGTCTTCAGTTTGCAGGTAAGACACGCATTAAATATGTATAGGAATTGTTATTGAAAGAATCATTTTATTTTTATATTCATTACAGTGTGTTTTACACATTCCTAATGCTCACTCATTGTTCGTGACGGGCTTACAACTCTTACCCAATACAGATGATCCGTAGTCTGCAGCAAAGGCGTAAGTTATTATTGATAACTATTCTAGCATAGTAATATTTATTGATTTTTCTTTCACCTATTTTCCAGGTACAATACCTGCTTGGGAGGCAATGCTAGTTATTATTATTGTGCTATTCGGCGCCTTTACATTTTGCTCATATATGGGCATTAAAATCAATACAAACCTACATACATATGTGACATTTAATTAAGGAAAATATATGTAGGTGTAGCAAGCATTACGTGGAATTTAATATACACATATAACTCGACAAGGTAATATCTCTCGTACACTATTAGAAATATTGCTAATTGTCTCCTTTGAGAGACAACTGCTAAAACACGTCCAAACATGTAGGGAGAGGTATCAAACGACGCATTTTGACCTCGGTATCAATAATCCGAAAGCGGAAAAGAAATAATTTTAATGGGTAATTTTTTGGTGTTCTGCCGACATTTTTGGACGTGTTTTAGCAGTTGTGTCCAAAAGTAAACAATTAGCGTTTTTTTACGAAGGTTTCGTTTTTTACATTAAACCACATATGCAGCTCAATGCAAAATATATTGGCATCGTACAACAACAACATACAAACAAACACAAAGAATTGTGTGAAGAATGTTAACGATTCCAGTTTTATATATTGTACATAAAAATAAAAGAATTGTAAATAAATTATATTATTTCATGCATTATATTATTTTATGAACTATCTTTCATAATATTTATACAACAATTTATACAAACATATGTACAAGTACAAAAACATAAATTAAGCAAATCCTACATCAGCTGCTGGGCTCTAAACTATTAACATATATTGACAATGTACAGAGTTTATAGTTTGTCATTGTATTGTATTGCACCGCAGTTCATCAAGACTTAAAATAAGTACAAAGTTTTAAAAGTATAGCTTAAATCCGCGTACTATAAAAATTGTGTTTTTCTTTTAATTGGAAATCTGCTATGGCAAACAACAATTTATGTTACATGAAGGCTTATATATGCATGCTTTTATATGCATGTACGAGGTGTGTTCAAAAAGTATCGCGAATTTTGAATTTTCGCTGGTTACGTATATTCGAATTTCGAATTTTTTGTGGCGTTATGTTGGTACTCATGTCTCTCACTTATGCCGACAAGCTCGGCCATTTTGAATATTCAGTTAATTGTTGACAGCTGCTTTGCTTGCACGTGTTTTGGATCGTCTTCGATTTTTACGCGAAATTCGTACCAAAATTGCTCAATTGTGACCAAAAACAGCATCGCATGAACATTGCTAATGAGATGTTAAACTCTGTCCGCGACGACCCAAATTTGCTCCAGAGGGTCATAACTGGTGACGAATCGTGGGTTTATGGTTATGACGTGGAAACCAAAGCTCAATCATCTCAATGGAAGCTGCCGCACGAACCAAGACCGAAAAAAGCGCGCCAAGTTCGGTCGAATGTGAAAGTTTTGCTGACAGTTTTCTTCGATTGCAGGGGCGTGGTGCATCATGAGTTCTTGCCACAGGGAAGAACGGTCAATAAGGAATATTACCTGCAAGTTATGCGCAATTTGCGCGAAGCAATCCGCCAGAAACGCCCGGATTTGTGGAAGAACAAAAATTGGCTTTTGCACCACGATAACGCCCCTGCTCACGCATCGTTGCTTGTGCGCGACTTTTTGGCCAAAAACAACACACTAATGATGCCGCAGCCACCGTATTCCCCAGATCTGGCCCCCTGTGACTTTTTCTTGTTCCCTAAACTGAAGAGGCCCATGAAAGGACGACGTTACGCTTCTCTTGACGAGATAAAGACGGCATCGAAGGAGGAGCTGAACAAGATACAAAAAAATGATTTTTTTAAGTGCTTCGAAGTTTGGAAAAACCGTTGGCACAAGTGTATAACATCTCATGGGGATTACTTTGAAGAGGACAAAATAGATATTCATGAATAAATAAATAATTTTTGAAAAAACACAAAATTCGCGATACTTTTTGAACACACCTCGTACATATAAATTTTACGAATTATAGTACATGAAGTCTCCGAGGGAGACTAGAGTCATACTAGCACAACTTCGCCCTGGATATTGTAATAGGTTAAACTCTTACTTAACCAGACTGAACCCCAACATACCAAACACATGCCCTGCATGTGGTATGTCCCTTCATGATACCATACATCTCTTCTCCTGTTCAGTTGAACCCACTCTTCTAACACCTACATCACTCTGGTCCAACCCTGTGGAAACTGCGCGTTTCCTCGGACTTCCGTTAGAAGAGCCTGATGACAATTTAGAGTGATCGAGCCCATTGGGCAGGGCGAAGCACTGTTAACAACAACAAGGCGTATGTATGCTTGTATATGCATCTATATATTTTGAACATTTACTATGTTACTTTAGCTAGTTTTTTAGAGGCCAATACCTTAGCTTTTGCTTTTTTTATTTTAAGCTGCTTGTTCAAATGTCGTATTCGGAAAAATATGCGGCATTTGTTAAAGAAGCGCTTGACATCATCAGGAAGGTTGACGTGAGCTGATTTGTCCAGTAATCGTTGCTTCATATTTCTGCATTGAACAATTTGAGTCAGGTTGACTGCCTGGAATGTATTTTCCAATAGCCTAATGCCTTCGACGAACCGTGTTGAAGGCTTCTTTAGAAAGTCCTTTGACACTTGATGCACCCACGTAAAATCTGTTTCCGAATGATATATCCTGCAATGTACTCAACCGCAGCATCCTCCATAATGTCCGACTCTCTATTTAAAATCTCCATTTTTGTGCCGCTCAAAGCATCAATAGCATCTTCGCATTCTACCTCAACATCTTCGAATTTCACCGCAGGCTCTTTCGACACGCCTTGTTCACTTAACATCTGTGGGGTTGATGAATTCAGCCACTCAGTGGAATCATGTTCGACGTTGCCCGTATTTTGCAGGATTTCCGCATTTCTAGCTAAAAATAAAATATATATGGATATTATCTTTGGGCAGAACAACGTCTGTCGGGTCAGTTAGTAAGTTCATATTACAGAATGAAAATTACCTAAAATATATTTCCGCAGTCTGAATTTGGGAGGATGGGGCCGTGTGCAGAAGTCCACGCAAGTGGGGAAAGTTTCTAATCGCGATTCTTTTGCATGCGGCTCAAGCAGCTCACTACTTCCGGGCTTTGCGCCCAAGTATCCTCTGGGTAACCACCAAACACCCGTTTGGTGGTGAGCTAAACGTGAGAAGGGGACAACCTGGTAAGGCCACTCCGACATAATCGGTTTAAGGGCTTGCTTGGGGGTTCAAACAGCAGCGTCTGACCACCATGTGGTGCGGCTGCAAGCAGGCGTCTGTCTTGGATCAAGCGGCTCGCTATACAAACGTGTAATAGAATTTAACCTCCCGTGAAACGGGTTGTGCGTTGGGTTTGGAACCCACCACATAAATCAACGTTCCAATGAAATTCAACAACAAATCCTCGGATATGAGAACCCCTTTTTTAGATGACAACACCCGCAAACGAAATAAGGATTATGAGATAAGGGCATGTACCTGGAATGTCCGGTCCCTTAATGGGGAAGGTGCCGCTGCCCGGCTGGTTGAGGTCCTGAGGAAAGCAAAAGCTGACATCACCGCCATACAAGAGATGCGATGGACGGGGCGAGGAAACACGACCAAAACACATTGCAACATCTACTGGAGTGGGCATGAAGACAAGCGCAGATTCGGCGTGGGATTTGTGGTGGGAGAGAGACTCCGTCACCGAGTACTGTCGTTCACACCTGTGAACGAGCGTCTCGCCGCAAACCGCATAAAAGTACGATTATTCACCATATCGTTTATCTGCGCTTATGCACCGACGGAAGAGAAGGACGACGTGGAAAAGGATGCATTCTACGAATGCTTGGAAGAAGCATACGATCGCTGCCCCCGTCATGATATCAAAGTCGTGCTTGGCGACTTTAACACCAGGGTGGGTAAGGAGGGTGTATTCGGCCCCACTGTCGGGAAGTCCAGTCTCCACGATCAGACTTCGCCAAATGGATTCAGACAGATTGACTTCGCCGGTGCCCGAAACATGGTCATATCCAGCACTATGTTTATGCACCAGAAGATCCATCAGGCTACATGGCTGTCCCCCGAAAAACACGCAACCAGATCGACCACGTTGTGATAGACGGACGGCATGCTTCCAGCGTTTTAGATGTTCGCACAATACGAGGACCTAACATCGACTCTGATCACTACCTAGTAGCAGCCAAGATTCGTACCCGCCTCTGTACGACAAAACAGGCGCAACAAAAAACGCAGGGAAAACTGTACGTCGAAAAGCTGCAATTGCAACAGACCGCCAATTATTTCGCAGATCGCCTCTCACACCTGCTCTCCGAGAGCACAATTCAACCTAGTGGAATGCATGAGCAGTGGGATCATATCTCAGGAGCACTCCGTACCGCAGCCGAAGAAGTAATTGGATTACGGCGAACACGAAGAAACAACTGGTATGATGATGAAGAGTGCCGCGCTGCAACGAAAAGAAAGGACGAAGCCTACGCCTACAAGGCAACGCTGAGATCGAATGCAACGAGGAGTGTGTGTGAACACTACCGCGAGTTGAAGAGGGAAGCGAGGCGGCTTTTCCGGGCGAAAAAAAGAGAGGCAGAAAAGCGTGAAATAAAGGAGCTTGAGATGCTGGCCAACGGGCATAATGCCCGAAAATTCTATCAAAAAATTCGGCGAATGACAGAAGGTTTTAAACCCGGGGCAAACTCCTGTAAGAATTAGAACGGCGACCTGGTGGCAGATATTCAGAGAGCACTCAGAATATGGAGGGATCACTTCCCTGCCCTTTTAAATGGAGAAACTGAGAAAGAAAGCAGAGAAGATGCCGAACGCGAGCCCAGAATCGAAGATGATGGATTTGACGTTCCACATCCCGACTATAATGAGGTGCGAATAGCAATATCCCAATTGAAAAACAATAAAGCAGCTGGCGCTGATGGTTTGCCTGCTGAGAGCTATTCAAACACGGAGGCGAGGAGCTGGTAAGGCGCATGCATCAGCTTCTATGCAGAATATGGTTGGATGAATGCATGCCTGAAGATTGGAATCTAAGTGTTCTCTGCCCAATCCACAAGAAGGGCGATCCTGCAAACTGCGCCAACTATCGCGGAATCAGCCTTTTAAATATCGCATATAAGGTCCTATCAAGCGTATTGTGCGAAAGACTGAAGCCTGATGTGAACAGGCTGATTGGACCTTACCAGTGTGGCTTCAGACCTGTTAAATCTACCATCGACCAGATTTTTACAATCTGGCGTATTGGAAAAAACCCTTGAAAAAAGAATCGACACATTATTTCCTTGTTGATTTTAAAGCCGCTTATACGGCTATACAAAATGACCTTGAGCAACACCGCCAGCTCGGTCAGAATTGGGAAGCACCGCTACGAGCCGTTCGGACAGGGTGACCCCCTATCGTGCGATTTCTTCAATTTAATGCCGGAGAAAATAATACAAGCTGCAGAACTTAACCGCGCTGGAACAATATTTTATGAAAGCGTGCAACTTTTGGCATATGCTGACGATATTGATACCATTGGTCTTAACAACCGCGCCGTAACTTCTGCTTACTCCAAATTAGAAAAAGAAGCGGAAAAAAAGGGTTTGGTGGTGAACGAGGGCAAAACGAAGTACCTTCTGTCATTATGCAAGGAGTCAGCGCATTCGCGCCTTGGCAACCAAGCCACTGTTGGCAGCAATAATTTTGAAATAGTAAAGGACTTCGTTTACCTGGGAACCAGCATAAACACCAACAATAATGTTAGCCTAGAAATCCGACGAAGAATTACTCTTGCAAACAAATGCTACTTCGGACTGAGTAGGCAATTGAAAAGTAAAGTCCTCTCTCGACGAACGAAAATAACACTCTACAAGTCACTCATCGCACCCGTCCTGCTATATGGTGCAGAAGCGTGGACACTAACAACATCTGATGAGGCGGCTCTGCGAGTATTCGAGAGAAAGGTTCTTCGAAAGATTTGTGGACCTCTACGCGTTGGCGACGGCGAGTACCGAAGAAGATTTAATGATGAGCTGTATGAACTTTACGCAGACGCCGACATAGTTCAGCGAATTAAAACACAGCAGCTTCGCTGGCTAGGCCACGTAGTGCGAATGAGCGAAGATGCTCCAGCCCAGAAGGTATTCTTATCGGCACCCGCCGGTGGAAGCAGAGGAAGAGGGAGACCACCACTCCGATGGAAGGACCAAGTGGAGACCGATTTGCGATCCCGCGGTGTTTCCAATTGGCGCCAGTTGGCGCAACGAAGAAACGACTGGCGAGCTATGTTGGACGGTCAAAATCGCCCAGGCGGTTAGATGACCATTTAAAGAAGAAGTCTGAATTTGAAGTCCTATTACTTCGTATATTTCTAAAGAAGTGTTCCAGGACATCTTCGTTCAGCCGATGTGTAGCGATGTACTCGAAATTGTACCTTTCCACAACGTATTCGAACAACAACTTCAAACTTTGGTTGGTTACTATTACGCCTTTTGGAACTGCTGTATACTACTTTTCCCAGGAATTATCACTTGTGACATGAAAACATTCATATCATCCAAAATCGTATTCCGCTTCTCCAGCTGAAGTCCAAATGGTTCCTTTAAGTAATGTATTAGGAAATATTATATATTTATTGATTATTTCGAAAACAATTACCTTTCCTGGATAGCTAAACGTATCAACCGTTTACCAGCTGGATTAATTTAGCTAATTTAGCGGTTTCTATGGGCTCATATACATTGTTTCCAAATGTATAGCAATGCAAAATTGCTTTTGCACTCGTGTTGGACATCAACTGTGCCGCTAATTTTACTTGTTGCCTGCCTCAAAGAGTATACAATTATGTATATGAGGCTGCCACAAACTTAGTAACATAATCATGTATACCTAATCCTTTTGCTGATAAATGTTCCTCTGTCATTTTATACGTGATGGTCAAATCAGATTTTGCGTGATTCATCACATCAACAATTGCGCGCGTGGTGATTGTTAAACCATTCCACAAGAAACCAGTGTCAATAAAGTGATTCCGAATAAGCTTCAACAAGTGCGGTGCAAAAACCTTCTCATCCTCGTTCCTTTTCATGCATGTCAGACAAGTTAAAGAAAACAATATCAGAATAAATAAATCAAATAGGTATATACGCACTTATAGTAAACCCCAATTCCCTCCATAGATTTTGGTTCGAGGTACCCATATCGCACACCATGGCAACAACGGGGAAGCCAACGTCGTGTAAGTCACAAATTATTCCATTTAAAATCTCTACCGTTATTTTGCAGTCGAAATCAAAGAAAACTGGCTACTTCCAAGATTTCCAGAGTCCCCGCGCCATCACCACTTGCACGTAGTTTGCTGGCTGCCTGATGTAGTCGCCCATTACTTCATACTCAAAGGTCTCGGTGACCTTCATCTCGTCGAATGCCAGCACCGTTAACTTTTCTACAACCGTTAACTCTGTCAATTCACGCATTAAGTTTAATGCAACTGTGATTATTCCCTCTTGAATGCTAACTTTTCTGTACCACCGCTGTAATGTGGATACATGAGGGAGTGGAAACCCTTTGTCATATAGATGTCTATATGCCCTGGGCCCGGCGGCGTGAATGCATATGTCTCGCCACGACCATTGTACTGTTTTGTCTAAAATTTAGGATATATTTATGAAGATTTTAATTGAAAGCTTTTAAATACTCACTATTGAGCATCATTTTTTACTTGACCTTCTGTAGAAATCGCATTTACAGAGGTAATCACAGCCGAACTGCATCTCCTGCAACTTCAGCTTTTTGTTCTCCTCCAGCAACTGCTTGTTGGGTGCTTTTAGAGACTCGATGTCGAGATCTTTCGCGCACTGTAGAAGTATTGACCTAAGAAAAGTCTGCATAGAGAAGGAGGAACATATATAATCTTAAATGAGAAACTTACTCCGTTTGTGTAGAACTATCAGCGTACGTTTTACGTTTTTCCACTTCTGATATAGCTATTCCGCTTTTTTCCACTTCTGAGCTTATTTCGTTGCTATAAATGAACAAACACGGATATGTAAAATTCAAATACACTACTAATAATTCCTCACTAAGATGCATTTACCTAATTTGAAAACTGGAGTCTAAGGCCACTTCTGACATTGTCATATCATTGCTATAAATGAACAAACATTGAAGAACAGGAGTCTAAAGACTACATATACTTACAAATTCAACACTTTTAATTCTAGTTTTGGAATCGCACTCGGCATCAAATATGTCCTTTGCCCGCCGCAAATAAGATCGGTTATTGGCTGCAAACGTAATGCCGCATGATCTCCTCCAACGTTCTATCCTGTGGGGCTCCTGTGGCACTTTAAAAATGAACCACCACCCTTGATTTTTAGTTTACCACACAAAATACACCTATTCATTTCCTTATTTTCACAAATTTTTTACACACAATCGCTGAAAATATATATTTAATTTTTATTTACGCACACACAGCACGTGAAAAAATGTAATCAAACCGAGTGAAACGAAAAGGTAAACAAAGTTTGACAGTTTATAGAAAATAAAAATGAAAAAAGTATAATAAGCTGTTGAGTTCATATTTCCTTATAGGTATGCCATGGTCTGTATATAAAAAATAAATAAATGGAAAAGTTTGGACACTGGTAGAGTTGGAAAAGAATTATGTAAATTGGCGATATAAAAGAAAACATATATCAGAGAGATTGGTGTGATAGTGATAAAAATGTGTTAATTTTCTAATCGGAACAACCACTGTTTGCTCCTAGAAAGTGTCAAGTTACTTTAACAGAATCAATAAAGAAAACTAAAATATTCAAAAATATTGTATAATCCCGAAAATTCAGTGATGCCAGCTTTTGTTTGTCCGAGGACATCAACCTGGCAAGAAGAGCCACCCCTTATTTAAGGTACCGGACATTCCCGTCGCATCCCCGAGACTTTGTGTTTCTTTTCATTGGAGTTAGGTTTTATGTGGCGACTTTTGTATACCGAGCCGCTTGATCCAATACAGACGCCTAAACCTATTATCGTGGAGTAAGCCTTGGTTTAAGCCTTCTCACATTTAGCTATCCACCAAACGTGTTGAGTGGCTACCCAGGAGATACTTGAGCGCAAGCGGCCAGGAGTAGTGAGGTGCGGTTAAAAGTTTTTAGACCAAATCTTCCTTATATGGAATACATACATATACACATATATAGGTCAACAGCCCTTAAATGGTTGTTTGCTTAACACTCTAAACGATTTTGACCTTCCAAAAAAGTGCGCCACCTGAATCTATCCTCTGCCAGCTGACGCCACTAAGGCCACTTGGCCCTTTCAACGGAGTGGGGCCCTCTCCCTCTGCTTCCATAAGTGGGTTCCGACAAGAATACCTTCCGGTCCGGAGCATCTTCCATTCGCATCACATGGCCAAGCCAACGTAGCCGCTGGGTTTTCATCCGTTGGACTATGTCGATGTCTGCGTAGAGTTCATACAACTCATCATTGAATCTTATTCGGTAAACACAGTCGGCATCGCGTAGGGCCCATAAATCCTTCGAAGAACCTTTCTCTCGAATACTCCAAGGGCCGACTCATCTGCGGCTGTCATCGTCCATGCTTCTGCTCCATACTGCAGGACCGGTATTATAAGCGACTTGTAGATCGTGGTTTTTGTTCGTCGAGAGAGGACTTTGCTTCTCAATTCCTTCTCAGTCTGAAGTCACATTTACAAGGTGGCGCAAAAGTAAGCTTCCGATGTTCAGCATATCGGTTGTGGCACGTGCAGTGTGTGCTGTTGCACCGTCTTGTTGGAACCACATGTTTTCCAATCCCAATTCATCAAGTTGCGGCAAAAAGAACTCGTTGATCATTGCTCTGTAGCGCTCACCATTCAATGTCAAAACAGAACTGACTTTAGGGGCCAATCGCAAAATTTATAGCATTTTCTGATAGGAGGATTACTTTTGCGCAGTAACCGTTTTTCACCGACCGATTATTGGTCAAATAAATAGTCAGCAATATTCCGCGTTCTGGAGCAGTGTAGCGTAACATTGTTTATTAACGTGTATTTCGCATGTGTTTACTACACAAATGTCAAAACAGAACTGACTTTAGGGGCCAATCGCAAAATTTATAGCATTTTCTGATAGGAGGATTACTTTTGCGCCATTGTATTTCCAGGTATACGAAGTTCTTTACTATTTCATGCTTATGGCTGCCAATATTGGCGTGAGTACCAACGCGCGAATGCGCTGACACCTTGCACCTCCAGACTGATTTTTTCCCCTTCTTTCTCCAATTTGTAGTAGGCAGAACTTACGGCGCTATTTTTGAACCAATGTTGTTAATGTCATCCGCATACGCCAGCAATAGCACGTTCTCGTAATAGATGTTTGCTAAACGGTGAAGTTTTACTGCTTGTACTATTTTCTCCAGCTTCGAATTCAAGAAATCGCACGATATGGGGTCAAGCTCTCTGAAACCGCGTTTAGTTTCGAACGGGTCGGAGAGATCCTTCCCGTTTCTAACTGAGCTCGTGCTGTTCCTCAACGTAATTTTGGGCTACCGTATTAGTTTTTCATGGAAACCAAATTCCGACATAGCGGTATACAGGCAGCTCCTTTTCGCCCTGTCGAAGGCTTAAATCTACAAAATAGGGGTTTCCCAAGATTTGGATAGTGCAAATCTGGTCGATGGTAAATTTACCGCGCTGATAGGTTCTGATCAGTTTGTCTACCTTGTTTTACCTTATATGCAATATTAAGGAGGCTAATCCTTTTATGAAATAAGCTATTAAAACTCTCTTTTTTTTCTTTTTTAACTTTTATATTTAACATGAGAAATGAAAGTCAAACATTTTTCTTTTGGTTACAAAGGTGTGGCCAAGTATAATAAAGTGCTTTGTATTTTCAAGAACTGGAGTTCATCAATGTATATTTTGACTAGAAAAATATGTAGTTATTTACCATATTTCATTAAAAAAAAATCAGAATACTGTGTTTATTTAATAAAATGATAGACACGGCGAATGAGGGTAACATTTGTTGTGATAATTAGTAAATAAGTATTCAATTGAAATTAATGTTTTAAATACCCTACTAGACATTCACATTTACAAATAAATTTTGTTTTTTGGAATTTATTGATGTTAAAAAGAGACATTATGGAGATTATTATGTAGCCGGTATAAGCAACGGCTGTAGTAAAGTTTTGTCTCTACATACGAGGTGTGTTCAAAAAGTATCCCGAATTTTGTGTTTTTTCAAAAATTATTTATTTATTCATGAATATCTATTTTGTCCCCTTCAAAGTAATCCCCATGAGATATTATACACTTGTGCCAACGGTTTTTCCAATCTTCGAAGCACTTCAAAAAATCATTATTTTGTATCTTGTTCAGTTCCTCCTTCGATGCCGTCTTTATGTCGTCAAGAGAAGCGTAACGTCGTCCTTTCATGGGCCTCTTCAGTTTAGGAACAAGAAAAAGTCACAGGGGGCCAGATCTGGGGAATACGGTGGCTGCGGCATCATTAGTGTGTTGTTTTTGGCCAAAAAGTCGCGCACAAGCAACGATGCGTGAGCAGGGGCGTTATCGTGGTGCAAAAGCCAATTTTTGTTCTTCTTTGCACATCTTCTCGGCCTTCTGAGAACATTTTGTACCACCGATAAACGTTGCTTCGGTCCAAGGTAGCTTCTCCGTATGCCACAGTCAACATTCGGAATGCATCCGCGCACTTAATTTCGTTTTTCACACAAAATTTGATACAGGTTCTTTGATCCATTTTTTTGAATAGGTAAAAATCGAAGACGATCCAAAACACGTGCAAGCAAAGCAGCTGTCAACAATTAACTGAACATTCAAAATGGCCGAGCTTGTCGGCATAAGTGAGAGACATGAGTACCAACATAACGCCACAAAAAATTCGAAATTCGAATATACGTAACCAGCGAAAATTCAAAATTCGCGATACGTTTTGAACACATCTCGTACATACATAATTTGCTGTTTCTGCTGCTAATTGGAGTTATCTTTGACAAAACAAGTCAGCTGTTTTTGGCAACTATATCATAAAATTCCGAGGAGATTTTTGTGAAGAGCTCCTTTTCCAATGTTTGGTGCGCTGCCCACGACCTACAGTATTTTGCCGACTCCGAACGGCATCTGCAAAGCAGAAGCCTTCCATGGAAGATATACCCTCGGAGACACAAAAGACTTTCTCAAACCAGTTTTGATATTACCCCGGAACCTTGGACTTTCGGTGTGGTAGGCCAGCAGCACTACCGCCACACCACGGCGGGAACGCAAGTTGCTTAGATAAAATATGGGTAGCACTGCCAGCTGTCCCAGAATGGCTCCAAAATGATCAGAAAACATTCCCAAGTGGTCCCGAAAACCATTGCTAAATGATCCAAAAACAATCCCGAAAAGGTCCCAAAATGATCCCGAAAAACTTCCAAAATGGTTCCTAAGTAATCACGGACGGATCCCTTTATGTCCCCAAATAAATAAAAAAAAGTCCCGGCAGAATACCTTTTTTTGATTCACATTCGCATTTTTCAAATTTACTGCTCCAACCTAGTACGAATATTCCATGCTAAATATGCATTCGTTTCTGAAGATTAATGCCATCGTTTTTGAAGATGAACGATAAGAAGACTTATTCGCGAATGCGGATGTAACAAATTTTCTTTAATGTTCACGTTCGCGTTCAAAGTCGTAAAAGAACGTCCTTGAATATTCATAAATACATAATTCCGAACCCTGCTTATATTAGACTGAGTCCGAATTTAAACATTATATCTCCTAATTATTTCAGCACTGTTTAGGCCCTTTCCTTTGATATCCATCGCCGGTAACTATGAAACCGGTCAAGTTATCGAAATAAGGGATATCTCAAATTTTAAGTTAAACGTCTAGTAATGCAACGGTGAAAGTTTTTGCTCAATGACGATCTCTCCCAATAATATCTGCAATGTACGAACATCGACCTGTTACAATTTTATTATATGTAGAGATATGCACCGAAAAATGCAAAGGAGTAATGTAAATGACACTTTAGAGAAAAATAACATCGTGAAGTTACAGGTCTCCATAACTGAGTTGTTAGAGCATTCGCTTTAACAGCGGCTTCGACTTGGACTTGGAAACATGTCATCCCAAATTATCGCTGTGCAATTTGATAGTAAAAAAACGTGATGGTTAAAGGAACGTGCCAAAATTTATCCGATGAAGACTTCCGAAATGGATCTAACGGGTCAATTCTGAGCGTAACCGGAAATGTTGTGTCTGGAAGATTTTATAACCGAAAATCGTAACCGTTGGTAATGCAGTTCATGTAACCGCGATTCTAGCGGACATGGCAACGCTGTCAAAAACAAACAATGCGCAATAGAGAATAAAATGCAAACGCGCACTAAACTTCGTTTAAAAAAGGGTTTATATTGTTTATTAATTCTTGTGAACTAGTATGTGCACAAAATTTGCGGTATTTTCTGTTCGCAAAAATAATCGCAAAACACGGTTACGAGACGTTACCACCTATTTATATGGTTACGAAATTGAGCTGCAACTTTAGCCGGCAGAATACCAAAAGGGTGTAAAAGTTTCCAAATTATTTATTTGCCGGTAAAGCGAATGTTGTTACCACACTAGAATTAGGGCGTAAAAGGAAAACTATGACGGTTGTCTTTTCCTTTTCTATTCATTTAAAAAGTTTTAATAATTAATAAAAACTTAATAAAAAAAATAAAACAATACTAATTTTTGATAAATATTATTATTCTTGTCCTCGAGTTCTTTTATAGCCTGAATACTTTAAGTTTTTATATTATTTTGGTACTACTTAATTAGAAACATTTATCAACCTGACCCATCTCCATAAACAAACCTGTTGTACAGTTCTATAACTTTGTTCTTATGTTTTTATCCATAGATAAGAAACCTGTTTTCGGACAAACACCTTCAATATTCGGGAATTCCAGCAACACGCTATCTGAAGCGGCTGATTCTGCAATAGCCGAGACTGGTAAACCAAAATCCATATTTGGTAGTACTAGTAACGCAGTAGGGATCCAATTCGGACTTAAACCTGTATTCGGCTCAGCCGCTGGCTCGATTTTTGATTGTAAATCTACTACAGCAGGTGCTTCCATCTTAAGCAGCACAACCAACTCTTCTACAAATGTGCTTGGTGGCACCTCGTTATTTGGTGGATCAACATTTTCTAGTTCAGGAAATACGCAGAGTTCTATTTTTGGTGGTACCAATATACCTAAAAAAACCCTAAGCAAGGACGATTCCTCATATACCAGCGATTCTATAAAACACTCTACGGTAGAACCGAATTTTGCTCATTTCTCAAATAAGGCGGGCGTAATTGATTTTGCAAGTCTAGCTGCTAAAGCAGAATCTGATTTAACAAGTAAATCGAACGATAAGCCAGGTCCGGGTGGTTTTATTGGCCTTACCGACCAGGATGCATTTTCCAGTTTTGCAAAGTCGAACTTGAATATGTCTAAGGATGGCAAAGGGAATGAATCTGCTAAAAGTGATCATGGTGATAATGAAAATTATGATCCGCACTATGAACCTATAATTGCGTTACCGGATGAAATTCAAGTGAGCACCGGTGAGGAAGATGAAACTAAAATTTTCGGCGAACGTTCGACTCTTTTCCGTTACGATAATAATACGAAGGAGTGGAAGGAGCGTGGTAAGTTAACATAATCAAATCCTACTTTAAATGTTGTTATTTCACATATTTTATTCTTTATTTATTTTTAAAGGAGTTGGCGAGCTAAAAATTTTGCAACACAAAACTAAACAAACATATCGTATGGTGATGCGGCGTGAGCAAATTCATAAATTGGTATTGAATCACGTCGTTGGGCCAGACTTTAGTTTTAACAATATGAATAATAATCCAAAAAGTTTTATTTGGGCTACAATGAATTACGCAGAATCCTCTGAAGGAGTATTGGAGAAATTAGCAGTTCGGTTTAAGAATGTCGATGTGGCGAATCATTTTAAGGAAAAGTTAAATGAATGCATCGAAGCAAGTCGTTAACATAACAAAATGGTAAAACAAGGACTTCGACAAATTGAAAGTAAAATAATTAAAAAAAAAAAAAAAAACTAATATATAGCATTCCTCATGATTTCCACTATTACTCGTAAAACGTGTTTTTTTTTTTAATTTTTGAAAAGTTACTTTTTCTTTTGGTAAATGTGGAGGGACAAACCAAAACCTAACATTTCTATTAGAAATCATTTTATATGAAACCTGAGTTTACGAGGCATTTAGACTTTTGTTAAAAATTACTAAGTACTTGTACTAGTGCTGGTGATTTCAAATATACTTTAGTTTCTTCGCACCCATATTTGAAACTTTGGTACAAATCAATTAGTAGAAGAGGTTTCACTGAAATTTAAATTTGAATAAGGAAATGTTGCGTTTTTGTGTGGACCCCCACAAAATTTCAACGTCTTTCGTGAAATGTGCTTTTTTTTGTTATGTGCGTTAAACTATGGCAAAGTAGTCGTTAAATTAAAAAAATTAGTAAGTGAACCCATTTAATTTTTTTGTAAAATTCACATTGTTATTCGTACATGATTTCTACATATACATACAATAAGAATTTAAAAACCCTTTATATATTTTCATTCATTTGGCTTAACCAGCTTTAGCAATCACCATATCGGAGACAAAGACAACGCCTGCCACTTACATAAAAGCTTATGTTCTAACAGAAACTCAGTTAACAGAGGGAAGGTCACGGGCCTTACAGCTCAACCAAATAAAACCTCACGGCGGCAATTTTTTGTCACAAATATCTCTCAAGGTCATACAACTTGTACGACCAACCGAATTTGATTTTAATGCGTTAAAAGAATTTTGAATTCCTATAAGTAAAAATTTTCACCAATTCTTCTATTACCTTACTCCCCTGTTAAAAATTGTGACAGGGCTACACATAATGAGGTACATTAAAATATGAAACAAATTCCCACAGCCGGTTCTATCGTACCGGAATGATCCAGGTTTTTTCAGTCCAGCCCTGTCTAATTTGTCATGTCCCACCCTGAAATTGTCATCCTCGAAGCAATCCCTTGAAACGGGGTTGCTCCATTCTCTCTTGTTACGGGCTGGTATCGAATCCAACAATCAAAGGTGATATCTCTCTTGACAAATGTCAAGGCGAACGCCCTTAGCAGTTTGGAAGGCCATGTGGTATTTTGGAAGCACACGAAAATAAAACGAATTTTAAATAATTTTAAGAAACTATTTCATGACTAATTTTTGCAAATTTAACAGTCTCTGCAGCCAGTCTATGTAACAGGTGGCGCAAAAGTAAGCTTCCGATGTTCAGCATATCGGTTGTGGCACGTGCAGTGTGTGCTGTTGCACCGTCTTGTTGGAACCACATGTTTTCCAATCCCAATTCATCAAGTTGCGGCAAAAAGAACTCGTTGATCATTGCTCTGTAGCGCTCACCATTCACAGTAACCGTTTGGCCCCGACCGATTATTGGTCAAATAAATAGTCAGCAATATTCCGCGTTCTGGAGCAGTGTAGCGTAACATTGTTTATTAACGTGTATTTCGCATGTGTTTACTACACAAATGTCAAAACAGAACTGACTTTAGGGGCCAATCGCAAAATTTATAGCATTTTCTGATAGGAGGATTACTTTTGTATATACTTTTACGCTTTTTATTACAAACATTTGCATAAAGGTATGAAATATTAACATACTAGTTATATATTGTATACCTCGTATGACATTTCTCAAAGGATAGAGAAGAGCGGTTAATCTACTACTGCAGTCATAAAGTTGGTCTATAAACTTCGACCGTTTTAAGAGGGAAAATCCTGACAGAGCTCTTCATATGTTGAAAAAGCTCTTAAAGTTTACACTTGAAAGCAGGCGTTTCGCACTGCAGTTATAAATTCAGGCGTCCTCTAAATTAGAAGGTTTGCTGAGGGTTTGATGCTACGCAATAGTAATATATCACTTGTGTACTTCAGCGGAGAATTGCAAGCCTTTGATCTCATTATATCTCTACTTAAGACCCTGACACCGTTAAAGACAGGAGCGGGTTTCTTGTTGATCTAAACACAGAAACACTCCCCTAATGATGAGGATGTTTTATGATGTCAGTTATCTCGGCGACCTTACCTATAAGGGTTTTACAATTCAGCTGGAAAAGCGGAAGTGCGATGTGGGGGAGTCAGGCTGGGAGTCTAGGACTGCGCACGTTCGAAGCAGGTAGGTGGCTTACGTAATTTCAGGAGGGCGACAAAACCGGACCGCTTGTAGGTGGAGCTGATCCTGCGACGTAGGTTTCTGTCGTCAAGCTCTGGAGCCGGAAGAAGCAGGGGAAATGGGTATGGGCGGGGTAAGGCTGCCGCTTGGAACTGCTTACATTCAGAAGGACGTGTCACCTGAAAAGTAGCAGGGGATTGCCGTATGAGATGTTGGCACCGTAGGCCTTCGGTGACAATAGTAGTATTGCCAGTCGTAGATACTATACCAGAGTATGCGCCAGTCCTTCGCTAGAGAATCTCTGACCATAGGATGCCCCAGGATGTGAACAACAAGGGGCAAACGTTTTGAAGAAACTAATAGGTCTATGGGTCTATTGTGCAAAAATCTTTTGCATGAAGCACTTTGAAAAAAAAGTGAAATTTTAAAGTCCCTTGGTCGGGTCATTCCGATACATAGAACCGGCTGTCGCGGGAATTAATTCAATTCCATGCCACTACCTTGGCTTGTATTGTCTACGAAAGGCAATGCAGGAGATTGGTGGACATTGAATATATCATCACTCCCCTTTAAGGTACATTTTATCACACAATAAGGATTCCATTCTAGAATTAAAATAAGCACAAATATGTGCTGTTATACCTGGCGGAATAAAGCTATCCATATAAAGAGTACAGACCTTGAAGGCATCAGGTTCTCCATGTACGATGTTTGTCAGAAGGCAGGGAAAAATATCAAGGTAAAATATTATAATTTTTAATGTCAATAAGTGCAGCCAGAAAGGTAGTCTAATACCAAAATACCATCGTTCTCTAGTCAACAATTTACGCGGTTGTTGAACAGAGCAAGAAAGATTACACAGTTTCACACAAGCATGGTTAAGTTGGTTTAGCACAACGGCCAGTCATGTGTTTCGTAAAATTTAAGTCATCATTCCTGAGTAGCTTGTCATTACTTGCGCGATACTGCTAAGGACAACAGAAGGCAGCATATATAATAAATAAACATATTCATGGTTTATACATTAAGCTTTATGAACAAACCCATTAATTGCCAGTCTTCCGCCTGTGAAACATATTTAATGATTGACTACCCATTGTTTTCGAGTATTAATGATTATTTTAAAAAACAATAATGATTTTTTTTTAATTAAGAAAAAAGTCAAGAAAAATCAAAAACAATCATTACTTTTAATTATTTTTAATTGTTTTTGATTATTTGATTACTTTTGATTGTTTTTGGTATTGTTTCAGACAAGCATAAGCACATACATGGAAATATGTATGAGCGATGTATAAAGTTAGTGTTTATACAAGTTTTGATAAAATTAGGAATATACTTATATACGATAAAGTACATACATACTCGTATGTAATAGTAGCACGTAAACGCTGAACCGGATCCGGCAAAAAATTGTGTAGTCGATTGTAGGAAATAAAGGAATCGGCGGCAAAGGTGCTTGTCGCAATGGTTTAAGTACAGAAAAATTACATTATATTCAGTTAAATGTTCTATGATAAGGTGGTTTTTGAAGAGCATAGCCATCTTTTTATAAGGTTGTCTCTTATGGCGAATATAACCTCACATGCGATAAAATCATTGCAGCAATCTAACATTTCTCAAGTGTTTTATTATAAAGCATGCACGCACATTAGGCTGAGCCGAAAAATCAATTCTTCTGGAATCCGAATGGGTAATAGAAATACGACCTTATACAATTTACATAGCGATGTGTTATGACAGCGCCCCCTACTCCTGTTGTTTCTGAGTACTCCCAAGCTGTTACTCCATAGAGTATCTACAGGAAAGTACTATCCAAACTACTATATATTCTACATAGAACCAATTGAGCGATTTAATTATTTTTATTATTAATTTTATATTTCTTCCCAATAGCATTCGCAAAGATTGTGTTGTAATAAGCTGAGGTGGCCCGCTAATGCATTGCAAAGGTGTACTATGAGAGAACTCCAATGTAACACAGATTTTTTTTGCATCGATTTTTGCATCGTCACGGTTCAGTGCTACTAATAATAATAATAATAATTTGGCGTAATATTCTTCGAGGAGATTAAGACCGAACTTCTTTTGCAATTTTGTAGTGCGCTGCTTCTAGTTATTTCTACGAAGCTTTTTCATAGAATAAATCACTCGGAGGGTTGCCTACTACTGCCGAAGACGACCCTGTTTTAAAACCACTTTTTCAAATATTTTGATGTTCCCTGTCCCGTTATTTGAACGTGAGATCTTCGGTGTGGTAGGCATCCACACAACCACCACATCACGGAGGCTGCCACGGTCCACGACTACATCTTCAAAATACTGGTATATCCATATTAGCATACGCGGGCAATAAACTTTGATGTTTCTTATAACGATACAGCAAAATAATCACAAATAAACCAAAAAATGTCAATAATAATCAAAAGTAATCAAAAACAATGAAAACTTTTTTTTTGATTACTTTTGATAAATTTTTTTTGATTTTTTTTTTTATTATTAAATTTTATTTTTTTCCAATTCTAATCAATAGTACTCGTAATTGAAAATTTTTGAAAACAATCAAAACAATCATTAATAATTGAAAAAGCTATTTAATCAATGATTACTCAATTCTAACGGGAATTTAACAGGTCTGAATCAACCATCGAGTTGCACGTTATTACCTTCGTGCATTTTAGTCGCCTCTTACGACCGGTATGCCTACCTCGGGCATATTCTAAACCCCTAACCCGCAGGGGTCATTTCCCAACGTTGTTAATAATCAGCATCCCTAAATTCCATACACTGGTATAATTTATGATTTTCCTGGCAACAAACACATTTTGCTTTCTCTTTCGACATGACTAGAACTACCCCTGCGGGTTAGGTTTCCTAGACCTAGAAGGTTTCACTGGTCATAAATCGCTACCACGACAGTCGGGCAGTACCGCAAGGGAGTACCGGAGCGTACCGGGTTCAAATCCGGCCAAGGACTGTTAATTCGACAACACTCCATAAAACCTTCGGGGAGTGTTTTTGTCGTTACCACAACAACAACAACATGGCAGAACTGTTTTCGAAAATCTATTCATCTTTTGTTCGCAGCTAACAGGTTGTGGTGGTTGATTCATTTCGGTTGCATTTTCCATGTACATTATTTGCTGCAGCCATATACTAAAATCTCGGTTCTATCGTACCGCAATGACCCGCGTTTTTTCACCCGGCCAAAGCCTCTTATTTCAGTGTAACCCTGTCCAATTTGTCATGTCCCACCCTCAAATTGACATCCTCGGAGCAAGCCCTTGTAGCGGGGTAGTTCCATTTTCTCTTGTTACGGGCGGGTATCGCACCTAACCGCGGACCAATAGATTGGATCTGCTGCGTCTGCTGGAAGAAAATTTATATTAAACGGTCGCATTCTGTTGTAACGACAAAAGCACTCTCCTAAGGATTTGGGGAGTGTTGTCGAAAGTGACAGTCCTTTGCCGGATACGAACCCGGTACGCTCCGGTACTCCCTTGCGGTACTGCCCGACTGTCGTGGTAGCGATTTGTTATGACCAGTGTAACCTTCTAGGTCATGCCGCCCCTCCTTCAGCAAGGAAAGAGAAGATGGGTAATGAGAGGTGAGAGGCATCATATCCGTAGATCAGGCATCGATTGGCACGTCATCACCTTTGTGCATATTAGTCGGCTCTTACGACCGATATGCCTACCTCGGGCATATTCTAAACCCCTAACCGGCAGGGGGAGTCGCATTTTGTTCAATGCGTCAAGTGGAAGAGATGGCTCCACAAATTGTTCACGCCTTAGGGCGTCCCTCGGTACACGTCGCTCTAGCGCACCCCCACCGTACCTAGCATCCACCACAATGATGGACCAGTCTCCACAACTAGCAGCACTTCTGCAATGCCCACCTCACCCACTCCCAACTGCCGCTTACACACAGCCGCTCTTCACTCCTATCCCATCCGGAATAGGTCAGACACGAGCACTGCTTAACGTCAGTCCCCTCTTCCCTACTTCCAGCATGCACATTGGTCAGGGCCACAATCTCCTTCTGGCTTTCACAACGTGCACTGTTTGGCGGCGAAGATTATATACGCCTGCGGCATCGGTCAAATGCAACAATTGCCGTGGCCTATGTCACGTTCTTATGTGCTCTGGGCTCGCGAATAGAACCCTATGGACGGATACGTTCATAGCATCTTGTTGCAATACGCCGCAGCGCTCCCAGATAATCTGGCCTCTGTCCCTCACGGCTAGTACTACCTCTACCTTGCCTCCGGCGCACTTCAAAATTGTAAAGCTTAATTGTAACCCATTAGCTGGCAAGATCGCGCAGATAACTGAATTTATGAAGCTAAACAACATCAAAATCGCTGCGATTCAAGAGACCAAACTGACCACAAGATCAGACTTACGAACTTGTGCTGGGTATAATGTACATCGGAAAGACCATTCCGGAGGTAATGCGAGGCGTTCATAACACACCACACTGCCCAATATAATCAGTTTGTTCCCGTCATCGACCCGAGGGACTCTACCTTAGAATGCCAAGGTATAGTGGTCCAGTCAGGCGATGTCGATCTGCAAATTATTAAAAACTACATACCCTCTGTAACGTGTTGCCCGAGGGACTATCAACCCGATATAAGTGCGTTGCTAAGTGGTGCTAACCGTTAAGCCCTCGGCGACCTTAACGCACACCACGACGGACCACCTGCCAATCATACTCTCAATCGAGCGACGGAGGAACTTCATAAGCTCCTAACGCCGTAAGTTCATCAACTTCAGCAAAGCGGACTGGTACCGTTTTACGGACTATACAGAACGCTCCTTCCCTGCCTTACCCACACCGACAGACGTACGCCAAGGTGAACCAGAGTTTCGCAAGGTTATTGTTTCCGGCCGCTTCATTCCCTGCGGATGCAGCGGCTATGGCAAGTGAGACTAATCAATCCCGCAAAATTTACAAGTAAAGATCTCAACGCGGAAATCCGATGGACGGTCAACGACTAGAAGTTGACCAAGTGAAAGCAACACCTAGAGGCATGCAACTTCTCCGGCGAAGTCGGCAAATTATGGTCAACTGTCAAGGCTCTATCAAATCCGAGCAAATACAAGGACAAGGTCGCCATTACATTTGGCGACAGCGTCAAATCGGACCCCAAGCGATGCGCGGGCTCATTTTGCCGACAAGTTTATAATGCATCCACATGCTGACAGGGCCAACAGACGAGCCATCCGTGGGGCGCATAAACACAAGACAGCGCCCATAGCAGTCTCCGTCGCCGATGTCAAGGAAGCCCTAATTAAGGCCAAGCCCTCAAGATCAATCGGACTCGACGGTATTGCCATGAAGATGTTGAAACACCTAGGCCACGAGGAACAGAGTTATTTGTCGGCTCTCTTCAACCTCTCCCTAACCACTTTCGTCATTCCAGAGATTTGAAAAGCAATTGTGGTCCCCCTACTAAAACCAGAAAAGCCGGCGAACCATGGAGAATCATATCATCCGATATCCGGTTGCGAAGTTATTAGAGATCACTCTTCTTCCGTATTACGCAGCAAACCTGCACTTTGCCAGACACCAACATGGCTTCCTGAGGACACACAGCACAACATCCGCTTTGAATGCCATAACGACGCAGATAAACTATGGTCTCAACCAACATCCTCCAAACCACAGGCCGGTTCTCGTGGCACTTGACCTCTCGAAAGCCTTCGACACGTTCAATCACGCCACGCATCTAAGAGATCTAAAAGAGACACCGCTCCCTGCCGGCCTAAAAAGGTGAAGCGCCAACTACCTCAACGGTCGGCTGGCAAGGTTAAGAACACGAAATATAGACCACGAAGAATCAAATAACTAGTGCCGCAGGGTGGTGTCCTATTCCCTTTTTGGTTTAATTTCTATATTTCGAGGCTTCCATTGTATCCTATGCTGCCGTCTGCACGATTATGGCTTCGGGAAAGCGCGTCTCCATTGACGAACTCTGTACGAGGATTAACTGTCACCTCCGAGACCTTCACCGGCAGATAGGACAAGAGTTAAACGTCCACTGTCAACCACCCTAAAACGTTTGACAACAGCCTCACCTTCGCTAGTCATGCTACCGCAATAGCCTCAAAGGTACAGGGCCGCAACAAAATCCTCAAGTCACTGGCCTGCAGTACTTGGGGAAAAGATAAAGAAACGTTGCTTGGTATATATGTATAAGCTATTGGCGATCGGTTATTGATTACGCTGCGCCCATGTGGTCGCTCAACCTCGCTGACACTATCTGGAGCAGAGCTGGGGAGATTAGGATTACGATTACATTTTGATAACTTATGATTACGATTACTGCAATTGTAATCATAAAAATTTTACGATTACGATTACTGTAATCGTAATCCAAAATTTGCATGAATACGATTATTGTAATTATAAAAACTTTACGATTACTGTAATTTTAATCCTAAAAAATGTAAGGATTACAATTACCTATATTTTTTTATATGTCAACTCAAGGAAAGTGGAATATTTTTAGGCTCGTTCATAGAACAGTTTTAGATACAGAAGGAATTTTTTTTGCATATCAACACTTCCGTGTTATTTGTTATGCACCCGCACTGTACCTGTATCAATTATAGTTATGGTGATTGTTGTTTGAGCAAAGTTCGAATTTTTATGTTTGTTTGTTAATTGATATTAGAGGAAAAATTACAACGATATGCACAGCGATGGTATGGGATGACATGTTTCGAAGTGCCCAACTTCTCATCAGACCCCTTCTCGGACACTGGGATACGAACCCAAGTGTCTGCACCAAAGCCGCTGTTAGAGTACTCTTACAACTAAGCTATGATGCCCTGTAGCGTCACGATGCATTTTTTCTCTAATGTGCCATTTGCTTATTCCTTTTATACATTCTTTGGTACATATATTTTTTTATATGTCAACTCAAGGAAAGTGGAATATTTTTAGGCGCGTTCATAGAACAGTTTTAGATACAGAAGGGCTTTTTTTGCATATCAACACTTCCGTGTTATTTGTTATGCATCCGCACTGTACCTGTATCAATTATAGTTATGGTGATTGTTGTTGGAGCAAATCTCGAATTTTTATGTTTGTTTGTTAATTGATATTAGAGGAAAAATTACAACGATATGCACAGCGATGGTATGGGATGACATGTTTCGAAGTGCCCAACTTCTCATCAGACCCCTTCTCTTGAGTGCACACATTAAAAAAATATATGTACCAAAGAATGTATAAAAGGAATAAGCAAATGGCACATTAGAGAAAAAATGCATCGTGACGCTACAGGGCATCATAGCTTAGTTGTTAGAGTACTCTAGCAGCGGCTTTGGTGCAGACACTTGGGTTCGTATCCCAGTGTCCGAGAAGGGGTCTGATGAGAAGTTGGGCACTTCGAAACATGTCATCCCATACCATCGCTGTGCATATCGTTGTAATTTTTCCTCTAATATCAATTAACAAACAAACATAAAAATTCGAGCTTTGCTCGAACAACAATCACCATAACTATAATTGATACAGGTACAGTGCGGGTGCATAACAAATAACACGGAAGTGTTGATATGCAAAAAAAGCCCTTCTGTATCTAAAACTGTTCTATGAACGCGCCTAAAAATATTCCACTTTCCTTGAGTTGACATATAAAAAAATATATGTACCAAAGAATGTATAAAAGGAATAAGCAAATGGCACATTAGAGAAAAAATGCATCGTGACGCTACAGGGCATCATAGCTTAGTTGTTAGAGTACTCTAGCAGCGGCTTTGGTGCAGACACTTGGGTTCGTATCCCAGTGTCCGAGAAGGGGTCTGATGAGAAGTTGGGCACTTCGAAACATGTCATCCCATACCATCGCTGTGCATATCGTTGTAATTTTTCCTCTAATATCAATTAACAAACAAACATAAAAATTCGAGCTTTGCTCGAACAACAATCACCATAACTATAATTGATACAGGTACAGTGCGGGTGCATAACAAATAACACGGAAGTGTTGATATGCAAAAAAAGCCCTTCTGTATCTAAAACTGTTCTATGAACGCGCCTAAAAATAATCCACTTTCCTTGAGTTGACATATAAAAAAATATATGTACCAAAGAATGTATAAAAGGAATAAGCAAATGGCACATTAGAGAAAAAATACATCGTGACGCTACAGGGCATCATAGCTTAGTTGTTAGAGTACTCTAGCAGCGGCTTTGGTGCAGACACTTGGGTTCGTATCCCAGTGTCCGAGAAGGGGTCTGATGAGAAGTTGGGCACTTCGAAACATGTCATCCCATACCATCGTTGTGCATATCGTTGTAATTTTTCCTCTAATATCAATTAACAAACAAACATAAAAATTCGAGCTTTGCTCCAACAACAATCACCATAACTATAATTGATACAGGTACAGTGCGGGTGCATAACAAATAACACGGAAGTGTTGATATGCCAAAAAAGCCCTTCTGTATCTAAAACTGTTCTATGAACGCGCCTAAAAATATTCCACTTTCCTTGAGTTGACATATAAAAAAATATATATACCAAAGAATGTATAAAAGGAATAAGCAAATGGCACATTAGAGAAAAAATGCATCGTGACGCTACAGGGCATCATAGCTTAGTTGTTAGAGTACTCTAGCAGCGGCTTTGGTGCAGACACTTGGGTTCGTATCCCAGTGTCCGAGAAGGGGTCTGATGAGAAGTTGGGCACTTCGAAACATGTCATCCCATACCATCGCTGTGCATATCGTTGTAATTTTCCCTCTAATATCAATTAACAAACAAACATAAAAATTCGAGCTTTGCTCCAACAACAATCACCATAATAAATTGTTGTACGGTAAAGGAATCTACGTTATTTAACTTTGCATTTATATACTCGACTAGATATTTTTTAATCATATGTATATACATACGACAGTACTGATATATTTGTCTGTAAAAGACGTTATTTGGTTAGAAAGAAAAACAATTTCTGAAGAAAAGATATACGAACCGCACTTGCATACATACATTCAGGTAAAAAAAACCTATTTTCACGTTATATGCTAGTATATGTTCAAAAAGGTATGGAATTATAGATTATTTACAATGGATTCACCGAGCATAATACCATCTGAAGATGAATGCGATTTTTCTTCGTACGATTCTGCGAAGGACCCGGAATATTTTTGCGACATTGTGTCGAAAAAGGCAAAACTAGATTTGGTTGATAATAATAAATAAACACGCCTAAACAGCTTCGGGACGAAATTTCTTTTCACAGAGAGTTTTTATGCACATATCATACACGTAAGTGCATGTATATGTAAAAATATTGGGGTGCCGATTTTTTTGCTTAGGTCCGGATGATGCTTTGAATTTTGACTTTTTGTTATAACAAGAAAGTATTCAATCACAATGATTAAAATCATTCAAAAATTATGTCTATGTTATAAAAAATGCCTGAAATATGAAGCCCTCGGACGGGCACCCATATATTTGTTTATAGATTTGAAATACTCCTAAATTTGTTGCAAAAGGAAAACGTAGTCTTGAAAGAAACTCTATTTGGTCCAACAATGATCCCGAACTAACCCCCTCTGTTACTAACATACTTAAGTAAATGTGTTTCCTCTTACTATTAACAGTGACAGTATTAGTAATTGGAGATACTACGATGCCAGTACTTGGGTAAAATTTGGCATCGTCGTAATCGTCAGCAGTTTTACTTATTAACATACTAATAAAATATGGAATTATGCATTAAAGAATGGTACTAATTCGCCGGGTAAATTAATAACAAAAGCTGAGTGTACAACATGGGGTACCAAAATATCAGGATCCAACGGCGTGACCTCAAATTTCGTGACTCACTTACGGAGAAAGCATCCCAATGTGTATCATAATTATACAAAAAGCCTCAAACACGTCGTTCTAATTACACACCAAGCAAACAGGAAAAGTTCAAGGAACAATTAGTAACATTTATTATTGATACATCATCGGCTTTATCGATTGTAGAACGAAAATCTTTCATCGACTTATTTAATGGAACAGGTATAAAATTAATATGCAGGAAAACATTGATGACAGAGATAGAAAAAAGATATGGATCTGTCAAGCTAAAGATTAAAAAAGAAATTCAATATGTGGGTAGAGTTTGCACTACCGCTGATATTTGGTCAGCCAGGCGTAAAAGTTTTTTCGGGTACACATGTCATTGGCTTGATGACTGCTTCAAAAGAAAGTCCGTAGCTTTGTCATGCCGGAGATTTACTGGCGTTCACTCTGCGGACAGGACAGCGTCAATGTTGGCCAACATAAACAGTGATTTTAATTTAAACAGCTCGAATATTATCTGCACCATCACCGACAATGGTTCCAATTTCGTAAAAGCATTTAAGGACTTCGGTGTACAGGCTTTTATGGAGGATGGTGAGGAAATCATTATCGAAGACCTGGACTTTGAAGAAGAAATGCCACAGTTTGAGGACGCTTCTTAATTTTTGCCGAAACACACAAGGTGTGCAAGTCACACACTTAATTTGTTAGCCAGCAAAGACTACCTTAAGATCCTTGCAGCAAAGGATTTATATCAGACTCATATTCAGGTAATAAACTAAGAAATTATATTAGTTAAAAATAATACATATTATACATACTGAATAGCAACGATAATCATAGAAATAGTCACTTGCTCGAACTTAACCCATTAAGGGCCAATGCGACATATGCGTCGCAGCGGCCTTAAGGTGGCATTAAATAAAGTTGTTTCAGTTTAGGGATTTTAATACGATTTCGTGACATACATGTAACATTCGGCCTGAATGGGTTGAGGCGAATACCCAGTGCAAACTTGCAAATGACTCGTTAACCTGTCTTATTGCAGCTCTAAAGAAAAAGCTCCAGAAATGTTTTCATATTTTTATCGCAAACCAAATTTAAAGCTTTTTATTTGAAACCTAGCAGATCCAGTAGATTTTATTCGGCTTTTTTTTTATTAAACTCTAATTAAATCGGACTACCACATAATATAGAAGGACAAAACTATGATTCAAGCAAACGGAGTAAACCTACCGTTTGGCTTAGCTTCAATCGTTTTAGTAGAGTTCACTAGTTATAAAAGCGAACGGGTAAAGCAAGCTTGCATTGGTGTTATACATTTTTACTTTAAAACATGTTCTTTAGATACTTAAATGACTGCAATTGCTTAAAGGCCTTCAAAAAATGCAGCAGTCTATGGAGAAAAAATACATGGACGAAGTCTTCGGAAATAATCGAAACAATTATTGGGTGCTCTCTTATCATTCCTGTCGTAACACGATAGAAGTCGTTATTTGACTCGGTGTGTCGTATTTTACGACATGAAAGAAGTCTTCAGGCCTTATGTGAAGCATTGGAGATATCAAAATTTTCGTCCAGCGATCTAACTTACCTTAAAGATTTTCGCAAATTAATGACCCCGATTAGTGAAACTTTGGATTTTTTGCAAGGCGAAAACCATCTTCTCTATGGTTGCCTCTTACCATCCTTGGTGTCCTTAAGAGTAAAACTGAAGAAATTAGCCCAAGAAAAAAATAATTGTCTTAAAGGCGTCGCTGAAGCAATGAATCTCAAGCTAAAAGAGCGGTTCAACTCTTTATTTATCCTAACACCAGATTCAGAATATGCGATTACAGCTACAGTGTTGTCCCCCGACATTAAAATGAGATGGTTCAACACTTGGAATAAAGGGGAACCCAAGCATAATGAACAAGACATTTACAACTTGGTAATAAGACTTGTCGAAACTATTACAGTGGTTGATATTGACAGTTGCAATATACTTGAATCTGACACAAACAAAGGCTTTTATGAATTTGATGGTAAGCTTACGAAAACACACCAAGCAGTTCTTTTCATATCTGATTTTGTTTTTAATATTGCATACAGATGAAATTGAATCCCAGATTGAAAATAAAACCAACGATGAATCTTTCCACTCGAGCCGAATTGCGCAACAGTTCTTTCAATATTTAAATGATCCGGAATCTGGGGGCGACATTTGGAAAAAGTACCCTCTATTAAAAAGAGCTTCTTTGCACTACAATACGCAGTTAACATCTTCTGCTCCAGTAGAGCGGCTCTTTTCTTTTGCTGGAGTTGTAAACAATCCACGACGCCATGCTCTATCGGACCCTAATTTCGAAAGATTAGTCTTGCTCAAAGCAAGCGTTGATTTATTGTAATATGCTAATGTAATACCTTGAATTTCGATCTGAATTAAAAATAGTACCTGAAGTTCCATCTAATTGGAGAAAGCACTTTTTATTACATAAATTATAATTGAATGATTCAGATCTAAAAACAAATGAATAATTTATTAGTTTCAAATGGTCATTATAACAAATTTTGAGCTGTATGCATTATAGGTGTTGCGGATTTATTTCATAGGTCTGTATGTTTCATACTGAGTTCCAAATATTCCGCCACAATGATAACCTGAAATCGTAATCACAATTTGCATGATTACGATTACAGTAATCGTAATCCTCCACATTTCACAATTACAATTACTGTAATCGTAATTGAAAAAAAAACCTGATTACAATTACAGTAATCGTAATCGTAAAGTTCACAGGATTACAATTACAGTAATCGTAATCATAAAAAATTCAATTACGATTAATGTAAATGTAATCATAAAAATTTTACGATTGTGATTACTGTAATCGTAATCGTATGAATGTAGGGATTACAATTACAGTAATCGTAATTAAAATGTAATCGTAATCCTAAGTTCCCCAGCTCTAATCTGGAGGAAGTTGCAAGTCTGCCAAAACACCGCCATCAGAACTGCCACGGGATGTCTGCTTATGTCATTCGAGTCTCACCTCCATCAAGATGCTGAAATGCTCAATGCTAGTGAGAACGCGAAACTGTTGAGCAGACAGTTTTTTCTGAACTGCCAAAAACCTAGTCATCCAAACCGTCATCTATTGGATGAAGTTCCACCCCCTAGAGACATAAGGAAACATCTCCGTAAGCACTATGATGAGATCCGGCACCACATTACCTTGCCGTTTGATCTGCGTAACCATAAGAGGGCTCTAAACGAACTCCACACCGAGTCGGTAGACACATCCCTCAGATCTCGGCCTATGAATCCCGTTATTGACATCCACCTGATATAGCTGATGAGCGTATTCTTCCGAGGGAGACTAGATTCATACTAGCAAAACTTCATTTTGAATATTTTAACAGGTTACAGACTGAACCCCACTATACCAAATACTTGCCCTGCATGTGGTATGTGCCCTCATGATACTAAACATCTCTTTTCCTGTTCAATTGAACCTACTTTTCTAACACTAATATCACTCTGGTCCAATCCCGTTGATCTCCATTAGGCAGGGCGAAGTTCTGTTAACAACTAAAATCTCGAATCGTCGGAAAATGAGTATTTAAAACAAATGTATGGCGTACCCATTCCTCTCTTTTATATAGCGGTAGCTTACCAATTCATAAAGAAGTATTGGGTTTGATTGTTGCTGCTCAGTCATTTTCCAAAAAGGCGACTAAATGTGCGACCTCTATCTCAGCTTAATATATTAACAATTTCGTGGATTTTTCCACTTGTGATTTGCGGCAAAGCTCTGGCTTTTGTGATCTGGCTACGAATTAGTACTTCAAGTCTTCCAAAGTAAAACTCCAACGAATAAAGAGCTGCATTCACGCTTTAAGGTGGATTAAGAGTGATTCCACCTTTGCGCGGGCATCTGGCTTTTTGTAATCGGAGTAGATTATCCACGTTGGTATAGAAAAAAAGATTTGTAGTTTCCAGACCTGTTAAATCTGGATTAAAATTAAAAATCAATTATATTATTTATTGTTTTTGTTCTTATTTACAAGAGCGAAAAAAAATAAATCAATTTTGTTGGTTAATGCATTCATTCATTATTACTTACACGTGGTATTAAGTTTGTGCAAATAAGTCAGTTTTGTTAATTGTAGATGCCGTCATAGTGTTAATTGTAATAAAGTTAAAGTAGAATTGAAACTTCAAAGTGTAACATATATCTAAAAGTGAAAATTATAATTTATATTTATATATTGACGTCTAATATTTGGAAAAAGTGGTAAATCTCAATCATTTTTGTGTCCGCATTGCAGTGTTGTTTTTGTATTATTTATAGAACTTGTGTGGAGAACAAGATTTATTTGAGAAGAGCGAAATTGACTTCTCTGCTGATGACGGTATAGCCGATCCCACATTCACCGTCCCAAAAGCCTCAAAAAGGAAAGGGAGTTTACTTTGCGAGGTTGCAATTAAGGAGCGGCGTTTGGATTCCAACTGGTCTTCAAAAATAATTTTTAAGGCTGATTTCTATACAGATTTCGTGAAAGTATGTTTATGTCAGCGTTGCCAAAAAACAACAAACACTTGGAGTTAGTCATTGTGTTTGTTGTTGAAGGATTTTGTGTTCGTCGATCCTGCTATTAGGTGTATGGTTGGTAGCTACCGTAACTTTACTATTATTGTTTTGTCATTGGTTTTCCCGTAGTGATATGTACTCGTATGTTCATTCACATGCTATTTTGAAAATATAGATAAGGAGACAACTATTGCAAAATGTGTTGAGTGCGGACGTAATATTAGAGGCTACGCAGGGGTTTCTTCCAACTTTGTCACGCATTTAAAATTAAAACATGCTGACGCTTACAAAAAATATAAAAATATTTTGGTTCACTGCAAGAATGTGTCAATGGAAAAATTTTGCATTGGATTGTTGATGCTGCTATGCCTGCTTCTGCCGTTGACAGACAGTCCTTCGTCTCCATATTTGAGGGTACTGGACTGAATGAAAATAATGAGCAGGCAAATCGCGAAAAAAAAGTTGGAAGATTCTTACCAAAACATGTTGGCAAAAATAAAAGATGAAATTTCTTCTGCTGAATATTTTTGTACAACTGCTGATATTGGGTGAGGGAATAAACCTAGGTTTTTTGGCTACACTTGCCATTGGCTGACCAAAGATTTTCAAAGATAATCAGTGGCATTGTCTTGTAGGAGGAGCACCCTTGAGCTCATACGGCAGACAAAGTTGGGCAGATGATCGCGGACCTTAACAATTTCTTTGACCTTGATAACAAAAACATTGTTATAACCATTACCGACAATGGGTGAAATTTTATTAAAGCTTTTAAAAGCCATGGAGTTGACAATTTCCACCAGGAAGAATACGACAGAGCAGACGACAGCGATGACGAACTGTCTTTCAACGAAAATTAGTTTTTATTGCCAAAACACAATCGATGCTCTAGCCATACGCTGAATTTGCTTGCAACTACCGGTTTCTTGAAAATTTTGAAAGTAGATCTGGCTGTTTACGAAAAACACAAAATGGTAAAGTTAATTATTCGTTTAAGACTTGGAAACAAAATAACCAAAAAAATATTTTTTCAGATTTTTGAAAATTGTAATAGCCTTTCGAAGAAGTGCAACTGGCCAAAGTCATCAGAAGTTATTGTCGCTTCTTTAGGATCAAACTTGGTTGTGCCCCTTGGGACAAGGTGGAACTCTTTGTATGATGCCATTACAAAAATAATACATCATAAGAGTAGGCTTAATATTTTGTGCCAACAATTAAGCTTGCCACCTTTTTCATTAACTGACGTTCAAAATGTGAAATTTGGACTCCTTTTACCTGTACTCATGACATTAAGCAACAAATTGCAAAAGCTGAGTAAAAAGGAATTCCACCTAAGCTTAGTCGCTGCAAAAATTGATCTGGCCCTGTGGAGCCGATTTGAAATTTTTTTTAGTTTATCCCCTGAAGCAAATATTGCAATCACAGCTGCTGTATTGACTCCAGAAGTTAAAATGAAGTGGCTGCCTGTTTTGGAAAGATCCACAACTGGCATAAACAAGGAAATAGTATAGAAGGGTAATTCAAGAAGAATAGATTCGCGGAATCATCAAATCTCGCTATTCAAAATAATTTGAAAAGTAATGATTTGAAACACAGTTCGAGCTTTTTCGATTTTGATGATGATGGTAAAATCTAGTACATGTTTTGGAATATTTTTTTGTATACATAATTACATAATTTTTTAGATGGAGATAGAGCAAGGGAAACCAATAATATGAAAACAGAGCAAACTGATGTAGAACGCGTGGTTTCCGATCAATTTTACGCGTAGATCAGTGATGTTTCTGACGGAACAGATGTTTGGGAGAGATGTCCCTTGTTAAAGCAAGCATCAATATTTTTCAATACACCTCTAACCTCTTCAGCACCGGTAGAAAGACTGTTCACCTTTGCCGGAACAGTAAATACTCCACGGCGTGGATCTTTGAAAGGCAATTTCTTTGAAAATTTGGTCTTACTCACAGCTAATGTAAAATTTAAAAATTAATTTATTATTATTGCTTTTATTTATTAAGTTTATGTATATTAAATGTTGAAATATTTAAAATTTGATTATACCTAGGATTAAATTTGAAAACGAAAAAAATCCTCATTAATCCTTATTAATCGAACACAAAATTTAATCCTGAAATTTTCGATTATCATTTTAATCAATTAGTACAAAAATAACAAAAAATTTTATTTGATTATAAATGATTAAGATTAATAATCATTATTTAACAGGTCTGGTAGTTTCCTCATACGATACAATAAACATAGGCCACTCCTCTGGAGTGCCTGAAAATTGTGGCAAATCCAGGGGCTTCTTAACGTACGGTTGAATATACGATTGCATGTGGACTTGTGCGTTTTTGAGTGATTGCATTGAATGTGTAGAATTACAGCCAGCAGCTGCAGCGGGCATAGGCAAGCAATACTCGGGAAGGCTTCATGCGACGCGATTGGTTTGCCGCGCAATAGTTTGCATGCTTATAGGCGGCTGATGAGGAGCGGCGTTGGCGTAATCCGGGTACATATAGGAGCGAGATAGGAAAAATTCTGCAGAACTGACAAAAATTGTATGCAGCTGGTTAGTTGAACCTGATGATGCGGCTGATGTATATGCATACAATGATGTAATATGGGCTGGAGGTCAGCAAGTGGCCTACTTATTGGTACGTCGGAGAGTTTGGTTGTTGTTGGCGATGCAAATTTCTCCTAGATACGAGTATATAACCTGGTTTTTTCTGAGGCTTCCAGAGACATTTGCGAATCGAGAATTTGGTGCTGAAAACTTTCGGTCGCTGCATCTTTTTGAATAATCATGCGATCGGCTTTATTGTCAATGGATGAGTTATTATTAGCATTAATCATACTTATAATCCAACTCCTTAAATAATAGCGAGCATACAGCAATTTCAAAATTTCGGCTTTTGAGGTAAATTCTAAGAATAAATACAAGGTGGCGCAAAAGTAAGCTTCCGATGTTCAGCATATCGGTTGTGGCACGTGCAGTGTGTGCTGTTGCACCGTCTTGTTGGAACCACATGTTTTCCAATCCCAATTCATCAAGTTGCGGCAAAAAGAACTCGTTGATCATTGCTCTGTAGCGCTCACCATTCACAGTAACCGTTTGGCCCCGACCGATTATTGGTCAAATAAATAGTCAGCAATATTCCGCGTTCTGGAGCAGTGTAGCGTAACATTGTTTATTAACGTGTATTTCGCATGTGTTTACTACACAAATGTCAAAACAGAACTGACTTTAGGGGCCAATCGCAAAATTTGTGGCATTTTCTGATAGGAGGATTACTTTTGCGCCACCCTGTATAAAAATGTTGTGTTTGTGGCTGTTGCCATACACAACGGCATTATTACCGAATATTGGCCCATCTGGCACCTCCCTTCGCCCAGTAAAATTGCATTTCATGATTTCATTTTAATTCTTTGTTGAGCGGCAAATAAGAAAGGAGGCAAAACCAAATGAAATAAAATAACCAACCAACCAACCAAATCGTAATTTGTAACTGTGCAAACGGCGAGAGCAGTAAATTAAACATAAATTGCGTGTTTTATTCAAGCCTCCCGAAAGCTGCAACATCTTTTATTTCATTTGTCGCAATTTTCAATTTGACATTCACCTATATGCAAGGACAAATGCGGAATTAGCGAATTGGTGTTTTTTGTTTAATGTGAGGAGTTCGTAGCATCCTGCAGCACACAAAGTATCCATCCAAAGCTAGAAGATTACCAAATAGAATTTTTGCAATCAATTTAGCATTCCAGAGCGTGCGTGTTATTAGAGAAGATGGGGTGAGTACCTGAAATTGGTTAGAGTAGTTAGTGGGTAAATCGGTGTGGTTCGCATAACGGTGGTCGGAAAATATTTTGCAACGAGTAAGGCTGAAGGGCTACCGGTAAAAAAATGCCGCTAACACGTTCAGGTTCAAATAGTCGTGGGTCAGATGAAGATGGCGGTAGCGACGAGTTAAATACAACTATTCAAGAGCAAAATGTAAACCAACAACAACACCCTACACCACTCGAACAACAAATAAGCGCTATGGTAAGGCAAATGGCCGAATTGCAAAGCGCGGTGACTCGACTTTCAAATGTACCAAATAACGTGGCAACTGATATGCGTTTGGGTGAAGGTAACTCATCTGGGGGAAACGAAACAAGAGAAAATGATTCGGTTTCCGGTTGGCCAATTTGAGTCGCGTTCCAAGTAGTTCCTCCGGGAAAGGTGCGGTCAAGAAGTTGTATGACTTGCCAGAATTTGACGGAAGACCCGAAGATTGGCCAATGTTTCGGGAATCATTTCTTATGACGACTCAAGAGTACGGGTACAATGAGCGGCAGAATATGATAAGACTTCAGAAAGCCATTAAGGGAAAGGCGCGCGAGGTAGTTGAATGCCTGCTCATTCATAGCAATATGTACCACGTGTTATCGATGTGTTAGGTGAGCGTTTCGGTAGACCAGAGCAACTAGTAAAAAGTCAGATTGCGCGTATTCGAAGTTGCGCCCCAATACCCGAAAACCGTTTGGACATGATGGTGCCGTTTGTTACCAAGGTACAAAACAGTACAAGCCCATTTTGGCGTGCGCAACGTGAACCACCCGGACAAGCTAAGAGTAGTGTTTGACGCCGCAGAAACAAATGGCGTTTCCTTAAATTCAGTATTGCTGAGTGGGCCTGACTTGGGTCAGTCATTAACGACGGTGTTGATGAAATTCAGGCAAAGGGCGGTCGGCGTTTGCGCAGATGTGGTAGAGATGTTCCATCAGGTGCGGGTACGGCGCGAAGATCAAGAAGCGCAGCGGTTCCTGTGGAGAAGCAATCCGGAGGCTCCTATGGAAGATTACGTAATGTCGGTGATGACATTTAGCGCGACTTGTTCACCATGTTCAGCGCAGTTCGTCAAAAACAAAAACGCCAGAGAATTCGACACGATTTTTCCCGAGGCAACAGCGGCCATCATTCAAAACCACTATGTCGATGATTATGTCTACTGTTTTTCCACCGACCAAGATGCCGTACGCGTGACTAAAGAAGTAGTTTGGATACACAAACAAGCTGGCTTTGAGCTTAAGTGCTTCGTATCAAACCAAAAGCAAGTATCCGGGGTTTTTAATAAAGAAAACACGACCATGACTTTGGTGAATCTGGATAGATCTGCTGAGGGACAGTTTCAGAGAGTGCTTGGTATGTTTTGGGATACGGCAAGGGATGAGCTAAAGTTTGCGCTATCGTTTAACAAAATGAATAATGAGTTGATTACAGGAACCAGCAAACCGACAAAACGGGAAGCAATGAGCATAACCATGTCAATATTTGACCCGTTTGGTCTTGCGGCGGAGTATTCGATAGTGGCTAAATTGATTTTACAGAAAGTGTGGAAAGATAAGGTTGAATGGGACCATGACATACCGGATGAGGCCTTTGACATGTGGCGCAAATGGCTGGTCATGTTGAAGGATATTGAAACTTTACGAATGCCGCGATGTTATGATGAAAATTTCTTTGAATCAACTGTAGAGCTACATGTGTTTGCCGACGCCAGCGAATCTGCATATGGAGCAGTGGCATATTGGAGAGTCAACCATACTCGAAAACCATGACTTCAAACCGGTTAGAACAATCATGTGGAGCGACTCAAAAACGATTTTGTCGGGGGTAACATCTGATCACAGACGATACCAGCCATATGTGGCCCATCGAGTAAACGAAATCTTAGCTGGCAGCGAAGTAGACGATTGGAGGTGGGTACCCAGTATGGATAATCCAACTGACTTTGCAACTTGTTTACGAAGTGGGAAGTGCGAATCTTTTTGGGCGATTGGACCAAATTTCTTTCTTAGGGACGAATCTTAGTGGCCAGTAGTAGAGACCCAGGCGCGCACCAATGAAGAACTTCGTAGCAAGTTTCTGTTTCATTGCAACTTCGGCGACGATATACTTAAGAGATTTTATTGTTTTACCCGCATGAAGAGAGTTATAGCTTGGGTGTTGCTCTTTTACGGGAACACTCGAATGAAGCATCAGATACAGAGGGAGCATGGGTATCTCACCGTAGCCGAGTTGGAAGCATCGGAGGCCATGATTTGTCGTGTGGTAGAAGCCAACGCGTATCCGGAAAAATATGGGGCCTTGGTTGCCGGGAAACAACTGCAGCGTAATAGCAATCTGTGGAAGTTCACACCATATATTGATGAGAGTGGAGTCATGCGCGTAAAGGGTCGAATCGATGTTGCTGATGTCATACCATTTCAGAGTCGCAGGCCAATCATCCTCCCGAAGAATCATCACGTCACTAACATAATCGTATCACACTATCATTCTAAGGCCAGACATCAGAACGAGGATACCATCATCGCGGAGATCCGCAGAAAGTTTTGGGTTCCTCATGTCAGAGTGGCCGTGCGAGTTTGCAAGAAAAATCGTGCGCAACCACAACCACCAAAAATGGGCCAACTACCGGAAGACAGGCTGACGCCGTTTCTGAGGCCTTTCTCTTACGTCGGGATAGACTACATGGGACCGTTCCTTGTAGTAATAGGCCGGCGGAGGGAAAAACGTTGGATAGACCTATTTACCTGCCTGACGACGCGTGCCATACATTTGGAGATCGCAAAGGACCTCAGCACCGACACATGCCTGTTATGCATCCGCAACTTCACGTGCAGACGAGGCACACCCATTCGCATACGGTCGGATAACGCAACCAACTTAATCGGCGCCGATAAGGAATTGCAGCGGCAACGCTTAGACTTCGAAAATGGGAAGATAGCTGACGCACTGGCAAACGAAAAAACTGAGTGGGTATTCAATTGTCCGCTGAATCCGCACGTAGGTGGCTGCTGGGAACGCCTAGCGCGTAGCGTTAAGCGGGCCATGGGGCACGCATTGTACGATGAGAGTTTATCTGAACACAGTTTGTATAGCCTTTTATGCGAAGCAGAGAATCTGGTGAATAGCCGGCCGTTAACACACATTCCGTTAGAAACACCCACCGATGAACCCTTAACCATTTTTTTATAGCTACTGCCAACACAGAGCAGACCCCTCATCCGCGAGAAGGAGAACACCAGGCTTCCAGGAAGCAATGGAGGAAAGTGCAACAAGCGCAGAATCGCTTCTGGAAACGATGGATTCGCGAATACCTTCCAGATTTGTGTCGGCGCACCAAGTGGTACCAGCCAGTTGAACCACTGAAAGAAGGGGACTTGGTCTTGTTGTGTGACAGCAACTTTCATCGCTCCAAGTGGCCATTGGGAGGGATCATCCGAGTGTTCCCAGGAAAGGACAATCAGGTCCGAGCAGCGGAGGTGCGGACCAAAGTTGGAGTATTTAAGCGACCAGCGTGCAGTGGTCGGGATGTTACCGAATATTGTTAAGTATCAAGTTTGTGAATTTATATTTTGATGTGTTACCCTGTCCTTGACGAAAAATTTGATGTAAAAGAAAATGTGTAAAATTGGCCCATCCGGCACCTCCCTTCGCGCAGTAAAATTGCATTTCATGATTTCATTTTAATTCTTTGTTGATCGACAAATAAGAAGGTGGGCAAAACCAAATGAAATAAAACAACCAACCAAATCGTAATTTGTAACTGTGCAAACAGCGAGAGCATTAAATTAAACATAAATTGCATGTTTTATTCAAGCCTCCGAAAGCTGCAACAGGCATTAACTGCGCATCAAAAATTGATGTAGAACTATGCGAGTAAAAGAGGGAGAGTTTTAATATCTGTGTACATTTAAAACATACAAATGTTAATATCGGAAAAGAAATATAAACAATTTCGCTTCATGCGCGGATAAAAAATAAATGTTCCATCGCATAAACATACACGAAGAAGACCTAAATGTGCAACTGTTTCTGTGGCGTCAGGGGGATACAGCAAGGCAGCCTGATGTATATATCTTGAAGGCTATGGTTTTTAGTTCTATGTGCTCGCCATGCTCTGCACAGTATGTAAAAAATTTAAATGCTACAGAGTTTCAAAGCGAGTACCCAAAGGGCAATCGATGCAATCGTCAATCGATATTACGTTGCCGACCATTGTTTAATTATACAAGGTTTGTCAGCCATTGACGTTTTTGACAATCGGCGACTTGAAGCTCCCTTATTAAATGTCATCTGATTGTCATTCATCGACTGTGTTGCTTCTTTTCAATAACGTTTGAAAATTGTACTAAAAATCCAAAAATAAAAAAGATAAAAAAAAACCTAAAAGTAATAAAAGCTACGATCTCTCAAGATGGACCAAATTACATAAATGTGGCAGCTTTCACTGAACAATGGATTTTTATACCCAGCGTGTACTAGTACGCAGGTTAGTTTTGGTCATATAACGGTGGTTTGTAATGGTACAAAATAATGGAGTTCCATATATCAAAGTTCTTAGAATGAACAGAGGAATCCATTAAGACATGTCCGTCCGTCCGTGGACACGATAGCTTGAGTAAAAATTAAGATATTTTAATGAAATTTGGCACACAGGTTGCTTTCTGGCCAAGGTAGGTTGCTATTTAAGTTGGGTGAAATCGAACAATAACCACATCCCTTGATATAATTCAATAATAAAAGCAGCTGCAATAATGAAATTTGACAGAATTATTTAGTTGGTTGTCCTATTGACGGTTTTACAAAATTTTTGGAAAATGGGCGTGGCACCGCCCACATTTGAGTAAACAAATTTTCGAACTTCGACTGCTGATAACTACAGAACCGTTTACGCTATAATAACGAAGTTTGGTAGGATGTATGCTATGGTTGTGGTAAATATATCCATAGAAAATAAGTGAAATAAGTCAAATTCGACTGTTAATAACTTCATAACCGTGTTAGATAGACTTACGAAACAACTTCTACATATATGGACGAACGGTCGAGGGGTGGGTTAATGAAACCATCTAGTGGATTTTTGCACACCATTAAAAGGCTGGAAATGGTGTTTAAACCCTTTAATGGTGATCAATTGATAAAGCACCACAACAAGATGCGAAAATTCAGCTCCTACAAATCGTCGCTTCCGAAACCGTAATGAATGCAAAATTTATTGAAATCAATGTATAATCGCGTGAAGTCACTGGACTTAATAAGTGGACTAGGCCGACTGGGAAACCACGTAAAAAAATTATAATTTAAGATATCTGACAAACTTGTACTGTACAGAACCAAGTTTAACAGGAAATAAAGTGGTTTTAAAATGATTCCCAAAACACAAACATTTTTCTAGTAAGTTGAATTTTAAGACCATTTGCCATTCAAGAATCTTTAACGGCAATTGAGGCATTTTATTTCCTATAATTTAATAAAGCATGTCTTTTAAAATGTCATATTTCTTGAAAATATATTTGCAGTTAAAAATTACCTTCCAGACTTTTCTGCTACTTTTATCCCAAAGGGGAACTATGTTTCCCTTTGCTGTACAATTCGTAAATGCAACTATGCTAGGTGACAATAAGGGAGCTTCAAGTCTGGTCTGTCTAAGACATAATTAAACAATGGTTGCCGACTATGTGGACAGCTTTACTACTGCTGAAGAGGGTATATGTGTATCAAAAAGGGTGACAGCAATGCACGGAAAAGCAGGTTTCCTCAGGGGTTTTATTTCGAACTTCACACAGTTACAGGCCGTTAGATCCATAAATCCAGAGCATGAGAGTGACTCAAAAAACATGTATAACATTGATACCAAAAATTTTTTTCCAAAAAATGTGGCAGGTAAATATGGGTTGGACGATAAAATACCCAATGACATCTACGTTAGTTGGCAGGAGCACTTCACAAGATAAGGGAGTTCAGCATACCTCGAGTTTATAATCCGATTTTCAAAGATCTATCCGCCGAAATTCAATTGCATGTATTTGTAGATGCAAGTAAGCTGGCGGTTTCAGCTGTAGCGTATTTCCGAAAAAAATGTTATAACCTACCTTGCTGCAGTCCCTTGAAACCAATACCAGTTCCTAGATTGGAACTACAAGCCGCAGTGCTTGGAACGCGCTTAAGTTACGCAATTACTGAGTTTCACACAATAAACCCTGCACTAATAAATTACTGGTCAGATTCAAACACCGTGATCCAGTTAATTCTCTCTGAAGCCCGCCAATATAAACAAATCGTAAGTAATCGCATTTCTGAAATTATTCATATCTGAGATAGCACAATGTGATACCCCACTCGATTTCATTGGCATAATTTTCGGTGGGCCCCTAAACTGCGTCAATACCCCAAAAGTGGTTTTTCTTTCCAAACTCTTTTTTGAATATTGAAATTGTAAAATAGCAGTAAAAGCTTTAATTTTGGTAAAAATGTGTGAGTTGGGTACACTTATCTATTTTTGATAGTTTATTTTGTTTACATTCGTTGAAAATCAAATTATATTCGTACAATTCAGCGGTAAGTTATGTATTAAAATCTATTTTCTAATAGCTCTGATTTACTTAAATATGTAATTCTTTTACAGCTCTAATCTACAAGTGTATCTGTTACATGTGAGCATTACATGTACATTATTCGCGTAAGTATGCACTAATAATTGTGGTTATACTATGTGGCGAATATTCTCAAGCATGTACAATCCCTAGAAGAATTACTCTTGCAAACAAATGCTACTTCGGACTGAGTAGGCAATTGAAAAGTAAAGTCCTCTCTCGACGAACGAAAATAACACTCTACAAGTCACTCATCGCACCCGTCCTGCTATATGGTGCAGAAGCGTGGACACTAACAACATCTGATGAGGCGGCTCTGGGAGTATTCGAGAGAAAGGTTCTTCGAAAGATTTGTGGACCTCTACGCGTTGGCGACGGCGAGTACCGAAGAAGATTTAATGATGAGCTGTATGAACTTTACGCAGACGCCGACATAGTTCAGCGAATTAAAACACAGCGGCTTCGCTGGCTAGGTCACGTAGTGCGAATGAGCGAAGATGCTCCAGCCCAGAAGGTATTCTTATCGGCACCCGCCGGTGGAAGCAGAGGAAGAGGGAGACCACCACTCCGATAGAAGGACCAAGTGGAGACCGATTTGCGATCCCGCGGTGTTTCCAATTGGCGCCAGTTGGCGCAACGAAGAAACGACTGGCGAGCTATGTTGGACGGTCAAAATCACCCAGGCGGTTAGATGACCATTTAAAGAAGAAAAGAAGAAGATGTACAATCCCTAACTCAATAACACTCGCACCACTAGTTAAACACAACAGAGATAACGATGTCTACGCTTATGCATGCAAGCATGTACCAGGCAAGAGGAAAAGAGATCGATCGAGTGTTTGCAAAGAGGAGATGTCGATGCATGACACCGACTCTTCAAGAACACGTAGAGGGAACAACCAAGAAACATCTGGGTGCGTGGGCTAGCACCCTGTTGGACTATAAAAGGCCGTGACCAAGCAAGGCAGGTTGATCAGTTTATTTTCAATTGTTATTCAGTGAACTACTGTGAAGTTACCAAACTCTTAAATTTGTATTGCGTTTATTACTAGCTATTTGTTATAATAATTGTGCGTGTTTATTTGACTTTATAGTGATCGATAACACAGCCCGACAAAATAAAAAAAATGTTTGCTTCTTTGAATTTATCAACTGATTCTAGTTAATTTGGGCGCGCTGAATTCAAATCAGTTTGTCTCTATCAGCTCTAGTTTTCATGATATAGCTTTTTTATACCCTCCACTTAACTTATGACCTGAAAAAAAAATTTCGCCAAAAAATATTTTCTTTTACTTCAATTTACTCTCTTTTTCTGCTCTCATCAGTCAGAAAAGTGGTGTACGGGATCATCTGGCTGTAATTTCCTGTAGTCCGTGACTGTTTCTGACTGTCAAATTGGTGTAAGGGATCACCCTTATTATTGAGAGCGGTTTTTTTTCTTATTGCGCTCCAATTGCATATCGGAAGTTAGTTGCTTGTAAGAAGTGGTTTATTGCAGTTGGCAAAGTTAATTAAAAAGTGTTGATCTAAATAGAAATGACTTCCAATAGAAGACGGTGTAAAAATTACGCTGACACACTTTGTTACTTTTGTGGAGAATACACCTTTAAAGAAAACATAAGACCTATTTCGAAATTTGTTAAAAAATCGTATTTAGATTACTTTGGAGTTGATCTTGGTGACCAAGATAAAAGCTGGGCTCCACACATTGTGTGCAATACTTGCTGTGTAAATTTGCGACAGTGGACTCAAGGAAAACGAAATAGGCTTAAGTTTGGTGTGCCGATGGTTTGGAGAGAGCCCAGAAATCATTTGGACGACTGTTTAGTGAGTATTGCTGGTATTAATAGGAAAATCGAAATAAATGGCAGTATCCCGATTTACCGTCAGCACGCCGTCCAATTCCCCATTCCGAAGATGTTCCCATTCCAAAACTGAATGATTCTCCAGAGCCGAGTTCGGAGTTTGAACATAATGCCGCTAAGGATCTTAGTGATTGCGACAGTGTTTTCGAAGACACAGAAAATATTCCTCAACGTTTTAATCAATGCGAGTTGATTAACTTAATTCGAGATTTGGCCTTATCAAAAGAAGCGTCTGAACTGTTAGCTTCGAGGTTAAATGATAAGAAATTGTTAGAACGTGGAACAAAAATAACTTATTACCGCACCAGGGATAAAGCTTTTTTAAAATTTTTTACTAAGGAAGACAATCTGGTGTTTTGTAATAATATAAATGGTCTTATGCAGGAAATGGGGCTATCCAAGTATCTGCCTAGCGATTGGCGTCTCTTCGTGGACAGTTCCAAGAGAAGTTTGAAGTGCGTCTTATTGCACAATGGCAATGTGTATGCATCAATTCCAATTGCGCACTCCACAACAATGAAAGAAGAATATAACAACATGGCATTAGTGATGAAAAAGATAAAATACCAAGACCACCAATGAACCATTTGTGTTGATCTTTAAATGGTAAATTTTCTTCTTGGACAACAGAGTGGTTATACTAAGTACCCTTGCTTTTTGTGTCTCTGGGATAGCAGATCCAAGCAACAACATTGGCGGCAAAAATATTGGCCTACGAGAGAAAAAATGATTGTTGGCGATAAAAATATTGTAAATGAAGCTTTAGTTCCACGTGAAAAGATCGTCCTACCACCGTTGCACATCAAATTAGGACTCATGAAGCAGTTTGTTAAGGCTCTGAATCGCGATGGGGAATGTTTTGCATATATTTGCAGCAAAATGCCTAATCTAAGTAGAGATAAGATTAGAGCAGGAGTTTTTGACGGTATCCAAATAAGGCAGTTTATGAATGACAACGATTTTGATAAGTCAGTGACCGAAACTGAACGAAATGCGTGGGCATCATTCGTGCAAGTTATAAAAAATTTCTTGGGAAATATTAAGCTCCAAATTATGTTCAATAGGTGGAGAATATGCTGGATAAGTTCAGAGACCTTGGCTGCAACATGAGTATTAAAATCCATTATTTGCACAGTCAATTGGACCGATTTCCCAAAAATTAGGGTAATTTAAGCGAAGAACAAGGAGAAAGGTTTCACCAAGATATCAAAAATATGGAGAATCGGTACCAGGGAAGGTGGGATACACATATGATGGCAGACTACTGAATTTGCAAAGAGACTCTGATCCGGCTGTTCATTTCAGATTGTCTCTTAAAAGAAACAGTTCTCTGTATGAAACAGTTTTACTTCTTTTTATTTTTTTTATATTCCTATGCAAAAGTTTTACTTTTTAAATACTTAAAAAATTAGGGCATTTTTTTTTGGCAACTCTCTCTCTATGGCGCGATATACAACAGGTATATCATCATAAACCTCCTAAGAGATTTTTGCGCCAAGCTTCTCTTCCAATTTGTGGTGTGCCGATTTTAATTTTCCCTACAAATTGGTGGGACCTACAGTTTTTTGCCGACTCCGAACGGCATCTACAAAGGAGACGAATTTTTGCAAATTTTTGGCAACTACTATAGCTGTAAATAAGAAATTTTGATTAAAAAATTTTTTTGAAAAAACTGACAGACGGTCATAATTGGAGGTAATAAGTGGAGGGTATAAAAAAGATATATCATGAAAACTAGAGCTCATAGAGACAAACTGATTACAGATTTGAATTCAGCGCACCCAAATTAACTCGAATCAGTTGATAAATTCAAAGAAGCAAATTGAGTGTTGGCCTGTGTAATTGAGAAATCATCGAATTCGTGACAATTGGTTTCAGAAGAGATATTCATCCCGATTCTGAATATTCCCGGGAAACTCATTTCCCGCATATTTTGATTTTCCCGGGAATTAAATCCCCCGATTACAAATTCTCCGGGAGAAGGTTTTTCCCAAATATGAGGGAAGAGGCATTTTGAAGTTCGAAAAATATGTTTCATGACAATTTGACATTTATATATGGAGGAAAAAATGTAAACGAAGTTTTCAAAATTATACAATTTGCGTGTATCCAGCAAAATCTTTTAAAAATTTATATAAGTTAAACTATACCGAACTGTTGTTATTAAAAAAATATATTTTTTCGCGGCAGCTAGCCGGTTCGTGTAGTTTATTTAATGTCAAAAATTGAACGGATTACAAATGTTTGAAACGCTTAATTATATTCCTCAATTCCTCCCAGTCGCGTCGCAGTTTCCGAGAAGTTCCGCGGCGTCGCAGTCGAATGCTTATTTGGAAGTTGCACTGCATTGCAGGTATGAAGAATTTGGCCTTGGTTGAAGGTGTCTGATTTCCAGACATACTGTCAGCAATTTAGCGGATGCGCGTGTAGCTTTGGTATGCAGATGCATTGCATTAGCGTGAGAAAGAATTATTTGGAGTTTTGAATGTTAGCTATGTTAACTCCTCCCTCCTTAAAAACGCTTGTCCCCGAGCGTCTGAAAAATTTGGAACGCTCTTGTTGAAGGTGAAGGGACTTGGGATGTATCTTCTTGTGATTGATTGGCCTGTACATTGGCCTCTGCTGATGGTTTTATGCGGTTTTTTTGTTTTCTTATTTTCAAGCAGTATTTTGCGGATCCGCCTATCAGGACTATGACTATGATGAGGGTGAGTCCTGAAAAACTTCGATTTACCATCCTTTCTGTTTGGAGTGACTTAATTTGAATTGTATTATTTATATGTAGTTCGCTAAGCGCTTCTAGCGATAAAAGTTTAGTCAGGCTTTCTTCCACTGGATTTGGCTGCGCAATTGCTGGCATTATTCTTAAGGGGGGTGCTTCAAAATTTTTGTATGTTCTGTCTTTGACTTTCACAGTTTCATTCTTGAAATTTATAATATAGGTTCCATTCATGGCCCGCACATCGCCGCTTATTGTAATGTTACCTTGGTAGTTGTTAAGAAAGAGTATTCCGGGCGCGATAAGCTCATCTCTTGGAATATGGTGGGCGTTGATGAAATGACATGAGGAATTGAGGCTTTTTATTAACTTAGGTATACAAAAATCAGTACTTAAATCGAACAGCTCATTTTGCTTACAAATACTAATCTTATTATATTTCTTGCACTTATTTCCTATTCCAAACATCCTGTCTTTATTTCGTATAATATTATTGTATTTCAGATCAATCATTACATTATTTTTTATTGAAGCTTTTAGTATCAAATTTTCGTAATTATCGTTTGTAGTTAATGGTACTTTAACAATATATAAAATTGATGAAATATTTCTTAGTACGCTTACTTCAGCTAATTCTAATGCTTCTTCGACGGTATCGAATGGCAAATTTTCTTTATTCATTTCTCTTATGGCTAAGTCTATTTCCCTTTTGTTTAATATTATTGAACTTACAATTCCGATTCTTGCCCATTGTATGGCGTACTTAATATTAATTATTTCCTCTTTAATCAATCTTAGCTTATTTTGAAGGCTTATTGCCACTTCATTGGCTGTTATTTCGTCTTCTTTTATTGCGTGCATTAGCTTATTAGTTATCTCAGTTATATTATTAATTTGTTGGTTCATAGCTTATAAATAAAGCTATCTGTTTATTATTATTTGTAATTAACTTATCTATGTTATAGGTTATCATATTGAGGTCATCATGGTCAGGGCTTCCTGCTAAGTATTTCCAAGCGGTGCCGAGGAAATCTAGAGATCTTCGGGTCTTAGAATTTCGGAGAGGCTCAACAATTTCCAACATTTCGCTAGCTTGTTGGGCTTCGTGCCGCAAGGTGGGATAGAAAGGATTTGATGGTTGTATGTTTTTATCTATTGTATCTATGACATTTTCCAGGAGGGTTCTATATGTGTGTGTATTAATAATATAGATAAAATTTAGGTTACCATCCTTAATTTTGGAGGGGCCATTATCTATGGTTAACAAATGTGACGATGAATAGTCGTGGATTTGAATTTCTGCGTAAACCGTGCAGATGATGATACTGAAAGGGATTGATTATTCTTTAATGACCATAACGCTCAATTATTTATAATTTTATTTTTTAATACCTATAATCGTACGCCTATGGCATATTACTCGATTTTCCTAAAATCTAAAAGTCTTATGTCTATCCTTATATCATTATTTACTTATTCTTAGGTTACGATTGTTAATTTTATAAGTTTACTTATTTTAGTAAAAAATATAAAACTTTATTTTTTATTTAAAAATTTATTTTTTTTGTTTTTTTTTTCTTTTTCTTTTTTTTTTTGTTTTAATTTTTTTCTTGTTATTGGGCCTTGATATGGCTTTTATGCACCGACCTTCCTGATGTAGTTGTGACCGTGTTTCCCTTGTCTTCCAGCACTATTTCCTTTTTGTATCGGGGTGATAATTTATTTCCTAACCTTTTATTAACTTTTACGTAAATTACGTCATTTCTACTATAAGTCCTAAAATTTGTCCTATTTTTGTTGTGGAACTCTAAATCTTTTTCCTGTTTGCTTTTTAGATTTCTAATATTTTCGTCCCTGTCCAATTCTATTGGGGTCTGTCCAATTGTCCGTCCAAAGAAAAGTTCGATGGGTTTGCGTTTGGTAGTGGAATGGATAGAATGATTATATTTTCGTAAGGATCTGTGGAGAAGGTCATGAAAATCTGTGTGGGTATTTTCAGCTTTGGTACATCGCAACAATTCGGATAGGGTGGAGTGGAATCGCTCGATTTGGCCGTTTACTGAGTTTTTATATGGTGGTGTTTTAAATATTTGTATTCCGAGTTGATTTTCCAGCATGAAGGTTATGGGGGCTGCGTTCAAGGATTTTTCGTTATCTATTACAATGTTTTCCGGAAATCCGAATATTCCCAATAAGTCTCTCAACGGGGTCTTAATATCCTCGCATGACCTAGACTTAACGATTATCGCTTGGGCATATTTTGAGAATTTGTCGATCGCTGTTAGTACTATCTTGTTATTAGTGTAATAGAGATCTATATTTACTATATGTCCTGGATAATTTGGAGTCGGGGTGGCTTTTAGTATGGGGTTTACTGGGTGTCGTTCGTATTTATTTTCGAGACAAATCCTACACTGTTTGGCTATTCTTTTAATTTTCGCATTCATCTGGGGGAAGTAACATCTTCCAAAAAGTTGAGCTTTATTCTCGGTAGGATTGCAATGGGCTCTGTTGTGTACGCAGATAATTACTCTTTCCTGTTCGGATTCAGTAATAATGTCCTGTACAAAGTTTCGCGTGTAGCGGACCCTGTATCTACTGAAGTGTGTTTGGTAAATGTTTTGGATTTTTCCTAGTATGTTGTCTTCCGTCTTTATACAACTCGTGACTGAGGGATTTAAATATCTCTTTAGTAAAGCGGTAAGGTTTTCGTCGGTGAAGTCTCTTTCTACTATGGTGTGCCTATGATAGGTTGGGAAAATTATTTGGAATTGGTATGATGAGGTCTCGCCCGTGGAAAGGAAAATTTGGTTGAACGCGTTGATAGGTGCATCTGTATAAGGTATCAATGTTTGGGCAGAACTCTCGTCGCTATGTCGGGTTGCTGTTAGGGAATTTATTTGGTCCTGCTGTGGTGGTCTAGATAGACCGTCGGCAACTACGTTCATCTTACCGGGTTTGTATCTTAGTTCGTAGTTGTATTCCTCAAGTATAGCTTTCCAGCGTTTCATTTTATTGTTATTGTTTTTATTACTCAGCGCATAGGTTAAAGGTTTGTGATCTGTAAAAATTTTGACTTTTGCTGAACCGTAAAGGTAATTGCGTAGAGATTTTAATGCCCATATGATGGCAAGCATTTCCTTCTCATTGGCTGCATAATTTTCTTCCGTTTTTGAGAGGGTCCTTGATATGAAAGTAATGGGTCTGTCTTCTTGTGACAGGACTGCGCCTATTGCATAATTGGAGGCATCGGTGGTCAGCTCGAAGTCTGTATTCAAGTTGAGGTAGGTCAACATTACTTCTCTTGAAATAAGAACATTTTTAATTTTTGTGAACGCTGCCATTGCGTCCCCATTAAGGATGATCTGTTTTTTTGCCGATTGGCTTTTGGACACACGTCCCTCCTCCCCTCTTAAAAGGGCTGTCAAGGGTTTAGCCAACTTGGCATAGTCCTTAACGAAACGGCGGTAATAACCCGACAGACCCAAAAAGGATCTGAGCTCCCTGAGGTTCCGTGGAACTGGAAAATTTTGAATGGCCTCAATTTTTGAAGGATTTGTTTTAATTCCTTCCGGTGTTACAATGAATCCTAAAACTTCGACCTCATTTTGGAAAAATTTGCATTTGTCTAGCTGTACTTTCATGTTTGCATGCTCAAGCGTGCAGAAAATATTTTTAAGGTGGGCTGCGTGGTCTGTTTCAGTTTTTCTGAATATTATAATATCGTCTATGTAAACATAGCAGCATTGTCCTATGTAATTTCGTAAAATGTCGTCCAGCGTTCTTTGGAAAATTGAAGGGGCATTCTTTAGGCCAAATGGGAGTCTAGTGAATTCATACTTCCCGTTATTTATGGAGAAAGCGGTCTTTTCTATATCTGAAGTTTTTAATGGGATTTGGTGAAAGCCGCTTTTTAAGTCAATGACAGAGAAAAATTTGTTGCTTCCCAGTTGGGAAAGGACTTCGTTAATTTCAGGGATGGGGTAACGGTCTGCTATTGTTACGGAGTTCAACTTTCGATAGTCTATCACAAGCCTGTACTGTTTATTGCCCAGGGAATCTGGTTTTTTATCTACTATCCAAACGGGTGAATTATAGGGTGAGCGTGACGGTCGTATAATGCCGTCCTCTAAGAGTTTGCCAATTTGTTTTTCGACCTCTGACTTCAATGACATAGGGTATGGGTAATATCGGGAGTAGATAGGGTTGTCGGTTGTTGTCCTAATTTCCGCTTTTACTACTGTCGTGTATGTTAGTTTTTCATCGGGTTCTGCGAAAAGTTTCGAGTGGTTTCCACAAAGGTCATTCAGTTTTTTTTCTTTTTGTTCATGTGTCAAATTGTCCGTATTTATTTCTAAGCTGTTAACCGGCTTGAACACTTGCTGTTTAATTTTAATTTTTTTACCATTTTTAATTGTCATGTAATTTCTGGAGGTGTGGATTATTGCGTCTAGTTGTTTTAGACTGTCATTACCAAGGATACCATGGAATGACTTTAGTGAGGGCAAGATAAAGAACTTGAGTCGTTCCTCATTTTAGCTAAAGAGGTTTAGGAAAATATGGTAGGATACCTTCACTTTACCTCCGACCGAATTTGCATAGAAAACGTTTTCGTTTGGCAGGGGATTCCCTGATAATGAAGGTTGTATATAGTTTTTGTTTGAACCAGTGTCTATGAGGAATCTTAATACCTCTCCATTGCCTGTTTTGCACTGGATGTATGGCAATGTCGAGTGGGTCAATCTAAAAAATGGACGTCGCAAAATTCCTCGCCGTCCTTTGGATCGTCTTGCGCATATTTTATGTAGTCCTGGTAATAGTCGTTCCAGGTTTGTGCTTCGCAACCTTCGATGGCATCTCCGAATTAGTTTGGTTCGGATTGGTTGGCCTCGACCGGAACGGCATCAGGGACAACCTGTTCTAAATGATTTATCCGTTGCAATTTGTTTGGAGCATTTCTACTAAATTGTCCGGTATGCGCCGGGGGTGGTCGTCTCGATGCAAAGTTCGTATGTCCAGGCCTATTCATATAGTTAACATTCCTGGATTGCATCGATTGGTCTATGTCCATGGGTGTAGGAGGTTTTGGTTGCGATGGCCTAGGTGGTGGGTTATTGTACTGTGGACGTTGTTGTTGAAATTGGTAATGGGGTTGTTTATATTGATTTTGTGGTTGTTGATGTAGGTATTGCGGTTGCTGAAATTGGTATTGCGGTTGTTGATATTGGTAATATGGTTGTTGGTATTGGTTGTGCTGGGGATATCGGTTAAATGAAGAAATTGGTTGGGGTAGATGTGCCAATTGTGGGTAAAACGGTTGGTTAGAACTCCTTCTTGGGGGAATTGCAGGCCTTTGTTGGTGTTGCATACTAAATAATGCTCGGGGTAGGTTACGTCGTTTGGCTAAGCTATGCTGGCTATTGGCGTGTGCTGCCCTGAAGTTTTGGTTCTCCAGTTTTATGCACAGGTGCAAGGCTTCGGGAAGATCAGCCGGCTCTTTCATGCCGAGGAGCCTAGAGAGGTCACCCGATAGTCCTCTGACGAAGGTATCCAGCGCCTTGTCGCGGTACGTGTGCGTGAGGACATGCATGGATTCCTCGCTAATTTCCATGCACGCTATTTTGTTCAGGATTAGCGAAAGATGGGAGTATACTTCGCCGTAAAATTCCTGTACGGATTTCCGACCCTGTATCAGGCAGGTCATCTGGTACTCGAGGGTGCTAAGGTCCCTTTTATCCGCATAGTGCATGGTAAGGCATTTGGAAATTGCCTTGCAGTTTAGAGGGGTGTTGTAAGACTCTAGTGCCGCATCTGCACTATCTACTATTTTGTTGCGGATTACACTAAGAATGCCAAAATATTTTGGCGATATCTATCCTCAATAGTTTGGTGGAGTATATCTCTGAGAATCCTATTCTCGTCTGTGATAAGAATTTCTCTCATCAGGTCCTTAATAAGACCTCTGAATTCCGGAGTGGGGTTAGCAGCCTGTGGAGCAGGAGCATCAGGGGCTTGTGGTGGTACTGGTACACCTGCACTGCCTAGCAAAGGGGGTCTCAACAGGTTATTTTGTGCAATTTTTACTTTAATTTTATTTTTTCCTAATTTAATGTGATGGATTATGGAACAATTTTAACAGTCTCTGGAGGGTCCCTTTGGTGGTGAATCGCAGAGCTGTATTTAATTTATTATAGAATATATATGTATATTATTTTATGAGCTGTACAAGCTCTTTATTTATTTCTTTAATTAAATTTAAAATTCATGGAAAGAAGAGAAAAAATAAAATTTACAATCTACAATTAACTTTCACTTGATTATATTTAGGATGTTTTTCCTGATTTAAAAATGTTCACTTTTTTAGTTTTCTAAAAATTACTTTTCTTTTTTCAACTTTCACTTTTTTAACTATTTTTTTATTCAATAACTTAAATAATAATCTATTTTCCTTACATAGCTACTCCAACACGCATGGCTCCGGGATTGTCCTTTTTGCTTGCTACTGCTACTGGGGTCCTGGTATTCCACTTCTGTCCCGCGCTGGCCCTTCCTCAAGTGTGGGTAAGGGGATGAGTCCGTTGATCCTTTTGTACGCGAAGGCTACGGCAAGCTTTGAGGGTTGTCTTACGTTTAATTAAAATTTTAATTTTGAAAGCACTTCACGACTGGACCCTTTGACGTTGGGTGCCAGTTAAACTATACCGAACTGTTGTTATTAAAAAAATATATTTTTTCGCGGCAGCTAGCCGGTTCGTGTAGTTTATTTAATGTCAAAAATTGAACTGATTACAAATGTTTGAAACGCTTAATTATATTCCTCAATTCCTCCCAGTCGCGTCGCAGTTTCCGAGAAGTTCCACGGCGTCGCGGTCAAATGCTTATTTGGAAGTTGCACTGCATTGCAGGTATGAAGAATTTGGCCTTGGTTGAAGGTGTCTGATGTCCAGACATACTGTCAGCAATTTAGCGGATGCGCGTGTAGCTTTGGTATGCAGATGCATTGCATTAGCGTGAGAAAGAATTATTTGGAGTTTTGAATGTTAGCTATGTTAACTTATACAAGCATTTACTAAAATAATACAAATGCATTCCATCGCGCTCCGATTAGCAGCAGAGGAGGCAGAGCAGACAGCATCGCATGAAAGAGTTGCGCGAAGGCAACTAAGGGACGGCATGAATCCTTTATAGATTCCTGACTCCTTGTAAGTTAAAATAATATGGGTAATGCGTACTAATAATAAATATTCTTACCCTTAAAGGTTTAGAAAGTATTATAGGGTCAACAAACCTGATTTCAAGTACTTATTGGACGTACTGATTGCAGCTTCCGAGCCAAAAAAAAAGATTTTTGAAATATCCCCCGTGGTCAAATTAAGTGGTTGTTTGAGGTTTTTTGCTGAGGGCGGGTACCAAACAGGCGTTGGAAAAGACTAATGTATCGTTGGCCCAATCAAGTTTAAGCAAAGTTTTGTCAAAAGTACTAAATGTATTCATTTGTGTTCTCAGTGGATAAAGGTTTGCAAAAGAATCCTCGAGAGAAGGAAAATTTCGTTAGATTTTTTCATGAAACATGTCATTCTTGGAGTAATGGGTTGTATTGATGTCACCCATGTCAAAATAATTGTTCCATCTCAAAACGCTCACCTATACTACAATAGGAAAGGGTACTATAGTAAAATGTGATGCTTGTAACTCGTCTTTCTGTTGTTCTTTTGATACATTTACATATTTATTATAATTTAGCTTTGCGACAATGAACTCAGAATCCAGTACGTCGATGCTTCGCACCCTGGTGCATGCCACGACTCTTTTATTTGGAGCAACAGCGAGTTACGCTCCGGTTTTCAAGTTTGTGTTTGTCATGAGTAATTTTAATCTATATTAGGAGAGGCCGGGTACCCCTTAGAGCCATGGCTCTTGACACCTCATAGGTCAATGTGTGTTGTGCTCTACACAATGTATGCATTAATTTTAAAGCACATGAAAATGTTTCTGAGTACGAAGTGTTAGAACCTAACAACGGAGGAAATTTCACTAACATCCTCAGCAAGGTCTTCACAATACTTGAATGTTGCGCAAACGACAAGACCACGCATAGGAAATAGCCTGTAAAAATTTAAAGTCGTTTACTAACTTTTTATATATAAATACGAATATTTATTTTATTAATGAGCATTAGAATATAACCAATGTAAATGCTAATGGACTAGAAGATTTAAGCAATTCACGAGGTATCTTGTTGTCTTATGTACTATTTCTTTCAATACAACTCTTGTGAACACTACATTGAGTTGTATGTCGTATTCATATACATCATATACAGAAAATTTCAAATAAACTTTTGAAAAGCAAAGGCGCTCTTGATACACATAGGCTGCTCAATTGTATTGTGCTATTAAAATTTTATATGAAAAACAAAACAAAGAAAATATGATCGTTTTAGAATCATAGCACATACGACGAATATGAGACCTTGTGAATTGTAATTTCGGTTTTCTCATTAAAAATATTTGAAAATTTTGCGACACACTTTTAAACTTTGTCCTTTAAACAAAACAATAATAGTATTCAGACTTAAATTCTAAATGTAAAAAAAAACTTAAAATAAAAATAGATTTTTTTATAAAGAAAATCGATAAATTTGTATCTTCAAGCATAAAAAAATAATGCTGTATGTACCATCAGTCGCAAAAGCTTATTTACAAGGTTTTACATGTAAGAAAATGTTAAACACCGTCTGAGAAAAAAATGATCAAATCAACGCGAATTTTCAGCTGCTTAAAGCTTGCTCCTAAATTCAATGCAGAACAAAACTTCATTCTTAGAAACTGTCTAGAAAATTGGATACAAAGTTAGTCAAATTAAGTAATTTGTTTTAAACTTAAGACAGTTTTTAAACTGTTCTAAAAAAATTTCAAGGTTTTTAGTATACGAGGTTTGTTCAAAAAGTATCGCGAATTTTGAAATTTCGCTGGTTACGTATATTCGAATTTCGAATTTTTTGTGGCGTTATGTTGGTACTCATGTCTCTCACCTATGCCGACAAGCTCGGCCATTTTGAATGTTCAGTTAATTGTTGACAGCTGCTTTGCTTGCACGTGTTTTGGATCGTCTTCGATTTTTACCTATTTTTTTTACCAAAATTGCTCAATTGTGACCAAAAACAGCATCGCATGAACATTGCTAATGAGATGTTAAACTCTGTCCGCGACGACCCAAATTTGCTCCAGAGGGTCATAACTGGTGACGAATCGTGGGTTTATGGTTATGACGTGGAAACCAAAGCTCAATCATCTCAATGGAAGCTGCCGCACGAACCAAGACCGAAAAAAGCGCGCCAAGTTCGGTCGAATGTGAAAGTTTTGCTGACAGTTTTCTTCGATTGCAGGGGCGTGGTGCATCATGAGTTCTTGCCACGGGGAAGAACCGTCAATAAGGAATATTACCTGCAAGTTATGCGCAATTTGCGCAAAGCAATCCGCCAAAAACGCCCGGATTTGTGGAAGAACAAAAATTGGCTTTTGCACCCCGATAACGCCCCTGCTCACGCATCGTTGCTTGTGCGCGACTTTTTGGCCAAAAACAACACACTAATGATGCCGCAGCCACCGTATTCCCCAGACCTGACCCCCTGTGACTTTTTCTTGTTCCCTAAACTGAAGAGGCCCATGAAAGGACGACGTTACGCTTCTCTTGACGAGATAAAGACGGCATCGAAGGAGGAGCTAAACAAGATACAAAAAAATGATTTTTTGAAGTGCTTCGAAGATTGGAAAAACCTTTGGCACAAGTGTATAATATCTCATGGGGATTACTTTGAAGGGGACAAAATAGATATTCATGAATAAATAAATAATTTTTGAAAAAACACAAAATTTGCGATACTTTTTGAACACACCTCGTAAGGCTTTTGATATGGGAATCACAATATTTTTTTTTTGAAGTTAACGAAATACTTTATATGGAACAATTATAGTAAATATGGTAGAAAATCGTTGTATATAAGCGTTTGCTACTGACGTATATTCCAAATATGTATCGACAAACTTAAGAAATCATAACTTATATGTATTTCATTCAAAGGTACTTTGCTTTGCATTCCTTTAGAAGTAAGGAACCATTTAGGCACAACATGTAGAAATTACTCACTGTGGTGAACATAAGTATAGTTTTCGGCGGTTTTCACAAATTTTGGCCTTAATAAAATTATTTTAACAAAGACTATAAAAAGCATGTATCAGTACTATACTATAAATTTAGTTTTATATATGTACGTAAAATTCGTGAAAACTCCAAGCCAAAATGTGCAAATACTTATTTTCACCACTGTATATAGATTTTAAAATAAACAGCTTATGTATATACAAAACTTAGAATATTAATTCTGAAATTTCTTATTGTATTTTTTACATAAAAATCTATATTCAGGGTCTTAAAAAATAAGTTCTAAACATTAGCTTATCTCTAAAAGTCTCAAAAATGATGAAAATAAATTTTTTGGATTATTAATTGAGTTGTTGCTGTTGTTCTGGTAATGCCTTTTGTTGTTGTGATCCTTGTTGCTGCTTTACATGCTGTTGACGTATGATAAGCGATTCATGATTCCTGTGCAACTTGCTGAATAGTGTTGTATATTATGTTGTTCTGGTTGAAGTAGAACGCACTGTGGCTGTTTAAAGGGCTGCAACTTTTATTGTTGTTGCTACGGTGATATAATTTTCTCATGCTGTGATGATTCCAGAGCATTACACATAGCCTGCTGCTGCTGACTACTTTGAATTTGCAAACGCAAGTGTTGTTGTTCTATCAACTGTTGTTGCTGTGGTTGGGATGAGTGGTGTGGTGGAGTCATTTGCAAATGCTGGAGATCGCCGTGGAGACTTTGGTGCCATTATACTGCCTACACCAATATCATGTTGTTATTGTAGTATATATAATTGTATAGTATTGTGACGAATTCGATGATTCCTTGATTATTAATCCTGGGTTCGATCACTATAAAGTCGATCAAACACAAGCACGGATATTGTAACTAATAGCTATTTTTATTTACTACTAAGAAGCTCAATACAAATTTAAGAGTTTGGTAACTTCACAGTAGTTCACTGTTCAACGCTTGAAAATAGACTGATCAACCTGCCTTGCTTGGTCACTGCCTTATATAGTCCAACATGGTGCTCGCCTACGCACCGAGAGCTTTCTTGGTTATTCGCTCTTCGTGTTTTCGAAGGATCGGTGTTATTTATTGGCATCTCATCTTTGCATCGTATTCGCAAACACTCGCGCGATCTCTCTTCCTCTTGCTTGGTACATGCTTGCATGCATAAGTGTAGCCATCGTTATCTCTGTTGTGTTTAACTAGTGGTGGGAGTGTTATTGAGTTAGGGATTGTACATGCTTGAGAATAATCGCCACACTGCCCTCCACCTAAGTCTGATCGGGACGACACATTGCCGGAACCAAACGCAGCTAGCCTTTCCAAATGGACCACCTTCATCTTATTCCTTGGCCTTCCCATAGTTTGTATGCGATATACCACATCGTAGATCCGTTTTATGACTTTGAATGGGCCTTCCCAGTTACATTGTAGTTTTGGGGACAAACCTTTCCTACGCTGTGGGTTGTACAGCAGCACTAAATCTCCTTCCATAAAACCTTCTGAATTTATTGCTTTGTCGTACCTGGCCTTCATCTCATCGCTCATGATCTTAGCCCGTTGTCTCACCAGGTCGTGAATTTCTCTCATTTCTTCTTCCAATACGGTAGTAGATTTCCGAGCATTTACTCCTGCATCAGCGTTTATCCCAAACTTCAAGTCAGCTGGCAACCGAAGATCATTCCCGAAAATTACCTTTGCAGGAGTCGGACCAGTTGTTTCATGTACTGCAGAGCGATATGCCATTAGGAATAAGGAGATGTGAGTATCCCAATCCTTCTGGAACCTATCCACTACTTTCCTTAGGTGATCTTGCAAAGTTCTATTGAATCGTTCCACCATGCCATCTGACTGAGGATGTAGTGCAGTTGTTCGAGGTTTCCGAATGCCCAATGTCTTGCACATTTACTGGAACACAGCTGATTCGAAATTTCTGCCTTGGTCAGAATGTATCTCCATCGGTGCACCAAACCTAGCTACCCAATGGTTAGTAAACACTTCTGCTATGGTCTCTGCCTCTTCATTTGGAATAGGGTACACTTCTGGTTACTTGCTGAAATAGTCCATAACTACCAGTACATATTTATTTCCGAGTTTGCTATTAGGAAATGGACCAGCTACATCCATGACTATCCTCTCAAACGGCGCATCTGAGTTATACTGTTTCATTTGGCCATGGCTCCTTTATTTCGGTCCGATGCAAACAACCGGATTCTAATTGCAAACTATTCAACTGTGCCCAATATGACCTGGCAACAAGACTTTCTGCTGACATCTCTTCTCTTGATGGTCGCTCGTTTCGTTCGATTCCTTGCATCACACGTGTAAGATCTGGATCTTCGTGTTGACACCTCCTTAATTCATCCATGTTCCATTTGTCCGTAGATGTTATAGTCATGAGCCGCACATCTATAATGTCTTCCTTGGCCTCAGCTTTCGAACAATGCTTGCATTCCAAGTTACATGGTCTTTGTGACATTGCATCAACATTTCCGTGGGTGCTACCTTTGCGATGCTCTATGGAAAAGTCATAACTTTGCAGTCGCTCTATCCACCGTGCTCTATCCACCGTGCTCTATTAACGCTGCGTGGTCAGTCCTGACGTGGAATCGCTGCCCATAGAGATACTTGTGAAAATGCTTAACGCAAATAACTTACTTCCTTTTTAAACAAGGAACACTTCATGGAACTTAGTTTCAGACCAGCACCAAGTATTCTTTGGAAAACTTCCTCCAAGTTCTTTAGGTGTTTCTCAAAGCTTTTTCCTAGCACGATGATGTCGTCGAGGTACACCAAACATGTTTGCCAGTGCAATCCTGTTAGTATCTGGTCCATGAGTCTCTCAAAAGTAGCTGGAGCATTACATAGCCCGAAGGGCATTACCGTAAATTTGCAAAGCCCTGCTCCAACGCTGAAGGCCGTCTTTCTCCAGTGTGGAAAACCATTTCGTGCCAGATAACGAGTCCAGAGTATCGTGGATTCTTGGCAATGGATAACTGTCCTTCTTCGTTACGTCGTTCAATTTCCGGTAATCCACACAGAACGTCATTTTTCCATCTTTCTTTTTCACTAGTACTACCGGTGAGCTCCATGGACTAGCTGATGGTTCGATCACGCCGCTGTCACTCATTTCCTGTATAATTTCTCTTACTACTTGGCGTTTGGTCAATGGAATACTACGAGGAGCTTGGCGGACTGGCCTTGAATCACCAGTATCAATTTGATGTTTCACAACTTTGGTCCGACCTGGTTTGGAACCATCCTTGTGAAATATGCTCGAGTACTTTGATAGAAGTTCCTTTGCCTTTTTCTGATGATCTTTTTCGAGGCCTGCCGTCCACGACGTGATATCATCTATAAGATTAATATTGATGGTAGAATCATTTTCCTGAAGCTGTTCACAATTGATAACTACCTCGACCACTTGGCATTATCCCAATATAGCTCCTTTGGAAATTTTAATCGGCGATTTGAACTCATTAAGTACTCTTACCGGTACACGTCCATCTTGTTTTGTCATGGCCAGGGTTTTTCCTACTAATATGTCCGTCCTTCATTTGTTTCCTGCCTCGACAACCCACAATTTGTTTGCCCCATAATCTCAATCAATCTTTGCCCATATGATTGCTTCCGACTTCGGTGGAATTTGTTGGCTCTCCTCCACAAGCACTCGCTTACTAACGTATTTGTTTTCGTAACCATAATTTAATGGCACATCCATGTTCTGGTAATTCATAATCCAGTTTTCCATGTCGATCTTGATGCCTTGCTCGCTTAAGAAGTCCACACCAACTATGATTTCGTCAACAATATCTATAAAACTGTGTAGAACGGCCACGTGCCCAATTGCGATTGCACATGTTACTTCTCCTAGGACATGGGTGTCCTCACCAGTGGCCGTACGTAACTTTACTCCATGAAATGGTCTCACCTCCTGGTTGTATCCACAGTAAGTAAGTGCTCTTTTCAATGCACATATGCAGCAACAGTAACATTACTAGCTTTCCTTCCGATCTGTGAGACAGAGATTATGGGGCATTCAGTTGCGGGAGCCAGTCCACGACCCTTTCGGCTGGCTCGATTTAGTTTAACGACTGATTTGGTTGAGAGGTTTGCTCATCTCCTTCAGCTTTGCGTTTTCGTCCACCCTGCGCTGGGGTTACTGGAGCCAGTGCCGCAATAACGTGCTATGTGACCTGGTTTTCCGCACTTAAAGCATTTATTGGCACCATTACTTTTTTTCTGTACTCCGTTCAGCGCTTCCAAAATTTTGGCTACCCAAGCCGGAGTGTCCACTTCTACGCGATAAGCCTTGTATGCAAGTTTACTCAAAAGCGAGGCTGTTTCCTGCGTCAGAGCATGCGATACCGTTTCAGCGAATGTCCTTTTGTGGTTTGCTTATGTGGCCCGCTTCGTCTCCACATTGTGTATTGCATTTATGAAACATTGGATTTTTACCCTAGATGAGCCGACCTCTCGATATCCGATGCAAATTCCTGCAATGTGTCATAAGCCTTCTGAAAGCGATTCTGTAGTTCTATTTGGTATATATGTTTTCGATGTTCGCTACCATAGCGTCTCTCAACTGCACCCATCAATGCTGCGTTCACCGTCGGGAATCGTGTGTAAGATTTCGGCTGCAGGAGCCTTCAATGCCACGAACAGTGCAGCAACTTTGTCTTCAGTGCCCCAATTATTCACCACTGCCGTCTTCTCAAACTGTAGCTTAAATACCTGGAAAGGGACAGAACCACCAAATGACGGGGATTTTACCTTCGGAGTATTCGCTGAAACAGGTGGACAGTTCAGTTGCAACTTCTGGATACGGCCCCTTAAAGCATCTACCTCGGCCTCGATTTTCTCCTCAAACTGCGTAATTTTCTCGTCCATGCGTGCCTCTAGCTTCAATTACATCCTAGCTTCCTGCTCTTCCAGCTTTGCAGAGATCTGCGTTAACAACTGTGCTGAACTTTGTGATGATATTTCGAAAATTTGTGGCTCAAACTTGGATGTAATACGTGTATCTTGTTCTTCCAGCTGAGATGCCATGTGTCTTCTGTTCTTCCAGCTTTGTTGAAATGCTTGATGACATCTGAGTCAACACAGCCAACCACGCGTTTGTATTCACACTTGCCACTGGATTCGGAGGCTCCTTTTTCTCTTCAATTTTCGTCGATGCCTCCTCCACAAGATGGAAAACATAATCACCAAAGTTGATTCCTTCCGCTTCCATTGCCTCCCGTAGTCGTGATTGTAGCTCGTATATATTGCCTGTGGTGTTTAGTCCGCGTTGTTCCAAGTCAGTTTTGAGTTGCTGAATCTTTAATTCATCTCTCCCTCTTGATTGGTACATGCTTGCATGCATAAGCGTAGCCATCGTTATCTCTGTTGTGTTTAACTAGTGGTGGGAGTGTTATTGAGTGATTATTCTCAAGCATGTACCATCCCTAACTCAATAACACTCCCACCACTAGTTAAACACAACAAAGATAACGATGGCCACGCTTATGCATGCAAGCATGTACCAAGCAAGAGGGAGAGAGATCGCGCGAGCGAATCGAGAACACGAAGAGCGAATAACCAAGAAAGTTCTCGGTGCGTAGGCAAGCACCCTGTCGGACTATATAAGGCGGTGACCAAGCAAGGCAGGTTGATCAGTTTATTTTCAAGTGTTGTTCAGTGAACTACTGCGAAGTTACCAAACTCTTAAATTTGTATTGCGTTTATTACTAGTAAAAAAACTAGCTATCAGTTACAATATCTGTGCGTGTGTTTATTTGACTTTATAGTGATCGAACCCAGGATTAATAATCAAGGAATCATCAAATTCGTCACAGTATTATATGCTCAGAACTTCGATTTATCCGCCCCTGAAGCTGGATTTCTATGTGAAAACTATAGTTAAAATAAAAATGATATTAATATTGCGTGATAGCTGAGAATGATATTGGATATATCTACCCTTACTAGGTTAACGTTGACTGAGCAATAAATTCGCCAACATTTCTTTCATCAGCGAGTTGTACCGACGCATCTCCTCAAGTTTTTGTTTCTCTATTTCTAGCATTTCTGCTTTCTTTTTCATGAGCAGAGGTGGCGTAAGGCGTGGGCGGTTTGGGCCTCGCGGTACTAGCGCCTCACAGACGAAAATAAATTTGGAAAAGTATGGAAAATTTAAAGTACATGGCACAAGGATTTTTTATAATGAATACATTAATTCTCAACTTAAAGATATTCCACTCTTCGGTGCCATAAAATAAGGTTAATGAAATAAGCAATAATTCTGATAAACTACTTGTATTATATTATAAAATCAATTAATTAGAAATCTCATATATCTCGTTTCTGATAACTCGTTTTTTTAAGGGCCGTTTTCATAAAAGCCAGTTAACGCTAATCGACGATTAATTTGACAACGAAGCGAACGATTTACGTCAATTAAACCCCGGTTAACGTTAACCGGCCATTGTGAAACTGCCCTTAGTTTAGCCACATTAGTTAACATTGCTCCTATTGCGGGGAGTTCCCTCTCAAAGACGTAGCATTGCTCAGGACCTCCCCTTTTTAAAAAGCATTGTATATCAAAATAAGTGTAATATGTTATCTATAAAATTTGAAGGCATTTCAATATGGAGTTTTACAGGCACTTCAATATGGTGGTGCATCCGGTGCAAAGTGAACTCCTATCTTTATCGAATGAATGCAGACTCAGTCTCACTCATGTTTCTTTAAAATTAATAATTGCTCCACATATTTTTAAACGATAGCTCGTGTTTAATAAGTAAAAATAGAAGTCGCTTTCTTTTGCGGATACAATATTAATTTATCAATCATGTCAGGGTTAAGCAGCAAGAGAGATAGGGATAAAGGGAGAAAATGGGAATCTGGTTCAGCAAAAAGAAAAATAAAAGCGGAAAGAGCTGTATCAAACCAGGTTTTAAGTTCAGGTATGATGAAATTTCTCAGTCGAACTGAATCTGGTAGTACAGAATCAATTGAATCGCTTGCTTCGACTTCTCAACAACATGTATCTGTATTCGATACTTCGGAAGTGACTCCAGATGCAACGACTATTGATACCAAACGACGTAATTCGGAAACAGAAATACCTTGCCAATCAAAATGTGATGCTGAAATTTCTGTGTTGACTTTATGTAATGTAAGTCACAATCGAGAAGAAATGATTGAAATAAGTTCTACGCCTGTTAACAGAGATGCCTGTGATGTAGTAAAGCAAGCAGTTGCCAGTTTTGACGCGGGATTGTGGACGTCTCCCATGATGGCTGCTCAGCGTCGTGATATAGTTCAAAGCGGTCCCACACAGCAGTGATGAATATTATCCTCAAGATGATGATCATAGGCACTTTTCCAATTTTCATTTCTCAATAAAACTAAATAACGGTGAAGCTCAGCGTCGGCGCTGGTTGGTTCATTCAAGGTCTAAAAATAAAGTTTTCTGTTTTCCATGCAGACTTTTTAGCAATTCACGAACTCAAATAGAGAAAGGGTGTTGTGATTGGAAACACTTGAGTCATATTTTACGCAGGCATGAGAATACGAAAGAACATATGACCTATATGTTCCAATGGATAACATTAGAGAAGAGAATAAAGCACGGAAAAACATTAGACCAAGAAAACGAAAGGAGAATTCTTGAATCTCAAAGCATTGGCACAAATTGTTTGAGAGATTAATTGATATCATAAATTTCTTAGCCTCTCATAATTTGGCACTTAGAGGTCACAGAGAAACTTTCAAAACTGACGAAAACACTAAGAATTCTGGCAACTTCATAGACTTAAACGGCGGCCGCCGTGGTGTGAAGGTAGTGTTGCCGGCCTACCACACCGAAGGTCCATGGTTCGAGCCCTGGTACAGGTAACATCAAAAGTGATTTGAAAAAAGTTTTTCAAAACGGGGTCGCCCCTCGGCAGTGGTTTGGCAAACTCTCCGAGTGTATTTCTGCCATGACAGGCTTCTCAGCAAAAATTCGTCTCCTTTGTAGATGCCGTTCGGAGTCGGCAAAAAACTGTAGGTCCCACCAATTTGTAGGGAAAATTCAAATCGGCACACCACAAATTGGAAGAGAAGCTTGGCGCAAAAATCCCTTAGGAGGTTTATGATGATATACCTGTTGTATATCGCGCCATAGAGAGAGAAATATGATCCTACGTTACAAGAACACATACATCGCATTAATAATAAACAACTTGCACACAATTATCTAAGCCACGATATTCAAAGTGAATTGATTTTATAAATGTCAAATACAGTTACCAGTGAGGTGATTGGTAGGATAAAAGAGGCAAAATCTTATTCTATTTTACTCGACTGCACTAGAGACTATAGTAGAGTTGAACAAATGTCGGTTATCTTAAGATATTGTAATACATCAACTGGAACTATAGAAGAAAACTTTATCGGATTTCTTGCTGTCACTGAAACGATTGGAGAGTACTTGACTAATGCAATACTGGGAGAGCTAGAAAAAAATGGCTTAGATATTCAGAACTGTCGCGGCCAAGGATACGCTAATATGGTAGGCATAAATAGTGGAGTTAAAACTCGAATTTTAAATTTAAATCCAAGGGCATTTTTCACACCTTGCGGTTGTCATAGCTGTAATCTGTTGTTAGTAGACGTAGCTAATTCTTCGGTGGCAGAAAAAACATTTTTTTTTTTTTTTTTCAAGTTCCAGCAAACGCTGGAAAATAATCAAAGAGAAATTAAAACTTACTATGAAGCCTTTATCAGACACAAGGTGGGAAAGCAGAATCCAGGCGGTGAAGGCAGTATTATTGCAATTTGATGATGTTGTTGAATGTATAGAAAACTTACAACACCAAACAGAACAATCGGACACACTCAGTGATTGCGAATCCGTTTTAAACGAAATGTTCAGTTTGGAATTTATCGTGTCTTTACATATATGGTATGAGTTATTTACGCGTGTCAATACCATTAGCAATTTATGGTAATCTATACAAGTCCATTTAGGCATTACTCTTGAATATTTGCGTACATTTTGTGACTGGATCAAATTGGAATTGCTATTGGGCACATCATTTTGATCGTGTTGCTGTAGTCATTGATTTATTATTTTATTTGCGTTTTGTGCCTTCCCGAACTGTTTTGCTTGTATACCTTCGATTTAATCTTTCATGCAAACTAAATTATATATAGCTTCTTCGATTGCAGAAAATTGTTGTTGTGTATTTGAACCGCCACAGTTGAAGCTTTCTGGCGCACATTTTTTTTTTGGTCACTTCAAACCTAAAATGTTCATATGTATGTAAATAAAAAATTAATAATGTAAATGAGAAAGGAAAATACAGAGATTTTTTAATACAACCTTTTTCCAATCGGTAATATTTTTCACCGGTGGGCCTGCAGAGTTGAGCTCGTCCGAGGCCGCTATCCAAAACCGAGAGATATTCTCCCTATTGCCTTTATAAAAACCACGAGCGATTCCTGAGCTCCGAACATGACGCCTTTCATCAACCCACTACTTATTTCCTGATTTGCTTTACACTTTTAACATGCATGTGTGGTATCCTTTCTGAATCCTGGGAAACCAGCCACCTAAGAAGAGTCATTGCAGATACTGCTAGATGAGGCAAGCACTATTAGGACATTAAGCAGTACACATCAACAACTATTGTACTAAGTGGGCGTGCCAAGTATGCATCGCAAAGAGTTCTTACTACAACATCATCGACATTTGCAAGCACGAGTGAGTACAGTAAATTTACAGAGCCACCACCGAATCCTAAAGTCACTTGTCGGCACTACTTAGACATTCGATCCGGCAAACACCCGCCCGCAATTAGCGGCGTTTGACACTGTTCAAAGGAATGACCATCGCGGATCCAACTCCGGTTAAACCTTTAACACATACCGCGAACACTGCTATTAAATTACTTATGTATTTAATATTTGATTTGTTAAATTACTTTAGTTAGGGTTAATATAATTACTTACATTTTTGTAACAATTCCCGCAAAAATTTATTGTGATATTTCTCCCAATGTCCACAAAACAATTCTCCCTTCCTTAGACATTCGGTATACCTACTTTTTTCCCGAAATATATTTTCAGTTTTCGAACTTCGTTAAGAATAGCAGGAAAGGGAAAAGAGAGAAAATTCCTCAACATTTTAGCATTCGAGATTGCGGGAATGGGAAGAAAGAAAAATCTCCCCGGAATTTGCGTTTAGAATTGGGCTGATTGTTAAATATATACCGAAACTTTTCAAGGACAACAAGGGCATGGCAAAGTTGAATGAGGTGAAGAGCCAGCAACTCAAAATAAGTTGAAATAGCGTGGATTAAATATACAACAGGCAATAAATTAGAGTTACAGTCACGATTGCGAGAGGCTATGGGAGTGGAGGGCGTTAACGTTGAAAATTATATTTTTCATCCTAATATGGATGAGGCAAATGCAAAGATGGAAGAAAAGCAAGTAGCTCTTTGAGGGTGTCATCGAAACTAGAAGTGCAAGATGCAAAGATAACACAAGTGCAAGAGGTATTTCGAGAACAGCAGGATAAACTTGAGGCCGAAGTAGATGCTTTGAAGGGCTGTATCCAGGAGCTGCAAGTGAACTGTCCAGCTGCCTCAGCGAATACTCCTAAGGTACAATCCCCTTGTTTTGATGGTTCTGTTCCTTTTCAGGTATTTAAGCTACAGTTTGAGAAGACGGCAGCTGTGAATAGTTGGGGCACTGAGGACAACGTTGCTGCACTGTTCGTGGCATTGAAGGGACCTCCAGCTGAAATCTTACAAACTATTCCTGACGGAGCAAGGAACAATTATGAAGCATTAATGGGTGAAGTTGAGAGACGATATGATAGCGAATATCGGAAGCAGATATACTAAATAGAGCTGCAGAATCGCTTCCAAAAGGCTAATGAGGCTTTGCAGGAATTCGCATCGGACATCGAGAGGTTCGTAGAGTACACAGAAAGCTTAAAAATCCATAGCTTTATAAATGGAATACGTGATGTGGAGACGAAAGGAGCCACATATGCAAATCCAAAGAGATCATTTGCTGAGACGGTACCACATACTCTGACGCAAGAAACAGCCCCGCTTTTGAGTAAAGTTGCATAAAAGGCTCATCTCGTAGAAGTGAAAACTGCGGCTTGTGTAGACAAAAGTTTGGAAGCGTTGAACGGAGCACAGAGGAGGAGTGATGGTGCCATCATTTGCTTCAAGTGTGGGAAACCAGGTCACATAGCACGTTATTGCGGGACTGGCTCCAGTAATCCAAGCAATTCAGCAAGATAAATGCCCAATAATCTCTGTGTCACAACTCGGACGGAAAGCGAGTAATGCTGCTGTTGAAGGGTACGTTGACGGGAAAGAGCGCTTGCTGACTGTTGATACGGGTGCATCACATTCCATCATTCGTAGTGACTTGGTCGGCGGGAAGGTGAGATCATTGTGAATAGTAACTGGTGAAAGCAAGCAAGTCCTAGGAGAAGTGACATGTAAGGTTGTGATTGGGAATGTGGCTAACTATCACAACTTCTTGGTAGCAAATATTGGTAGAAGTCATCATTGGCATCGATTTCTTGGCTGAGAGAAACATTAACATCGGCCAAGAAGTACCTCTGATCTTTGGACACAAAAGTGGGTATAGCAGCAAAGGAGTAATCTTGAAGATGAAGCAGCAGGAGCCTCGTAAGGCAGAGGTAGCTCCTCGACCATTGGCTTTCATGGTTGCCTCCTGAAAAAGATTCGGTAAGGCCAGGAGGAAGATCCAGATTTAGCACGTGTGTTGAAAGGACTGAAGGAAAACAAACAGCCAAGAGGAGAAGAGGTGGTCGCAGAGAGTCTCATTGCAAAAGCATACTGGGAGAAATAGAGTAGCTTGAAGCTAATATCTGGTTGTATGCATCGGTTATGGGAAAGTGAAGATGGCCAGACTCATGAAGCACTCATTGTTGTTCCCCAAGGAAGAGTACCAGATGTTATCAAAGCGTCGCATAGTTGCTCAGATGAAAAGCACATAGGAATATAGAAAACACTAAAGGAGGTAAAGCGGCGGTTTTATTGCACTGGGGAACTTCTGGTGGTCATGGTCCGAAGAAGAAACGCATCTAAGTGGATAAAGTGAAACAGTGCACTGGGCATGAGAGAACGGAAGGGAATCCTGAAGAAATTAGTTGTAGGAATGTTTGCCGGGTACCACTTGAAACGAAAGTGAAGGCACAAATCCATGCGAGATTAAGGACGGACAAAATGGTTGGAATATGTGACAATATAATGCATTGTGGGAATCTCTGCTGGAGGATTGATGTCGGAGTTTCAATCCCTGGAGGAAATGAGGTTTAATAAAGCGGTGCCAACCATTGAGTGTCTAGCAGCGTTTGGTTGGGGTAATGTGTCTTATCGGGAACTTTCGGCAATTCCCAAATTATTTGAAGCCATTGTTACAAATCAGCTTACAACTTCTATATCCACATTGATTGCAGATTGCCAGCACGGCTTTTGTAAAGGTAAATCAACAAGTACAAACCTACTAGAATTCACAACCCATGTTTCAAACGCGTGTAGAGAAAAAATGCACACAGATGTTATATATACAGATTTCAGTAAAGCGTTTGACAAAGTTTGCCATTCGTTACTTACTCATAAACTTTTTCTACTGGGCTTTCAACCCAGTGTCACCCGCTGGATATCAGAACACAAAGAGTAGTTTTTAGGAATGCGCTGTCTAATGTCATCGATGTATCTTCTGGAGTTCCTCAAGGTAGTCATCTTGGCCCGATTCTGTTTTTGCTGTTCATTCATGATATATCCAGTGCTATCGAGTTTTCAAAAATTTTGATGTACGCTGGCGACGTTAATATTTTTATGTCTTACTCGGTGAAAGAAAATAGAGCTTTACTTCAATCAGATATTGATAGACTGGGTGATTGGTGCGATCTAAACTACATGCCACTCAATCGTAAAAAATGTTAATATATGTGTTTTTCGCGTAGAAATACACAACGAGATTCCTACATAATCCACAATCATATTCTTGAACAAGTGGATGATTTTATGGACTTTGGAATTACGATGGATTGTAAACTTAGCTTCAATCCCCATATTAATGCAACTGCCAATACATCTAGGGGTGTTTTATCATTCGTTAAGCGATGGTCGAAAGAATTTAGTGATTCGCACTTAACTAAAGCCCTTTTTACCACATTAGTAAGACCGATATTAGAATATGGCTCAATTATTTGGAATTCTAGCTACCAGGTCCACGTTGATCGGTTAGAATCGGTTCAAAAACAATTTTTACTTTTCGCTTTAAGAGATCTTTCATGGGATTCCCTGTATAATTTGCCTCCCTATACTAATCGCTTGAAACTTATTAACCTTCCTACCCTTGCTAGTCGTGGGGAAATGCTCGGACCAATATTTATGATTAAATTGTTAAACGGGTTGGTCTCTAGCCCATTTTTGTTGGGAGAAGTAAACTTTAACATTCCTTTTCGGCCATCAAGACATTTTAGACCAATTTTTTTGAAACAGTGTAGGACTAATCTTGATTTAAATGAGCCTTTCCGATGTTTGTGTGACAATTATAACACTCACTCCAGTACATTTGATATTTCTGACTCGATTTTTAGCATTAAAAAATCGATACTATCCTCGCTTAACCCATAGGAACTTTATGAATTTACTCTTTACAATCTAACTGATTCTTTCTTCTCTTAATAAATTATTTATAAGTTTTAATTTCTTGTGGTACTTAGCTGATGAGTTTCCCTCTGTAGCTGAGCAGTTTTAGATCTCGACACTCAACAAACCCCTGCCTTTCAACGACTCGGCAATATATATATATAAATAAAAAAATGCGTGCGTTATGCGTTGGGAATTATTATTATTATTATTAAAAAAAAGACGCGTATTCACGTCTAAATTGAGAATCTGAAGTCTGAGTAAAATTTTGTTTAACCGTTCAAAAAATATAAACAAAATACTAATTGATCGGAAACACTTTGCTAATACACTTCTTGTGTTACTTTAGAGCACAAAAAACTTTCATTTATATATCTTTCTTTCTTTAAATGGCGCCAATTGGAAACATCGCGGGTTCGCAAATCGGTCTCCACTTGGTCCTTCCATCGGAGTAGTGGTCTCCCTCTTCCTCTACTTCCACCGGCGGGTGCCGATAAGAATACCTTCTGGGCTGGAGGATCTTCGCTCATTCGCACTGGCCTAGCCAGCGAAGCCGCTGTGTTTTAATTCGTTGAACTATGTCGGCGTCTGCGTAAAGTTCATACAGCTCATCATTAAATCTTCTTCGGTACTCGCCGTCGCCAACGCGTAGAGGTCCACAAATCTTTCGAAGAACCTTTCTCTCGAATACTCCCAGAGCCGCCTCATCAGATGTTGTTAGTGTCTACGCTTCTGCACCATATAGCAGGACGGGTGCGATGAGTGACTTGTAGAGTGTTATTTTCGTTCGTCGAGAGAGGACTTTACTTTTCAATTGCCTACTCAGTCCGAAGTAGCATTTGTTTGCAAGAGTAATTCTTCGTCGGATTTCTAGGCTAACATTATTGTTGGTGTTAATGCTGGTTCCCAGGTAAACGAAGTCCTTTAATATTTCAAAATTATTGCTGCCAACAGTGGCTTGGTTGCCAAGGCGCGAATGCGCTGACTCTTTGCATGATGACAGAAGGTACGTCGTTTTGCCCTCGTTCACCACCAAACCCATTTATATATCTACTATCACTATTTTACGCAGTGAAACCGGACTGAAGCTAAACCGACGAGAAAACTTAATAATTTTATCGTATTTAAGACAAAAAATATACACGAATCAACCGAATTAGTTGTAGTACAAGTTGAGCATTGCCAGATATTAGGTACTCATAATGATACACAATGCTCCTCCGCTCTTCCGCATCCGGGAACCTTCGCCCGAAGCTCACGCCAATGCCGCTCAATGTTCTGTGTATGAGCACCTGTTGATGGGTCCACAAAATTTTCGCTGTGGTTTACATTTGCGTGTATATAACCGTGGTCCTCCAACCGGTCATATGCCTTCCAACAGTCCGTATATATCGTCGTACCCGGTGCGATCTTTTGCTTGATGATCTGAAGCAATGTTTCTCGAAATCGATCTGCGACCGGGACCACAAACATATTATTCGACCCGCGCTCTATCCCACCAAAAACCCATTGGCCCTCTACATACCTTCCGCGGTTGTATTTTCGGCGTCCCATTTTTGCTTCGTCTACTTCAACCATCTTACCCTCTCCACCGATCACACTGTCGCTATTAGTAATGGACCATTCCATAATGTGACGAGTTCGATGATTCCTTAATTATCAGTCCTGGGATCGATCACTATAAAGTCAAATAAACACACGCACAGATATTTATTCATTCATTTATTCATTTACTTTATTTGTCTATGATTTCATTAATCTTACAGACTAGATTTACGTTAAAAACATCTTAAATGCTAATAAATTTATTTTATACATAATAAGAGTAAAGTTTAGAACTAACAGACGCTCTCGGGAGTGCGAAGTCAAGCTCAAGGCTAAAAAAGATCCTGTTGTATTCATTGAGGGCCCTAGATATAGGATCAAAATTGTGATAATTAGCTCTGATTACTTTTACATGGAACGGATATTGGGCACGAAGGGTTCTGCCCGGGACATTGAAGCCAATTTGCGCTAGTAGTTCCGGGCAGGCAACCCCACCACATATAAGATCATACACAAACAGCAGAGACTGTATATAGCGTCTGGCCGCAAGCGACTTCATGTTTATGAGGGCGCAGCGGGCGCGGTAAGAAGGTAATGGTTCTAAAAAATTAAGCGGTTGGAGAGCGAATCGAGTGAAACTTTTCTGTACTCTTTCCAGTCTTTGAGAATGAGAGGAATAAATTGGGTTCCAAATTATTGAAGCATATTCCAGCTTTGAGAGAACTAAAGAATTATATAAAATTTTTCTGGTATATGGATCTTTGAAATCTCGCCCATATCGCCTCAGGAAAGCCAAATTGGAATAGGCCTTAGGTAGAATGGAGCTAATATGACTCGCGAAGGTAAAACCAGAGTCGAACATTACTCCCAAATCAACAAATTCCCTGACGCTAGAGAGATTATCATCAGCAATGGAATACGCGGAATTAACCGTATTGAGATTTTTCGAAAGCGTCATAAAGAAACATTTCTTTATATTAAGGCGTAGATTATTTATAATGCTCCAATTTGTTAATCTGTTTAGATCATCTTGTAAAAGGCGCACATCTGACATGCTCGAAATTGTTCTAAAAACTTTTAGATCATCTGCGTAGAGAAGCTATTTTGAACTTCTAAAACAGGTTCCAATATCATTTATAAAAAGAAGGAATAAAATTGGCCCGAGAATACTACCCTGAGGTACCCCAGATGTGGCAACGAATGAATAAGACTTGATATTCTCAATTTCGACGAACGAGGTTCTATTAGTGAGATAGGACCCAATCCAGCGTAAAAAGGTAGAATGGAAACCCAATTGCTCAAGCTTGCACAATAGTATGCTGTGGGTGACAGTATCAAATGCCTTTGCGAAGTCAGTATATACAACATCAACTTGATGTCCATTTTTGAACGACGAAATGCAAAAATGAGAAAATGAGGCTAGGTTCGTAACCGTGGAGCGACCACTGAGAAACCCGTGTTGACACTCATCTATGGATCCTTTTATTGCAAAGGACAGCTTCTCTTTTACCACTTTTTCAAAGAGTTTCGAGCAAGTGGACAGTTTAGAGATGGGTCTATAGTTGGTTACATCGTTTTTGTTGCCTTATTTAAAGATAGGAGAAATCGAGGCTATTTTCCACCTATCGACAAACTCACCACTTGCTAGGGACAAATTGAAAATGTAACTTAATGGGACGCAAAAAGATATGCTACTCTTCTTTAAAAAAAACACGCACAGATATTGTAACTAATAGCTAGTTTTATTTACTAGTAATAAACGCAATACAAATTTAAGAGTTTGGTAACTTCGCAGTAGTTCACTGAACAACACTCGAAAATAAACTGATCAACTTGCCTTGCTTGGTCACCGCCTTATATAGTCCAACAGGGTGCTTGCCTACGCACCGACAACTTTCCTGGTTGTTCGCTTTTTGTGTTCTGGAAGGGTCGGTGTGATTTATTGGCATCTGCTCTTTGCATCGTATTCGCAAACACTCGCGCCATCTCCCTTCCTCTTCCTAGTTACACGCTTGCATGCATAAAGCTGCCTGGCGACACGCAAGCATATGCTGCTGTAGCCATAGCAACGGGTGGTTGTGTGCGTAACCGGCGCGAACGACGGGTAGTCGTGCTCACACGTACTTGTTGTCGGCTTTCGTTGATGAAAATCAAAAATTTTAGATTTTTTCGCTTGACAGCTGGTCTATTTGATCGTTGCCAACGTGTTTGACAAGCATTAGCGTGTTAGTTTTGTGAGCAAGCTCGCGGAAGAAAAAGATTTTACGTTGCGGTTTATTGAAACCTACGAGTGCATGATGCTTTTAACTCTTTTAAGAGGTTCTCATGCGTAAACTGTTTACGTTTTGCATACAAACTTTTCATCCACAATTTTTAATTTTTTTCTTTTTTTCCGCCAAAACAACTGCAGATACAAGCAATAAAAAATCGTCATCCGATGACATGTTTACGTCAACACGCTACGAATTTTCAATACAAATGGCGCTTGATGCTTTATACTTGTATGGTGGCCGGGCAAACGACAATCACCCGATTACGCACACAACCACCCGTTGCTATGGCTACAGCAGCATATGCTTGCGTGTCGCCAGGCAGCTTAAGCGTAGACATCGTTATCTCGGTTGTGTTTAACTAGTGGTGGGAGTGTTATTGAGTTAGGGATGGTACATGCTTGAGAATAATCGCCACAATAAGAACTTCTCTTATGAAGCTGGTCCAGTCAATGGTGCGCAATGCCCACCGCTTCTTTCAAATACGCGGTTTTAGGGTGCGGTGTTACCACGAAATATGTGACGAATCGACAAATTTGGTCGACGCTCAAATGGGAGCCGAAAAAAATGTATTATTATATACACTTGGTTTGAATGAACATTGCTTTTTAATCACATTGCTTTTAGTCACAACGCACTGTTTTTTACATGTTGAACACATTTGGAATCGCTAATTACACCATGTTTAATTAGAAAATAGTGCAAACGATCTTCGTCCATTCTTAAAAATGTTGTAACATTTTCACAACAATTTTCACACGAATTTATTTTTAAAACACTTGAAATCACATCCGATACGAACCGCTCGCGGAAAAACTATTAATAATTTGTAACTGTTTTTTTCATAAGCAGTTATTTTGAATTAATATTTACTGTTGTTCAAACTAGTGATTGAAAGTATATCTTTCTCTTTTATGCCAATAGTTTCTTAATTAAACTTAAAAGGAGCAACTGATATGGAAAAAGTTGACAACACTACTTCCTGTCCCAGCGATGCCAGGCTGCTATAAATGGCTGTTACTTCTTTTTAAGTTTAGCTTAGCCTGCGGCGTTTTTAAATAAGACACCGTATGTATCGACATACTTTCATAGAATAGTCAAAAACTTGCCTGCTGCGTTTTTTAAATAAAACGTTATTTTTCACTTTTTGCTGGCTCGAGGTCTATGTTTTCCTCGCAAAAACTAATAAAAACACAAGTTTTACGATTTTTAATTCCAAATTTTAATTTTCTATTATGCTATGAAATGATAACGTTTTAAAAATTCTGTTTTGTCGAAAGTTAAGAAGGAAACGTCGACAAAACAAAAGTTTTAAAACGTTATCATTTCATTGCATAGTAGAAAATGAAAATTTGGAATTAAAAATCGCTTAGCCTGCGGCGTTTTTAAATAAGACACCGTATGTATCGACATACTTTCATAGAATAGTCAAAAACTTGCCTGCTGCGTTTTTTAAATAAAACTTTATTTTTCACTTTTTGCTGGCTCGAGGTCTATGTTTTCCTCGCAAAAACTAATAAAAACACAAGTTTTACGATTTTTAATTCCAAATTTTAATTTTCTATTATGCTATGAAATGATAACGTTTTAAAAATTCTGTTTTGTCGAAAGTTAAGAAGGAAACGTCGACAAAACAAAAGTTTTAAAACGTTATCATTTCATTGCATAGTATTTAGAAAATGAAAATTTGGAATTAAAAATGGCGCGATGTGATTTCAAGTGTTTTAAAAATAAATTCGTGTGAAAATTGTTGTGAAAATGTTACAACATTTTTAAGAATGGACGAAGATCGTTTGCACGATTTTCTAATTAAACATGGTGTAATTAGCGATTCCAAATGTGTTCAACATGTAAAAAACAGTGCGTTGTGACTAAAAGCAATGTGATTAAAAAGCAATGTTCATTCAAACAAAGTGTACATAATAATACATTTTTTTCGGCTCCCATTTGAGCGTCGACCAAATTTGTCGATTCGTCACATATTTCGTGGTAACACCGCACCCTAAAACCGCGTATTTGAAAGAAGCGGTGGGCATTGCGCACCATTGACTGGACCAGCTTCATAAGAGAAGTTCTTATTGTGGCGATTATTCTCAAGCATGTACCATCCCTAACTCAATAACACTCCCACCACTAGTTAAACACAATCGAGATAACGATGTCTACGCTTAAGCTGCCTGGCGACACGCAAGCATATGCTGCTGTAGCCATAGCAACGGGTGGTTGTGTGCGTAATCGGGTGATTGTCGTTTGCCCGGCCACCATACAAGTATAAAGCATCAAGCGCCATTTGTATTGAAAATTCGTAGCGTGTTGACGTAAACATGTCATCGGATGACGATTTTTTATTGCTTGTATCTGCAGTTGTTTTGGCGGAAAAAAAGAAAAAAATTAAAAATTGTGGATGAAAAGTTTGTATGCAAAACGTAAACAGTTTACGCATGAGAAACTCTTAAAAGAGTTAAAAGCATCATGCACTCGTAGGTTTCAATAAACCGCAACGTAAAATCTTTTTCTTCCGCGAGCTTGCTCATTTCACGTTCTCACAAAACTAACACGCTAATGCTTGTCAAACACGTTGGCAACGATCAAATAGACCAGCTGTCAAGCGAAAAAATCTAAAATTTTTGATTTTCATCAACGAAAGCCGACAACAAGTACGTGTGAGCACGACTACCCGTAGTTCGCGCCGGTTACGCACTCAACCACCCGTTGCTATGGCTACAGCAGCATATGCTTGGGTGTCGCCAGGCAGCTTTATGCATGCAAGCGTGTAACTAGGAAGAGGAAGAGAGATGGCGCGTGTTTGCGAATACGATGCAAAGAGCAGATGCCAATAAATCACACCGACCCTTCCAGAACACAAAAAGCGAACAACCAGGAAAGTTGTCGGTGCGTAGGCAAGCACCCTGTTGGACTATATAAGGCGGTGACCAAGCAAGGCAAGTTGATCAGTTTATTTTCGAGTGTTGTTCAGTGAACTACTGCGAAGTTACCAAAGTCTTAAATTTGTATTGCGTTTATTACTAGTAAATAAAACTAGCTATTAGTTACAATATCTGTGCGTGTTTATTTTAAAGAAGAGTAGCATATCTTTTTGCGTCCCATTAAGTTACATTTTCAATTTGTCCCTAGCAAGTGGTGAGTTTGTCGATAGGTGGAAAATAGCCTCGATTTCTCCTATCTTTAAATAAGGCAACAAAAACGATGTAACCAACTATAGACCCATCTCTAAACTGTCCACTTGCTCGAAACTCTTTGAAAAAGTGGTAAAAGAGAAGCTGTCCTTTGCAGTAAAAGGATCCATAGATGAGTGTCAACACGGGTTTCTCAGTGGTCGCTCCACAGTAACGAACCTAGCCTCATTTTCTCATTTTTGCATTTCGTCGTTCAAAAATGGACATCAAGTTGATGTTGTATATACTGACTTCGCAAAGGCATTTGATACTGTCACCCACAGCATACTATTGTGCAAGCTTGAGCAATTGGGTTTCCATTCTACCTTTTTACGCTGGATTGGGTCCTATCTCACTAATAGAACCTCGTTCGTCGAAATTGAGAATATCAAGTCTTATTCATTCGTTGCCACATCTGGGGTACCTCAGGGTAGTATTCTCGGGCCAATTTTATTCCTTCTTTTTATAAATGATATTGGAACCTGTTTTAGAAGTTCAAAATAGCTTCTCTACGCAGATGATCTAAAAGTTTTTAGAACAATTTCGAGCATGTCAGATGTGCGCCTTTTACAAGATGATCTAAACAGATTAACAAATTGGAGCATTATAAATAATCTACGCCTTAATATAAAGAAATGTTTCTTTATGACGCTTTCGAAAATTCTCAATACGGTTAATTCCGCGTATTCCATTGCTGATGATAATCTCTCTAGCGTCAGGGAATTTGTTGATCTGGGAGTAATGTTCGACTCTGGTTTTACCTTCGCGAATCATATTAGCTCCATTCTACCTAAGGCCTATTCCAATTTGGCTTTCCTGAGGCGATATGGGCGAGATTTCAAAGATCCATATACCAGAAAAATTTTATATAATTCTTTAGTTCTCTCAAAGCTGGAATATGCTTCAATAATTTGGAACCCAATTTATTCCTCTCATTCTCAAAGACTGGAAAGAGTACAGAAAAGTTTCACTCGGTTCGCTCTCCAACCGCTTAATTTTTTAGAACCATTACCTTCTTACCGCGCCCGCTGCGCCCTCATAAACATGAAGTCGCTTGCGGCCAGACGCTATATACAGTCTCTGCTGTTTGTGTATGATCTTATATGTGGTGGGGTTGCCTGCCCGGAACTACTAGCGCAAATTGGCTTCAATGTCCCGGGCAGAACCCTTCGTGCCCAATATCCGTTCCATGTAAAAGTAATCAGAGCTAATTATCACAATTTTGATCCTATATCTAGGGCCCTCAATGAATACAACAGGATCTTTTTTAGCCTTGAGCTTGACTTCGCACTCCCGAGAGCGTCTGTTAGTTCTAAACTTTACTCTTATTATGTATAAAATAAATTTATTCGCATTTAAGATGTTTTTAATGTAAATCTAGTCTGTAAGATTAATGAAATCATAGACAAATAAAGTAAATGAATAAATGAATGAATAAATATCTGTGCGTGTGTTTATTTGACTTTATAGTGATCGATCCCAGGACTGATAATTAAGGAATCATCGAACTCGTCACATTATGGAATGGTCCATTACTAATAGCGACAGTGTGATCGGTGGAGAGTGTAAGATGGTTGAAGTAGACGAAGCAAAAATGGGACGCCGAAAATACAACCGCGGAAGGTATGTAGAGGGCCAATGGGTTTTTGGTGGGATAGAGCGCGGGTCGAATAATATGTTTGTGGTCCCGGCCGCAGATCGATTTCGAGAAACATTGCTTCAGATCATCAAGCAAAAGATCGCACAGGGTACGACGATATATACGGACTGTTGGAAGGCATATGACCGGTTGGAGGACCACGGTTATATACACGCAAATGTAAACCACAGCGAAAATTTTGTGGACCCATCAACAGGTGCTCATACACAAAACATTGAGCGGCATTGGCGTGAGCTTCGGGCGAAGGTTCCCCGATGTGGAAGAGCGGAGGAGCATTGTGTATCATCATGAGTACCTAATATCTGGCAATGCTCAACTTGTACTACAACTACTTCGGTTGATTCGTGTATATTTTTTGTCTTAAATACGATAAAATTATTAAGTTTTCTCGTCGGTTTAGCTTCAGTCCGGTTTCACTGCGTAAAATAGTGATAGTAGATATATAAATGGGTTTGGTGGTGAACGAGGGCAAAACGACGTACCTTCTGTCATCATGCAAAGAGTCAGCGCATTCGCGCCTTTTCAACCAAGCCACTGTTGGCAGCAATAATTTTGAAATATTAAAGGACTTCGTTTACCTGGGAACCAGCATTAACACCAACAATAATGTTAGCCTAGAAATCCGACGAAGAATTACTCTTGCAAACAAATGCTACTTCGGACTGAGTAGGCAATTGAAAAGTAAAGTCCTCTCTCGACGAACGAAAATAACACTCTACAAGTCACTCATCGCACCCGTCCTGCTATATGGTGCAGAAGCGTAGACACTAACAACATCTGATGAGGCGGCTCTGGGAGTATTCGAGAGAAAGGTTCTTCGAAAGATTTGTGGACCTCTACGCGTTGGCGACGGCGAGTACCGAAGAAGATTTAATGATGAGCTGTATGAACTTTACGCAGACGCCGACATAGTTCAACGAATTAAAACACAGCGGCTTCGCTGGCTAGGCCAGTGCGAATGAGCGAATATCCTCCAGCCCAGAAGGTATTCTTATCGGCACCCGCCGGTGGAAGTAGAGGAAGAGGTAGACCACTACTCCCATGGAAGGACCAAGTGGAGACCGATTTGCAAACCCGCGATGTTTCCAATTGGCGCCATTTAAAGAAAGAAAGATATATAAATGAAAGTTTTTTGTGCTCTAAAGTAACACAAGAAGTGTATTAGCAAAGTGTTTCCGATCAATTAGTATTTTGTTTATATTTTTTGAACGGTTAAACAAAATTTTACTCAGACTTCAGATTCTCAATTTAGCCGTGAATACGCGTCTTTTTTTTAATAATAATAATAATAATTCCCAACGCATAACGCACGCATTTTTTTATTTATATATATATATATTGCCGAGTCGTTGAAAGGCAGGGGTTTGTTGAGTGTCGAGATCTAAAACTGCTCAGCTACAGAGGGAAACTCATCAGCTAAGTACCACAAGAAATTAAAACTTATAAATAATTTATTAAGAGAAGAAAGAATCAGTTAGATTGTAAAGAGTAAATTCATAAAGTTCCTATGGGTTAAGCGAGGATAGTATCGATTTTTTAATGCTAAAAATCGAGTCAGAAATATCAAATGTACTGGAGTGAGTGTTATAATTGTCACACAAACATCGGAAAGGCTCATTTAAATCAAGATTAGTCCTACACTGTTTCAAAAAAATTGGTCTAAAATGTCTTGATGGCCGAAAAGGAATGTTAAAGTTTACTTCTCCCAACAAAAATGGGCTAGAGACCAACCCGTTTAACAATTTAATCACAAATATTGTTCCGAGCATTTCCCCACGACTAGCAAGGGTAGGAAGGTTAATAAGTTTCAAGCGATTAGTATAGGGAGGCAAATTATATAGGGAATCCCATGAAAGATCTCTTAAAGCGAAAAGTAAAAATTGTTTTTGAACCGATTCTAACCGATCAATGTGGACCTGGTAGCTAGAATTCCAAATAATTGAGCCATATTCTAATATCGGTCTTACTAATGTTGTAAAAAGGGCTTTAGTTAAGTGCGAATCACTAAATTCTTTCGACCATCGCTTAACGAATGATAAAACACCCCTAGATGTATTGACAGTTGCATTAATATAGCTAAGTTTACAATCCATCGTAATTCCAAAGTCCATAAAATCATCCACTTGTTCAAGACTATGATTGTGGATTATGTAGGAAGCTGGTTGTGTATTTCTACGCGAAAAACACATATATTAACGTTTTTTACGATTGAGTGGCATGTAGTTTAGATCGCACCAATCACCCAGTCTATCAATATCTGATTGAAGTAAAGCTCTATTTTCTCTCACCGAGTAAGACATAAAAATATTAACGTCGCCAGCGTACATCAAAATTTTTGAAAACTCGATAGCACTGGATATATCATGAATGAACAGCAAAAACAGAATCGGGCCAAGATGGCTACCTTGAGGAACTCCAGAAGATACATCGATGACATTAGACAGCGCATTCCTAAAAACTACTCTTTGTGTTCTGAAAAGAAGATATCCAGCGGGTGACACTGGGTTGAAAGCCCAGTAGAAAAAGTTTATGAATAAGTAACGAATGGCAAACTTTGTCAAACGCTTTACTGAAATCTGTATATATAACATCTGTGTGCATTTTTTCTCTAAACGCGTTTGAAACATGGATTGTGAATTCTAGTAGGTTTGTACTTGTTGATTTACCTTTACAAAAGCCGTGCTGGCAATCTGCAATCAATGTGGATATAGAAGTTGTAAGCTGATTTGTAACAATGGCTTCAAATAATTTGGGAATTGCCGAAAGTTCCCGATAAGACACATTACCCCAACCAAACGCTGCTAGACACTCAATGGTTGGCACCGCTTTATTAAACCTCATTTCCTCCAGGGATTGAAACTCCGACATCAATCCTCCTGCAGAGATTCCCACAATGCATTATATTGTCACATATTCCAACCATTTTGTCCGTCCTTAATCTCGCATGGATTTGTGCCTTCACTTTCGTTTCAAGTGGTACCCGGCAAACATTCCTGCAACTAATTTATTCAGGATTCCCTTCCGTTCTCTCATGCCCAGTGCACTGTTTCACTTTATCCACTTAGATGCGTTTCTTCTTCGGACCATGACCACCAGAAGTTCCCCAGTGCAATAAAACCGCCGCTTTACCTCCTTTAGTGTTTTCTATATTCCTATGTGCTTTTCATCTGAGCAACTATGCGACGCTTTGATAACATCTGGTACTCTTCCTTGGGGAACAACAATGAGTGCTTCATGAGTCTGGCCATCTTCACTTTCCCATAACCGATGCATACAACCAGATATTAGCTTCAAGCTACTCTATTTCTCCCAGTATGCTTTTGCAATGAGACTCTCTGCGACCACCTCTTCTCCTCTTGGCTGTTTGTTTTCCTTCAGTCCTTTCAACACACGTGCTAAATCTGGATCTTCCTCCTGGCCTTACCGAATCTTTTTCAGGAGGCAACCATGAAAGCCAATGGTCGAGGAGCTACCTCTGCCTTACGAGGCTCCTGCTGCTTCATCTTCAAGATTACTCCTTTGCTGCTATACTCACTTTTGTGTCCAAAGATCAGAGGTACTTCTTGGCCGATGTTAATGTTTCTCTCAGCCAAGAAATCGATGCCAATGATGACTTCGTCGACAATATTTGCTACCAAGAAGTTGTGATAGTTAGCCACATTCCCAATCACAACCTTACATGTCACTTCTCCTAGGACTTGCTTGCTTTCACCAGTTACTATCCACAATGATCTCACCTTCCCGCCGACCAAGTCACTACGAATGATGGAATGTGATGCACCCGTATCAACAGTCAGCAAGCGCTCTTTCCCGTCAACGTACCCTTCAACAGCAGCATTACTCGCTTTCCGTCCGAGTTGTGACACAGAGATTATTGGGCATTTATCTTGCTGAATTGCTTGGATTACTGGAGCCAGTGCCGCAATAACGTGCTATGTGACCTGGTTTCCCACACTTGAAGCAAATGATGCCACCATCACTCCTCCTCTGTGCTCCGTTCAACGCTTCCAAACTTTTGTCTACACAAGCCGCAGTTTTCACTTCTACGAGATGAGCCTTTTATGCAACTTTACTCAAAAGCGGGGCTGTTTCTTGCGTCAGAGTATGTGGTACCGTCTCAGCAAATGATCTCTTTGGATTTGCATATGTGGCTCCTTTCGTCTCCACATCACGTATTCCATTTATAAAGCTATGGATTTTTAAGCTTTCTGTGTACTCTACGAACCTCTCGATGTCCGATGCGAATTCCTGCAAAGCCTCATTAGCCTTTTGGAAGCGATTCTGCAGCTCTATTTAGTATATCTGCTTCCGATATTCGCTATCATATCGTCTCTCAACTTCACCCATTAATGCTTCATAATTGTTCCTTGCTCCGTCAGGAATAGTTTGTAAGATTTCAGCTGGAGGTCCCTTCAATGCCACGAACAGTGCAGCAACGTTGTCCTCAGTGCCCCAACTATTCACAGCTGCCGTCTTCTCAAACTGTAGCTTAAATACCTGAAAAGGAACAGAACCATCAAAACAAGGGGATTGTACCTTAGGAGTATTCGCTGAGGCAGCTGGACAGTTCACTTGCAGCTCCTGGATACAGCCCTTCAAAGCATCTACTTCGGCCTCAATTTTATCCTGCCGTTCTCGAAATACCTCTTGCACTTGTGTTATCTTTGCATCTTGCACTTCTAGTTTCGATGACACCCTCAAAGAGCTACTTGCTTTTCTTCCATCTTTGCATTTGCCTCATCCATATTAGGATGAAAAATATAATTTTCAACGTTAACGCCCTCCACTCCCATAGCCTCTCGCAATCGTGACTGTAACTCTAATTTATTGCCTGTTGTATATTTAATCCACGCTATTTCAACTTATTTTGAGTTGCTGGCTCTTCACCTCATTCAACTTTGCCATGCCCTTGTTGTCCTTGAAAAGTTTCGGTATATATTTAACAATCAGCCCAATTCTAAACGCAAATTCCGGGGAGATTTTTCTTTCTTCCCATTCCCGCAATCTCGAATGCTAAAATGTTGAGGAATTTTCTCTCTTTTCCCTTTCCTGCTATTCTTAACGAAGTTCGAAAACTGAAAATATATTTCGGGAAAAAAGTAGGTATACCGAATGTCTAAGGAAGGGAGAATTGTTTTGTGGACATTGGGAGAAATCTCACAATAAATTTTTGCGGGAATTGTTACAAAAATGTAAGTAATTATATTAACCCTAACTAAAGTAATTTAACAAATCAAATATTAAATACATAAGTAATTTAATAGCAGTGTTCGCGGTATGTGTTAAAGGTTTAACCGGAGTTGGATCCGCGATGGTCATTCCTTTGAACAGGGTCAAACGCCGCTAATTGCGGGCGGGTGTTTGCCGGATCGAATGTCTAAGTAGTGCCGACAAGTGACTTTAGGATTCGGTGGTGGCTCTGTAAATTTACTGTACTCACTCGTGCTTGCAAATGTCGATGATGTTGTAGTAAGAACTCTTTGCGATGCATACTTGGCACGCCCACTTAGTACAATAGTTGTTGATGTGTACTGCTTAATGTCCTAATAGTGCTTGCCTCATCTAGCAGTATCTGCAATGACTCTTCTTAGGTGGCTGGTTTCCCAGGATTCAGAAAGGATACCACACATGCATGTTAAAAGTGTGAAGCAAATCAGGAAATAAGTAGTGGGTTGATGAAAGGCGTCATGTTCGGAGCTCAGGAATCGCTCGTGGTTTTTATAAAGGCAATAGGGAGAATATCTCTCGGTTTTGGATAGCGGCCTCGGACGAGCTCAACTCTGCAGGCCCACCGGTGAAAAATATTACCGATTGGAAAAAGGTTGTATTAAAAAATCTCTGTATTTTCCTTTCTCATTTACATTATTAATTTTTTATTTACATACATATGAACATTTTAGGTTTGAAGTGACCAAAAAAAAATGTGCGCCAGAAAGCTTCAACTGTGGCGGTTCAAATACACAACAACAATTTTCTGCAATCGAAGAAGCTATATATAATTTAGTTTGCATGAAAGATTAAATCGAAGGTATACAAGCAAAACAGTTCGGGAAGGCACAAAACGCAAATAAAATAATAAATCAATGACTACAGCAACACGATCAAAATGATGTGCCCAATAGCAATTCCAATTTGATCCAGTCACAAAATGTACGCAAATATTCAAGAGTAATGCCTAAATGGACTTGTATAGATTACCATAAATTGCTAATGGTATTGACACGCGTAAATAACTCATACCATATATGTAAAGACACGATAAATTCCAAACTGAACATTTCGTTTAAAACGGATTCGCAATCACTGAGTGTGTCCGATTGTTCTGTTTGGTGTTGTAAGTTTTCTATACATTCAACAACATCATCAAATTGCAATAATACTGCCTTCACCGCCTGGATTCTGCTTTCCCACCTTGTGTCTGATAAAGGCTTCATAGTAAGTTTTAATTTCTCTTTGATTATTTTCCAGCGTTTGCTGGAACTTGAAAAAAACAAAAAAAATGTTTTTTCTGCCACCGAAGAACTAGCTACGTCTACTAACAACAGATTCCAGCTATGACAACCGCAAGGTGTGAAAAATGCCCTTGGATTTAAATTTAAAATTCGAGTTTTAACTCCACTATTTATGCCTACCATATTAGCGTATCCTTGGCCGCGACAGTTCTGAATATCTAAGCCATTTTTTTCTAGCTCTCCCAGTATTGCATTAGTCAAGTACTCTCCAATCGTTTCAGTGACAGCAAGAAATCCGGTAAAGTTTTCTTCTATAGTTCCAGTTGATGTATTACAATATCTTAAGATAACCGACATTTGTTCAACTCTACTATAGTCTCTAGTGCAGTCGAGTAAAATAGAATAAGATTTTGCCTCTTTTATCCTACCAATCACCTCACTGGTAACTGTATTTGACATTTATAAAATCAATTCACTTTAAATATCGTGGCTTAGATAATTGTGTGCAAGTTGTTTATTATTAATGCGATGTATGTGTTCTTGTAACGTAGGATCATATTTAGATATCAATTTAAATAAGTCTATGAAGTTGCCAGAACTCTTAGTGTTTTCGTCAGTTTTGAAAGTTTCTCTGTGACCTCTAAGTGCCAAATTATGAGAGGCTAAGAAATTTATGATATCAATTAATCTCTCAAACAATTTGTGCCAATGCTTTGAGATTCAAGAATTCGCCTTTCGTTTTCTTGGTCTAATGTTTTTCCGTGCTTTATTCTCTTCTCTAATGTTATCCATTGGAACATATAGGTCATATGGTCTTTCGTATTCTCATGCCTGCGTAAAATATGACTCAAGTGTTTCCAATCACAACACCCTTTCTCTATTTGAGTTCGTGAATTGCTAAAAAGTCTGCATGGAAAACAGAAAACTTTATTTTTAGACCTTGAATGAACCAACCAGCGCCGACGCTGAGTTTCACCGTTATTTAGTTTTATTGAGAAATGAAAATTGGAAAAGTGCCTATGATCATCATCTTGAGAATAATATTCATCACTGCTGTGTGGGACCGCTTTGAACTATATCACGACGCTGAGCAGCCATCATGGGAGACGTCCACAATCCCGCGTCAAAACTGGCAACTGCTTGCTTTACTACATCACAGGCATCTCTGTTAACAGGCGTAGAACTTATTTCAATCATTTCTTCTCGATTGTGACTTACATTACATAAAGTCAACACAAAAATTTCAGCATCACATTTTGATTGGCAAGGTATTTCTGTTTCCGAATTACGTCGTTTGGTATCAATAGTCGTTGCATCTGGAGTCACTTCCGAAGTATCGAATACAGATACATGTTGTTGAGAAGTCGAAGCAAGCGATTCAATTGATTCTGTACTACCAGATTCAGTTCGACTGAGAAATTTCATCATACCTGAACTTAAAACCTGGTTTGATACAGCTCTTTCCGCTTTTATTTTTCTTTTTGCTGAACCAGATTCCCATTTTCTCCCTTTATCCCTATCTCTCTTGCTGCTTAACCCTGACATGATTGATACATTAATATTGTATCCACAAAAGAAAGCGACTTCTATTTTTACTTATTAAACACGAGCTATCGTTTAAAAATATGTGGAGCAATTATTAATTTTAAAGAAACATGAGCGAGACTGAGTCTGCATTCATTCGATAGAGATAGGAGTTCACTTTGCACCGGATGCACCACCATATTGAAGTGCCTGTAAAACTCCATATTGAAATGCCTTCAAATTTTATAGATAACATATTACACTTATTTTGATATACAATGCTTTTTAAAAAGGGGAGGTCCTGAGCAATGCTACGTCTTTGAGAGGGAACTCCCCGCAATAGGAGCTTAATGTTAACTAATGTGGCTAAACTAAGGGCAGTTTCACAATGGCCGGTTAACGTTAACCGGGGTTTAATTGACGTAAATCGTTCGCTTCGTTGTCAAATTAATCGTCGATTAGCGTTAACTGGCTTTTATGAAAACGGCCCTTAAAAAAACGAGTTATCAGAAACGAGATATATGAGATTTCTAATTAATTGATTTTATAATATAATACAAGTAGTTTATCAGAATTATTGCTTATTTCATTAACCTTATTTTATGGCACCGAAGAGTGGAATATCTTTAAGTTGAGAATTAATGTATTCATTATAAAAAATCCTTGTGCCATGTACTTTAAATTTTCCATACTTTTCCAAATTTATTTTCGTCTGTGAGGCGCGAGTACCGCGAGGCCCAAACCGCCCACGCCTTACGCCACCTCTGCTCATGAAAAAGAAAGCAGAAATGCTAGAAAAAGAGAAACAAAAACTTGAGGAGATGCGTCGGTACAACTCGCTGATGAAAGAAATGTTGGCGAATTTATTGCTCAGTCAACGGTAACCTAGTAAGGGTAGATATATCCAATATCATTCTCAGCTATCACGCAATATTAATATCATTTTTATTTTAACTATAGTTTTCACATAGAAACCCAGCTTCAGGGGCGGATAAATCGAAGTTCTGAGCATATAATACTGTGACGAATTTGATGATTCCTTGATTATTAATCCTGGGTTCGATCACTATAAAGTCAAATAAACACACGCACAGATATTGTAACTGATAGCTAGTTTTTTTACTAGTAATAAACGCAATACAAATTTAAGAGTTTGGTAACTTCGCAGTAGTTCACTGAACAACACTTGAAAATAAACTGATCAACCTGCCTTGCTTGGTCACCGCCTTATATAGTCCGACAGGGTGCTTGCCTACGCACCGAGAACTTTCTTGGTTATTCGCTCTTCGTGTTCTCGATTCGCTCGCGCGATCTCTCTCCCTCTTGCTTGGTACATGCTTGCATGCATAAGCGTAGCCATCGTTATCTTTGTTGTGTTTAACTAGTGGTGGGAGTGTTATTGAGTTAGGGATGGTACATGCTTGAGAATAATCACTCAATAACACTCCCACCACTAGTTAAACACAACAGAGATAACGATGGCTACGCTTATGCATGCAAGCATGTACCAAGCAAGAGGGAGAGATGAATTAAAGATTCAGCAACTCAAAACTGACTTGGAACAACGCGGACTAAACACCACAGGCAATATATACGAGCTACAATCACGACTACGGGAGGCAATGGAAGCGGAAGGAATCAACTTTGGTGATTATGTTTTCCATCTTGTGGAGGAGGCATCAACGAAAATTTAAGAGAAAAAGGAGCCTCCGAATCCAGTGGCAAGTGTGAATACAAACGCGTGGGTGGCTGTGTTGACTCAGATGTCATCAAGCATTTCAACAAAGCTGGAAGAACAGAAGACACATGGCATCTCAGTTGGAAGAACAAGATACACGTATTACATCCAAGTTTGAGCCACAAATTTTCGAAATATCATCACAAAGTTCAGCACAGTTGTTAACGCAGATCTCTGCAAAGCTGGAAGAGCAGGAAGCTAGGATGTAATTGAAGCTAGAGGCACGCATGGACGAGAAAATTACGCAGTTTGAGGAGAAAATCGAGGCCGAGGTAGATGCTTTAAGGGGCCGTATCCAGAAGTTGCAACTGAACTGTCCACCTGTTTCAGCGAATACTCCCAAGGTAAAATCCCCGTCATTTGGTGGTTCTGTCCCTTTCCAGGTATTTAAGCTACAGTTTGAGAAGACGGCAGTGGTGAATAATTGGGGCACTGAAGACAAAGTTGCTGCACTGTTCGTGGCATTGAAGGCTCCTGCAGCCGAAATCTTACACACGATTCCCGACGGTGAACGCAGCATTGATGGGTGCAGTTGAGAGACGCTATGGTAGCGAACATCGAAAACATATATACCAAATAGAACTACAGAATCGCTTTCAGAAGGCTTATGACACATTGCAGGAATTTGCATCGGATATCGAGAGGTCGGCTCATCTAGGGTAAAAATCCAATGTTTCATAAATGGAATACACAATGTGGAGACGAAGCGGGCCACATAAGCAAACCACAAAAGGACATTCGCTGAAAGGGTATCGCATGCTCTGACGCAGGAAACAGCCTCGCTTTTGAGTAAACTTGCATACAAGGCTTATCGCGTAGAGGTGGACACTCCGGCTTGGGTAGCCAAAATTTTGGAAGCGATGAACGGAGTACAGAAAAAAAGTAATGGTGCCAATAAATGCTTTAAGTGCGGAAAACCAGGTCACATAGCACGTTATTGCGGCACTGGCTCCAGTAACCCCAGCGCAGGGTGGACGAAAACGCAAAGCTGAAGGAGATGAGCAAACCTCTCAACCAAATCAGTCGTTAAACTAAATCGAGCCAGCCGAAAGGGTCGTGGACTGGCTCCCGCAACTGAATGCCCCATAATCTCTGTCTCACAGATCGGAAGGAAAGCTAGTAATGTTACTGTTGTTGCATATGTGCATGGAAAAGAGCACTTACTTACTGTGGATACAACCAGGAGGTGAGACCATTTCATGGAGTAAAGTTACGTACGGCCACTGGTGAGGACACCCATGTCCTAGGAGAAGTAACATGTGAAATCGCAATTGGGCACGTGGCCGTTCTACACAGTTTTATAGATATTGTTGACGAAATCATAGTTGGTGTGGACTTCTTAAGCGAGCAAGGCATCAAGATCGACATGGAAAACTGGATTATGAATTACCAGAACATGGATGTGCCATTAAATTATGGTTACGAAAACAAATACGTTAGTAAGCGAGTGCTTGTGGAGGAGAGCCAACAAATTCCACCGAAGTCGGAAGCAATCATATGGGCAAAGATTGATTGAGATTATGGGGCAAACAAATTGTGGGTTGTCGAGGCAGCAAACAAATGAAGGACGAACATATTAGTAGGAAAAACCCTGGCCATGACAAAACAAGATGGACGTGTACCGGTAAGAGTACTTAATGAGTTCAAATCGCCGATTAAAATTTCCAAAGGAGCTATATTGGGATAATGCCAAGTGGTCGAGGTAGTTATCAATTGTGAACAGCTTCAGGAAAATGATTCTACCATCAATATTAATCTTATAGATGATATCACGTCGTGGACGGCAGGCCTCGAAAAAGATCATCACATCACCGCCAAAACAACTGCAGATACAAGCAATAAAAAATCGTCATCCGATGACATGTTTACGTCAACACGCTACGAATTTTCAATACAAATGGCGCTTGATGCTTTATGCTTGTATGGTGGCCGGGCAAACGACAATCACCCGATTACGCACACAACCAGCCGTTGCTATGGCTACAGCAGCATATGCTTGCGTGTCGCCAGGCAGCTTAAGCGTAGACATCGTTATCTCGGTTGTGTTTAACTAGTGGTGGGAGTGTTATTGAGTTAGGGATGGTACATGCTTGAGAATAATCGCCACAATAAGAACTTCTCTTATGAAGCTGGTCCAGTCAATGGTGCGCAATGCCCACCGCTTCTTTCAAATACGCGGTTTTAGGGTGCGGTGTTACCACGAAATATGTGACGAATCGACAAATTTGGTCGACGCTCAAATGGGAGCCGAAAAAAATGTATTATTATATACACTTTGTTTGAATGAACATTGCCTTTTAATCACATTGCTTTTAGTCACAACGCACTGTTTTTTACATGTTGAACACATTTGGAATCGCTCATTACACCATGTTTAATTAGAAAATCGTGCAAACGATCTTCGTCCATTCTTAAAAATGTTGTAACATTTTCACAACAATTTTCACACGAATTTATTTTTAAAACACTTGAAATCACATCCGATACGAACCGCTCGCGGAAAAACTATTAATAATTTGTAACTGTTTTTTTCATAAGCAGTTATTTTGAATTAATATTTACTGTTGTTCAAACTAGTGATTGAAAGTATATCTTTCTCTTTTATGCCAATAGTTTCTTAATTAAACTTAAAAGGAGCAACTGATATGAAAAAAGTTGACAACACTACTTCCTGTCCCAGCGATGCCAGGCCGCTATAAATGGCTGTTACTTCTTTTTAAGTTTAGCTTAGCCTGCGGCGTTTTTAAATAAGACACCGTATGTATCGACATACTTTCATAGAATAGTCAAAAACTTGCCTGCGGCGTTTTTTAAATAAAACGTTATTTTTCACTTTTTGCTGGCTCGAGGTCTATGTTTTCCTCGCAAAAACTAATAAAAACACAAGTTTTACGATTTTTAATTCCAAATTTTAATTTTCTACTATGCTATGAAATGGTAACGTTTTAAAAATTCTGTTTTGTCGAAAGTTAAGAAGGAAACGTCGACAAAACAAAAGTTTTAAAACGTTATCATTTCATTGCATAGTAGAAAATGAAAATTTGGAATTAAAAATCGCGCGATTTTACATTCCAAATTTTCGCCTGCGGCGCTTTGAAATCAAACTCAATTTTTCCATCGTTTAATTTATTCTGAACTTTCGTCTATAGCGCTTTTTAAATAAATGATAATTTACTTTGTTTTATTTTTTGGTATTAACAATTCTAGATACTGTTGCAATATTTGTCTTAAAACGAATTGAGGTTTATGATTATATGGATTGTGTAAGCAGCAACTTAAGAAGTTCTTTATAAGTGGTCTAGGTTTGTTTTTCATATATACTGGCACCACTGTTAAACTTTACTTGTAATGGTATGTTGGCAACGTTCAAAATCTCAATGTTTTTACTACAAGTAATTCGCACGGTTAGGGGTAGTATTTCTAATATTAAAAACGCTTTAACTATGGGGTTTTCGGGTCGGTTTCTTTTCACGTTGGCTTTATTATGTAAATTAATAAAGGAGATATAATAAAATATGATTATTGTGCTCTGAAGGCAATGTAAAAAGTGTAGTAACAAAGTGTATCCGTTCAAACAGTATTTTGTTTTTAACTCTTTTTATTTAATTTAGCTCCGACTTCAGATTCTCAATCTAGCCGTGAATACGCGTATTTTGATACCCTACTCGATTTTTGAGTCTAAATTTGGGTGGATCCCGGAAACTGCACCTTTGCCATCAAATTATTTCTTGAAAATTATCAAAAAACTACCAGGATATCAAGTCAACTGAATAATAGAATTTATATGCGCTATAAAATTTCGAAATTATTAGTTTCCAAACTGAAAATTAATTAACTATTTCAACTTCATACTTTTGCTGGCTTGAGGTTTACGTTTTCTTGCAAAAACTAATTAAAACACAAAGTTTTTCGTTTTGCCAATATATTTCGATTACCGTCCGCAATCGTCTTCAGGGCAACTAATAACAACATAAAAAACATGAATTTTATAAATTATATCTATAAGTAACTAACAAATATTTATATACATACATTTGTTTTCACGTTCGCACTTATTAACGTGGAGTGTCTATTTTTTGTTAACAGGTGGTTGTACGACTGAGCAACGTTCTCTATATCTGATTTGTAATTTATTCTTATGTCTGTCGGTGTGTTGATAATGTGTAGCATTTCTAATGTGAATCTCTTGTATTGTTTTTCTTACTGGAGTATTGCGAAAACGCAGATGCGGATGAAAAAAACACGGCTATTGTTTAAAGTCAGATTTGTTTAGCGCTAATCTAGTTTTTAATTTTGACTTCGTGGTTCCCACATAAAACTTGTTGCATGTTTCGCTGACATTACCTTTGCAAGGTATTTTATATATTGCATTACTTTTTTCTATTTCTGGTATTTCTGATTTTGTTCTTAAGGATATTTATTGGTTTGTGAGAGCTATTTTGATTTCTTTGTTATTGTAGCAATCAGATTTTATAAGACACTCTGACAATTGTGGTACATATACTACTGACTTAAATATCTTCGGTTCGTTTGATGTATGCTTCGGATTCTCTGATACCGCTCTTCTTATTAAAGATTCTATAATAATATCTGGAAAATCATTGTTTTTTAATACTCTTCTAATGTCATTCTTAATCTCTTTGTGGTAAGTGTCATCAGATAATTGCAACATTCGTCGAATACAGCACATTGCTGTATTAATTATCATCGTCTTTGGGTGCTTTGAGTTACAATTGATGATTCGTCCTGATGCTATAGGTTTCTTATACCACTTTAGCTTTATTTGATTGCCATGTCTAGAAAAGGTAATTTTCCGTCGTTTTTGAGCACAGTAGTAAATTTTATGTGTTTATTAAAAGAATTTAATATGTAAAGTTTGTTCTGTACCTCGTGTTCGTTTATTATTGCAAATATGTAATCAACGTACTTTGTAAGTAGCCTTGGTTTTTGTTCAAATTTATTCACCGTGCTTTGGTGATCCCATCGGTAAACCATAAAATATTTTTTTTCCTCAATACAGAATTTCAATATTTTCATGAAGAGTTTTTTCGGTATTTTTGTGTATTTTTCTATTGTTGTCCATTTCTCTTAGATTACCTACAATGCTAGCTGTGTTGGGACACTAGGAAACAGTGAGACAACATCGAAGGAAATTAGTTTTCATCGTCGCAAATATATTTAGGGCCGCTTTCATAAAATCCGGTAACTGCTAACCGGAGTTTAATTGACGTATTTTGTACGGTTAGCTGTCAAATTAATCGCCGATTAGGCTTAACCGGCCTTTATGAAAGTGGCACTTATTGTTAATCCTTTCTTTAAAATCCAGTGTATTTTTAATATTGTAACTAGAATTTTGTGTTACATTCTTTAAAAAATTGGTCATGTATATGCATACACCGAACGATGGTGATCCTGTGGTTGAGCATATTGGCCTAAGAGGTGTTCCTTTCTTGTGGATTTTTGGGAGTCCATAAATTCGTGAGAGTAGTGCTGTAGTGGTGATAAGCCTATTTTTTCAGCCTTGGTAATTAACCTCATTTTAAAAACTTGTTCGACCAAAATGCTATTTTTGGTTTGTAATCTCGACGTAGAGTCTTGCCGAACCGCAAAATCCAGCACGAATCAATTCCGATCGTAGTCGGCGGTTCGATTCTTACGTCTTCACCGAGCTGATAAACACAATTGGCACCGTTCACATTCGTACAACACCATACCATCCACAGTCAAACGGCATTATTGAAAGATGGCACCGAAGTTTTAAGGCCGCAATATTATGCCACGATCCGAACAAAGGGGTACATCACCTGCCAGCGATTCTACGCGGCCTTCGAGCAGCTTACAAACCCGACATACACGCAAGCCCCGCCATGCTTGTTTATGGTACATCGCTACAGCTCCCAGGCGAGTTTTTCCAATCAACAACTACGAAAGAAATAACCCAGGATATAGTATCCCAATTCTAATCGTCAATGCGGAAAACACGTCCAACAACAACAACGCACCATTTGTCGCCTATCTGTGCATCGCTAACGCACCCATACGACGGACCATTTCCAATCATCAAGAGATCGCCAAAGTTTAAAAAAACTCCTCATAAGAGAACGACACAGCAACGTGAGCATTGATCGGCTGTAAACCGCCTTCTTAACCGGAGATGACTACAATAATACAAGCCATATTCAAGAAAGGCAAAACCCGACGAATATCTAAGAACCTATTCTAACAACAGATGATAATATACAGACCGAGAGGTATGCTAGTAGATCCGAGCCTATGCCTACGGTGAGACACTCTCCTTAAGAAAAGGATTCAGCAAACTCGTCGCTTCCTGTATTGACGAAATCTACGCGGTGTGGTAGACATGTAAACTTCCCTTTGCGATACCGGTAGTTTCGTCTTAGAGGGGAGTATTGTAGCATCACTTCGCCTTCCAACCAGTTTAGTCAACAATGCACAAATGTTCCAGCCCGAAAAAAAAAATGATCTGGTATCGTCGCCAATTTTCATCTTCCTCTTTCTTGCGGACATCGAAACAAACTGGACGTGCTTGCCTGCTATATGCATTGTTTACCCCTACTAGTTTGGCATCTTCTTTTGCGAATCGGAGTGGAAGGTAGTGGATAAAGGTACTCCGAGAAAGTGAAATGAAGGAAATCGCAGCCAGATTTGTTTTAAAGTAAAAAGTACAGCTAAAAATGTTAATTTAAACTGAAATTTACATTCTGTAGTAACTGATAAGGTGTTATAACTGCTTTATCTTCAATAATTATGGTGTTTTATATGTTTTAATACTGCAGCATTTAAATTTGATTGTTTTATTATTGCATACAACGTACCCTGTTGTGTGGTTTGTGTGCTTGCATATTCGGAGTAAGTTGCGCTACTAGTATACATATACTATGGCTATAAGCGACATTTTCATTTTCAACTTTTAATAAAAATTTATATTTGAACATATAACTAAATTGTAATTCATAGAATAAAGTAATTGAAGTATTTAATCTTAGTCTCTAATCATTTCAACGAGTTTTGTGGGGTAAACTCACGGAAACCTCCAAATGCATATTAATGATCTCTGAGCTATGACAGTGAATAGCAGGTTTCATTAAAAACACTCCTGATAGTAGACAGTCAGAAACAAAGAAAGAAAAGAATTAAAACTATTATTAATTCAAAATATTATAATATAATGGGTATTTAGACGCCCCAAATCAATAATAGGAAAAAGTATCCAAGCCCTTTGCAAAACCAAATTGCATTTACTAGCGGATCCATATCGGCGTCTTTATTAATACAATTTTTTTTTAATCATAAAATATTGGCTCTATCCTTATAACAGTTCAATCATACATAAACGCATAGCCTGAATCTTCTGTCAAAAGTTTCTCATGTTCATATAACTGGTATTGTGGTAATTGAATTCCATGCGTTAAAAGCGAAATTTGTTACGACTGGCAATTCTTTATTTACGTTGTCATTGTGATGTTGTGATGAATTGTTTGGTTGTGTTTATTATTCAAATGAATTCTTTTATAATAACAAACTAATAACTAACTACAAAAACCATTGATTTTTAGACTCAGGACAGCCACGCACAGCTTTTAATTTCAGTAACGCAATTCACTAACTTTTAAAGTTTCCACAAAAAAGAATTTTAACCTTATCAAACAAATGGTCTGCAGGCTCGACCCCAGAATCTCGGAGAAGCAATTTTTTTTCCTTTTTTCTTTTTTTCTTTAAATTAAATGTGGGTTTTCCAATATGGAAATACTTCTAAGCTAAACTTTGTCTCTTAATTTTTTTAATTGGTTAACCCACACCAACGGATAACGTGGTGAATAAGTAATTTTATCTTATTGAGGCCCACTTGCACAAGATCCAGAGCTAAATTTATAAATATAGAGGTAATTAGATCGGAGTTCAGCTGTTATTTTTTTTAACTCAAGCAATGTGTTGCAGAACAGCTGTTTGTCACCTCTGGGTATTTTTGTGTTTGGTTCTAAACACTGTCAGATTTTTGTGTCACTTTCATAACATAAATATTCGTTTGTCAAATATTATTATTTAAAAAAAGGTTCCCCTGTTATTCCTGTTAGCCAAAATCTCGCGCTCCAGGGTTTTGTTGAAGTGACCAGTCAGTGATAACAAGGCTAATACAACTTTTGTTTTTTTTGTATAAAGCGAAAGCAGCCTTTTCAATACAGTTATATAAATTGTGTGGTTTCGTCACCGTTCATTGGCGCTATATGACTCCCGCTAAATAACCACCACTGTGCTTACCGTCATTAGCTATGTATGTGTTATTTTCTTTTTTTTTTTTTTGAACAGATTTTAAGTTTTTGATCAATTATGACAAGGACGGTGAGAAAAACGTTGAAGAATGTGTTGGGTCATTGGTTGGGACACCCTGCCTAACTAACAGCTGTCGTGGTTCAATAACCTGTTCAAATTCATTTACTTTAAATTTGTATCATTTACTTGGATTCAATAACTTACCTAACTGTCGCATTACAATGTCTAGTTTAAGAGAATGTACAATCATACAAACATATATGTACTTATGTATTTCTACATTATACGTATACACACACGCTTGTATGCTTACATATCTACATGCGCCAGAACAATAGCGAGAATTTTACCACCCTTTTTTGCATCTTCTTTCGCTAATGCATGGCTATGTATAAACAAGCACACAAACGTGTATATTTGTATGCCCTATTTGAATAAGTTATACCTCTTTGGAATTAATGAAATTATTAAATAGTTAGTCTACTGTTGACCACCAAGACGCGGTGTTTCATTTGCGCGACATTTATTCGCCTTTAATTACACAGCCCGTTTTTTCTAGTTTGTTTTATATAAATCGCGGTCAGAAAAACTATTCTGACTCTACATTTTTTGGCGCCCGAGCAGGGACGGTGTAATTAAATTAAATTTGTTGCTCGCGTAAAATAAATTATTTTTGTTTCAAATAAAATTACCGTGTTTTCCTAAAGGAAAAAATCATATATTTTTCGTATTTCGCTCTTGGTGGTCACATTCGGGCTACCGCATCAACATCGTGCAAGAGGATCGCACCATTGGATAGATCCTCTACATCATAGAAGTTCCAATTAATTGCAAGGGATTTGGATTTCACGTCATCGACCTACATAAGTGCAAATAGCGGTACAATTTTCGTTGAACCCGCATAATTTTGTTGTACCTGCACTTTTTGGTATCGTATTGTTGCCGTGATCCCGCAATTTCGCTGCTAACGCTACTGCCGCTGCCTACGCGCTGAGCGCTCTTTATTTCAAATTCGTTTCGCTGCCACGGTCAACACCTTTCGTTGATACCCCTTGCAACTCTGTTACGCTCGCATTGCTGCTCGCAATTATTTCGCTGCTACGCACCTTTACCATTTTATTAAGCATTTCATCGCTGCCGCTATCGTCTTTAATATACATACGTACATATTGGGATACATTGGATTGTTGCTGCCTAACTATTTGTCGCTACCCAACGAACATTCGAACGGTATTTCCCGCCACTTATCATTGCTCCATTCTCGCATGCAGTAAGTCTTGTCAAATAATATATTATTGAATCCTTCAATTTATAATAATCTCGCTTTCGTCAATTTCAATAAATTATTAAAAATGTCTCTCGACGAGCTCAAACAACAACGAGCCAACATAAAGAAAAATATCTCCCGCATTAAAAATATTGTTGAAGCCAGTCTACGGCCAGGAGGTAAGCCATTATCTAATGCAGAATACAAATGTCGACTGGGTATTTTGGAATCATATTTCAAAAATGTGTTGTCCACGCAAACGGAGATTGAAAATTTAGATGCTGATGATGGAGGTCGTGCTGACTTGGAAGAGTTGTACATAACAACAAAATTATCAATTCAATCTCAACTCCCCGAGGATCGCAATGAAACATGGTCTGAGTCAACTTGCGTTATGCAAACAGGTTCAAAACTACCCAAACTCAAACTTCCTTCATTCAATGGCAAGTATTCTGAGTATCAAAATTTTATTACCTCGTTTAAACAAATTATCGATAAAGAATATAGCCTGTCCAACATAGAAAAATTCAATCACTTACGCAATTGTCTCCAAGGTCCCGCATTAGAAACAATTGATGCGTTTCCAGTTTCTAATGAAAATTATACAAAGGCCTTGGAAAGACTTAAATCTCGCTATGATAATCCAACCCTTATCTTCTTAGAAAATATATCGTCGCTTTTTGAGCTTTCAGCTATTTCTAAACCAAATGGTGGTCAGTTGAGAAGCCTGATTGACAAGGCATCTGCAATTTATGGTTCATTGTTGTCTCTAGGAACTGAAAGCCAAATCTCACAAGCCATGCTCATTTATTTAGTTTTACAGAAAGCAGATGAGGAAACCAATCGCAAATGGAAGGAATCTTTGGATTTTCAGACATTACCCAGCTGGGCAGATTGCACCAAAGTTTTAGACAGACGTTGTCAATATCTCGACTCTGTTGATAACGCCCACGTCGTTGGACCCATTCGTCAAAATCCCAGCAAACCATCAAAATCCAAGAATCCAAGCAAGGGGTATTCATTCGCGGTATCACATATGACTTGTTCGGTATGCTCCAGCAACAATCACAAAATACAAATCTGCGATCGTTTCAAGGCTCTTAATGTATCACAACGCTTCGAACATGCAAAGAAAATGGGTCTTTGCATTAATTGTCTATCAAAGGGACATCAATTGTCGAACTGCGCTTCAACGCATAAATGCAAAGTTTGCTCTCGTCAGCACCATAGCTTGCTGCATCGTGTCACCACTTCAGAATCGTCAACTGCTAATTCGCCATCCGCCGTTCACACACATATGAATAATACATCGTCGGATCACATTATTCTCGCCACCGCTATGGTTTTGGTTCGTGACGCTTCTGGAAATTATCGTCTTGGCCGAGCTTTGCTGGATTCCTGCTCACAGGTAAATTTCATCACCGATGAACTTTCGCAAAAATTGATGCTGCCACGCAGTAAACACAATATCGAGATCCAAAGTATTGGTGAGTCCTCTACTAATATTAAATATAAAACTTCCACCAATATTAAGTCGCAAGCGACAGGGTTTGAACTACCACTAACATTTTGCATTACGTCACATATCGCTTATCAACCCGAACCCGAGATAGACACATCTTCTTGGAATATCCCATCGAACATTGTACTTGCTGATGATCAATTTTATAAAACAAACAAAATCGATCTGCTTTTAGGAACAGAAAGCTTTTTCAGCTTACTTTCTGTAGGGCAAATTAAACTTGGTAGTAATCTTCCTATTTTACAGAAAACTCTTCTGGGTTGGGTCGTTTCTGGGCGGTATCGTGCGAACTCTGGGACGGTCAGCACTAATTGTTTGTTAGCTTGCGCGGAATCAATCGATTCAAAATTGGAAAAATTGTGGCAAATTGAAGAAGTTTCAACCAGAGTTGACGTGTGGACTCGAGACCAGCATACCTGTGAAAAATTGTATAACGACACTGTCACTCGAAACAGCAGCGGTCGGATTATAGTCAAAATCCCATTCAAGGACGATCCTGCGTACATACTAGGTGAATCATACACAACAGCTTTGCGCAGATTTAACTCACTAGAACGTCGGTTGGAACGCTCACCTAACCTCAAGTCACAATACGGGGCATTTATGGATGAGTACCAAAGTCTAGGCCATATGGAAGTAGTCCCTTACCCTAATCTCAACGAACCTCACTACTACATCCCGCATCACTGCGTGTTGAAGCCAAACAGTACATCAACGAAATTGAGAGTTGTTTTCGATGCATCCTGTCGAACTTCTACGCAGAAATCGATAAATGATCTACAATTGGTTGGACCTACGATTCAGAGCGAGCTCGTAATTCTTTTACTTCGTTTTCGTTTACATCGTTTTGCGCTTACAGCAGACATTGTTAAAATGTATAGGCAGGTGATGGTCAGTAAGGAACATCGCAAGTTTCAATATATTTTATGGAGGAGTTCGCCTAATCAAGATATCAAAACCTCCCAGCTCAACATAGTAACTTACGGAATGGCATCCGCACCTTATCTCGCTATACGCAGTCTTAATTATCTCGCTGATCAGTATCAGTCAAATTTCGTCGTTGGTGCAAATATCATCAAGTCATCGTTTTACGTTGACGACTTGCTTTGTGGTGCTGACTCCGTTGCCGAACTGTCGAGGATACAGGATGAGGTAACTGAACTGTTGAAATTAGGTGGATTTGATCTGGCAAAATGGCATTCCAATAACCAGCGTTTCAGATGCGAAACTACCGATAAGGACTTAAATCTCGATACATCTCTCACTAGTACTCTTGGTCTCAAATGGGATCAAATTCAAGATAACTTCATTTTTTCGTTTCTTCCAAAGCAGCCAATACAAGATCGTGTCACAAAAAGGACAATTCTATCTATCGCATCGTCACTTTTCGACCCACTTGGACTTGTAGCACCAGTAATCGTCACCGCTAAAATCCTACTTCAGGAGTTGTGGTTGCTGAAACTCGAGTGGGATGAATCGGTTCCGCAAAACATTCAATCTGCTTGGCAAACATTCGTCGACAATCTGTCGGATCTTTCCTCAGTTAAAGTTTCCAGGTACTGTTTGTCTCCTAATATTCAGTCTTTGCAAATACACGGATTTTGCGATTCATCGATTCGCGCTTATGGCTGCGGAATTTACACTCGCATCGTAGATAAAACTGGCAATATTTGCGTTCGCCTTCTCACGGCAAAATCAAGAGTGGCCCCAACTAAACGACAGTCACTACCGAAGCTGGAGCTTTGTGGTGCACTGTTACTTGCTCGACTTTATACAAAAATTAAACCAATATTTTCTGATTATAATTTTGATACATTTCTTTGGACAGATTCGCAAATTGTACTTCACTGGCTCAAATTGCATTCGGCTACACTTTCGGCTTTTGTTGGTAACAGAGTTTCGGAAATACAGGATTTGACTGGGGATGCTTATTCGAGACATGTACCAACGAAAAGTAACCCAGCGGACATTGTGTCTAGACGAAGTACACCATCTGAACTCGCAAATTCTATCTGGCTCTCTGGTCCTGCATTTTTATATGAAGACGTAAGAAAATGGCCTTATGAACCAACCAAAGAAATCGATATGGAGGTTGTTAATGCTGAAGTTCGAAAATCGGCATTTAAGGTAACTATATCCAGTAACTACCTACTTGAAATTCTCGACAGGCAAAGTTCTCACACTCGAGAAGTTTGGATTGTTGCCAGAATGCTTCGTTTTTGTGCTATATTGAAGAAAACCCAAACAGAAATTGCCAATGAATCACTGACTCCCGATGAACTACACCGCGCATTGTTATGCATTGTATGGAACGTTCAACAGCAACACTTCGCTGAAGACATTCGATTATTGCAAAAGGAGAAAATGATAAGTGGCACATTACGAAATCTAAATCCGTTCTTGGACACGACTCAAGGATTTGAATTGCTAAAGGTTGGCGGAAGACTTGAACTGACTGATCTCCCAGACAACCAAAAACACCCTATTTTGTTGCCGAATAAGTGTGAATTCGTCACACGATACGTTCGATATCTTCACATCAAAAACTATCATGCTGGACCCAAAGCATTGGTTGCTCTGATTCGCTTACAATTTTGGATCGTCAACGCTCGTGAACTCGCTAGACGTATTGTTCGGTCATGTATCCATTGCGTTAGGTACAAACCAAAATTACTTCAACATATGATGGGAAATCTTCCTGTTGAACGTTTGACACCATCACGCCCGTTTTCTCGTTGCGGCGTAGATTTTTGTGGACCTTTCAATGTGTATCTTCGAATCAGGGGCAAGGTACCATATAAAGCATATGTCGCAATTTTCGTGTGCTTTGCCACAAAGGCAGTGCACATCGAAGTGGTTTCAGACCTATCTACAGACGCATTTTTAGCTGCGCTTAAGCGAATGATTGGAAGAAGAGGGCTTCCATCTGATATTTTTTGCGACAACGCAACTAACTTCGTTGGTGCTTGCAGCAAGCTTGTTGAATTGAAAGCGTTCCTTTTCAAAGCAGAAAATAAAGAGACCATTACCAATTATTGCTCTAATGAATTTATAAATTTTCATTTTATTCCACCTAGGGCACCTCATTTTGGCGGCATTTGGGAGGCTGCAGTCAAATCAGCCAAGGGCCATCTGCATCGCAGCGTAATGAATGCAAGGCTTACTTACGAGGAACTCACTACAGTTTTGGTGGATATAGAAGCAGTTCTCAACTCGCGGCCCATATCACCACTCTCGTCCGATCCCAGCGACTTCGAACCACTAACTCCAGGTCACTTCCTAACTGGCAGCGCATTAAGGTCTCTACCTGAACGAATGGTAGTGGACAATCTTAGCCACTTGGACAAATGGAACCAAGTAACTGGGTTAAAACAAATATTTTGGAAACGATGGTCGCATGAATATATAAGGGAACTTCAATCACGAACGAAATGGAACACTGATAATGAGAATATCGCTAAAGACAAAATGGTTCTCATCCATGAGGATAATGTACCACCGCAACGATGGCTGATAGGTCGTGTTATAGACACAATACCAGGAAGGGATGGGCGAGTTAGAGTGGTAAATCTACGCACCCCGAAGGGAACATGCCGTCGCCCAATTCACAAGATCGCAATACTACCGATTTGAAAGTCCTTTCAACGGGGCCGGGATGTTGGGTCATTGGTTGGGACACCCTGCCTAACTAACAGCTGTCGTGGTTCAATAACCTGTTCAAATTCATTTACTTTAAATTTGTATCATTTACTTGGATTCAATAACTTACCTAACTGTCGCATTACAATGTCTAGTTTAAGAGAATGTACAATCATACAAACATATATGTACTTATGTATTTCTACATTATACGTATACACACACGCTTGTATGCTTACATATCTACATGCGCCAGAACAATAGCGAGAATTTTACCACCCTTTTTTGCATCTTCTTTCGCTAATGCATGGCTATGTATAAACAAGCACACAAACGTGTATATTTGTATGCCCTATTTGAATAAGTTATACCTCTTTGGAATTAATGAAATTATTAAATAGTTAGTCTACTGTTGACCACCAAGACGCGGTGTTTCATTTGCGCGACATTTATTCGCCTTTAATTACACAGCCCGTTTTTTCTAGTTTGTTTTATATAAATCGCGGTCAGAAAAACTATTCTGACTCTACAGAATGAATTGCCGTCGTCATGATAGCCGTAATATATTATGCTTGCCGCTATATTACGTTACGGTGAGCTTCATGTCTTCTCGAACCCCTATGTGACGGCCGCTATATAGCGGCACCGGTTCCGAGGGAACCAACCCTTTAACCGTCTAGTCGAGTCCGCGGTTGCGTATTAATCCGTCATCCACCTGTTTTATTCCATCTTGATCAGAGCTCCCTCTTACTCTAATGTCAAGCTCCTTTCTTTGCTCATTCCCATGGTCTAACCATATTTTGACCTCGAAAAAAGACGTCCTGCAATCCAGCTATAGCTGTTGGTGTCACTCAACGCCATTTAACATTGCAGTACAACCTTTGCAGGGAAGCCTGATTAAGGTTCATTTTTGCGTTGTAAGAAGGTAGTGGTAGCTCCGCACATATATTGAACACATATCCGGTTGCATATTTGCCATTGTTTACCTATACTAGTTTGGCATCTAATTTTTCAGCCATTTTGCGAATTTGAGTGGGAGGCAGTGGATAATGGTACTCGGCTGCGTGGAATGAAAGATCAGTGTCGGGGACTCTAGACAAAATTCGCACAAAACCCTAAAATTGAAAAAAGGAGTTAAACTTAGTACGAAGTATGTTGCTCCAATTTTAACTGAGCATACAACTTTTATATGTGTAAAATCTGCCAGCTAGTGTTTGATTTATTACTTATTTTGCTTAGGTTAAGTAAAAACTATCGTATATTTAATTTTTGTCGTATAAGTTCATACGAAAATAAATGAATAACATAAAAAATGTCATTTGGTAATTCTTTCTATTTAACGTCAACTGCTAAAACACGTCCAAAAATGTCAGGAAAGTTATAAAAAACATGCTTTGACATCGGTATCAACAATCCGAAAGCGGATTCTAAATTTTTTGTTTCAGTGAAAATATATTAGCAGAAAACCCAAAAATAACCCAGGTCCGATCCCACATAGGGGAAGTGATCCAAGGCATTTTTGTGCAGAACACCTTCCTGCGGCCGCGCTTCAAAAAAATAAACCTTAGCCGATCCAACACTGGCTACGCGATCGCCAGTATTTCTGCGCGGAACACACTTTTGCACATTTTGTTACACCTAATATGTGTTATTACAACCAAATGAAAATGACAGAAAATTGTCAACTTTAATTGCACATAACTCTTGACAGAAATATCAAATCCAGTTTCCGCTTTCAGATTATTGATACCGAGTTCAAAACGCATCGTTTGATAGCCCTCCCGACATTTTTGGACGTGTTTTACCAGTTGTCTCCTCAAGGAAACAATTACCGAATTTCCTACTCACCAAAGCAATTTTTCACTTCACTTTCCTTTATGGCAGATGGTGCAATATCTGCTATTCAAAGGTTGAGGATGAATTTGTTGTATTTACACACAACACAATCTACTAAATAAACAAATTACAATTTTGCAATTAGAAAAATCGCTCTTTGCCACAACTTTGTTTACGTATTAGGAAGCAATGACATAGCAAATACGAATATCAACAAAACGCAATGTCAAAAGGCATATGCACATGGTTGTATTTTAATACACTAAAATGCTCTAAAAAAAGGACTTAACCTTTAATTTAAAGTCAAAAAAACAACAAAAAACTTGATTGAAATATAAAAATTTCTTCTTTTAACAACAAATAGCATACTATAAACGCTATATCTTCAAAAATATGCTAGGTTTATGGCTTTTTAATATTTTGCTTTTAAAAGTTTTCTTCAAATAATGTGTCGAGAACTGTGCGTGTGTTTATATGCGTTTTTTAGCAATCAGCTGTTAGTTGCGCTACTAGTAGAGATATACTATGATATTTGCATTAAAAACGGCTCAGCTCTTGGTAGCACTGAAGGCCATGTGTGATACAACGCAAAGACTTCACCATGTACTATCTCTTAGCGTGTGTTGACATTTATCTTTCGTTCATTTATGTTTTACTCAATGAAATTCTAAAAATTTTAAATTTTAAAACTAAAAGGTCAGTTTGGGAAGTTTGGCCATGTTTCCATAAGCTAAGTGTATTACAACACTTTTTTTTTTATATACACTTTACAACAAAACAATATTTTTGCACGCTTTATTCTTCTTTCTTTTAATGGTCATCTAACCGCCTGGGCGATTTTGACCGTCCAACATAGCTCGCCAGTCGTTTCTTCGTTGCGCCAACTGGCGCCAATTGGAAACACCGCGGGATCGCAAATCGATCTCCACTTGGTCCTTCCATCGGAGTGGTGGTCTCCCTCTTCCTCTGCTTCCACCGGCGGGTGCCGATAAGAATACCTTCTGGGCTGGAGCATCTTCGCTCATTCGCACTACTTGGCCTAGCCAGCGAAGCCGCTGTGTTTTAATTCGCTGAACTATGTCGGCGTCTGCGTAAAGTTCATACAGCTCATCATTAAATCTTCTTCGGTACTCGCCGTCGCCAACGCGTAGAGGTCCACAAATCTTTCGAAGAACCTTTCTCTCGAATACTCCCAGAGCCGCCTCATCAGGTGTTGTTGGTGTCCACGCTTCTGCACCATATAGCAGGACGGGTGCGATGAGTGACTTGTACAGTGTTATTTTCGTTCGTCGAGAGAGGACTTTACTTTTCAATTGCCTACTCAGTCCGAAGTAGCATTTGTTTGCAAGAGTAATTCTTCGTCGGGTTTCTAGGCTAACATTATTGTTGGTGTTAATGCTGGTTCCCAGGTAAACGAAGTCCTTTCTATCTCTATGGCGCGATATACAACAGGTATATCATCACAAACCTCCTAAGAGATTTTTGCGCCAAGCTTCTCTTCCAATTTGTGGTGTGCTGATTTGAATTTTTCCCTACAAATTGGTGGGACCTACAGTTTTTTGCCGACTCCGAACGGCATCTACAAAGGAGACGGATTTTTGCTGAGAAGCCTGTCATGGCAGAAATACACTCGGAGGGTTTGCCAAACCACTGCCGAGGGGCGACCCCGTTTTGAAAAACTTTTTTCAAATCACTTTTGATGTTACCTGTACCAGGGCTCGAACCATGGACCTTCGGTGTGGTAGGCCGGCAACACTACCTTCACACCACGGCGGCCGCCAAACGAAGTCCTTTACTATTTCGAAATTATTGCTGCCAACAGTGGCTTGGTTGCCAAGGCGCGAATGCGCTGACTCTTTGCATGATGACAGAAGGTACTTCGTTTTGCCCTCGTTCGCCACAAATCCCATTTTCTCCGCTTCTTTTTCTAATTTGGAGTAAGCAGCTTTATTGTGACCCACTATTCGCGTTTTTCGCTTTCCTACCAAAGTTTTAAATGTCAAGCCTTGAGAGATAATGGTATGTGTGTGAAAACAAAGAAGAGAAAAGCCGACGACTGACGATCCGGTAATTTTTCCGGAGACCGAAGTGCCTAATAAGAAACGAGCGCCTCGGGAAGACATTCAGACATTTCGGGAATCGGTGCTGCTTCTGGCCAGCCAGTGAAGCCGTCGACTGTTGTTAAGCAATATCGTTGCCCTTCGCATAGCGGGAATAAGCCAACAATATCGATATTGAAATGCGCAAAACGCTCTTGCGGTGATGCGTAACACGCAGGCGCAGATTTCGTGTGAGCGTGGATTTTTGATCGTTGGCATGATTTGCAGTTCCGAACGAATATTGTCGTGCCTCGCTTTATATCGGGCCAAACGAATCTCTCCGTCATTAGATGGATAGTTGGCCGAATACCTGGGTCGATGTCGAGCTGTCACACACCAGTTTTGCCGTGCTGCTGGGAATTTCAAAATACTTTGGTATAAGTGAATTACTATTTATACCTGAACGGCTAAGAAGTTTTTGTAAATGAAAATCAGCTTGCTGCCACTTGATTGCAGTCCATTGCCCGGTCTATTTATTGCATACGAGAAAGCAGATCTGCTGTTGAATATTCAGAGCCGGGTATGAACCGAATATCGGTTCTGAATTGGCCGATAAAGTCTAACTGTCTCGCTCGACGTGGTGATGATTTTTCCAGCTTTTGACGGAAAGCGTATACTAGCGGGCGATGATAGGTAATGATATGGCATTTGTGACACTCGACCATGTGGCGGAAATGACAAATGCCTTGATATGCTGCAGTAAACTCGCGGCCGTATTGTACTATGTTTACCTTGTGCGTCCGCCCGTTTCTTTGAATAAAACAGAGAGGCTGAAGTTCCCCGCCTACGATTTGATGAATTGTGGGTCAACGGCTGTGTCAGATGCATCAACGTGTAGCGCTAATCCCGGGCCAGATGACGAGTGAACTGAAAGTGTCGATTTTTCCAACTCGAATTTGCAACGCTTGAAAGCAGTTTCAGCTTCACCATTCCACTTAAGAGCCATTTGTCATTGTTCTTATCACCAATAATCAGCCCGATTCTAAATGAAAAATCCTCACGTATTTTTCCGCTTTTCCCCATTCCCTTATTCTGACCACAAAATCCGCAAGTATTTTTTCGCTTCTCGCTCTTCACCTATTCTAAACGATGTTCGAAAAATCGAAAAGTGGTTTGGCGAGTAAGGGTTGGTTTTTGCGAGATATTTCACCAGGCAATTTTGAGTGTGCGCTGAACAAAATGTAAGTAAATTTAACTTTTAATAATAAAAATATATCTTTTATACATTAATATCGTGTTACTTTTGTGTTTTTTGGACGAAAAGTATAAATAAGCTGCAAATATAAACTTTAGTAAGCCTTATGCAAGGGCAGTTGGATATTTCTGCGCCTTCTATAAAGGAAGAGAGGAAGCGATGGATATATGGCAAAATACGGAGGAGCTAAATTCGCTGCTACAAATCTGATGCCCGTTTTGTTCTGCAGCCTGATGACCCTACAGCGCTTTCTTTCAGATGACGGCTCATATGAAGGTCAGATGTCTTGTAGGGAATTGAACAAAATAAATTTGTTACGGGTTACAATGATTCCGGCAATTCAAGTGGGTTCTTATAGACCTCTGTTGAGGTTCCTGTGCTACAGAATCTTCGATTTCTTCTTCTGCTACCATTCCAAATGCAATAATGTGCATTTTTATTATTAATTTATTTAATTTACCAACTTTTTATCTAAAACTACTATTTTTCATTCACTGATTCAAAAAATTAGGGCCAAAACAAAACATAAAATAGCAACACAGCTGGATTCGAAAATTCGAAATCACTCTTCGCCAATTTTTCTGTTCACTAGGAAAAGAGAATTTTCAGAGATTTTCCTGGCGAATAAAAAATTCCGCAGGGATAGAAATCCGAGCGGATATTTAGAATTGGGCTGAATAAGTTTTTATAGATGTATTTGATGTTCGATGGCGTTAGGCAAATACTTGCGATAAAAGTTTACCATAACTGTGAAACTCTTCAGTTCTTTTGCCAGTGTAGGCTTCGGGTAATCGCGAATCGCTGTTATGCGCTCGGTTAGAGGACGAATGCTTTGGTGTCGACGAGGTGTCCCAAAAACTTGAGTTCCCTTTTACCAAACTCGCACTTTGACACTTTTCATGCCAAGTTATTGTCCTGAAGACGCTTGAGAACTATCTTGCTTGACGAGGCGATACAGATGTCATCGATGTAGGGAAGCACGCAGTCTAACCAACAAGGGACTTCGTTTATCAACCTCTGGAGCGTCTGCTCGGCGTTGCGGAATCCAAAAGTCATAAACTTAAATTTGAACATCCCAAATAGCATAGTGATTGCTGTCTTTGGTATATCTTCCTCGTGGATTGCGACTTTATGAAACGCACGATGTAATTCGTTCTTCGAAAAACTGTTTTGCCTTGTAAATAGCCCGTAAAATCGGTGAGTAACGGCAGTGGATACGTTTCGGGTAACGTTTTAGCGTTAAGTGCGCGGTAATCACCGCAAGGTCTCCAAGTGCCATCACTCTTTCGGACCATATGTTGGGGGCTAGACCAGTTACTACTAGAGGGTTGAAAAATGCCTGCTTTAAGCAGGAAGTTGAGTTCGTTGCGTGCGGCTGCTAGTATTTCGGGAGCGAGACGTCGTGTTCTAACGAAAACTGGCTGGCCTGTAGTTAAAATTCGGTGCACGAATGTGGATTTTGTTAACGAGTCTTGAGGGGCAGCTTCGTGATACCAGAAAATTAGACTAGAAAGTCGGCAAATAGGGCTGTTGAGTCGAATGTTTTAATTTTGGTGGCCTTGCATAGAGTTGGTGCAGTTAGAGCTGTTTTAGTTTGGTGACGTTGTCGATGAGCCTGTTGCGGCGTATGTCGATCAGCAAATCGTAGAATCGAAAAAAGTCAATAAGACTTTGGAGAGCGGAATCGCCAAGTGCGTTGCCTGTGACGAGCCTCATCTCAAAGAAGAGTTCGGACGCCTTTTTATCGTCTCGTGATAGCTTCGACAGAACACGATTAAGCCGCCGTTGTTCGCTTTTAGCGAAATGCTCGATGATTTTTTGTTTGATAAAATCAAATCTGTCATTTTGTGGTAGCGCCCAACTGATTTAAAACATTTGTGTCAAGTGCGGCTAACACTGTTGCCGTTCTTTGCTTATCAGCTATAATGCCCGAAGCGGTGAACCAAAATTCCATAGAGGTAAACCATGCCTCTATATTTGTACTTGTCTTCGGCGGTATTGGCTTGCGGGCGTATACTACTGCAACGGAGTTTTGTGGAGATATTGTTTCATGCGCATTTTGCTCTGGCGCTGCAGAATCTGTCGTTGGTAAGCCATTTCCCACCAAATTGATATATTTACGTACGAGTATTGAACGTGCTTGCCGATCACGTCGGGATCACCAGCTTGAACTTTTCCATGAGTCTACCCCACAAAACTAGCTAAAATGATTAGCGACTAAGATTAAATACTTCAATTACTTTATTCTATGAAGTACAATTTAGATACATGTTTGTAAGATGGTCAATCGGTAAAAGAACAAAATAGCAACCCTGCGTAACAGATTAAGGAAAACTATGTAGAAAGAAAGAAAGAAAGGAAAAAAGGTGAAGAATAAAGAAGAGCCGAAAGGCACTTCCGGCATATTAATTCTATTCTGAGATTGACAACCAGACACATCGTGTTTTATTTAATCCTCTTAAAAGAGAATAATCGCGTGGAATTATAAAAGAAATTACAACTCAGGTGTGAGAGTTAAACCGTTCCCCACAAAAATTTAATACTATTTTAACACAAACGATGCCCGATCCAAGAAAAGAAATAGTAAGCGTGTTGGTAGCAAATGGAATCGAGATTCCCCCTACTGCTGCAACAATGCAACTACGCCGTATGTTGTAGAGCATAGTAGGCGATACTGATGGAAACTGCACAAACTCTAATACTGCCGCCAGCTCCGTTTCTCCTGGTACCGATGCTGCCCTTAATAATGCAACCGTTTCCAATACTGCCGCCATCATATGCGATGAAACTGCTGACCGTAGGAGAAAATTTATATACTGTTCTCAACGCTGCCGCCGCCGCCCATACTACCACTGCCGATAAAGCATTGATGCCAAAATTTCCGCCGATCATAATGACGTTGCTACCGTTCAGGAAACTACCACTGAAATTTATTCTAGTGTTAATGCTACTCAAACCACTGCCCCGCAGGCCAATTTATCAACTTCTGCCGCCTCTGCCGATGCCACCACTGCCGCTGCTAATGCCAATGAACATAGACTAAGAGCTAATTAATTTAAGGAAACGTATGGAAATGCTCATGCTAATGCGGGAGATAGAAGACTTAAAAGTACAGAGGAGGATAGATTTTGCGGACATAGAACACGCCATCCCAAAGTTCAGTGGGGATGACGTGTCAGTGACGGACGATTATTTTTTACAAGACTTCGAGGAAGTAATGAAGTCATCGGGCGTTGATGACATGTTTAATTGTTGGCCCGAAAAAACCGACACGAGATCTATAAGATGTGGGCAAGGCGCAAATGGGTAAAGAAGAAGGAGTCCTTGCATTGGTATGTGCTATCCATGCAGGCAATGGCAAAGCGGGCAAATATTGGTGAACTGGAAGTCATCGACTTTATTATAGATGGCATAGCAGGTCAGGTACCGAATGCGCAAATATTATTGCCGGCCAGAACGCTTGATGAGTTGAAGGTATTGGTATGCCGATTTCAGGGAAAGTATTTTGCAACGGAACAGTCAACAGGAGGGGTCAAGCAGACAACGATCTCAAAACCAAAGGGCGAAGCCAAGCCCAAGTGCTTTAACTGCTCAAGGGACGGGCATATTAAACCACACTGACCGTACCAACTGCTACCGAATGGTTCCTGTTTCAAGTGTTGGCGTATGGGTCACGATCATCGATCATGTCCAAAGTCCTCAAGCCCAGGAATGAAGTTTCCAATATAAACGACATCCGGAACGACGCAGCTGATGATGTGGTGAACGCATTCAATTATGTAAGTCTGTTATTTAAGTTAGAAGATGAATCAATATCTAATTTAGTTTCCTAACAGAATCGTTAGTCCCAAAGGAACTGATGGTCATTCGAGTTACGAGAAAATGCTCAAAATTTAAGGGTATCGGGGGTAAAAACATTGTTATAAAAAATTAAATACATTGCTTTGTGAAATTTGAAGGAAAAATTAATAAAACTAAATTTAATATATCATATTACGATATGGTTGTACCAGTTTTTTGGGACGGGATTTTCTCAGTGTATTTAACATTAGATTAACGTGTATTAAAAAGTCATATATCGGGTTATTTAATATGAAACAGGAAAGTAAAATTGATATTTCCAAGATTCCTCAAGTTTTAAATGGTTCTAAAGCAGACACTGTCAGGGCGCATCCTAGTCTAGTTGAAGACAAATACCCTTTAAAAAATTTTACTGCCGATAACCTTCCGGAAAATTGTGATTGTTTACCTAATATATTTAATATCGACATTTCTTATAACAAAAATGAACTTGGTATAAATGACACTGACAAGAAAGTATAGGGGTGAAAGAAGTTATAGATGCCACTTATTTCAACTCTAATGCGAAAACCGAACCACTTAAGTATGAAATGAGAATACTGTGACGAATTCGATGATTGCTTGCGCAATACAAATTCTCGAGTTTGGTAATTCCACAGTAGTTCACTGTACGATACTTGAATACAAACTGATCAACCTGCCTTGCCTGTTCACTGTCTTATATTGTCCGAGAGGGTGCTACCCTACGCACCTAGAACTTTCTTGGTTGTTCGCTCTTCGTGTTATCGAAGGGTCGGTGTTTATTGACATCTCCTCTTTGCCTTGTATTCGCTAACACTCGTCCCGATCAGACACATTTCCCAAACCAAACGCTGCTAGACGCTCAATGGTTGGCACCGCCTTATTAAACTTCATTTCCTCCATGGATTGAAACTCCGACATCAATCCTCTCCTGCAGAGATTCCCACAATGCATTAGATTTTCACATATTCTAACCATTTTTCCCGTTCTTATTCCCGCATGGATTTGTGCCTTCACTTTCGTTCCCAGTGGTACCCGACAAACATTCCTGCAAGTAATTTCTTAAGGTTTCCTCTCATTCCCAGTGCACTGTTTCACTTTATCCACTAAGTTGCGTTGCTTCCTCGGACCATGACCACCAGATGTTTGTCTTTTATCCTCAGCACACTTTGCACACTTCGTAATCCATTCCCTCACAAATTGTCTGAAACCAATCAAATAGAACCGCCGCTTTAGCACCTGCAGCATTTTCTTTATTTCCATGTGCCTTTCATCTGGACAACTGTCCGACGCTTTGATAACATCTGGAATTCTTGCTTGGGGAACAACAATAAGTGCTCGATGATTTTGGCCATCTGCACTTTCCCATATCCGATGCAAGCAACTAGATATTAGCTTTAAACTGCTCTATTGTGCCCTAGGAACCTAGATCCCGCTAATCCTGGTTTTTCCACCATCTTATTCAGCTGGTCTTGCGTTGTTCGGCTTCCTATCGCAGCACTGTTACTGGAAGACGCCATGCTATATAAATATACAAAACTGTTATTGACGAATAATATTACAAAAATAAATAATTTACTTACTTATTGCTATAATATTGTGACGCATTCGATGATTCCTCGATTAACAATCCTGAGTTCGATTACTATAAAGTCAAACGCTGTTAGACACTCAATGGTTGGCACTGCTTTATTAAACCTCATTTACTCCAGGGATTGAAACTCCGACATCAATCCTCTCATGCAGAGATTCCCACAATGCATTATACTGTCACATATACCAACTATTTTGTCCGTCCTTAATCCCGCAAGGATTTGTGCCTTCACTTTCGTTCCCAGTGCTTCCCGGCAAACATCCCTGCAACTGAATTCTTCAAGACTCGGTTCCGCTGTTGCGCTGCTTCCTCGGCACATGACCACCAGGTGTTTGTCTTTTATCCTCAGCAATCTTACTAATAGATTCCCTTACAGTCTGCACCCAATCCAATAGAACCGCCGCTTTACCTCCTGCATCGTTTTCTTTATTCCCATGTGCCTTTTTTCTGGATAACTATCCGACGCTTTGATGAAATCTGGAGTTCTTGCCTGGGGAACAACAATATGTGCTCGATGATTTTGGCCATCTTCACTTTCACATATTAGATGCAAGCAACCAGATATTAGCTTTAAACTGCTCCATTGTGCCCAATATGCTTTTGAGATGCCACTCTCTCTAACCTTCTCTCCTCTGCTTGGCTGTTTGTTCTCTTTCAGCCCTTTCAGCACATGTGCCAAATCTGGATCTTCCTCCTGGCCTTGCCGAATCTTCTTTAGGAAGCAATTGGCCATGAAAGCTAATGGTCCAGGAGCTACCTCTACATTTTGAAGCTCCTGCTGCTCCATCTCCAAGATAACTCCCTTTGTGCTATAGCCACTATTGTGTCCAAAGATCAGAGGAACCTCTTGGCCGTTGTAAGTCATAACCCTCTTCTTTACATTGATGTGATTGTCTCTCTCAGCCAAGAAATGGACGCCAATGATGACTTCGTCGACCATATTCGCTACCAGAAGTCGTGATACGTAGCCACATTCCCAATCACAACCTTACATGTCACTTCTCCCAGGACTTGCTTGCTTTCACCAGCTACTGTCCACAACTTAGCTTTCTGCAATGGTCTCACCTTCCCGCTGACCAAGTCACCCCGAATGTAGCCTTCTCAACCATGTAGCCTCTTCTTCTTCTTTAAATCGCCTGGGCGATTTTGACCGTCCAACATAGCTCGCCAGTCGTTTTTTCGTTGCGCCAACTGGCGCCAATTGGAAACACCGCGGGATCGCAAATCGGTCTCCACTTGGTCCTTCCATCGGAGTGGTGGTCTCCCTCTTCCTCTGCTTCCACCGGCGGGTGCCGATAAGAATACCTTCTGGGCTGGAGCATCTTCGCTCATTCGCACTACGTAGCCTAGCCAGCGAAGCCGCTGTGTTTTAATTCGTTGAACTATGTCGGCGTCTGCGTAAAGTTCATACAGCTCATCATTAAATCTTCTTTGGTACTCGCCGTCGGCAACGCGTAGAGGTCCACAAATCTTTCCAAGAACCTTTCTTTCGAATACTCCCAGAGACGCCTCATCAGATGTTGTTAGTGTCCACGCTTCTGCACCATATAGCAGGACGGGTGCGATGAGTGACTTGTAGATTGTTATTTTCGTTCGTCGAGAGAGGACTTTACTTTTCAATTGCCTACTCAGTCCGAAGTAGCATTTGTTTGCAAGAGTGATTCTTCGTCGGATTTCTAGACTAACATTATTGTTGGTATTAATGTAGCCTCTAACAGTAACATTACTTATCTTGCTCATCTTCTCTAGCTTTGCATTTACGTACACCTGAACTGCTTGGATTACTGGAGCCAGGGCCGCAACGTTCTATGTGAGCTGGTTTCCACGCTGGAAACATCGTATGGCACAATCCCTCCTCTGTACTCTTTTCAACGCTTCCAAAATTTTGTCTACCCAAGCCGGAGTTTTCGGCGGCCGCCGTGGTGTGAAGGTAGTGTTGCCGGCCTACCACACCGAAGGTCCATGGTTCGAGCCCTGGTACAGGTAACATCAAAAGTGATTTGAAAAAAGTTTTTCAAAACGGGGTCGCCCCTCGGCAGTGGTTTGGCAAACTCTCCGAGTGTATTTCTGCCATGACAGGCTTCTCAGCAAAAATTCGTCTCCTTTGTAGATGCCGTTCGGAGTCGGCAAAAAACTGTAGGTCCCACCAATTTGTAGGGAAAATTCAAAATCGGCACACCACAAATTGGAAGAGAAGCTTGGCGCAAAAATCTCTTAGGAGGTTTATGATGATATACCTGTTGTATATCGCGCCATAGAGAGAGAGAGAGAGAGCCGGAGTTTCCACTTCTACGCGATGAGCTTTGTATGCAGGCTTACTCAAAAGCGAAGCTGTTTCTTGCGTCAGAGCATGTGATACCGTCTCAGCAAATGATCTCTTTGGATTTGCATAAGTGGCTCGTTTTGTCTCCACATCACGTATTCCATTTATAAAGCTTTGGATTTCTACTCTTTCTGTGTACTCTACGGGTGCGTCAGCGTTTGCTATATGAGCCAACCTCTCGATGTCCGATGCAAATTCCTGCAAAGTCTCATTAACCTTCTGGTTACGAGCGATTCTAAAGCTCCATTTGGTATACCTGCTTCCGATATTTGCTACCATACCTTCTCTCAAATGCTTCATAATTGTTCCGTTTTTCGTCAGGAATAGTCTGCAAAATTTCAGCTGCAGGTCCCTTCAATGCCACGAATAGTGCAGCAACTTTGTCTTAAGTACCCCTGAAAAGGAACAGAACCATCAAAACAAGGGACTTTTACCTTAGGAGTATTCGCTGAGGCAGCTGGACGGTTCAGTTGCAGCTACTGGATACAGCCCTTCAAAGCATCTACTTCGGCCTCAATTTTGTCCTGCCGTTCTCGGAATACCTCTTGCACTTGTGTTATCTTTGCATCTTGCACTTCTAGTTTCGATTACACTCTTGCCTCCTGCTCTTCCAACTACGTTGAGATATATGCCTTCTGTTCTTTCATTTGAGATCTCATGTATGCCTTCGTTTCGTCTAGTTGAGCTGAAATCTGGGATGTCATGTGTGTCTTCTGTACCTCCAGCTGAAATGTCATGCAAGTTTTCTGTTCTTCCAATTTTGTCGACATCTGAGTCAATATAGCCAATATCATGTTTGTGTCCACACTTGCCACTGGAATTGTAGACTCCTTCTTCTCTTCCATTTTTGTCGATGCTTCTTCCACAAGATGAAACACATAATCATCAACGTTAATTCCGTCCGCTTCCATAGCCTTTCGCAATCGTGACAGTAGCTCTGATTTATTTCCTGTTGTATTTAATTCACGTTGTTCCTGCTCATTTTCAAGCTGCTGGATCTTTAATTCATTTAACTTTGCCATGCCCTTGTTATTCTCGGAATTTATTTACCTCTTCTGACACCAATTGTGACGAATTCGATGATTGTCTGATTATTAATCCTGAGTTCGATCACTATAAAGTTAAATAAACACACGCACAGATATTGTAACTAATAGCTGGTTTTATTTACTAGTATAAAAGCAAAACAATTTTAAGAGTTTACCGAACAACACTTCAAAATAAACTGATCAACCTGCCTTGCTTGGTCACTGCCTTATATAGTCCAACAGGGTGCTAACCCACGCACCTAGAAGTTTCTTGGTTGTTCGCTCTTCGTGTTCTCCAAGGGTCGGTGTTATTTATTGGCATCTTCTCTTTGCATCGTATTCGCAAACACTCGTGACATCAGTTTTCCTCTTCCTAGGTACACGCTTGCACGCATAAGAGTAGCCATCGTTATCTCTGTTGTATTTAACTAGTGGTGAGAATAATCACCACACTGCCCTCCACTTAAGTCTGATCGTCCCGATCAGACACATTTCCCGAATCAACCGCTGCTAGACATTCAATGGTTGGCATTGCTTTATTAAACCTCATTTTTTCCAGGGATTGAAACTCCGACATCAATCCTCTCCTGCAGAGATTCCCACAATGCATTGCAGTGTCATATATTCCAACCATTTTGTCCGTTCTTAATCTCAAACGTATTTGTGCCTTCACTTTCGTTCCCAGTGGTACCCGGCAAACATTCCTGCAACTCGTTTCTTCAGGATTCCGTTCCGTTCTCTCATGCCCATTGCACTGTTTCACATTATCCACTAAGTTGCGTTACTTCCTCGGAACATGACCACCAGATGTTCGTCTTTTATCCTCAGCACACTCTGCACACTTAGTAATCCATTTCCTCACAGTTTGTTTGCAACCGATCCAATAGAACCGCCGCTTTACCTCTCTTTATTCCCATGTGCCTTCCATCTGAGCAACTATGCAACGCTTTGATAACGATGCAAACAACCAGATATTAGCTTCAAACTACTCCATTGTGCCCAGTATGCTTTTGCAATACGACTCTCTGCTACCATCTCTTCTCTTCCTGGCTGTTTGTTTTCCTTTATTCCTTTCAACACACGTACCAAATCCGGATCTTCCTCTTGGCCTTGCCGAATCTTCTGCAGGAGGTACTTGTCCGTGAAAGCCTTTGGTCGAGAAGCTACCTCTGCTTTACGAAGCTCCTGTTGCTTCATCTTCAAGATCACTCCTTTGGTGGTATAGCCACTATTGTGTCCAAAGACCAGAGGAACTTCTTGGCCGTTGTAAGTCATAACCCTGTTACTTACGTTGATGTGAATGTCTCTCTCAGCCAAGAAATCGACGCCAATGATGACTTCGTCGACAATATTCGCTACCAAGAAGTTGTGATACGTAGCCACATTCCCAATCACAACCTTACATGTCACCTCTCCTAGGACTTGCTTGCTTTCACCAGTTACTATCCACAATGATCTCACCTTCCCGCTGACCAAGTCGCTCCGAATGATGGAATGTGATGCACCAGTATCCACAGTCAGCAAGCGCTCTTTCCTGTCCACGTAGCCTTCAACAGTAACATTACTCGCTTTCCTTCCGATCTGTGAGACAGAGATTATGGGGCATTCAGTTGCGGGAGTCAGTCCGCGCCCCTTTCGGCTGGCACGATTTAGTTTAACGATTGATTTGGTTGGGAGATTTGGTCATCTTCTTCAGCTTTACGTTTTCGTCCACCTAATTGCTGGGGTTACTGGAGCCAGTGCCGCAATAACGTGGTTTCCCGCACTTAAAGCATTTAATGGCACCATCACTTTTTTTCTGTACTCCGTTCATCGCTTCCAAAATTTTGTCTACCCAAGCCGGAGTTTCCACTTCTACGCGATGAGCCTTGTATGCAGGTTTACTCAAAAGCGAGGCTGTTTCCTGCGTCAGAGCATGCGATACCGTTTCAGCGAATGTCCTTTTAGGGTTTGCATATGTGGCCCGCTTCGTCTCCACATCGCGTATTCCATTTACGAAACATTGGATTTTTACCCTCTCCGTATACTCTACAGGCTAGATGGGCCAACCTCTCGATATCCGATGCAAATTCCTGCAAAGTCTCATTAGGTTTCTGGAAGCGATTCTGTAGCTTTATTTGGTATATCTGTTTTCGATGTTCGCTACCATAGCGTCTTTCAACTGCAGCCATCAATGCTTCATAATTATTGCGTTCACCATCGGGAATAGTCTGTAAGATTTCGGCTGCAGGACCCTTCAATGCCACGTACAGTGCAGCAACTTTGTCTTCAGTGCCCTAATTGTTCACCCCTGCCGTCTTCTCAAACTGTACCTCAAATACCTGAAATGGAACAGAACCGTCAAAAGACGGGGTTTTTACCTTGGGAATGCTCGTTGAAACAATTGGACGATTAAGTTGCAATTCCTGGATATGACCTCGCAAAGCGTCCACCTCAGCCTCAATTTTATCTTGAAATTGTACAATTTTTGCATCTTGTGCAACTGCATCTTGTCCAACTGCGATGACATATAAGCCTTTTGTTCTTCCAGTTGAGCGGAGAGCTGTGATGAAACATGGGCCGAAATTTGAGACCACATTTCTATAATACGAGTCTTTTGGGCCTCCTTTCGACATTCAATGTGTGTTTTTTGTTTTTCCAGCTGAGATGCCATTCGCGATATAATACGCGCCTCTTGTTCTTCCATTTTAGTCGACATCTGAGTTAATACAGCTAATATCATGTTTGTGTCCACGGTTGCTACTGGATTCGGAGACTCCTTTTTTTCTTCCATTTTTGTCCATGCCTCCTCCACAACATGATCATCACCGTTTATTCCTTCTGCCTCCATAGCCTCTCGCAATCGTGACTCTAACTCTGATTTATTGCCTGTAATGTTGCTGAATCTTTAATTCATTCAGCTTCGACATGTCCTTGTTATCCTTTAAATCACTGGTATTTATTTAACAATACCGCTTCTGACACCAATTGTGACGAACTCGATGATTCTTTGATTATCAATCCTGGGTTCGATCACTATAAAGTCAAATAAACACACGCACAGATATTGTAACTAATAGCTAGTTTTATTTACTAGTAATAAACGCAATACAAATTTAAGAGTTTGGTAACTTCACAGTAGTTCACTGTTCAACGCTTGAAAATAAACTGATCAACCTGCCTTGCTTGGTCACTGCCTTATATAGTCCAACAGGGTACTTGCCTACGCCCCGAGAACTTTCTTGGTTATTCGCTCTTCGTGTTCTCGAAGGATCGGTGTTATTTATTGGCATCTCCTCTTTGCATCGTATTCGCAAACACTCGTGCGATCTCTCTTTCTCTTGCTTGGTACATGCTTGCATGCATAAGCGTAGCCATCGTTATCTCTGTTGTGTTTAACTAGTGGTGGGAGTGTTATTGAGTTAGGGATGGTACATGCTTGAGAATAATCGCCACAATAAAAACTGATCAGCCTGCGTTGTTTGTTCACATTTCGCGTTATCGAAGGGTCGGTGTTATTTATTGACATCTCCTCTTTGCCTTGTATTCGCTAACACTCGCGCCATGTCTCTTCCTCTTCCTTGGTGAGAGTGTTGTTAAGTTAGGGATGGTGCGTGCTTGAGAATATTCGCCACAATACGTTTAAGGACCGATGTCCCTTTTCATTGGTCCCCTCGTCGGCTATCTTATCTTGAACGTATCGAAGTACGAAACATTTAGAATTAGAAAATGGTTTTCATCAGGTACATATGGCTTCCGAGTCCATTCCTTTAACGACATTTGTAACTCCTCACGGGCAGTTTGATTATTTGAAAATGCCGTTTGGTTTGATAGATGCTCCAGCGGTATTTCAGCGATACATTAATAACATTTTCCGGGATATCTTAAACGAAAAGAAAGTTATTATTTATATGGACGATATAATTATTGCGACGGAGGAATTTGAAGAACATATTACACTTTTAAAATCTGTACTGGAGCAGATTACTTTGCGTACCCTGAAACTTAAATTAAGTAAATGTTAGTTTGGATATACGGAAATTGACTACTTAGGATACAGAGTCACTTATAATGGAATATCGCCGAATAATTCCCGCATAAAAAGTATACAAAACTTTCCAGCACCTATAAATCTGAAGCAGCTACAATCATGTTTAGGAATGTTTTCTTATTTCCGTAGATTTGTACCGTAATTTTCCGAAATAGCCAAACCTCTTCAGAACCCACTTAAAAAAAATTCACAATTCGATTTCGATGACAAATGTCCCGAGGCCTTTACGGAACTGAAATCAAGATTAGGTAAGAGCCCAGTTTTCGCCATTTACAGTCCTACTAAAGAAACTGAACTTCATTGTGATGCTAGTAGTATAGGATTCGGTGCAGTCCTGCTACAGTGCCAGGAGGATAACAAGCTCCACCCAATCTCGTATTTTTCGAAAACCGCTTCAGGCTCAGGGTCGAAGTATCACAGTTTTGAATTAAAAACATTGACTGTAATATATGCATTAAGAAGATTTTGACATTATTTAGAGGGAATCCGGTTTACGTTAGTTACTGATTTCAATTCCTTAACCTTGACGCTAGATAAGTAACAACTGAACTCTAGAATAGCCTCGAACTAGTAAACTATGATTATAAGATTCAGCACAGGAAGGGCATTTCAATGGGACATGTGGATGCCCTAAGTCGATGATGGTAACTACTAAGCTGTCAAATTAATCGCCGATTAGGCTTAACCGGCCTTTATGAAAGTGGCCCTAAAGAATGGAATCTATATCCCCTTCCTAAGACGCCCCTGCACAAAATCACGTCGACCATTTCGGAGCACTGCCGTCACTGAAATCCACACGCAAGCATATTTTGGTGGTAGTTGACGCTTTCACTAAGTTTGTCAAACTGTATCCAACGAATTCTACAAGTACCAGAGAAGTTACTGCCGTTCTCGAAAAATACTTTAATTATTATGGTCGGCCGGGGTGAATAGTGAGTGGCAGAGGGACTTGTTTCACTTCGCTCGAATTTTCTGCCTTCTTGTTACGAAAGAACATTAACCATGTGAAAGTGGCAGTTGCATCCCCTCAAGCGAACGGTTCTGTGGAAAGGGTAAATAGAGTTTTGAAAACGATGCTGGCTAAATTGACTAATGAATTAAGTCATGATGACTGGTTTAAAAAGCAGCTAGAGGTCGATTATGCGACGAATAACTGTACACAGTGCGTGCAAAGAAACCCCAAGTCGGTTGCTATTCTGGGTGGAGAAGAGGGGGCAATAGTGGACGAATTCACTGAATATTTTCAAGACAAACTTTGTCCGGAAATTTAGATCTTATACGCGAAAGTGCATTAATCCGAATATCAGCCAAACAAGAATACGACATCAATCGATCCTCTCAGAACAAGACTGACACTTAAATTTACGAAGCAGGAGACTACGTTGTCATAAGGAATGTCGATACCACTAGCGGAAGTAGTAAAAAGTTTATTCCTACGTACAAAGGACCTTATATAATCCATAAGATTCTTGAAAATGATAAGTACGTAATACGGGATATTGAAAATTGTCAGCTAACACTGTTACCTTACGACGGAGTAATTGAAGCATATAGAACTAAAAGTTGGCCACAATTACCTGACAGACATGTGGAAAAACCAGATGAATAATCTTTATAATGTGTAATAATGTATCGAGGCCGATTACATGGTCAGCTTGGCCGAGTTGTAAGATGGTCAATCGGTAAAAGAACAAAATAGCAACCCTGTGTGGTTGTGCAATAGATTAATTCACAGGCAAATTCCGATTAAATTGATTAATTGAAAAAACCAAACGAACAGAACTTCTCTGAACAATATCCAGAGCGAAGTTGTGCTAGCATGACTCTAGTCTCCCTCGGAAGTGGCTGAGTACTGACAACAGGATTCACAGGCCGAGATCTAAAGATCCCCGACTTGGTGTGGATGTCATTTAGAGCCCGTCTATCGTTCCGCAGATCAAACGGCAAAGAGATGTGGTGCTCATCGTGGTGCTTACGAAGATGTCTCCTTATGTCTCTGGGGGGCGGTGCTCTATCCAATAGATGTCGATTTGGATGACTGGGTTTATGACAGTTCAGAAGAAACTGTCTACTCAAGAGTTCCGCGTGCTCTTGAACATTGAGCAATTTTGCCTCTTGATGGAGGTGAGACTCAGATGACATAAGCAGACATCCCGTAGCAGTTCTGATGGCGGTGTTTTGGCAGACTTGCAATTTCTTCTAATTGGTGTCAGCAAGATTGGGCGCAGCGTAGTCAATAACCGGTCGGCCAATAGCCTTATATGTAGCAAGCAATGTTTCTTTGTCTTTTCCCCAAGTACTGCCGGCCAGTGACTTGAGGATCTTATTGCGGTTCTGTACCTTTGAAGCTATTGCGGTGGCGTGACCAGCGAAGGTGAGGCCGTTGTCAAACGTCACACCTAAGATTTTTGGGTGGTTGACAGTAGGTAGAGATACTCCGTCTACGTGGACATTTAACTCTTGCCCCATCTGCGCATTCCATGTAGTAAACAGGGTCGCCGTCGTGAAGAAGCTGGAAAGGTCACGGAGGTAACTGTTGATTCTAATACAGAGTTTGTCAATGGAGGGACCCTTGCCCGAGGCCATTATCGTGCAGTCGTCAGCGTAGGAAACAATGGAGACTCCCTCTGGTGGGGGGGGGAGTCTCAAAATATAGAAATGAAACAAAAGGGGAGAGATAACACCACCTTTATTCTTCTTTACATTTCTCCCGTCGGCAGTTCCGTCGGAATAGCTGATAGACCCCTATATGTTCAAATATACATTTTTATTAAACGTTGAAAATGAAAATGTCACTTATAGCAGGCAAGCACGTCCAGTTTGTTTCGATGGACGCAAGAAAAATGAAGATGAAAACTGCCAAATCATTATTTCTTATTTCGGGCTGGAATATTTGCGCAGGGTTGACTAAGCTGATTGGAAGGCGAAGTGCTGCCACATGCATTTATATTAATTTTAAAATTTTAGGTTTTATATATATTTTTGAAACTTGCCATAATACAGTAAATACATCATTTTATTTTTATTCATAATGTATTAGTTCTATTTTTTAAGTACTCTTTAAGTTGTTTTTTGATGATGAGGTGCAACCATAAGGAAAACAATTATGTAGTACAATAGTTGCGTTCCAATCAGCTATCCAGATCCTTAACACGATCAAGATTTAACCGGGACGATACGGCTCACTTGTATGAGAGTTGGCTGTGTATATACGTGTGTTTATATATGTATGACTGCGCTGCCAAAAAATCTATTACAAAAAACCAAACGAACAGAACTTCTCTGAACAATATCCAGAGCGAAGTTGTGCTAGCATGACTCTAGTCTCCCTCGGAAGTGGCTGAGTACTGACAACAGGATTCACAGGCCGAGATCTAAAGATCCCCGACTTGGTGTGGATGTCATTTAGAGCCCGTCTATCGTTCCGCAGATCAAACGGCAAAGAGATGTGGTGCTCATCGTGGTGCTTACGAAGATGTCTCCTTATGTCTCTGGGGGGCGGTGCTCTATCCAATAGATGTCGATTTGGATGACTGGGTTTATGACAGTTCAGAAGAAACTGTCTACTCAAGAGTTCCGCGTGCTCTTGAACATTGAGCAATTTTGCCTCTTCATGGAGGTGAGACTCAGATGACATAAGCAGACATCCCGTAGCAGTTCTGATGGCGGTGTTTTGGCAGACTTGCAATTTCTTCTAATTGGTGTCAGCAAGATTGGGCGCAGCGTAGTCAATAACCGGTCGGCCAATAGCCTTATATGTAGCAAGCAATGTTTCTTTGTCTTTTCCCCAAGTACTGCCGGCCAGTGACTTGAGGATCTTATTGCGGTTCTGTACCTTTGAAGCTATTGCGGTGGCGTGACCAGCGAAGGTGAGGCCGTTGTCAAACGTCACACCTAAGATTTTTGGGTGGTTGACAGTAGGTAGAGATACTCCGTCTACGTGGACATTTAACTCTTGCCCCATCTGCGCATTCCATGTAGTAAACACGGTCGCCGTCGTGAAGAAGCTGGAAAGGTCACGGAGGTAACTGTTGATTCTAATACAGAGTTTGTCAATGGAGGGACCCTTGCCCGAGGCCATTATCGTGCAGTCGTCAGCGTAGGAAACAATGGAGACTCCCTCTGGTGGGGGGGGGGGAGTCTCAAAATATAGAAATGAAACAAAAGGGGAGAGATAACACCACCTTTATTCTTCGTGGCCTAGATTTCTTGTTCCTGAATTTAACTGATGCCTGTCAACCATTGAGGTCCACCTTTTAAGGCCGGCAGGGAGCGGTGTCTCTTCCAGGTTTGGTTGACCGTATCAAATGCATTTGATAGGTCAAGTGCCACGAGAACCGTCCTATGGTTTGGTGGGTGTTGATTCAAACCATAATTTATCTGCGTTATAATGGCATTCAAAGCGGATGTAATGCTGTGAGATTTGCGGAAACCATGCCGGTGACCGGCCAATTTCAGATTTGCAATACCTTCATCCAATGCCTTCCATTCCGATTCGCCAAGGAAGATGCCAAACTAGTAGAAGCAAACAATGCTTGTATCAGACATCGCCGTAAAGCTCCAAATATACCACAAAAAAGCCTTGCACAAGTCCGCAAGTTATAAATTGGCGCAAATCAGAATTTTGACAAACACAACACAAAAACACCGCACAAAATTTATTTCTGAGCTAGCGCAGGAAAAGAAACATGTTCTCTAATTGTATTAAAAAAGTAAGTTCGTTTTTACTTTTTGCTTATTTTTAAACAGGAGATGATACCGCTTCCTTACACAAATTTATGGTACCGATACCAATGCTTCATTCGTACAAAATACAGGTGAACTGTGTAATATTCACCACACACGAACAAAAAGCATGCGCAATGTTTGGGGATATGCGCAAAAATCTAAACTCTTTTGATTTTAGCACAGTAGCATGTTTCTGTAACTTTTCGTTATAATAACGAATGATTATGTATCGCATGGCTTGTAACGATTTCATTACGAAAGGCGTTTCTGTATGAAAATAATTCACCTTGCGATATGTTCGTGGTGTGTTATGTAAAAATGAGAAAATGATAGGAAAAAAGGCCTAGGTGACAAATAAAACATTTGACGCACACAACACAATGGTCTCAATAGCCTAGTAGATAAGATATTGCTCTAACTAGCGGGAGAATCGAGTTCGAATCGTTTCAACATTTTTATTTTTTTTCAACTTTTTCTTACATTTTATTTTTGTTTTTTTTTTTATAACAATTAATTTTTAATAAATATTAATAACATTAAAAATTTGCAAATAATGCAATTAGTTTGGATTTTACACTTGTTATCTCTGCCATTATAGGCATCGTTAATTTTATCGAAATCCATAAAGAAAATACATTTGTACCACACTTCCCTACCAGAACACTGACTGTCATTTGACATAACATCTGATCGTCAGTACTGTCAGTCTAATTGTCAGCACTCCAAACAAACTTTACATCACGAACACAAAAGGGCTTGCGCAAAGCTGATGTAAACAACTGTGTACGTGTGAGCTTTTATTTCACTCTAACACAGTAAAATCGCCTTTTAATTAAGCATAGAGCTGTACTGCCCACTCCAACTTGAATTATTGGATCAGTGCTGTCTATAAGACTATCATTGACTGTCAAAAATGATGCACTACTGTTTATACCAGTGATGACCATAACAATGTCACAACTGACCAATGTAAAAATGCTTTTTTAAATACAGAAAAATTTATTTCTTAACATCTTAAAATTACTTGAACATTTCTTGTCTTTTTTGATTTAAATGAAGGTAAATAATATATATATATATAATAATAATAAATAATGGATCAATTGGCTGGAACACATTTTCAGATGCAACTGCATCATAACGTGAACCACTTTCAGGAGCGAAGTCCTCCCAGAGCGGAAATACACTTTTCGACGCAATCGGCAGCGGAACAAAACTTTCGGTTGCAGAAACACTTTCCGCGACTGGAAATGCAACTGCATCAACACTTAACACTTGTATTAAATTTCCCGAATCAATTATTTTGGTGCGCCCCACACATTTTGCCAACTTTTTGTATTTTTTCTTTTTTAATGGAGCTTTGATATGCTCTTTTCTTCATTTTTAAATATTTATCTTCAATAAAAATAGTTCAAATAGGCCGCTTCTGGCTTTTATAAAAATTCTCAACTTAAATTTTTAGAGTTTTCGCATAGAATTCGCGACGGTTAATAATTTTCTGGGAATTTTGAAAACGCACCATTGCTGGTGATCATTTGATAGTCAAATGACAGTCAGTACTGACCACATGATTCAATTGGATGAGCTATTCTCGCATACATAGAATTTTATAGATCATTATATATCTGTCTCACACTGATTATGGCGACCCCTAATTGTCACTATTTTGGTCAGTACATGATCAGCCCTGAAATTTAGAGTGTGAGTGCGTTAGTTAAAAAAATCAGCGTTTCTAGTAGGGTTATAGAAACACTATTCAGCGATAACTACATAACAGGATTGCACTTTGCGTTAAAATTCTTATCGAAAGGTTACAGAAACGGGCTACAGCTCTCTGCGCAAATAGCACAACGACGACATACACCACGCCAATCCTTGTGCAAATTAAATATTATCGCAAGTAATTTGAGCGGGTATTTGGTGTCTAACCAGTGTTAGCATTTTTTTGATCATTTTCATATGGCATCACTGCTAATTTAAAATTGTGTTTTGTTGTCCATTTTATCTGGAAAATCAAATTCCGTGGTTGTTTGATGTTGGTACAGAACGTTTTTCTGTTATTTCAATTTTCACATAAAAAGTAAGTAAGAAATATTGTGAAATAGGTGTTTTAGTTCCACAATAAGATTAACTGAATGTGTGAACGTTTGTGTAAATATGTTACAAATTAGCTGCTAGATTAAGAAATGTTGCATTTAATAAATCTTTTTTAAAATGTAACGCTTTTTTACATTGACCTGTGTTTTTAGTTTCCTTTCACTGTACAATGTCTTTGAATATCCAACCAAGTGGGGTAAATGAAAGCCAATTACTTAACTTCAATATGGAAAATATTTCTCATGAATTGAGTGCATTAATAATTGGAGGAGAATTAGATGGATTTGGTACAATTGGAACTCTTCCAATAAATGGCATTAACAGGCAGGCAGTGGCTAATGGGGCTGGTGTTGGTGACCAATTAAACAGTAATTTATTGAATAATGTTGCAACTTTTAGCACTGGTGGAACATCAACAATGCCAAGAGATCTAACTGCACTAGGTAGTAAGGATACACACATGTTGCAGTTATATCTACAATATCATTACCAACAACAATTACATCAGCAGCAACCATATAACATCTTTCAACAGGCAAATTATAACACAACGCCAGCTTTTTACGATGGCGGTTCGTGTTTGAGCGTAATAGCAGAAACTCAAGAGCATATAGTTGGTGGCGATATAAATAATCTCTACTCTTGTGCAGTCCACCAACTTAAACCGATAGAACAAAATAGCCAGTTATGCACTTGTATTGTTACTGGCGGCGTTTCATTTAACCATTCTCTATCACCTAAATATGAGTTTCATTTTTTACGCTGCCAGTCAACCAATATATTATTTTCGGGTGTAAAGTCAATGCCACTCATATCCAGTGCTGCTCGTGGCGAACCTGCAACAGATTTTTATAATGCAAGTGGTAGACGAACTAGTGGAGGTGGGAATAACGTGAGTTGCAATGGACAACGTAGATTTATGAAGCAACAAACGGATGCATTAAATGTTCACGAGATCGATTATGGCAATGTAGTGGTAGATATGTCAGTATTACCGTTATCAGTGGATAAGTAAGTTTAGAAGTACTAATATTTTACATGCTAAACTAAGTCAATCATTTTTAATAGCAAAGAATACAATCCTGTGTTGCGTTTGTTTACACTTTTTCGTAAAATGCACTTCTATTTGAATGATGTCCTACGCGAAAGTTTTGTTTTAGAGTATAGAGCAGGTACACTGACAAAGTGCTCTATGCCATGTACGATGAATGTACAATATCAAGTGAAGCAGGTATCACGTAAATGTACACAATTTCTTTTCGAAATGCAACGTGTTATAAACACAAATAAAGCACATAGTCTTGATTTGTATTTGGAATGTGAACAATCTTTGAATATGTTACGAACGTTACTAATACAAGTCGAGTCATTCAGGCGCATTGAGATGGAGCATAAACGCGGGCAGTTTGTTACAGAAGAGGCACGAGGTAGGAATTTCATGATTTTATAGAAAACCCCACCCTCCATACGAAAGTTTGTTTTATTGTAATTCTAGATCAAGTTTCAGTTACCTCCATAATTATAATTTTTTAATAAATACAAGTAGATTATAAAAATAATTTCTAAATTTGAGTTAGGTATTTGTTAGTTGGTTTATTTGAACAATTTCCTGGCACAACAATTTTACAGTGCCAGTCAGGAATACAAAAAGTTAAAATATAAATTAATATTAAAAATTAAATTTAAACTAAAATTAACATTAAAATTACATAAATAAATATGTAGTATGCCTGGAGTAAAATTCGACTAAAATCCACATCGCCCCCCTTTAGGGAGTGTTGTCGAATTGAAAGTACTTGGCAGGGTACGCTCGGTACCATCGAGTTGCACGACATAACCTTTGCGCAGTTTAGTCGCTTCTTATGACTGATGTGGTTACCCCCATAGGGTTAGGGGGTTAGAAAATACCGAGGTAGGCATACCGGTCATAAGAGGCGACTAATATGCACAAAGGTAATGACGTGCAACTTGATGGTTGATCTACGGATACGATGCCCCTCGTTACCCATCATTTCCTTCCCTGCGTAGTGAGGGGTGACACGACCTAGAAGGTTCCACTGGTCATACCAAACCGCTACCACGACAGTCGGGCACTACCGCAAAGGAGTACCGGGTTGATATCCAGCAAAGGACTGTCATTTTCTACAACACCCCAAAACATTCGGGGAGTGTTTCTGTCGCTAAAAACAACAACAACAATCCATTCATTAAAGACATGCGCATTCGAGTCGATCGTAGGCGTATACGGTCGATTCATTCGTTTATGCACTGGGTTCCATATCCGTCAAAGGACTGTTGTTGTTGTTAACAGTGCTTCGCCCTGCCCAATGGGCTCGATCACTCTAAATTGTCATCAGGCTCTTCTAACGGAAGTCCGAGGAAACGCGCAGTTTCCACAGGGTTGGACCAGAGTGATGTAGGTGTTAGAAGAGTGGGTTCCACTGAACAGGAGAAGAGATGCATGGTATCATGAGGGGTCATACCACATGCAGGGCATGTATTTGGTATGTTGGGGTTCAGTCTGGATAAGTAAGAGTTTAACCTATTACAATATCCAGAGCGAAGTTGTGCCAGTATGACTCTAGTCTCCCTCGGAAGTACACGTTCCTTCTCAGCCAATTCAGGTGGTTGAGTATTAATAACGGGATTCGCAGGCCGAGATCTGAGAGATCTGTCTACCGACTCGGTGTGGAGGTCATTTAGAGCCCGTCTATGGTTCCGCAGATCAGCAGAACCGTCTATGGTTCCGCAGGCAAAGAGATATGATGCCGGATCTCATCGTAATGCTTACGGAGATGTCTCCTTATGTCTCTGGGGGGCGGTGCTACATCCAAAAGATGTCGGTTTGGATGACTAGGTTTATGACAGTTCAGAAGGAACTGTCTACTCAAGAGTTCCGCGTGCTCTTGAACATTGAGCAATTTCGCCTCTTGATGGAGGTGAGACTCAGATGACATAAGCAGGCATCCAGTAGCAGTTGTGATGGCGGTATTTTGGCAGACTTGCAATTTCCTCCAGTTGGTGTCAGAAAGATTGGGCGACCATATAGGCGCAGCATAGTCAATAACCGGCCGGCCAATAGCCTTATATGTAGCAAGCAATGTTTCTTTGTCTTTTCCCCAAGTACTGCCGGCCAGTGACTTGAGGATCTTATTGCGGCTCTGTACCTTTGAGGCTATTGCGATCGAAATATAGAAATTAAACAAAAGGGGAGAGAGAACACCACCTTGCGGCACCCCTTGTTTTATTCTTCGTGGTCTAGATTTCTTGTTCCTAAATTTGACTGTTGCCTGTCGACCCTTGAGGTAATTAGCGGTCCACCTCTTAAGGCCGGCAGGGAGCGGTGACTCATCCAGATCTCGTAGGAGTGTGGCGTGATTGACCGTGTCAAATGCATTTGACAAGTCAAGTGCCACGAGAACCGTTCTATGGTTTGGTGGATGTTGATTCAAACCGTTGTTTTTGAGGAAACCATGTTGATGATCGGCCAATTTTAGATTTGTAACGAAGTAAGGAAGCAGAATGGACTCTAGTGATTTCTAGAGTGTTTGTGTTTGCGCGCACGTCGGAAGGCTCTTCGCTTAGTCCTATCCGCAGGTGGATGCATTATAAACAGCCGGCAAAAGGAGCTCGCGCATTTCCTGGCGTCCGATTTGACGCTGTCGCCGAAAACAATGGCGACCTTGTCTTTGTGTTTGGTCGGATTGGATAGGGCCTTGACAGTCGACCATAATTTGCCGACTCCGCCGGAGAGGTTGCATGTCTCGAGGTGTTGTTTCCACTTGGTCAGCTTGTGCTCGTTGACGATCCTACGAATTTCCGCAGTGAGATCTTTTATTCTGGGATCTGCGGGATTGATGAGTCTCACTTGGTCACGTTCTCTTGCCATCGCCGCAGCTTCTACCGGGAAGTTCGGAGGAATTTCTGGTATTCTGCTAGCAGGAATAAAGCGGCATGTGGCTGAATCAATGATCTTGCGAAACTCTCTTTTGCCTTTGCGTACGTCCGTAGGAGTGGGTAAGGCAGCGAAGGAGCGCTCTGTATATTCAGTAAAGCGGTCCCAGTCCGCTTTGGTGAAGTAGATGTATGTTATTTTATCAGTCGTTATGAAGTCGGTCGGTCGAGAGTAAGATGGGTAGGTGGTCTGAAGCTAATGTAAGCATCGATCGTTATGGAGATGTCTGGCGAACTGTGACAGTTACCTGCCACCCTGAAGGGGCATCTCCATTGACTGTACAGAATGCTGAGTTATCTATTTGGTCTGCAATTGCGTGTCCTCTGCTGTCTGCTGGCAAGTTGGAGTGCCAGAGATCGTGATGCGCATTGAAGTCGCCTAGGATTAGTCGGTTATCGCCCCTTAGCAACGCACTAATGTCGGGATGATAATCTCTAGGACAACACGTGACAGGAGGAATATAGATGTTTACGATTTGCAGGTCGGCGTCTCCTGACCGGACTGCTATGCCTTGGCATTCTAAGGTAAAGTCCCTGGGGTCGACGTCAGGTGAAAATAGATTATATTGTACAGAGTGATGTGTAATGAACGCAGGGCCCCCCCAAGACCGCTGGGACGGTCTTTACGATGTACATTATACCCATCACAAGTTCGTAAGTCCGATCTCGTGTTCAGTTTTGTCTCTTGTATCGCGGCGACTTTGATGTTGTGCGTCTTCATAAAGTCAGTTATCTCCGCGATCTTTCCAGCTGTTGTTGTTGTAGCGACTACTTAACCTGCCTAGGATGTCACCCCCGATCCAACACTGTCATCAGGCGCTTCTAACGGAAGTCCAAGAAACCTCGAGACATAAGGAGGCACCCCGTGGCAGTTCTGAGTGCGGTGTTTTGGCAGGCCTGCAACCTCCTCCAATGTGTGTCTGCTAACCCCGGCGACCATATTGGCGTCGCGTAGCTCAGAACCGGCTGGCCGATTGCCTTGTACGTTGCCAGTAACGTTTCTTTGTCTTTACCCCAAGTACTGCCAGCTAGTGACTTGAGGATTTTGTTACGGCTTTGTACTTTGAACATGTTATCAAACGTGACCCCTAAGATTTTGGGGTGTGTGACAGTCGGAAGCTTAATGCCGTCGACGTAGACGTCTAATTCCATGTTCGCCTGCGCTGTCCACGTCGTAAATAAGGTGGCCGAGGATTTGGTCGGTGACAATGTCAGGTCCCGTGCAGCGAAGAAACTGGAGAGGGTTGGCAGGTAAGAAATAATTCTCGAGCAAAGCTCATCGACGGAGGGTCCAGTAGCCAGGATCGTGCAGTCATCGGCGTAGGAGACGATCGAGACGCCTTCTGGTGGGGAAGGGAGCCTCGATATGTAATAATTAAACAGAAGTAATGAGTTGTGCGTGATTAACAGTGTCAAAAGCTTTCGACAAGTCAAGCGCAACTAGCACGGTCCTGTTGTTTGGGCGAGATTGGTTGAGACCGACACCTATCTGTGTGGTGATGGCGTTTAGCGCGGTGGTAGTGCTATGCATTTTGCGGAATCCATGCTGATGTTCGGCTAATCGTAGGTTAGCGGTGTAGTAAGGGAGCAAGACCGACTCCAGGGTCTTCACTACTGGCGAGAGGAGTGATATCGGTCGATACGACTCCCCCACGTTAGCCGGCTTGCCGGGCTTTATTAGTGGCACCACCTTGGCCTGTTTCCATCTTTCTGGAATGACAAAGGTGGTCATGGACAGATTGAAGACGGTTGTTAGGTACCTTACTCCCTCATCACCGAGATGTTTTAGCATCAGCATGGATATACCGTCTGGGCCAATAGATTTGTAGTTTTTGGACCCCCATGTGGCCTCCCGAACCTCTGTGGTGGTGATGGCAATGGGCGCTTGGTTGTTTTTGCGTTTGTGCGCTTCCCTTTCATTCCCACAACAGCCGGTTCTACGTACCGGAATGACTCGGATTTTTACATCCGACCAAGGGCTGTTATTTCGACTCTACCCTGTCTGACCTGTCACCTTTTCCACTAATATTGTCATCCTCCGAGCAGCTCCTTGCAGCAGGGCTGCTCAAAACTCTCCTGCTCCGGGCTGGGGTCGAATCCAACCCGGGTCCAGGAGAATGAATCTGCTGCGTCTGCTGGAAGAAGATTTACGTTAAGCGTTCACACTCCGTCCAATGCAATTCTTGTAAAAGATGGTTGCACAAAACCAGGTGCTCCGGGCTAAATCCCTCCACACATAGGCCTCCTAGTTTCTACAAAAGTTTCGTGGCCCCTTGCTGTTTACGCCCTAGGACGTCCCGTGGCCAACGACGATCCAGTATCGCACCGTCACAAGCTTATGAAATAGTCTCCACGACTAATAGCACTAATAACGCCCTGCAAGTAGTGTGTAACACCCGCTGCCGCTCACGCCCACAGGCGCCAACACCTCACACAGCCGCTCACAGCTACTTCCTACGTAGCACCTCTGTCTCAGATGTGAGCAATGCCGAGCGACAGCCCACCCCCCTCCCAGTTTCAACTTCCCCTTCCAGCACTAGCACAAATGTAAGTCAAAGCCACCAGCTCCTGGTCCCTTACACCTTGTGCTCTGTTTGTCGGCTGAGACTATATACACCTGCGACATCAGTCAACTTGCTTATATGTTCTCAACTTGGAAACAGGAACCTATGGACTGATACGTACGTTGCACCATGTTGTCGAGCTACGCAACCTACAACGTCGACCGATTCGCCACCTTCTGGTGCCTCGGATCCCTCGTCTTCTAGAGTGCGACGCAGTGTGCGACCCAGCCTGCTTCCACCAAGGCATACGCACCAGTCCCTGACTCCCAGCGTGTGTGAAATAGTGAACTTCATGAAGCGACAGAACATCAAGATCGCTGCCATTCAGGAGACGAAGTTAAACGCCCGATCAAATCTTCGGACTTGTGACGGCTATAACATCCACCGACGTGATCGAGAGAGAGGTCTTGGGGGCGGACTCGCCTTCATCACACACCAATCCGTCCATTTGAGCCCGACGTCGACCCGAGGGACAACCTCCTGGAACGTCAAGGAATGGTTGTCCGGACAGGCGACGTCGACCTCGAAATCATTAACATCTATATACCTCCTGCCACCTGCTGTCCGAGAGATTACCACCCTGACATCAGTGCGTTACTCAGAGGCGATAATCGTGTAATCCTCGGAGACTTCAACACACCACGATCTGTGGCACTCAAGCCGATGGCAGGGGACAGGAATTGGCTGAACAAATAGACGATTCGACGTTTTGCACTGTGAACGGGGACGCCCCACGAGAGTTGCGGTAAATTTTTCCAGTTCGCCAGACCTCACAATTGTCAGCGCAGGTCTCATAAACTGCGTTGAATGGCGACCAATGCTTACTCTTGCATCTGACCATCTGCCGATAGTTCTCTCAATCGATCGCCCCAATGACTTCGTTACTTCTGAGAAGCGCACCTTCACTAACTTCAGTAAAGCTGACTGGGTTGGTTTTCTTAATCTTTCCAGCTAATCCGTTACAGTTCAGCTGCAGAATTTTGAAGTGTGTAGGGGGGAGCCGGTTCTATCGCACCGGAATGACCCGGGTTTTTTCACCCGGCCAAGGGCTGTTATTTCAGTGTAACCCTGTCCAATCTGGGGCAGGGCGAAGCACTGTTAACAACAACAACAACAACAACGGGGGACATACTAGGCGTGAGGGACGGATGCGTTTGCCTAGGTGAAGGTAGGCTAAGGCCTAAACTATGTCGCAATCTAGAGTTGACAGCGCCATGGCCGATGTTGTCTGGCGTGGAGGACGGCTGTGTACTGCAACAGGGGGCTATGAACGAATCCGTCCAAAGGTTACCGTTTGCGAGCCCAGAGCACATAAGGGTGTGACACAGGCCAAGGCAATTGTTGCACTTGACCGATGTCGCAGGCGTATATAATCTTTGCCGACAAACGGTGCACGTAGTGAAAGGTACTAGGAGGTGGTGTTCCTGACCCACGTGCAGGTTGGAAGCAGGGGGGGCATTAGGGGCAGAGACAGAGGGGACTGACGCTCGGCGATGCTCATATCTGACCTATTCCGGAGGGGATAGGAGTGTTGAGCGGCCGTGTGAGATGGAGACGCTGGTGTGCGTGAGCGACAGTCGGGAGTAGACTCAGCCACTATTGTGACTATTGGAAGTAGTTAGAAGCGGTAAGGGAGTACCAGAGCTGCGACTACCGCGGGACGTCCTTGGACGTGTACAGCAAGGTGCCTCAAAAGTACTAAAGAAAGTACGGGGTCTGTGGATGGCAGGGTTAAGCCCTGAACATCCAGATTTATGTAACCATCTCTTACACTTGGCGCATTGTACCGAATACGACCGTTTAATATAGATTTTCTTCCAGCAAACCCAGCAGATCCAGTCTCTTGGTCCAGGATTGGGTTCGACCCCAGCCCGTAACAAGAGACAATGGAGCAACCCAGCTGCAAGGGTTTGCTCCGAGGATGACAACTTAAGGGTGGGACGGGACAGATTGGACAGGGTTACACTGAAATAACAGCCCTTCTTCTTTAAATGGTCACCTAACCGCCTGGGCGATTTTGACCGGAAGGGGTTCTCATATCCGAGGCTTTGTTGTTGAATTTCATTGGAACGTTGTTTTATGTGGTGGGTCCCAAACCCAACGCACAACCCGTTTCACGGGAGGTTGAATTCTATTACACGTTTGTATAGCGATCCGCTTGATCCAAGACAGACGCCCGCTTGCAGCCGGACCACATGGTGATCAGACGCTGCTGTTTGAACCCCCCAGCAAGCCCTTAAACCGATTATGTCGGAGTGGCCTTACCAGGTTGTCGCCTTCTCACGTTTAGCTCACCACCAAACGGGTGTTCGGTGGTTACCCAGAGGATACTTGGGCGCAAAGCCCGGAAGTAATGAGCTGCTTGAACCGCATGCAAAAGAATCGCTCTGGCCATTTCCAGGTGAATGGCGATCAGAAACTTTCCCCACTTGCGTGGACTTCTGCACACGGCCCCATCCTCCCATAACAGCCCTTGGCCGGGTAAAAAAACCCGGGTCATTCCGGTGCGATAGAACCGGCTGTTCTGGGAATGCCGGTCAACACCGGTAACAGGACTGTCAACACCGGTAACACTCCCCTAAACTTACGGGGAGTGTTTTTGCCGTTACACAAACAAAAACAATTCTGCCAAAACATCGCCGTAAGAACCCTTGGTAACTTGGCTGATCGCTGGCGCTTCGAGGTTTCCCCCACACACAGTATCGGTTCGTGGAGCTTGGGCGTATAGCCGGCCACTCCCGCATCCCTGGAACCCCAGCAGACGACTCACCAGACAGTTCACGCGGAGTGGGAAGCCCACTGGTTGAGGGTACGGGATGGGCGATAGCTGTACTGCTGACTTCCCGGTCAGTGCCCCCCCTCTTGAGAGGTACTGACCTTTGGAATACTCGGACTGTAGTAGGTCTCCGTCCGAATTCACCGCCGAGGCGTTACCAGGTGTCACCACGAGAAGGCTCCGCCCCTACAAAAGGGAGGTAGGGCGCAAAAGCACCCATGAGCCGACGCTTTGGGGTGACGTTGGTTAGTGCATTACCCATCTTAGCCTTCCTTACGGAAGGAGGGGTGACATGACCTAGAAGGTTTCACTGGTCATAAATCGCTACCACGCAGTCGGGCACTACCGCAAGGGAGTACCGGAGCGTACCTGGTTAAAATCCGGCCAAGGACTGTTAATTCGACAACACTTCAAAACCTTCGGGGAGTGTTTTTGTCGTTACCACAACAACAACAACAACTGCAAGCCCCAACACCCCAATGAAAGACACCCACAAAGTTAATTAAACCTAAAAAAAATGGACATCAAATTCTGAAAATTTTTGGGCAGAATTTCTAGAAAATATTTGATAACGCTGTTTTGTAGACCACTCAATTTGAGTACAACATAGTGGAAGTTAGAACTCGCTTAAAAATTGCCCAGAATTTTTGTACTCAGGGGGTTTTGAGTATTTTCTTCCATACAAAATTAAATTTTGTTCATGCGTTGTATGTGAGAAATCACGCAACACCTTCGGCGAAAAAATTCTAAAAATTCAGGGACATTTTTCAGCGAGTTCTAAATTGATTTTGCTACAAAACTGCGTACTCAAAAATTTTCTAGAAGTTCTCCCAAAAATTTTGATGGCCATTCTTTAAAGTTTAATTAACTTTCCTGAACTTTGTGCAAACTTTGAAATTTCTTTTTATATTATTTCTGCTATGAAATTCGATAAATTTTAAATGAAAATGATTAAAATCGCAGCTTCTTATTTTGGCGAAGGCTATCCCTTTTAATTTCATTACTTTTATATTGAACACAGCTCTACAATAAAACTAAAACGAAATACATCTGTCCTTTGCGGTTCAGTCTGGATAAGTAAGAGTTTACCCTGTTACAATATCCAGAACGAAGTTGTGGAAAATTCACTCACTTATCGAAAACGTCTTGTGAAGTAGGAGCGGGAATCTTTGCAATATGACATCGTCGATAATCTGGCTTGACATGGATCTGATCTTGATGTCGATTGCAGTCCTAAAGAGTGTCTAAGAGTAAATTCCGTGTTACACCATCAAAGTTTCAGTTACAGAAGAAACGGTGGGTGACCTGATGTGTTGTTGTTTGTAACGACAAAAACACTCCCCGAAGGTTTTGGGGAGTGTTGTCGAAAGTGACAGGCCTTTGCCGGATATGAACCTGGTACGCTTCGGTACTCCCTTGCGGCACTGCCCGACTGTCGTGGTAGCGATTTGGTATGCCCAGTTCAACCTTCTAGGTCATGTCATCCCTCCTTCCGTAAGGAAGGAGAAGATGGGAAATGAGTTGAGAGGCATCATATCTGTAGATCAACCATCGAGTTGCACGTCATTACCTTTATGCATATTAGTAGCCTCTTACGATCGATATGCCTACCTCGGGCATATTCTAAACCCCTAACCCGCAGGGGGGATGACCTGAAGTGCGACTGTATTGCTTGCAGAATGGCATTTTTTGGAAGGCCTATCTTTGGAAGATTCTTGGAATTCAGGGCCAGTGCAAGGGGAGCTTCTAATATTTATAAACTCAAGGGTATACTACAGTGAGACCGGATTCCCACCTTGTCCCTTGAGAATTTCGTCATTTTTCCTATAGTACATTGCATTGGACAATTTAGAATCTGTGGTATCCTCAGTACGCCCAAAATTTCTATTTCCCTTACCTCCAAAATATAAAAGAACTTTCCCCCAAAAGTCTGAGTCTCCTGGCAGCCACAGAAGAGGATACTTGTTGCTATACGCAATTGGCGGAACATCGTTGCGATAGCTAGGACCACAGGGATGAAGGTTCTGCTTTTAAAGAAATCATCCTCGTTGGTCCATGCCAAGCTTGTTCTTAGGTTTTCCTCATCTGAATGAAGTACTGAGTTCTCGCAACAGCAAACAACCAGTACTGATATTAAAACAAATTTATAAATACAAATTGAAAAAATTTTTTTTGAACATAATTCTTTTTTTTTTTGTGGGAGCTGTTCACTTTATATGGTGAACTATAAAGCTTTTCGATTGTCGTTGTTGTTGTTGTTATTACCAGTGATTCAGAGGGTTGGACCAGAGTGATATTGGTGTTAGAAGACTAGGTTCAATTGAACAAGAAAAGAGATGTTTAGTATCATGAGGGGGCATACCACATCTAGGGCACGTATTTGGTATGGTGGGAGTCAGTCTGGATAAGTAAGAGTTTAGCCAGCTACAATATCCAGAATGAAGTTGTGCTAGACTCCCTCGGAAGAACACGTTCCTCATCAGCTATTCCAGGTGGTTGGATGTCAATTACGGGCTTCACAGGCCGAAATCTTAGGGATCTGTCTGCAGGCTCGGTATGGAGGTCGTTTAGAGCCCGCCTATGGTTACGCTGATCAAACGGCGTGGGCATTTAACATTTGTCATGTCAGGGTTTAGTCTGGATAGGTAAGAGTTTAGTCTGTAGGTATTCTTATCGGCACCCGCCGGGGGAAGCAGAGGAAGAGGGTGTAGGGTTAATTGTATTTAATAATTATATTGCTATTTCCACTTTGTATTGTTATACTTTGAATATTTGTTTGCAAACAATATTATTGAATTTTTAATTTTCAATTTGGATTTGTAAATATTTTTATTATTCAGAAGAAAAATATTGGATCATACAAACAATCCTCAATAAAAATTAAATTTATTCTAATTCATATTACTGAACCACTACATTGGCGATCCTGGCAGGAGAGGCTTGATTTATTTAAGAAATTGTTAAAGATAAAATACCTATAAAGTGGTCAGAACATTTGTGCGCCCCCCCGTGAAAATAATAAAATTTTTGCTCAGAGTCGTAGTGATGCTACAACAAATACGACAAGCAGAAACAGCGACCAAAAATAAAATGTTAAAAACTGAATGTCAAAAATAATCAAAATACAAATTATAATTGTATATTGCGTTATGTTTACTGAAAACCTATTGAAATTATCAAATTTCATGTGCGAAATATATGTACCGAAAGCAAAAGAAGTGGACATTTCTCAAAAAGAATTATAAATGTGGCAGTTATAAATAAGGAGACAATCATAGTGAATAATAGCAAAAAAATATATCCATACAAATATATACATACCATCAAAATTTGAATTAAAGAAAGCGAGAACAACAATAATAACAACAAAAAAGAAAAAAAAATACATACTAAAAACTATAAACATATATGAACGTAAAAATAAAATAACAAATAGTAAAAATTGGAAATCTTTAATGACATTTAAATTTGAAATTTGTGGAAAATGAAAAATGAAATAGAGATTTTTATAAAAATATTACATCAAAAAATGTCTACATAAAATTGGTTATCGTTTTTATTTGATATTTGTATATTTCAAACAAGTTTGTTACAAAAACAACAACAAAGGTGAAATTGCAACAGTTTGAAGGAATATGATTGCAACTACAATTAAAGGATAGCAAATATACAATAACACTACCAACAATAACAACTTAAGAAAGAATCTACATTGGTCACTTAATTTTCAATTTCAAGTAACGCAAAGATTTGTGAGCTGTATCTTAACGTTTAATTTATTTAAATTTTGATTGATTTCTTTTTATATGTATGTATAAGAATGTATATTCATCGAGGTTAATTACATTTTCTTGATTTTTTTGTTTATATTTGTAAACCCTCCTTTCCGGACATTTCCTAAACAATATAATTTTTGTATGAAATCAAATAATATTGATTTCGAAAGTTTAATTAACAATGCTTCGTTCACCACCAAACAATACACCCACATCTACACCACGGAATCAAGTAAACGATTCGCTTATTGATTTAGATGATGTAACTTATCAAAATGATTTACCAAATCCATATGCGAATCAAAATACCGAATTTTTATGCCACATCTGTGAAACTTCCCCAATTTTGGACTAATTGTCCTGAAGCATGGTTCATCCATGCTGAAATGCAATTTAATAGTAAGAAAATAACTCAGAAAGAGACAAAATATGAATATGTCATAACTGCACTTCCGCAGGATGTAATAATGACAATTCTTGATTTTATTCAAAATCCCCCTGAAAGTAACAAATTTTCTGCATTAAAGCAAATTTTAATTGAACGGCACTCATTAAGTGAGAATGCAAAATTAGATCGAGTGTTATCCGATTCCGAGATGGGAGATCGCAAACCTTCTGATTTTTATCGGTCTCTAGTGCTACTCTCTGGAAACAATTTTAGCAAGGAAATCCTTAAAAAACTTTGGATGAGGAAGTTACCAAAAAATTTGAGTATTTTTCTTGCCAGTTCGAGTTCAACCGAAATAAATGAACTAATAAAGTTAGCTGATAATATTTGGAAAGCCAATAATAAAAATGAAATAGCTTCAGTTAGCAATTTTCCAAATTCTGAAAGCGAAAATGCAATCATTTCAAATTTGGTTCAAACAACTAGCATTATTTGTAAAAATTTCGAAAAATTATCATTAGAGATCAGTGAAATTAAAAATTCAGATGAGCCAAAATTATTCAAGGTCCCGGTCTTCTAGTAGGAATCGTTTTAGAAGTCCTTCTAGATATATATCAAAATCTCGCGACAACCCAAATTGGCTCTGCAGGTATCACTATAAGTTCGGTGATCAGGCTTGGAAATGCGAACAAGCATGCGCTTTTAAGAATAACAATAGTTCGACAAACTAAAGAGTTCCGTTGTTGCGGCGACGAACAACGGGAACTTAGAGATTTCAACTCGTCGCTTATTTGTATTTGACAGAAAGAACAAATTGAATTTTTTAATAGATAGTGGAGCAGAAATATCAGTGCTTCCGGTTTCAAAATTTTTATGTTCGAAAAAGTCATTAGATATTATTTTAACAGCAGCTAACGGTACAACGATTTCGACATACGGTAAAAAACTTTTAAATATAAATTTAGGACTACGTCGCGAATTTCCGTTCATGTTTTTAATAGCAAATATAGCCAAACCAATTATCGGTGCTGATTTTCTGTGTAAATATGGTCTCTTAGTTGATATTAAACGAAAACGCTTAGTAGATCCGGTAACAAGTCTTTCAGTTAACACAATTTCATGTGTTTGTAACGTTTCGCTACCAAAGGTTTTCGCTGTTGATAACAAATTTACAAAGTTATTGAAAGAATTTCCTTATCTATTTTCTGAACCTGATTATTCACTGCCAGTTAAACATACAACAGTTCACAGACTCGACACTGAAGGAAATTGGCCTTTGTCTAAACCAAGGCGTTTAGACCCTATTAAATGTAAAGTAGCTAAAACTGAGTTTGATTTTTTAGTAAAGACAGGGATATGTAGGCCCTCCGATTCATCGGCACATCCACTGCATCTTGTACCCAAGAAGGAATTAAATGGCTGGCGTCTTTGTGGAGATTTTTGAAGATTAAACGTTGTAACGGTCCCAGGCCGTTCTCCTTTGCCCCATGTTCATGACTTCAACATGAATCTCAGAAATAAGAAAGTATTTTCAAACGACAAAAGCACTCTCCTAAGGATTTGGGGAGTGTTGTTGTTGTTGTTGTTGTTGTTAACAGTGCTTCGCCCTGCCCCAGATTGGACAGGGTTACACTGAAATAACAGCCCTTGGCCGGGTGAAAAAACCCGGGTCATTCCGGTGCGATAGAACCGGCTGTTGTGGGAGTGTTGTCGAAAGTGCCAGTCCTTTGCCGGATACGAACCCGGTACGCTCCGGTACTCCCTTGCGGTACTGCCCGACTGTCGTGGTAGCGATTTGTTATGACCGGTGTAACCTTCTAGGTCATGCCGCCCCTCCTTCAGCAAGGAAAGAGAAGATGGGTAATGAGAGGTGAGAGGCATCATATCCGTAGATCAGGCATCGATTGGCACGTCATCACCTTTGTGCATATTAGTCGGCTCTTACGACCGATATACCTCGGCATATTCTAAACCCCTAACCCGCAGGGGGAGTCGCATTTTGTTCAATGCCCTGACATACGTGCGCTACTCAGAGGCGATAATCGTGTAATCCTCGGAGACTTTAACCATGGCCTCTGGCACTCGAGCCTACAGGTCGATGGTAGGGGAGAGGGACTGACTGAACAAATAGATTTTTCGACGTTCTGCACTGTGAACGGGGATGCCCCCACGAGAGTCGCGGTAAATTGTTCAAACTCGCCAGACCTTAACATCGGCTGCGCGGGGTCATAAACTGCGTTGACTGCCGACCGATGTAACTCTTGCATCAGATCATTTACCGATAGTCCTCTCAATCGATCGCCCCTCCAACTTTGTCACCTCTGAAAATCGCACTTTCACTAATTTCAGCAAAGCTGACTGGGCTAGTTTTCTTAGCTTCACTGAGAGCACCTTCGCTGCTCTTTCCATCCCGTCTGACGTCCGAGAAGGGGAAAAAGCGTTTCGCATGGGCATAGCTTCAGCCCCAAATCAATACATTCCGTCAGGTATAATCAAGGAGGTACATCCGTATTTCCCTGCAGAGGCAGCGGCCCTGACAATGTATCCATCGCCTTTGGTGATAAGGTACAGTCGAAACCGAAGAGATGCAGGAGCGCATTTTGCCGGCAATTTTTACTGCATCCTCCGGTTGACAAGGAAATAGACGAGCCACCAGGGTAGCGCACAAACGTTAAAATAGTCAAGCGCCCATTGCCATCACCACCACAGAGGTTCAGAAGGCCATATGGGGGTCTAAATGCTCGAAATCGATCGGCTCAGACGGTATATCCATGCTCATGTTAAAACATCTCGGCGATAAGGGAGTAAGGTACCTCACAACTGTCGTCAATTTGTCCTTGACCACCTTTGTCATTCTAGGAAAATGGATACAGGCTAAGGTGGTGCCATTACTAGAACCTGGCAAGCCAGCTAACGAGGCGGAGTCTTATCGACCGATATCGCTCCTCTCGCCAATAGTGGAGACCTTGGAGACAGTACTGCTCCCTTACTACACCGCTAACCTGCGACTCGCCGAACATGTCAATAACAACAACAACAACTCGCCGAACATCAGAGTGGATTTCGTAAAATGCATAGCAAGACCACCGCGCTTAACGCCATTACCACTCAGATAGGTGTCCATCTCAACTAACTTCGCCCCAATGACAGAACTGTGCTGGTTGCTCTTGACCTGTCGAAAGCCATCGATACGGTCAACCATGCGCAACTCATTAACGACCTGGAAGACTTTACTATTTCCTCGTCTAAAGCGTTGGAGCGCCAATTATCTGAGTGGTCGGCAGTCATCCGTTGAATTCAGAGGCGAACGATCAAAACCACCTATAATCAAACAAGGGGTGCCACAGGGTGGTGTCCTATCCCAGGTTTTTTTTAATTACTACATACCGGGGCTCTCATCCCCACCAGAGGGTGTCTCGACCGTTTCCTACGCCAATGACGGCACGATCCTGGCGACGGGCCCCTCCGTAGACGAACTGCGTTCAAGAATAAACTCTTACCTCCCATCTTTTTCGTTGAACGAGATCTGACATTGTCACCGACCAAGTCCCCGCCCACCTATTTACGACGTGGACAGCGCAGGTGAACATGGAATTAGACGTCTACGTCGACGGCATTGAACTCCGACTATCACACATCCCAAAATCTCAGTGTGATAACATGTTCAACTACGGTGCTCACGTAGCCGCGATTGCTACCAAAGTACAAAGCCGCAACAAAATCCTCAAGTAGCTGGCAGCACTTGGGGGAAAAGATAAAGAAACGTTACTGGCAACGTACAAGGCAAAAGGCCAGCCGGTTCTGAGCTACACGGCGCCTATATGGTCGCAGGGGCTAGCAGACATACACTGGAGGAGGTTGCAGGCCTGTCCAAACACCGCACTCAGAACTGCCACGGGATGTCTCCTTATGTCTCCTGAACACCACCATCATAGCGAGGCAAAAATGCTCGGCGTTAAAGAGCATAGTGAAATGCTGTCCAGGCAATTTCTGTTCAACTGCTACAAACCGCAGCATCCGAACAGGAGCCTGCTCAACGAAAATCCGACACCAATTTTTTCGCTGTTTGATCCAAAGGTGCTTCGACCCTCAAACTCAGCCACACAGAGTCCATAAACTGCTTTGTCAGCTCTCGTTCAGGGAACGCCGTTATACATGGACAACCTCCACCTGTTACCGAAGAGGAACGCGAACTGCCTAGGCAGACATGACCCTTGGCCCAACTTCGTTCTGGATACTGTAACAGGTTAAACTCTTACCTATCCAGACTGAGCCCTGACATGCCAAATGTCTGCCCGGCATGTCTCCCCATGACACTAACCATCTGTTCATCTGCTCAACTGAGCCTACTCTTCTAACAGCAGTATCACTTTGGTCCAACCCTGTTGAAGCCGCGAGGTTTCTGGGTCCCCCGTTAGAAGCGCTTGATGGCAATGTTGGGTAAGGGAGGTGATATTTAGGCAGGTTAATTTATCGCTACCACAACAACAACAACCCCCAGGTTGACGACCTGACTGCAACTGACATTAAGATAACGGATTTTATGAAACGGATGTAGTAATTAATTTATACATATCCTGTCACAAAGGATCCGGCAGACTACGGCCCTGGCATCAGTGTATTAATCAGGGCTGAGGATCGTTTAATCCTCGGAGACTTTATCAAGACTTTTGGCACTCAAGCCTCCCACCCGATAGTAGGGCACTGGAGCTGGCAGAGAAATCAAACGATTGGCCATTCGGCACGGTCACTCTAATAAAATGCGTTTACTGGTGACTAATGCTAACCCCAACATCGGATAATTTACCTATTATAATGTTGCCGAATATATCACCTCAGGAAATCTCGTCTATATCAATTTTAGTAAATCTTATTGGTCCGAATGTCCCCGCCGAAGCAGAGGCCCTATCCAGAGAACTTGATTTTGTGAGGCATTTCGACTTAGGGACATTCAAATAAGGGATCTCAAAACAAAAACGAGTTTTAGCTCAGAATAAAATAGCCAAATGGGAGGACCACCTAAGGCCCTGCAACTACTCTGCTAGTGATGGCCAATTATTCACAGTCAAATCTCTGCCAAATCTGACAAAATTTCTTTAGCCGGGGTTTTTTGCTGACAATAAGTACTACATACTTCGGGTGACAGAGGAAGACATAAAACAGGCTCACAAGCCTAAGAACCGCCAATGTTGAGGAGCTAATCCAGAAGTTGAAAAGCTCGAAATCTATAGGACCGAAGGCACATCCATGCTGATGCTAAACATCTTATCTAAACAATGTTTCATTTGTCATGACCACCTTTGTAATTCCCGAAGCAGACAAGGGTGATCCCCAAGTAGTCAAGACATTAGAGATAGTGCTACTCCCTCACTATAGCCAACCTCCCTCTAGCCGGTCATCAAGATGGGTTTCTAAAATGCACAGAGCCACCACCACGATTTTGAGGACTCCCTGTTTTATAAGGGCCGCCAAATAGTAAGAGTAATTTGCAGGCTTCTGTGAAGTTCAGAAACGAAAGATCGAGATTCCGCAGGATTAAACAAGTGTTGCCACAGGGCGAGTTAGGAGTTTAGAATATGCCCGAGGCAGTGGCGTAGTGAGGGGGATGTATGGGGTGTTATCATGACCCGGGCGCTAGTCACAAAGGGGCGCCAAATGGTCCACAAAGCAATAAATGGCTGAATGGTTTTTATTTGTATTATAATTGATTGATTCAATTTGGTTTTAAATTTAGTCCCAGAGTAATATGGAAATTGGTATCTATCACTCCAATCTTCAAGTCAGGCAATAAAAATGAAGTAACTAATTACAGGCCAATATCTAAGTTGTCGACCTGTTTCAAACTTTTTGAAAAAGTCGTGAAGGAAAAGTTATCTTTCGCCATTAAAAGCATAATCGATCCATGCTTTGTTGCAAGGCGCTCGACTGTTACAAATTTATCTGTTTTCTCTCAGTTTTGTGTTTCCGCTTTTAAAGATGGATGTCAAGTTGACACCATATACACAGATTTTTCGAAAGCATTTGACACACGTCCATTCAGTTTTTCTCTCATGGCTGAAGTCTTCCTTGTCGAATAGGATATCTTTAACACGATAACTTGAGTAAATTTTTAGATATTTTAATGAAATTTGTTATGCAGGTGCCTTAGCACTCATCTCCGAGAGCTATTTAAAATAGGCGAAATCGGATGATAGCCACGCCCACTTTTGATATTTGGAATATTTTTATTTTATATTATTTCTATAACTACCTATGCAAGCTATATCATAAGGTCTATAAGGTCTTGCACACATAATAAAATGTTTAAGCAAAACTCGACCACAAAAAAAAATGTTGTGGATTTTGGGGAAGTAGGCGTGGCGCCTCCTACTTTTCAGCATAAAAGTTCTGCTATTTGCAAAGGCGATTGCTTGTAGTTTCAACTAGATATTTCAATCAAAATTGGTCAGCTGCTTTTCATACCTTTAATGACTATGAAATGTTTGTAAGTATGAGAAGAAGAAGAGATGGGCCCATCAATAAGTAAACTCAAATAATAAGGACGATGAGCTGAGTCGATTTAACCATGTCCGTTTCCCCGTCCGTCTGTCTATTTGAACGCAAAAGTTTTCAGTCATAAGATGTGCATGTATTGATATTTTGAAAAAATGTGGTTACCCAGCAAAAAGTATACTAGTAAATTGGCTGGTCAAATAACGCGCACTGTGACCACGAAACAGCGCAAAACCTTCAGTAAAATTCTTAAGAGCATCGGGCAATTTTTTGACCGTTCCACTTCATATTGTACCTATTTATGTGACTGTGCATACTGCTCGCACTTTTAAGTAAAGCATATTTTTGTATGTATTGTGTTGTGTCTAAAGAGCGGTACTCACCTCACAAGAAAGTAAAAACTCCATATAAAAAAACGCTGCGGCGGTATCCACTTCGCAAGATATATAACTTGGTCCTTCCATCGGAGTGGTGGTCTCCCTCTGTAGTGGTTCAGTAATATGAATTAGAATAAATTTAATTTTTATTGAGGATCGTTTGTATGATCCAATATTATCCTTCTGAATAATAAAAAAATTTGAAAATTTACAAATCAAAATTGAAAATTAAAAATTCAATAATATTGTTTGCAAACAAATATTCAAAGTAAAACAATACAAAATGAAAGTAGCAATGTAATTATTAAATACAATTAACCCTACAATACTCCCCCTTCCAGAGATTTAACGTTCAATAAATTAAAAGTAACTTTTTTTTTTGTTTTGTCAGATACCTACTGTGTTTTATCAACCATTGCTGGTTTTAAACGATCAATAGGAATGCATTTAATTTCATTATTTATCTCAATTTTAAAGTTTTTATTTTTTTCAATAACTCTATAAGGTCCCTCATACGGATGCTGCAAGGAATGTTTGTTTACCACACGTACAAAAACAAAATGACAATCTTGTAAATATTTTGGAACAAAAATACCGCTAGCATTCGCACTAAAGGACAACTTCCTCCTATCATCCCCAAGCTAATTAAATGGTAGAACGCTTCCATCGGCAGCTTAAATCTTCAATAATGGCTGAGAATGGGTCCAGGGATTGGTATGAAGAGTTACCAATAGTACTGATGGGTTTGCGATCGACTTTTAAGGAAGATATTTCGGCAACACCAGCTGAAATGGTTTATGGCCAAAATTTAAGACTATCTGGTGAATTGTTTGTTTCAACTACAGAGAATATAACTTCAGCGGATGTTTAAAGTAGTTTGCGTGAACATTTTAAAAATTTTAAATCAAAGTTAGAACATCATCAAAATTCTAGGTATGAAAATCAAAAGCAGTATATAACTTCCCTATTGCAGTGGGGTATTAACAACTTGCCCGGATAATGTACTTGTGTGTTATCCGATTTGCCAAATTTTTACTACGTACTACTGAGAAGCAGCTGACCAATTTTGATTGAAATATCTAGTTGAAACTACAAGCAATCGCCTTTGCAAATAGCAGAACTTTTATGCTGAAAAGTAGGAGGCGCCACGCCTACTTCCCCAAAATCCACAACATTTTTTTTTGTGGTCGAGTTTTGCTTAAACATTTTATTATGTGTGCAAGACCTTATAGACCTTATGATATAGCTTGCATATGTAGTTCTAGAAATAATATAAAATAAAAATATTCCAAATATCAAAAGTGGGCGTGGCTATCATCCGATTTCGCCTATTTTAAATAGCTCTCGGAGATGAGTGCTAAGGCACCTGCATACCAAATTTCATTAAAATATCTAAAAATTTACTCAAGTTATCGTGTTAAAGATATCCTATTCGACAAGTAAGACTTCAGCCATGAGAGAAAAACTGAATGGACGTGTGTCAAATGCTTTAGAAAAATCTGTGTATATGGTGTCAACTTGACATCCATATTTTAAAGCGGAAACACAAAACTGAGAGAAAACAGATAAATTTGTAACAGTCGAGCGCCTTGCAGTGGGATTATATCTCAGGAGCACTCCGTACCGCAGCCGAAGAAGTAATTGGATTCCGGCGAACGCGAAGAAACAACTGGTATGATGATGAAGAGTGCCGCGCTGCAACGAAAAGAAAGGACGAAGCCTACAAGGCAACGCTGAGATCGAATGCAACGAGAAGTGTGTGTGAACACTACCGCGAGTTGAAGAGGGAAGCGAGGCGGCTTTTCCGGGCGAAAAAAAGAGAGGCAGAAAAGCGTGAAATAAAGGAGCTTGAGATGCTGGCCAACGGGAATAATGCCCGAAAATTCTATCAAAAAATTCGGCGAATGACAGAAGGTTCCAAACCCGGGGCAAACTCCTGTAAGAATGAGAACGGCGACCTGGTGACCGATGTTCAGAGAACACTCAGAATATGGAGGGATTACTTCTCTGCCCTTTTAAATGGAGAAACTGAGCAAGAAACCAGAGAAGATGCCGAACCCGAGGCCACAATCGAAGATGATAGAATTGACGTTCCACAACCCGACTATAATGAGGTGCGAATAGCAATATCCCGATTGAAAAACAATAAAGCAGCTGGCGCTGATGGTTTGCCTGCTGAGCTATTCAAACACGGAGGCGAGGAGCAGGTAAGGCGCATGCATCAGCTTCTATGCAGAATTTGGTCGGATGAATGCATGCCTGAAGATTGGAATCTAAGTGTTCTCTGCCCAATCCACAAGAAGGGCGATCCTGAAAACTGCGCCAACTATCGCGGAATCAGCCTTTTGAATATCGCATATAAGGTCCTATCAAGCGTATTGTGCGAAAGACTGAAGCCTGATGTGAACAGACTGATTGGACCTTATCAGTGTGGCTTCAGACCTGGTAAATCTACCATCGACCAGATTTTTACAATACGCCAAATCTTGGAAAAAACCAGTGAAAAAAGAATCGACACCATTCGCGCCTTGCCAACCAAGCCACTGTTGGCAGCAATAATTTCGAAATAGTAAAGGACTTCGTTTACCTGGGAACCAGCATTAATACCAACAATAGTGTTAGCCTAGAAATCCGACGAAGAATCACTCTTGCAAACAAATGCTACTTCGGACTGAGTAGGCAATTGAAAAGTAAAGTCCTCTCTCGACGAACGAAAATAACACTCTACAAGTCACTCATCGCACCCGTCCTGCTATATGGTGCAGAAGCGTGGACACTAACAACATCTGATGAGGCGGCTCTGGGAGTATTCGAGAGAAAGGTTCTTCGAAAGATTTGTGGACCTCTACGCGTTGGCGACGGCGAGTACCGAAGAAGATTTAATGATGAGCTGTATGAACTTTACGCAGACGCCGACATAGTTCAGCGAATTAAAACACAGCGGCTTCGCTGGCTAGGCCACGTAGTGCGAATGAGCGAAGATGCTCCAGCCCAGAAGGTATTCTTATCGGCACCCGCCGGTGGAAGCAGAGGAAGAGGGAGACCACCACTCCGATGGAAGGACCAAGTGGAGACCGATTTGCGATCCCGCGGTGTTTCCAATTGGAGCCAGTTGGCACAACGAAGAAACGACTGGCGAGCTATGTTGGACGGTCAAAATCGCCCAGGCGGTTAGATGACCATTTAAAGAAGAAGAAGAAGAGCGCCTTGCAACAAAGCATGGATCGATTATGCTTTTAATGGCGAAAGATAACTTTTCCTTCACGACTTTTTCAAAAAGTTTGAAACAGGTCGACAACTTAGATATTGGCCTGTAATTAGTTACTTCATTTTTATTGCCTGACTTGAAGATTGGAGTGATAGATACCAATTTCCATATTACTCTGGGACTAAATTTAAAACCAAATTGAATCAATCAATTATAATACAAATAAAAACCATTCAGCCATTTATTGCTTTGTGGACCATTTGGCGCCCCTTTGTGACTAGCGCCAGGGTCATGATAACACCCCATACATCCCCCTCACTACGCCACTGCCTCGGGCATATTCTAAACTCCTAACCCGCCCTGTGGCAACACTTGTTTAATCCTGCGGAATCTCGATCTTTCGTTTCTGAACTTCACAGAAGCCTGCAAATTACTCTTACTATTTGGCGGCCCTTATAAAACAGGGAGTCCTTAAAATCGTGGTGGTGGCTCTGTGCATTTTAGAAACCCATCTTGATGACCGGCTAGAGGGAGGTTGGCTACAGTGAGGGAGTAGCACTGTCTCTAATGTCTTGATTACTTGGGGATCACCCTTGTCTGCTTCGGGAATTACAAAGGTGGTCGTGACAAATGAAACATTGTTTAGATAAGATGTTTAGCATCAGCATGGATGTGCCTTCGGTCCTATAGATTTCGAGCTTTTCAACTTCTGGATTAGCTCCTCAACATTGGTGGTTTTTAGGCTTGTGAGCCTGTTTTATGTCTTCCTCTGTCACCCGAAGTATGTAGTACTTATTGTCAGCAAAAAACCCCGGCTATAGAAATTTTGTCAGATTTGGCAGAGATTTGACTGTGAATAATTCGCCAACACTAGCAGAGTAGTTGCAGGGCCTTAGGTGGTCCTCCCATTTGGCTATTTTATTCTGATCTAAAACTCGTTTTTGTTTTGAGATCCCTTATTTGAATGCCCCTAAGTCGAAATGCCTCACAAAATCAAGTTCTCTGGATAGGGCCTCTGCTTCGGCGGGGACATTCGGACCAATAAGATTTACTAAAATTGATATAGATGAGATTTCCTGAGGTGATATATTCGTCAACATTATAATAGGTAAATTATCCGATGTTGGGGTTAGCATTAGTCACCAGTCAACGCATTTTATTAGAGTGACCATGCCGAATGGCCAATCGTTTGATTTCTCTGCCAGCTCCAGTGCCCTACTATCGGGTGGGAGGCTTGAGTGCCAAAAGTCTTGATAAAGTCTCCAAGGATTAAACGATCCTCAGCCCTGATTAATACACTGATGCCAGGGCCGTAGTCTGCCGGATCCTTTGTGACAGGATATGTATAAATTAATTACTACATCCGTTTCATAAAATCCGTTATCTTAATGTCAGTTGCAGTCAGGTCGTCAACCTGGGGGTTGTTGTTGTTGTGGTAGCGATAAATTAACCTGCCTAAATATCACCTCCCTTACCCAACATTGTCATCAAGCGCTTCTAACGGGGGACCCAGAAACCTCGCGGCTTCAACAGAGTTGGACCAAAGTGATACTGCTGTTAGAAGAGTAGGCTCAGTTGAGCAGATGAACAGATGGTTAGTGTCATGGGGAGACATGCCGGGCAGACATTTGGCATGTCAGGGCTCAGTCTGGATAGGTAAGAGTTTAACCTGTTACAGTATCCAGAACGAAGTTGGGCCAAGGGTCATGTCTGCCTAGACAGTTCGCGTTCCTCTTCGGTAACAGGTGGAGGTTGTCCATGTATAACGGCGTTCACTGAACGAGAGCTGACAAAGCAGTTTATGGACTCTGTGTGGCTGAGTTTGAGGGTCGAAGCACCTTAGGATCAAACAGCGAAAAAATTGGTGTCGGATTTTCGTTGAGCAGGCTCCTGTTCGGACGCTGCGGTTTGTAGCAGTTGAACAGAAATTGCCTGGGCAGCATTTCACTATGCTCTTTAACGCCGAGCATTTTTGCCTCGCTATGATGGTGGTGTTGAGGAGACATAAGGAGACATCCCGTGGCAGTTCTGAGTGCGGTGTTTGGACAGGCCTGCAACCTCCTCCAGTGTATGTCTGCTAGCCCCTGCGACCATATAGGCGCCGTGTAGCTCAGAACCGGCTGGCCATTTGCCTTGTACGTTGCCAGTAACATTTCTTTATCTTTTCCCCCAGGTGCTGCCAGCTACTTGAGAATTTTGTTGCGGCTTTGTACTTTGGTGGCAATCGCGGCTACGTGAGCACCGTAGTTGAACATGTTATCACACTGAGATTTTGGGATGTGTGATAGTCGGAGTTTAATGCCGTCGACGTAGACGTCTAATTCCATGTTCACCTGCGCTGTCCACGTCGTAAATAGGTGGGCGGGGACTTGGTCGGTGACAATGTCAGATCTCGTTCAGCGAAAAAGCCGGACAAGAATGGGAGGTAAGAGTTTATTCTTGAACGCAGTTCGTCTACGGAGGGGCCCGTCGCCAGGATCGTGCCGTCATTGGCGTAGGAAACGGTCGAGACACCCTCTGGTGGGGATGAGAGCCTCGGTATGTAGTAATTAAAAAAACCTGGGATAGGACACCACCCTGTGGCACCCCTTGTTTAATTATAGGTGGTTTTGATCGTTCGCCTCTGAATTCAACGGATGACTGCCGACCACTCAGATAATTGGCGCTCCAACGCTTTAGACGGGGGAATAGTAAAGTCTTCCAGGTCGTTAATGAGTTGCGCATGGTTGACCGTATCGATGGCTTTCGACAGGTCAAGAGCAACCAGCACAGTTCTGTCATTGGGGCGAAGTTGGTTGAGATGGACACCTATCTGAGTGGTAATGGCGTTAAGCGCGGTGGTCTTGATATGCATTTTACGAAATCCACTCTGATGTTCGGCGAGTTGTTGTTGTTGTTGTTATTGACATGTTCGGCGAGTCGCAGGTTAGCGGTGTAGTAAGGGAGCAGTACTGTCTCCAAGGTCTCCACTATTGGCGAGAGGAGCGATATCGGTCGATAAGACTCCCCCTCGTTAGCTGGCTTGCCAGGTTCTAGTAGTGGCACCACCTTAGCCTGTATCCATTTTCCTAGAATGACAAAGGTGGTCAAGGACAAATTGACGACAGTTGTGAGGTACCTTACTCCCTTATCGCCGAGATGTTTTAACATGAGCATGGATATACCGTCTGGGCCGATCGATTTCGAGCCTTTAGACCCCCATATGGCCTTCTGAACCTCTGTGGTGGTGATGGCAATGGGCGCTTGACTATTTTAACGTTTGTGCGCTACCCTGGTGGCTCGTCTAATTTCCTTGTCAACCGGAGGATGCAGTAAAAATTGCCGGCAAAATGCGCTCCTGCATCTCTTCGGTTTCGACTGTACCTTATCACCAAAGGCGATGGATACATTGTCAGGGCCGCTGCCTCTGCAGGGAAATACGGATGTACCTCCTTGATTATACCTGACAGAATGTATTGATTTGGGGCTGAAGCTATGCCCATGCGAAACGCTTTTTCCCCTTCTCGGACGTCAGACGGGATGGAAAGAGCAGCGAAGGTGCTCTCAGTGAAGCTAAGAAAACTAGCCCAGTCAGCTTTGCTGAAATTAGTGAAAGTGCGATTTTCAGAGGTGACAAAGTTGGAGGGGCGATCGATTGAGAGGACTATCGGTAAATGATATGATGGAAGAGTTAGCATCGGTCGCCAGTCAACGCAGTTTATGACCCCGCGCTGCCAATGTTAAGGTCTGGCGAGTTTGAACAATTTACCGCGACTCTCGTGGGGGCATCCCCGTTCACAGTGCAGAACGTCGAAAAATCTATTTGTTCAGTCAGTCCCTCTCCCCTACCATCGACCTGTAGGCTCGAGTGCCAGAGGCCATGGTTAAAGTCTCCGAGGATTACACGATTATCGCCTCTGAGTAGCGCACGTATGTCAGGGCGGTATTCCCTCGGACAGCAGGTGACAGGGGGTTCATAAATGTTAATTATTTCGAGATCGACATCGCCTGACCGGACAACCATACCTTATCGTTCTAAGGTGTTATCTCTGGCGTCGACATCAGGGGGGTTACTCTGTATCACGATGCGAAAGAAAAATGTTTCGCATTTGCTCTAATGACACTCGGCTATCGCAACCTGAAATTGAGATTTTCGCATTTGCATTTTCCCTTTCGCATTAAATTTTTCCCTCTCTACTCCCTGCACTCTGTATCGCGAAAGCAAATGTCAAATGCTTTAAAAATTTGAATATTCTTCGCTACATCGAAAAGCAGTCGCACCGCCAAAAATGTGAGTTTTTTACAATAAATATGTGATTTTTATGTACATACTAAGAATTATTGTACAATTCTTGTTGAATTTATGAAAGCACGTCCCGATTTATCCAAAGGATTATTAAAAGCTTCAACAAATTTATGGAAAAATCCGCTTTCGGATTGTTGATACCGATGTAAAAGCGCGTCGTTTGATACTTCTCCTGACATTTTTGGACGTGTTTTAGCAGTTGTCTCCCAAAGGAAACAGTTACCGTTGAGAAAAGTTAGACGGAGCTTTTTGCATGGTTTCTAAAAGGTATTAATATTCACGGCTCTAGGGGATACTAAGAGTCTCCTACAATAATTTTTAATAATTAAACAAATTTTATCAATTATTATTTCATTTTTTTCTCTACAAAAACTTGAAATTTCTAAATAAAAGTAAACGCCAGATTTTTCTTTCTATGTTTTTTCTCTCACATTCGTTGATATTTCTAACAGTAATGCCTACCCCAACATGAAAAGAACCGAAAGCTAAAGTAGGGAACATTGTTCGCAATCCGAAAGCAATACAGAGTGTCACTTGGTTATAGAATCGCATTTGATTTTCGCATCGCATTGGCTTTCGTATCGCGATACAGAGTAACCCCAGGCTCAAATAGAGGTTATGGCACAGATTGATGAGTGATAAAAGCAAGGCCGCCCCCAAGTCCTCTCGCACGGTCACGCCGATGGATGTTGCAGCCGTCACAGGTCCGAAGATCTGATCGGGCACCGAGCAATAATCTTGATATTTTGCCGCTTCATGAAGTTCACTATTTCACTAACCTTGCCGGTTAGGCCGGACCATCCGAAGGAGGCGAATCGGTCGACGTTTTAGGTGGTGTAGCTCGACAACATGGCGCAACGTTCGTATCAGTCCATAAATGCCTTTTACCAAGTTGAGAACATATAAGCAGGTGACATAGGCCAAGGCAAGAGTTGCATTTGACTGATGTCGCAGGTGTATATTCACGTGCCATACTAAAACTAGCACCAGAATTTTTGTGTCTGACGAAAACTATCACCTTCAATTTATGTCTGACGAAAAGTAACAATTTCGTTTTATTGCGGACGAAAACTAGCACTTTCATCTTCTGAATGACGAAAACTAACACTTAAATTAAGTTTGTTACTTTTTTAAAGGGTGTTGGCTCGGTAACAAAAAAAAATAGGAATTCGATATGTAGATAAATGTAGATAAATATTGAGTTAAATTCAAAGTTGGCATTCCAATTTCATTGTTCTTGCAGGTAAATACAGCTTGAGCGTTTTTGTGAACGAATCACGAACATGTGCTTACCGAAAATGTGCCCTGCAAAAACAGGACGGGTAAAATGATTAGTCAATTTACCCGGAGCCATACCGAAAGTTTCAGTATTTCTCCCATCACATTTTTAAAAGCATCGGTAGATTTTTTGACTGTTTCTATTCTCACGTTCCTGAATGTGAAATTTTACATTTAGCTCACACCGTCACAGCTACTAGTCATGTGAATAGTCATATAACTTAATTTTTTTAATTGGAATTTACGACTTCTGTGACCGACATATGATGGGAAGAATTACCGAAATTTTACCGACATGAATATGGCCATTTTACTATTATATTGACGCCCACTTTATATTGATTTTAGAAGCATACTTACGAAAATTCTACCAGTATGTGGACCGTCATTTTACCAGTATTTCGACCGTAATTTTACCTGTATAATGACAGCAATTTTACTGTCAAACTATTGTCATTTTATTGAAAGGTTTACCTATCCCAATTTGTAATAAAACACATAATTTTATATAACGCATATTTTATTACAATGTTTATAAATATGATAATTCAACTCAAAAACAAACATTAATTCGTTTTTTTAAAAAGGCAGTATCTTGATATTAAATTATTCTATTAATTGTATCTTTTTAGTATTTAATTATGTTTATATTGTATATTTTATTATATAGTATTTTATATATATAATAGTTTTTTATTATATTTACATTTGTTTTATTTTATCTTTTTAGTATTTTATTATATTTATTTAAAAAGGCACTTAAGTAACTAAAACTTAAAAATCAACACCAATTTAGTATTTTAACCCATTAGCGCCTACTGTCCCCACACGAGGACACCTCTTCAAATAGCGATATCTATCTAAAACATCGAAAACTGACAATGTTACTACAATTATGGCATACAGATGGCACAAGGAGTATATGTAAACAGAAACATATGTTGTTTGTGTCTAAAGCCTGATTTCATGCGCTTCGAAGTTAGACATTTCGTGTTGAAAAAAAAAACAAAAAGGATTAAGCAGGTATAGTTTTATAGTTATGTTCCTACTTGGGGACAATGGGCATAACCATAAAATTAATTTTTTGTGCATGATAAAAGCATAAATATGGCACATCGTAAAGGGTTTAAGGGTCAAAACGACTTTTTAAAACTACAATAGGCCGTCGATTGGATAATGGAGAACGAAGAAGATGATTCCCAATATAATATATTAGTCATCCCTCCTGACCCTGCCGTTGTAAGTGATGAAGAGGAAGTAAATGAAGATGACTTGGTGTGCACTACCATGCCGAATGATGTGACTGGAAGAATTGAGGTAGTTCCACGTCGTCAAGACGACTCCGATTGGGATGAAAGTGATGATGAACCACTTGCACGCTTCGCAAAGGGGTGGATCAAGGTAATTTCGGCGAACCTGTTTGGAGACGGGTTGCACCGAATTATAGCATGAAATACCCCTCCACTTATGTGGTTCAAAAACGAGCACATAACTTTGCTAATACAATAAGTGATCGGACCCCCACGGATTTGTTTGAGCAGATTATTGACATCGATGTTCTAGCAATGATTGTTGAAAACAGCGTTATGTACACCAGTCAAAATAACAGACACAATTTTGTCTTAAGCACCGAAGGACTAAAAAGATTTTTGGGAATTTTGCTGTTAAGTGGTTATCACCAACTTCCTACGGAGCGGACTTTTTGGAGTTTAGATGACGATCTTCGCGTTCCGATGGTTGCAAATGCAATGAGTCGACATAGGCTCTTAGAAATCAAAAGAAACATGCACTTCGTTGACAACAGTCTAGCCACTTGCTCAACTGATAAAATGTTCAAGGTAAGACCTCTAAGTAATCTCATTCAGAGAAATTCTAGCCAATGGGGAGTTCTTCACGGAATACTTTATGTGGATGGGTCCATGATTAACAACTTCGGCCGAAATCCAGCAAAACAGTTTATAATGGGGAAACCGGTTAGATTTGGTTATCGGAATTGGGCAGCAATAAGTGGGGATGGATATTGTTTTGGTTTTGACGTGTACGGTAAGTCTGCAGAGGTGACTAAAGATCCGCTTGGTGAACGGGCAGTCAAGTCGTTACTAGAAAAATTACCTATAGTACCAACGGAACATATCGTATGTTTTGATAATTTTTTTTACCAACTATCACCTGTTTGCGATGGCACAATACGAGATAATAGAACAAAAAGGTGTCCACTAATATCCATAAAAGATATGATGAAAACAAGTTCTAGAGCAGAATATGATTATCGCTTTGACAAAAATAACGAGATTACAATGGTACGATGGAAGGACAATAATGTGGTCACAATGGGAACTAATTTTGATTACATAGAGCCCTTAGGAAAAGTACGACGTTGGTGTAATATTCGAAAGGAAAAGGCGAGTTTCGATATACCCAGACTGTTTATAAATTATAACCAAGGCATGGGAGGAGTGGACCAAATGGATCAATCTATTAGCCTATATAGGGTGTCCATTAGAGGAAAAAAGTGGTGGTGGCCAATTTTCACGCTCGTCCTTCATCCTCAGTAGTTGGTGCAACGGTCACAATCCTGAACACTTAACAAACCAACTGCGGTGTGTAATTTGTCACGCTAAGTGCCGCTGGAGATGTCCATTGTGCACAAAAACGCTTTGCGTTGAACGCAAGTACTTTTCTCAGTTTCATACTTAAACTGCCCATTGCCCCCAAGTGAGGACACCCCACGGCGGCCGCCGTGGTGTGAAGGTAGTGTTGCCGGCCTACCACACCGAAGGTCCATGGTTCGAGCCCTGGTACAGTTAACATCAAAAGTGATTTGAAAAAAGTTTTTCAAAACGGGGTCGCCCCTCGGCAGTGGTTTGGCAAACTCTCCGAGTGTATTTCTGCCATGACAGGCTTCTCAGCAAAAATTCGTGGGTCCTTTAAGTACATATAAATACGATATATCTAAAGCAAAGTTGTATTTTATTTGTGAATAATTGAGCAACAAAAAGTTCGGTCGAATAAAAAATACTTACGACAGCTTCCTCGTATGTATGGTCTTCGAGCTTTCGCTCCAAATCATATGCCGCAGCAAGAGACGAAGTGGAAAAATGTCAGCCAGCTCATTACGAATCTCATCGCCACTTTCTCCACTTACGGCTTTGTGGTGTGCCAATATCTCCGGATTTTTGATGATCTAAAAAGATACAGTACATAAACATATGAATTACTATCACTTAGGTAAAAAAGTAAAATACATACGTTTTCCTCAATTTTTGCAAATCGGGTTTCGAGCTCACATTGCTTGCTGAAAATGGATTGTAACATATCCATTACATCTGTAATAATGTAAGTGCAATTAGATTTTAATTAGATTCGAATACTTTATCTAATCTTTCTTATGTTACCTTTGCTATTATTGACCAAAGGTGAACAATCCCCCGTATCTTCTGTTTGTTCAGCCGCGTTAAAATTAGATGCCAGCTTGACCCTCTTTCTTATAGGCAAGGGCGTGTTGGATGATGAGCTGCTTGTGTTAAAGAATCTTGATGTAGAAGGCCTTGAACTACCAAAATTTATTTTCTTGATCGCATCCTTCTCCGTTCTTTTCCACGAGGTATGAAATAAGAATAAAACATTAATTATCAAAGAAAAATCATGAAAGAGGTGGTGAAGGATAGGAATTAATATAAAATTATTTTCAAACGAAACCGCAAAATATTTGTACTGAATTTTTTTTTTTAAATTAATTTTTGATTACTAAAATATCAAGAAAAGGGAAGGATTCAAGAGGTTCACTTAAATAATTTCTTGTTTCTGTGAAACTGTATCCAAATAATATCTGTTCTCTTGACTCTAAGCACAAATCGACAACTTTGAAAGGTCCTGTAGTTTGACTAAAACAAAACTAGTCTTTCTCTTTTTTATGACTGATGGAAAACTGCCCAAATATGTGTTTATTTTTTTTCTGGCAAACGGTTTCTTTCCCCAAATCTAAAAAAAGTTATTGTAAAATATTTGTTGGACTTCTTATAACTTTTTTAATACGTTGCATAAAGTTTTCAAATTTGTAGGCAATCAGGTAAATGGAGAAGGCCGTGTACTTTAAAACTTATCAAATGATCTCCATATATATTCCCAAACAAATTAACAAATTCTTGTAATAATTCCTTAACAACATTGATTTCACTTTTGTAGGGCCTTTCACAAGAGAGAATACGTATACTGGCATGCAATAAAATAAAATGATAAAATAAATCGTGGTCAATGCAATTTATTAAAACGAATATCCCCGCATACAACAAAAATTGTCTATACTCTATATTCCCGATATCATCTAAATTTCTACACACTCTTCCGAAATCAGATGGTACCCAATTTGAAACGAAATTAAATTTGTCCTTCATTTGGGAAATATTTCTTTTTTTAAGAATAAGATGAAAGAGTTTCTTAGCCAAAGTCCACGAGGTGCATTGGGTCTAACGGAAATTGGGAAACCATTCCAAAATTTGTTGTTTCGAGAATATTTTCCTGTTGCTAAAATTTTATGTTGTGATGGCTATTTCTAAAAGAACTGTCTATTCTTATGTCGCAAACTTGCCTCGAGAATCACACTATTTTGCTCTGATATGTGCCAATTTGAACACATCTTGGGCATCCGTTTTTACCATTGTGACTTTGAATACTAGTTACAAAAGCACGAGCAGGCGAATCGCATGTAAAAGTACGAATATCAAATCTTTTTAATGTGGTATTCAACAAACCAACTTTTAAGCCATTTTATCTTAAGTAAATGACTTCTTCACAAAAATCTTTCATAGAATCATTTACGTTATCTGGCTTTTGTTTTCCTGAAAAGCAGGCAATAGTAAAAGGATTTTCATTTGGAAATCCAACAATTGAACCCAAAATAGGCCAAGCAAAACTTTTTCTTTAAAACACTAAATGTATCTCTCTCAAAATTCTTTTGAATGTCAATATACTCGTACATACACTCTCCAGAAACTCTTTGAATTTGCGCTCTATTCTCATTATTTTCTAGAAGAGTTTGTGGGCATAAAGGAAAATCATTTACTCCTGTTTAAGCGACATAAGCTATAACGATTTACTTCGTCTATTTTATTTGTGCTGCACTCTCTTGTAATTCGCAAGCAGCTTATAAAATATCCCAAATATATAGTTTATGTTTTGTAATCCCAAAGCGGGGTTTTTCACAACGAAAATGAGGAAGCCAATCCCGCGCAATGCCTCAGAGCCAACAGTGCTCGCCCCCAATTAATACATACATGGTGTAACAGGTGCACCGCACCCCGTTCTATATAGAAAAAATAATTTGAATACATAAAATAATAATAAATAAACATAGAAAAGGGCTCCCTATACTAAACATGTGCTCCGCACACCCCCTTTTCCTCTCCAAACCAATAATATTATATAAATAATAAAATAAAATAAAAAAATAACTCAAAAAAACGACTCGACCTCCATAAAGCTTAGACATGGTCCTTCGAACCGGCGACTTATGAATATCACTAGACGACTAAGCCGTCTAGGGGGACGAGAATGTTTAAGCGATACAAGCTATAACGATTTACTTTGTCTATTTTATTTGCGCTGCACTCTCTTGTAATTCGCAAGCAGCTTATAAAATATCCCAAATATATAGTTTATGTTTTGTAATCCCAAAGCGGGGTTTTTCACAACGAAAATGAGGAAGCCAATCCCGCGCAATGCCTCAGAGCCAACAGTGCTCGCCCCCAATTAATACATACAAGGTGTAACAGGTGCCCCGCAGCCCCGTTCTACATAGAACAAATAATTTAAATAAATAAAATAATTCAATAAATACTAGAAAAGGGCTCCCTATATTAAACATGTGCTCCGCACACCCCCTTTTCCTCTCTAACCCAATAATATTATATAAATAATAAAATAAAATAAAAAATAGCTCAAAAAAACTACTCGCCCTCCATAATTGCCAAAATAATTTTTTTAAATGCCAAAAGTAAACTAGCAAGCAACGTTTGCGGAACACTATTTTCAATTGCCCAACATTTCAATAAGTTGCGTTTGAATTCTGCTGATATTTTCCGATCGAGAATCGGGGTCAGAAAATGAAATTTCCGCATCAGAGAATGGAACTTCCACGTCAGAAAATGGTTACTCCACAGTTACATTGCTAGTATTTGCATTGGAATCAAGGTTGCCCCAGTCTACGTTTGCAAATTGGGACAGCCTTTTATATTTCTGAGCATCCCTTTCACAATTTTCAATTCTTAAAATACAGTACTTACTTGCAAATTGTTGATCGACACGGTTACCTCTGATTTTGTTGTATCCAGTGAAATTTCACCTAGGAAATAAAATCCATGGATTAGATAAATGCACAAAATTTCATTGATGTATCTATGACCTATGTGAGGAGGGATTTAGCCCGGAGCACCTTGTTTTGTGCAGCCAACTTTTACATTCGATACATTGGACGGAGTGTGAACGTTTAACGTAAATTTTCTCCAGCAAACGCAGCCGGAGAAAGAGAGTTTTGAGCAGCCCTGCAGCAAGGAGCTGCTCGAAAGATGACAATATTAAGAGGAAAGGTGTTTCAGCAAATAATTAGGGTCAGGTCATTGTGTTTTGTAAACTTTACTTTTTAGCGGGAAGCTCATAAATTCAGTTTTGCAGACGCCCCCAATAGAGTGACAGGAAACTGGCACAGATCGAAGGGCATTTCCATCATAAGCGCACGGCTAATCAAAAGCGTCGACTACTCCTCTCTCGCTTTGGTATAGAATATCCTATAGAGTAATCTGTTGGCAGGCTTTTCAATGTATTCTCACATAGTTGCTCCATAGAGTATTCAGAAGCAACGTAAAGGGTACTCCGAGAATGATTAGGTGATCCAATCAGCAGACATCACCATGTAAATTGGACCACCTTTTTTTATATGAATGAGGTTAAGTGTTGGAGTACTCTGATACTCCATCCTTTTTTTTTCAGGGACCCTCCGCACATAAACAAATATGTTTCTTTTTGACACATACGCATTAATTATAGTACCCTTCCTACTTATTATTTTTCACTTTTATATTTACTTAAATTTGATTAATGACCTTTCACATTTCCATACTTAGCCCTAAAATAGTCGCGCTTAAGTATCTTTTTGCTGACCAACTTTTCAGGTTTGCGTATAAAGCGAAGAATGCCGAAGTGGCAATCGTGCTCGTGCTGAAGTCACAGTAAAAAATGTATACTCCAAAAAAATGAAAATTCTTTCGCAATTAATTAGCAGCCAACTTCAGTCGTTTTTTACCGGAAAGTCTCTTAAAAAAATTATTATGTAAAATTTACAACTTTTTTCGCCAACCTTTTGCCGCTAAAGTAAGGGACGTACAACAACAGCAGCCCTACCAACCCTATCTACTTTTCGTGAATTTCCTATCGAATTTCCATCTCTATTTTTTTCTCCTCCATACCAACACCAACACATATTTATGGAATATCTTTCCCAAGCAAAAGTCGTTCTCCTTTTTCTCTATTGCTTTTCCTATGAGTGTGAATGAAATAGTACGATTTTAATAATTGAAAACAAAATCATAACAAAGGGAAATTATTCAGCTGTTTTCATAAATTAAATTTTCTGTCAAAATCAAAATAAATTTTTTCTAGGGTTTTGGTCAAAAATTAAAATTTCTTTGAAAAAGAAGGTAAGTACTATAATTTTAAGCCTTTTCTAATAATAGTATTAATATTTATAATACATTCTATGTTTCCGCTGGGCGCAACTTTGGTTTCAATTGCAGTTGAAAGATTAGTGCCAAAATTCAACAGTACGGAGAGGAATGTGGCCACAAAATTTTGAAGTGCCATGGCGGTGTGGACATCACTCCTAGGTCACGCTCTCACGGCCACCTATCTTAATCTGGCGGCACTCAGATATGTATATTCACGTATATTTAATATTAATTATTAATAATATTATTTATTAGCCGTGATGTCAGTTTACCAGTGTGACCAGGTTAGCCTTTTCGAGGCTAAATTTACCTTTTTTTTGTCATTTAGCCTCATAAGTTTGCTTTTAGCTTCGTGGCTTTTTTCTAGCCTTTTTTTTTTACTCCAAACCTTTTCTGGTCCCAATACCACATTTTTCATACAAATTCGAGGAATATATAAAATTAAAATTGAATGAAGGTAGTATTGATGACGAAATACAGAAAATTATTCGTAAAAATTGTCAATTATTTTTAATGGAGTTGATCACCCAATTGGGACATCGCCTACCTGCTAATATGAACTCTACAAAAAAAAAATTTTTTTTCAGTTGATAATTCTTTGCAAGTTACAAAGCCGGATGTATTTTCTCACTTTCAAGAAGATAAGTCTAGGTATTCTCCAAGTCCAGTAGCATTGATTGAGCTTCCGTGGCGAAAGCTAATAATAATAGAATTTTGGGCGAAAGTCCGAGGTCATACAAATTCATTAAACGAACCCCCTTTTTTATAACTGGTCGCATTCGTATCTAGCTTTTTGGTATTACCTTTCAGTAATAGGGAGGTTAAAAGCATTTTTAGTGCCATGAACATTTTAAAAACTAAGTTAAGGAATAGATTAAAAATTAAAATGCTTAACTCGCTGCTTAATATTAGATGTTCGTTAAAAAGCTTAACCCAATGTTGCACTGATTTTGAAATTACTGATGATCTCACATCTATGATAAATGCCAAAACTTTGTACGCAGACTCAAGCTCTTCTGATACATCAGACGAAGAAAATATTATAAAATTAATTAGGTTGTAGTGATTTTTCTATAGTATGTATTTCTTTGAAAAAATTCCTAGTCAAAAAAAGTGTACCTGATATGTGTTGAAACATGAATAGTTCCTTTAAGTTACGTCAACAGCTTTATATACAAATAGTTTAAACTAAAATAAAAAGTTTGAAATGGATTTTGTAAGAAAATTTCTGACTTTTTTTAGCTTCTTTTTTTCTTAATTTTAGCCTTTTCTAACTTTTTTTTTTTTGCCGATTCAGCCTCTTTTTTTTTCTATCACCTGGTCACACTGCCGTTTACATCGATTCATGTTTGTTGACGGTCAATTAAAGCACATGTGTTCAGTTTTTTCTGCCGAAAAAATCAGTGGAAGTGGGAGCATAGCCTGAACGTCAAAGAGAGGTGAGCTAGACGATGGTAACCTAGGACGAAAGCTACTCCGCAGTCTGAAGTTTTATGTGGCCTATATAACCTATCATGTTATTTGGCGAAAAAGCGGCCATGTTTATTTTAGGTAATTTTTTATAAATATTTTCTAAGTTAAACGAATTTATTTGTAAATATTTTATATATTCAATAATATACGTTAATTGAATAAAAAGTTTTTCGAAGTTTATTGGAAAAATTTTTGGTATTTGAAAAGTTGTTTGGATATACCGGTTTACAGGGTGGCGACCCTGGCATTGCGTAACAGTATGCCGTGCTGTCAGGTTTGTTTTGCGAAAGTTTTTAGTCAAAGGACTGCAGATATGTTTTTTCTTACGGCGTTTCTGAATGAGTGCAAGGGCGATGCGTAATCACATGTACACGCCATGAGAAAGGGGAAAGTGGATAATATCCGCACGCCATTTGTGGATAGCGCTACCTATGTTTTATCCGCGTATGGTTGGTAGGGGGTTTTGTATAAGTGAAATGACTAATATTTGTACATGCATGTGTGTTTAACATTACTAATTTTATATTATAGCTCAATCCGAAAAATTGGAACAACACTTAGAAGAGCTTAGTGACCAGATACGAGAAACACATATCTACGTGCATGCTTTTAATTGGGCAGTTGAACGTACCAATACCTCAACAGTATATAATGAGATAAAGGAGCATCAAATTGGCACAGCAATTAACTATGAATGGATTTCCAAAGTAGCGCCTTCAAGTTCTATACCACCGACAATCTGTGATATTATACCAAATGAAATAAATGTTGATGTAAGCAATGATGAAGGTGCCTCTGTAGAACTTTTGTCTTCTGCTGGAAGCAAAGTTAGTGGTTTTCCTATTATTACTGTTAATTGCAGTGAATTTGATATTGAAAGGCAATCAACACGGTATATTGGATATAAGTGAATAATGAGGGTTGTTTTAATATGCAAAGACATCATCAAACAGTATTATAGAATTGTATATATTACCTAAATTATTACTTTTATTATTTGAAATATAATATAGTTCTTAGATATTCATTTATATTAATTTTAAAAGATATTATTTAAATTTCAACGTTTTGCAGTATTTTGTTGCAATTTTTTCCTATTTTACATTTACATGAATATTAGAACAGATTTAATTAGTAGTACCCAATTTTTTATACATACCTCTTACAATGTCTGTCGGAAGAGTTGGGAGGGACATTCAATACCACATAAATATTAATTATAGTGGAATCGGCACACCGTTTGTACCAAAAAGACTTGCACTCTTCTCGCAAAACATCCACCGCATACCGTTGTAAGCATGTTAATACTTTGATTTTTTTTGATCAAAATTTTTATATTTTGGTTATATTGTAGTAATTAAAATTAGTTTATACCCAATCAATATAATTTTTATTATTTCATATTTGCCTGATATGGAAAACACTTGAAATTTTTTTTCTCGCAAACATTAAAACGAAATAAGAAAATATAACGCCCGAGAAACAAAACACAAAATTTTTGCAGCGGATATTCGTCTGCGAAATTACAAATCTAAAACGTGCATAACAGTATTTCTATTTTCGTTGGCAACAAAATTTTCTTATTTCTACAAGTTTTACTTTAGTCCTTTATGCGATTGTAAAATTGTCTTGTTAATAATATATGTTTTCAAATAGAAATTTACTAGCTCTCGAATGAGTGACAATTTTAAGTGTTAGTGAAATTGTAAATGTTTTTTAAATTCTATTTTTTTATTAATTATACACATTATATTATATATAAATTTGATGAACTTTTTCGTCTTACAAACAGTCGAGTTACTATTTTTATTTAAAAAAACTTTTGTTAGCAAATCTTCTACTGAATCCGAGCTTCACTACTTAGCCATAAGAAATCCATCTTTCCTTTTTTTATTTGCTCATGGTTTGACTTTTTGTTTTGTTTATATTTAAATATATATGGATGACGCATTAATGTAATACTAGTATACATTCATATAATAAGTTCCTAACATCGCAGCCCAAAAATATAAAAAACTCATGTTTTTTTTAACATAAAAAACTCTTTTTTTTGGTCATTATACTCCATTTTTGACTAGCAATTCGATTTTACGTATACTAGTCAAAAAACAAAAAATCGATTTTATTGTCACAGCCTAGTGTAGACCACCTTGCTTTGATTTGAATTTAAAAAGCAATTGCCAGCATATTGTAATATCAATATAAAAAATAATAAATAATAAATATTTGGCGCGATATACCTCCGTGGATATTAAGGCAAGAGCCTTACAAATTGGTGGGACCTACTGTTTTTAGGCGACTCCGAACGGCATCTGCAAAGCAGATGAATTTTTGCGGAGAAGCCATCCATGGCAGAAATACACTCGAAAAGTTTGCTAAACCACTGCCGAGGTGTGACCACGTTTTGAAAAAAACTTATCAAACCACTTTTGAAGTTTCCTGACCCAGGGCTCGATCCTTGGACCTGCGGTGTGGTAGTCCAGCAACACTACCGCCCCACCACGGCGGCCGCTAATAATACCAACATAGTTATAACGACATATATTATTATTATTAAGATTGTATATACAAATTTGATATCTTTACCTTAAATAATTTCTGAAAAAATACATTACGCGTTCATATTAAATATTCCACATTATTTCTTTATTGAATGTTTTTACAAAATTACCAAAGCTTTCACTAGGGAAATAAAATGCTAGGTGTAAATATTATAGTACGAGAAATCAGTACGATTTATGATTTTCAGCCTTTATGTAGCTACGTTTTATCAGCTCATTTTAATTAAAACTCAATAAATACTGAAAGAATCTACAAGTCACAGAGGAACATAAAATGCTTCCTTTTATTCACTTTTTAGAATTTATTTTAAATAAAAATATTTAGGTTAAAATGAGAAATCGGCTTCTAAAAAGCAGTAGTCTGCAACACTTTTTGTAAAATTCAAATAAATGAAATACACCTGAAAAATTTTATACCCGTAAGTTTTGAAATATAAACTGATTCTTGAAACAATTCGTATGACAAAAAATGTACATTTCAAAGCTCACAATTATAGGGCTCCCCTAGTCTGAATCTGGAACTTACGGAGATAATTTTCTGTTAATACAAATAGAACTTGTGTGAGAGTAAATCAATTTACACCGTATAATAAAAGCCTAGTGATGAATGATGCACTGTGGTTTGTTTGCTTTTTTCTTTTAAATTAACCATGAAAAAGTTTAGTTTGCATTTGATCAGTGGCCTTGAGTTCGTAAATTTAAATAATAAATATATTTGAAGGCTGTAAACAACAAAAATAATTATGAACCATTTTTGTGAAAGCATTTACTTAAACATTCACCACCTTATTTTTAAATTTTAAGTTTTATTTCAGTTGAAGTTTCCAAATTTCGAGCCTTATCATGAAATATATGTAAACTTTTTGAGTGTGAGCTACAAAAAAGTAAGCAGTCAATTGAATTGCAAAAACTAATAATTTAAACATACTTTTTCGAATGTAATGCATACTTTTTTATTTCAACATAAACTGGTGTCTTAATTTTTGTATTCATAATCAGCTGTTTTTTTTTTATTGCTATTTCATGTTATAATAGATATTCATGGCTTTATTTATATAATAATATATATTAGTGCTGACTCATTATATAAGGGGTGTATACAGTTCAAATTATAACTAAAAATTCTTTATAAAATGACTTATAGAAAAAGCTTTATTAAGCAAATACATATTTCGATTCTCTTCTATATGCTAAAGAATATTTCTTTCGGTTTTTCTTTTGAACTGCATACATCCTTTTCGGTCCCAATCAATATAAAAGTACCTGTATGCCAATTTAATTTTGTATTTTATTCGTTAAATCAAATCATTGATTTGAGATTAACTTGACATTTTCTTACTCAATGTAAGGAAGTAAGTATTATTTTAGTTTACTACTTTTAAAGTATATTTTATATTTTTATAATATCTAGCACAAAACAGGCAGCTTTGCTTTTTCCGGAATTTCGGTTAATCACTGTTGCCTCTCAGTGTATTTAAATAGATCATTATAATAGCGGAAACAAGATTTTGTTTTTGAAAAAAAATTTTACTTCAGTTATTATTAACAACCACAATAAAACTTTTTGATTGACTTAAGTTGAAATATTTAGTGAGGTTTTTATTACAGCCAATTTATTGACAAAAGGTACGACAAATTGTGCCTAAGTATAAGGACTCTTGAACGCAATCAATTATCCCGTTAGTCAATTATTCCAACAGCATATCAACATTTGAACTTCCCGTGTAATCAAATAACTGCCATTAGTCCAACAGTGAAAGTGATTAAAATATAAACTTGTTCATTTCAGCGTGTGCTATGGTTATGAAATTCACTATATTCCATACTGTATATTACATGAATATAAGAACATCAGTGGCGTAGCCAGGGGGAGGATTTGGGGGGATTATCCGTTTTAATACTAAGCCTATAAATACTTCAGACCTTCTAAGAATCTCACTAGGCTTCCAAGGCGATTCAACCTGTTTCGAGGCATGCGAACAAATTGGTTCTAGTAGTATTTCGCGGTCTAAATTGTTGAGCTAAAACGATTCGCCCTCATCCTTCACGTCTATAAAAATCCAAGTTCAGAAAATATAGATAGCGGCAAGAATTTTTTACACGTTTTTTTTATAAAAATATAGCCCATCATCTAATTAAGAACATGGAAGACCAAATTTCAAACTTTGTGCAAAACCTAGGAAAGTTGAACCAAGTTTTATGAAAATTCCACAATCTTTAATCAAAATCTTTTAAAAAAAATTTAGACATATTTAGTATTTACATATTTAGTGTTTATAATAAAGTTCCAGTGTGAAGCTGGCGAAAAATAGTACCAATTATGGAAATTTATTGATAAATTGATGGGTCAGTTTTCTTATGCGAAAGAAGCAAAATTTATTATAAACTTTCAACATTTTCTCTATTACTTAGGGCCGTTTTCTAGACTTCATCGATATCATCGATAACGAAAATTTGAGAGACAATGGCTAGAGGCTTCGCCTGTGCCCATTCGTTCATTTGTGCATATGCATTTTCTCACCGTAATATATTTCTTGTCTACTCGTTTATTTCATGGAGTATTCATGATTTATTAAAATTTAAAAATAAATTTCCTGTATTTTTTTAAATTAATTAGTGTGTAATCCATTTTTTTTGTCAAAGTTTATAATGTATAATCTCTTCGTTGTTATATACAGGGTGGCTAATGAAAGCCGCTACCAAAAAAAAATTAAATAACTGTTTTTCTATTTAATGAATCTGGTAAATTTTTTTTTTATTTTGCAGATTGACTTTTACATTTAACAAAAATGGATAACTGGGACACTGAAACAAGAATTTGGATTGTCCGCCGCTATCACGCACTGGAGTCCGTAGTTTCGGTTCAAAGAGAGTATAGGCGCACGTTTGGCGGCAATCCTCCGAGCAGATGGACCATAATAAGACTTGTAAACAATTTTGCCGAGCATGGGACAGTCAACAGAAGACCTTACCATCGAAACCCTTCAGTTCGAACGGAGGAAACAATCGCTGCTGTAGCTGCTGCCATACAAAACAATCCACGTGTTTCGACAAGAAGCTTATCTGCTCAAATGGGTGTAAGCAGCCAGTCATTACAGTCAATCATGCACAAAGATTTGGACTTATTCCCATATAAAATCTAAATGGCCAACAAACTGAACGCTGCAGACTTGCCGATTCGCTTGGAATTTTGCCAGAAGATGGAATTTTGTCGAATATGGAGTGCTTCCAACCCACAGATACTCCATGACACGGAATTGCATCCACTTCGTGTCACAGTGTGGTGTGCAGTTTCATCACGCTGCATTGTCGGACCCTACTTCTTCGAAGAAAACGGTCACACCGTTACGGTTACTGGAGACCGTTACTTGAGCATGTTGAGAGAGTTTTTCTATCCAGAATTACGCCGAATGAGAATTTCTTTCAAGTCTGTGTGGTTTCAGCAAGATGGTGCAGCTCCTCATATAGCCCAACCTGTTATGACAGAATTCCGACGAAAATTTCCCAATAAGCTGATATCCAGAAACTCCACATTCCGTTGGCCACCCAGGTCGCCTGACCTTACTGCACCTGACTTTTTCTTGTGGGGTTATTGCAAACAGGAAGTCTTCAAAGCAAAACCAACAAATTTGAATGAACTAAGGCAATCCATTCGAGAAACAATTTCGGCTATTCCTGTCTCAACTCTCCAAGCAGTAATGAACAACTTTTTGGTAAGATGCCGCACATGCATCGACGAGCAGGGGGGGCATTTAAATTCCATTATTTTTAAAACTAATTAAGCTATATTTAATAAAATTTAATGAGCTTTAACATGAATAAAAGAAAAATGAATTCCATACACTAAAAAAAAATTATTTGAGTTTCTTAATGTAGCAAAATTCATCAGCCACCCTGTATTTTAGTTTATACACATTGAACAAAATTACACGTACATATATTTATATAATGGGCACATATTTATATACCGCCAATGTCGTTAAATCATTTAACCCTTACTTAATTGTATAAAATGAAGAGATAAATAAGATGGGATATTCAACAATTGCAGGCATAATGTAAAGTTACGTAGATAGGTTTTTAACCTCTAGAGTTTTTTTTTACCAGGGAACTCGCATTAACACCAACAATAATGCCAGCCTAGACATCCAACGAAGAAACACTCTTGCAAACAAGTACTATTTCGGTCTGGGTAGGCAGTTGCTAAGTAAAGTCCTCTCTTGAAGAAGGAAAAAAACACTATAAGTCCCTTCTGGTGTCCGTCCTGGTTTGTGGTGCAGAAGATTGGCCAATAACAATATCTGATAAGGTGGCTCTGGGAATATTCGAAAGATTTACAGACCTTACTTGTTGGCAACGGTGAGTAGCGAAGATTTAATGACGAGCTGTATGAGCTATATACAGTCACCTACATTGTTCAACGAATTAAAACCCAGCGGATTTGTGGGCTAGGCCATGGTGTGTGAATCAATGAAGATGCTCCGGCCCAGAAAGTATTCTTTTCGGCACCCGCCGGTGGTAGCAGAGAAAAAGAGAGACTAACACTGATTCCAATTGGCGCCAGTCGGCAGAAAGAACAAACTACTGGCGAGCTATGTTAAGCGGTAAAGCGCTAGTTAAAGAAGAAGAAGAGTTGAAAAGATGCGTAATGTTGTTGAAGTGGAGAGCAAGCTTAACTAAATTTTGGTAATTTTCTTCATCGTGGTTTGTTGAAAAAATCGAAGCGCGACCTCTGAATGTTATGTTGAGTGAATCGAGTATCTATTTCCATTATTATATAATAAATAGATAGAAAACGGAAAACTTGAAATAAACAGCAAGGTTACATGCTTGCAGATTTTGAGTAGATTTGTATCCGTTCATTTTGATTTCAATATCCATGTCGTTGCCTTTTTCATAAGTTCTGAACAATTTTTCCAAATATTGTTGATCGGAACGAATACGTCGTTACTCCGCCATATGTCGTGACTCCGCACTGGTAAACGGCCCGAAGCGGTCCATGTTCATTGCTCGGAATCGAATTGGTGAGACCTCAGTGAGATGCATTTGGCTTTCCAACTTCCCCCCTTTTACTTAATTCAAACAGCATTCCGAACACGCTGCGATGTAAGACTTGACGTAACGGCTCATTTGTCTGAACCAAAAGTACTTCTGTAAACGTTGGAGTGTCTTTTCTATTTCAAAGTGACCCGCGTCATCGTGACAAGACTTAGTCACGCGCCATCTGATAGCTTATGGAATGACAAATCGTCGTTCGCGGTGCAATCGACCGTTGTTTATGACGAAATCTTCCTGGAATTGAGTTGCTCTGTCGTCGCCCTATTTTAGAGCGGTAATGATTGTTTTGACGTGCTCATCCTGCATCTGAATTGTTTATAGTCCAATTACCCACCGACGTGTGTAACGTATGTTTACGTATCACGCACGTACGTACGTTTGAGGGAATCTCATGCCCGTTGCGCCAACGGCGAAATCAGCCATTTCTGTTGGTTACATCCAATACAATGTTGCCATTGATCAGTTTTCATGCATGCTAACGCAATAGTGTACTTTTGAAACAATTATTTTTGATTTTATGAGTGCCCGAAATTAATATTAAATAATTATAGCCAGTCAATTTATTTAAAAGCAAAGTCATTTCAGGTTATTTCAACATTATTAGGAAAATTTAAAAGGTATTTTGGGGTATTTTTGTAAAGCAACTGCAAAAGATCCATAACCAGCATACACACGTATGAATAGGCAACACTGTCGGTGAGTGTTCGTTTACATGGCACTCTCATAAGACAGGTCGTGTCAGCTGACACGTACTACGCAGTGCGTCGGTGGGTAATTGGACTAGATCCAGTCATCGCCGTTGTCGTTAGATACAGTTAGAACTCTTTCAGCTACGGTCTCTGGTTCGGATGGTGGTAAAGTAGGTGATCGGCTCAAGCAGTCAAATTCGTATTCTTGTAACACCATCTGGCTATACGTGGTGGTAATTTTGACGACGCCTTTGTTGTAACAATCGCATTACAATCACAATACAGAAGGTGAACATCGTTCCTAGTAAATACATTCAAAACCTGTCAAGTATTTCTACTAAGGCTAGAACCTCCAATTCGTGGCTTGCATATCGTGACTTTGCATCATTGCATTGACGACTGTAAAAAGAAACTGGTTTAAGCCCCTCTGCCTATTCCTGCACCAGAATACCTGACAATCCAAGCTGGCTGGCATCCATATGCACCTCGTGCACTTTATTTGGATCGTAAAGGGCTAATACTGGATTGGACGTGATTGCTTGCTTCAGCTGCTCAAATGCTCTCTGTTGTTCCTCCGAACAGATAAAGTATCACCCTTATCGCAGAGTTCGCCCGAACGAACTTTCGTCTTCACTTTTTTTTGTTCGGGCGAACTGGTTCCGCCTATCGATAATTTCGGGCGAACCACTTCACTTCGAATCAGCTGATGCTCAATTTCGAATTAATAGGCAACAAATAAATTAACTTGATATTTTGTGAATTTTGTAAACAAACATACAATTTAGTAAAATAAAGTTAACATAAAGCTTAAAAATTATTTAAAAACATGTATAGTATTGGCCTTAGCTTGGTATTGATAGAACGCGAGGAGAATTTAAATGTGAGAGCAATCCGTAGACAATTAAGAGACAATTCCAACCCTTTGGAGCTAATTGATTCACTGTGAGTAGGAAAAAGTTGTTTTTGGCTCTTTTCAATAACAAATAAATTGTTTTCTTACTAGTTTTCAACAATATTACAGGCTAAATAAGTCAGCATTTAAACATGTGCTAGATGTTCTGGCTGGCTCGTTGCCGCCATTGAAGCAGAAATTCGTCGTTGAGCGCTTGTCTACGTTTTTTCGCAGAAAGAGCATATCAAAAAGGCGTTAGCAATGACCATGAGGTGGGTCTTAGTCAGTCATATTTCAGTTAGGTTCTGTCAGAGGTGCTGTGTATTTTGGAGCCATTGCTTTGTACCCAATGGATAAATTGGCATTCCTTAGAAGAGCAACGCCAGATTGCACGCGAATTTTATACCAAGTTTGCAATACCAGGAGTTGTAGGCTGAAAAACACGTTACCATAACATCCCCTTAAAAGAATATTCACCAATTTTACAATAGGAAAGGCAAATGCAGTTTGAATGTTATGCTCGTAAGTATAAACATATAATTACATTTTAGATAAATTATAATTGTATTCGAAAAATGGCTTGTCAGGTATGTGACAGCAACCTTAGATGCAACCTTAGTAGCTGTTGATGCTACACACCCTGGTGCTTGCCACGATGCATTTATATGGAATATAAGTGATGTAAGATCGGAAATGGAACAAAATTATTTAGAAACTCACAGCAATGCTCGACTACTAGGTACAAGTTTTGAATCAATAAAACGAATGCATCTAAAATTCCGATCATTTTAGGTGATGCAGGGTATCCCCTAAAGTCTTGGCTACTTACTCCATACAGAACACCAGAAAGTGGATCCCCTGAGGCAAAGTTATTTGAAGTACACACTCGGGGTCGGAATATAATCGAAAGAACAAATGGTGTGCTAAAAAACAGATAGAGGTGTCTCTTAGGTGCAAGAGAGTTGTACTATACTCCTGCCAAAGCAACAAAAATTATCAATGTTTGCGCAGCTTTACATAACATTTGCACTCATTACAAAAGTGAAGCTAATTTTCATAATCCGTCAGATTTGAACGAAACTTCCACAGTAGATACTCAACGGGTCCACGAATGCAGCAGTACCTATCTGGCCACAGGCCAGCGAATTCGTATAGAAATTACAAACACTCTTTAAATAAAGTATGTACATTGGTTTCATTTATTATTTTTATTTTAAAGTATCAAGGTACTTCAGTCATCAAGCAAAACAAAATATAACATTTCATAAAACTCAAACCTAAGTTATGTAAAAAAAATTCATTGCATTAAGCCTTTATACATATATACATAAATAAAAATACTTCATTTCATGAAACTTAAACATAAGTTATGTACATAAAAAATTTAAAAATAAATATACAGTGGTTAAACAAAATAAATCAGCCTTTAATTCCATACAGCTATTTTATAAAGTAATAAATAAAAAATCAGGCACCACTCCGTCTTTTGTTTTTCTCTTTAGAACTTTTAATTTTAATTGTTTTAACTCTAAAGTCTTTCGGTTAAACTCAATTAACTCCTCTCTCTTAAGCATCTTCTCCATTGTATAATTGTGGCGCGCTAGTTCCTTTATTTTTTCTTTTTTAAGATCACACTTCACCTTATTGTGTGACTTTATTTCCGTCGCGATTTTATCTAGCTTGTCACAAATTTCTCGTTGTGTATCGAGTTCTTTTAAAACTAACTCCGTAGTAGAGATGTTTCTTGAGCTTGCTCTACGAAGAACTGGCTGTGCGCTGATATCGCTTTGTTGGCATTCACTTGATGGAGCAGCAGGCTCACATTCAGGATCAACAGGTTCGATATCAGGCGTAGTTGCAGGAAAATTCGTACTACACCCAGGAATTTCGTCGCTCCGTATTAAAATATCCGACAAAATTTCAATATCTAAGTTTGTCTTCTGCGAGCCTTCAACACCGTCAACAGTGTCTTTGAGCTCTAGCAATTGATAGATATCTTCCTCGGCATTTGTAAGCGTTTGGGTTTTGTTGGGTCCGCCCTTCCATACAATTTATTTTGTGAACCCTTCTTCATTACATATATTTTCTGGTCAGTCCACACCTATTTAATAGATGCATTGTTATATTAAATAGATTTTGCATACATTACTACATAGAAATGTACCTTTTTCCATTAAAATTCACTTTTAACAGGTGGGCCCGGGCTATTCAACGACATTGTAAGCTGCCTTCAGAAGCCTGCCACTTTTCCTTTGTTTTCTTTCGAAAAACCTTTAGCAATTTCAGGCTTTTCTAGCATTTCCGACTGTGCTTTATTTATTGATTTACTCCTAAAAAATAACACCATATTTCATTAGAAGAATATCTAATATTCAAAACAAACCGTTGCTTACATTTTGTTTCACTTTTGTTCGCCTGTAAAATAAAAGTGAACAAATTTGGCATTTTTCGTTGTTCATTTCGCCCGAACAAATTATTGCCAATAAGGCCGAATGCTTTTCGAACACGAAAAATGTATTCGCCAATATCTGAGATAGGGCGAACAAAAAATGCGAACCTTTTCGGGTGAAAATAAAACTCGCGATAAGGGTGTATGTGTTTTTTTTTAATAGCGTTGTTAGTGGTGCAGCTATCTGGCTATGCTTTTCTACAAATTTCCTAAAGAATCCAGTTAGCCCTAAAAACTGGCGTACCTTAGCGACGTTTGATGGCTTGGGAAATCTCGGATGCACTTCGTCTTTTCGTCGCCTGGACTTATTCCCTTATCTCCTACGTTGTGTCCTAGACATTTTACGTTGTCAAACAGAAAGCTGCATTTGCAAGGCCTGAGCGTGAGGCCGCATTGGCGTATCGCCTTCAAGACCTCTTTTAGAATCCTTTGCCCTTCATCCACTGTTGGTGTTGCGATTATCATTTCGTCGACATAGCTGATGACTTGTTCTCGATTACCCAATCTTGACATACCTTTGGTGATCATTTCCTGGAATTACATTGGTGCGTTGACTAGCCCAAAAGTCAAAAGACATGACATATACGAACAATCCTTCGTGTGTGAGGAAAGCGGTATAATTCTTACTGTCCTTATCCACAGGGACCTGGTAGTAGCCAGATGTCATGTCCAGAGTGGTAAAGAATTTTCCTCCAGCTAACTTAAAAAGTTGTTCTTCGACCATAGGCATTGAATAATTCTTCCGTTCGGTAACTGCGTTTAATGCCCTGTAGTCGATGAACATTCGTTCTCTCCGCTAGATTTGCGTGCTAAGAGTGCTGATGCTGCATGTGGAGATGTACTGGGGCAAATTATCTCGTTCGCCCAAAAGTTGTTTAGGATTTCCGTTAGTTCTCTTAGTTGCGATAGTGGAACCTGATATCGTTTTCCAACTATCGGTTCGGATTTTGTCACTTTAATCTCCATCGTAGTGGTATTACATCTAGCTATCGTTGACACGTCCTCCACAAAGCAATCCTGATAGTTGGGTACCGTTGATCTGTTCGTTGATTTTAAAAATATCCGATTTGATTTATAACTATATTGACCCATTGTCGATGATTATGCGCTTATTTCCGTGGCATAAAACATCTTGTTCTAGTAGTACCTCATAGCCAAGTACATTGCCTGGCACTACGTATGAGTTCGCCTTTACACATTCGTTATTGATCATTAGCATCACCTCGGCCATTTGCATAGACTCGACTGTTGATCCCCTGAAGCCTTTAAAGCGCTTATATGCTAGTAATACTTGCTCGCTTATTAATGAGTGGTCGCTTCCTGTATCGACTAAGGCATCGTAAGCCTTTCCCATGGTTCTTCTTGATCGAGCTCACTAGCGTCAATTTCGTCGAAGCCAAACTTTTCAATTAATATAGCAACTTTGTGCGCTTTGTTACCGGTCGCTGAAACATTTGCGTTTCGCAATAATTTATTAAGTTGCGACACACTTAGCGAATCTATTTTTATTGGCATATTGAGCTTTATTTTGTCGTTTAATTACAAGCGTTTTCTCAAGCACTTAGTCCTTTTCTTCTCCTCCGTAGCCGTTGCTTGCAAAAACTTCTTCTTTTTCGATGTCCGCTTGCACTGCCGGTAATTTTCCATTCCTCAACTGAGCAACGCACAATAATTATTTCCCACCATTTTCGTTTAGTTCAGTTATGCCGGAAAAAAAAATTATGTCTAACTTCTGTTGACGTCGCTTAGATTCCTTTGACTTGAAGCACTCGCAAAAGTGTATGAGTGGATGTGTGTGTTCGCTGTATTTCGTTGCACCGTTGGTAGTATCGTTCCAAATTATTTTTGTCGAGCGGGGAACGTCGCTCTGTTTCGTATCGCTTGAAATATTTTCCGTTGAATCGAGTTCGTTTCTCCTTTCGTCGAGAGGGGAGCTTTGCTTTATTTCGTATCGTTTGAAATATTTTCCGTTGACCCCACTTCGTTTCTCCTTTTCGTTGAGAGGGGAGCGTCGTTTTATTTCGTATCGTTTGAAATATTTTCCTTTTAACCGAGTGCATTTCTCCTAACGTTGCGTGTCTATTGAGCGTGGACGTTGCTCTATGTTACCGCCTCTTAAGAAAAAATGGCTGTTTACTGATATGTATATATATATTTTCACTCTTTTGTAGGACCGCGCGAATCCTACTTCTGTAGCCCGATTCTGTAACTTGTAACCACTCGCCGAGCGTTAAGCTTGTCGCCAAATTTTTGCTTTTTTCTTAACGAAAATGCGATTCTGTAACCCTCCTTTAACGCTCCTAAACAGCTGACCCTTATCAGTGATAAAAATATGGCAATACTGGTGTGGAGTGTCAAAAATACGAAAAACACAAAGAGGAAAAAGAAAAAAACATTAAATATATTTGGCGGCAACAAGTTGAGTGCACACTTTTACTAAAAGGGAAGTATTTCCATAATTTTATCGAAATTACAGATTTTCTGCTTATAATTTTGTAAATTTTCAGAATGGCGACTACCAGTGCAGCAGCAAAGAGACAGCGGGCTTCAGTGGACCAGCTGAATGCAATGGTCGACCTGCTGGCGGAGAACCCGGGAATGGCGTCTGGGAAATTTCAACGGATGCACGGGAAGGTGGAGTTCCAGAACAAGTGGCGCGGGATGACAGAAAAAGTGAATGCCATGGGAGGAGCGATAAAAACAGTTGAGCAATAAAAAACGGTAAGTACTTAGTGTGATTCAAGCGCTTAAAGTTCGAGAGCATGATTCTACCAGTTTGCATTGGAGAATCCGTCTGAGGAAAGTAACTCGTTTGCAATTTCAACTCTTTCTTAATATTCTATGGAGTGAGTGGAATTGAATTGTAGAAATGCATGTATAGGCGTTTTTAAATTTGTATCACTTTTTGCTATTTATTATGTATATGACTACTAAAACTATTATTTTCTAAACAGGTTTGGATGGATTTAAAAAGCCGCACCAGCGTTCGCTGCCGTGACTGCAAAAGGCAGCAGGCGCTAACTGGAAACCGCGCAATATACCAGGCTCCACTGTTTGAACTGGAGATGCGCGTTCTGAGTCTGATTGGCGTGCAGTATGTCGAGGGCAGTGAACACGTCCCTGATACCATGCCAATGGAAGAGGTGAGTTTCTCCTAAAATTATGTGTAAAAGAATATTTATGAAAGTAAATTGAAATAGTGTTGTAATAATCATTTTAAAGTATTTTTTCTTTTATTTCTATTTTAAAGAATTTCAAATAATGATGGAGGAAGGTCGAGAGTTCCCATGCCTGGTCGTAACACCATCATCGGATAACGTTGCCGAAAGTTTCATCCAGGCCCGCACACCCAGAACTCCTGCCAACACACCGCGTAGAGCTCCAAAAAGAAAGCCTTAACACTGCTTCCTGAAAACAGTAACAAGGGGGAGGAAAAGCAAGCAGATGCCTTGAAGGTGAGAACTTGTTATAGCTAACAATTGCTACAGTTCAAGTTATAATACTATACCTATTTAAGTTATTTTGCTCTATATTCAACAAGAGCTTGCTGCCATTAGTAATAAGGTGGCGGAAAGGCAAATCGATGCATTGAAGGTGAGAACCTATTCTATTTACAGCCCTTTTCCTATAGTAATAGTTCCACCACTTGGTTTAAAGTTACTTTACTTATTTATATTACTATACGTATTTATATTACTATACGTATTTATATTACTATACATATTGAAATATGTTTCTTTCTACTCAACAAGAGCTTGTTGCCAACAGTAACAAGGGGGCGGAAAACCAAACTGATGCCTTGAGAGTGAGAACCTGTTATTATATTAACAGCCCTATTCCTATAGTAATAGTTGTTGTTGTTGTTAACAGTGATTCAAACACTGCTTATTTATATATATTTATTTATTTATATGACTTCACAAACGTTCGGGTTCCACGGACATGTCGTTGCTGGCGGCCATCAATTAATCATTGGCCATCAGAAAGAAAACACTGTTTCTAAAACTGAGTGGAAAAGTAAAAAAAAAAGTTTTAAAAGAAAACTAAAAGTATAAAGTTGTTGTATTCTTTATACAATTAACATGGCGATCCTGCCAGGAGTCTCCACGCATATGACATCGGCAGGAGTGGCGCGGGTAAGTTAAGTGGCAGTGAATAAGCAAATTATAATAAATAAAACCTAAAGTTAACGGAAATAATAAAAGTACCTAAAATGTAAAAATTTAATAACTTATCAACTAATAAAAACGGATATAATAAAAGTTAGGAAAAATGTAAAATCTAATACTAAAGCAAGTAATAGAACCAGAGATAATAAAAACCCTTGAAATAAATGCCAAGTTTAATAAAGAACCCAATTAAAACAAACGGAAATAATAAAAATTAATTCAAATCTAAAATTTAATAAAGAAATCTTAATACAAACAGAGGTAATAGAAAAATTTAATACAAGACCACACATGGCAAAAAGAAAATTTATCACTTAATATGGAAAATTTCAAATAATACATAAAACTAAACTACAACACTAACAGAAACAGAGATAATCAAAAAAAAAAAAAATTTTTTTTAAATAATACAAAAAGAAACTATTCTAGAAAACTAAAGAATACGGAAATAATACATAAAATTAATCTACAAGTCTAAAGAATACGGAAATAATACATAAAATTAATCTACAAAACTAAAAAAGACGGAAACAAAACTAAAAAATTTTGAAAATAATACAACAAATTCTAATCTACGAAATAATTGAAGCAGAAATAATAGGTACATCGGGTGCTGTACCTAACGGCACATCATATCACGCCACTTAACTAACGGACGTTTTTCAACCCACGCCACTCACACTGCACAGCAACCACCAGCAGCGAGCGAGACAGCGCAGCAGCAGGCAAGAAAAAAGGCAGCAGCGGTAGTAGCAGCGGCAGCGGTGGTAGCAGAAGTAGCAGTTTAATAGCAGAAGTAGCAGTATATATGTATATGTATATGTATTTTTCCCTTAGGGTTTTTTTTTCTTATACAGACATATGTACACATTCACATTAGATTTTTTTTGAACAAACGGTGGTTCCGTGAACAACCATATTACAATTTTTTTTACAGCGGTGCGTCCGCTTGTACCCAAAACGGTGGTCCCGTACAACAACCATATTACAATTTTGATTAAAGTGGTGCGTCCACTTCGTGTATACCCTACGCAAAACCCTTGCCATAGACTTTTGCCAATTAACTTTGTTTAATAATTAAAATTTTGCTTTCCTTACAACATGTTAAATTAAATTAAAATTTTTGCCGGTTTCTTGCTTTGTAAATTTAACTTTGGATTTAAATAATTTTTGTACAATAGCCTAAAAATTAAACAAATACAAAATACACTTAGAAAAATTTTTTGTTTGAAATTGCATGAATGCCTAAAATCCTTTTGCATGCCAAATCCCAAGTTCTATGCATGATAATTTTCAGCGGATGACGTAATTTCAGCAGATTTGGTTTTTTTTTGTATTTTTTTAGATTTTTAAAAAAATGTTTCACGTTTTCGGACTTTGGTGAATATTAAGTTAATAGAATCGAGATTTTGCTTTGTTTTTTTTTGTGATTTATCGTAGTATGACTGATTTAGAAGAAGAATTTTCAAATAGATATTCAGAGTTTATAAAAGTTACTAAAAGAGTTTTGCAAAACCGACAGCTTTCGTCGAATAAAGATAAACTTAATGAATATAAGAAATTGCTAGTAGCTTCTTATAATCACATTTTAATACACGTCAAAGGTCATACAAAACTACATGAGTCCTCAAAACACAAGTAAAATTAGAACGTTGTAGAGATCTTTTAGAAAGGTGTTTCGATAAATTAGATTTTCATATTAAAATTCCATTATTGGCTAATTAAGCTTATTTGCAAAACAGACTCAATTGAATCTGGTTCTGAGGAGGAATACTCAGATGCAAAATCACAAACTTCATCACTCGTTTCTATTTCAAAAAGCACCTCTCTGCCAAACATAAAAGATTCCTCAACTCTAGAAGATTCGTTAACTTTAATAGAAGAACCAATAGTTTCAAATAGTTCACCAAATATTTCGATTTGTACGGAAATTTCTATTAAAATGCCTACTATTGAAGAAAAAAGATCTTTAATAAGCCTTTGTGCTTCGACAATAAGGGAAAATTATAATGGAGATCCGTTAGCTCTCGAATCGTTTATTGACAAAATTAATTTGATTGAAGAATTAGTAGATGAAGGCTTAACTAGTACGTTCATAGCATTCATAAAATCAAAGTTAGAGGGAAAAGCCCGAGAAGCTATACCGACGCAAGTAAATTCAGTTAACGAAATTAAAATAGGTTTGCGTAATAGGATCAAGCCAGACAACTCGAAAGTTGTAGCAGGAAAAATAGCCGCGTTACACGTTAACAGTAACAATTATACAGATTTTGCCAAAAAAGTTGAAGAATTAGCTGATTCACTTGAGCGGTCTCTTATTATTGAAGGGATTACTCAAGGAAAAGCTCATGAAATGGCAGTTGAACAAACGGTTAACGTGTGTCGCTTAAATGCTAGATCCGATTTGGTTAAAACTATTTTGGCTTCAACAGCTTTTGCTGATCCTAAAGACGTGGTAGCTAAATTGATTGTTGAACAAAATAACGAAGTGAAAGAGCGTCAGGTTTTAGCTTTTCGTTCACGCGGTAATAATACATTCAGAAATTCGCGTGGTAGCTATCGTGGCTTTTACCCAAATCGAAACTTTAGCAACTATAAAAATAATCGATAATTTTCATACAACAACAACCCTAACGGTAATAATAGTCAACGAAATCGACTTACTAATGGAAATAGGTATCAAAATCGAAATAATAATAATAATAATTCACGTTCAAATTCCGGTAACAGTAATAGTAACAATAGCGGTAACAATTCACGATCATCAAATGGTATAGGTAGAAACGCTAATGTCCGCGCTTTAAACGCGAACGCCCCTCAGGAGCGAACACTGGGGGAGGACGAATACAGCGATTAAGCGATTTTACTTCGCCAAAAGCCATTTATTGTTTAAACTTAAATTACTCAGATTTTATTGAATTGCAAATTAACGAGTCACAAAAATTTTGTTCTTTCTTAGTAGACACACAAGCCGACATTTCTTTAGTAAAAATCTCAAGTTTAGACAGAAATATTACATTTAATACAAACGATATTATTAACATTACCGGTGTCACTTCTAGTACTGTTTCAACTTTAGGTAAAATTATCGTAAATTTAAATTTTTCCAACTTTTCGATTAAACATACTTTGCACATAGTAAATGAAGACTTTAATATCCCATCCGATGGTATACTGGGTAAAGATTTTTTGAAAATTAACAAATGCGTCATTAGTTATGAGAACAATAATATTTCCTTTCGGGTAGGTGATGAAAAAGTCGCGGTACCAATCCTACACGGAACAGAAAGCGACAGTTGTGTAATACCGCCCAGATGTGAAATATTTAGACTTTTTGATTTAGGAAAAACACCCGATCCACTTTTCGTGGATTCGCAGGAAATTGAAAAAGGTGTTTTCACAGCGAGATGCATTGTTAATTCCAAAAACCCAATAATTAAAGTTATAAATACAACGGATGATGTAAAGTGTGTTAAAAGAAATAGTATTCGGACAGAAAAACTTTCAAATTACAACGTTTATTCAATTAACAAGACAGAAACGGAAAACAAACGTACGAAAAAACTAACTTCAATTTTAAAAAACCAAATACCTCAACATGCTCATAGTAAACTAATCAACCTTTGCATAAATTATGCCGATATTTTCGCTCTCGACACGGACAAAATGACTTTAAACAATTTTTACGAGCAAACACTAAGAGTGACAGACAACGACCCGGTATATGTTAAAAACTATCGATTGCCATATTCCCAACGTGAGGAAATAAATCGCCAAGTAAATAAATTGTTAGACAATGATTTGATTGAGCCTAGCTATTCCATTTACAATAGTCCTTTGATTGTGGTCCCAAAAAAAGATACTAATGGTCAAAAAGCTTATCGTATGTGCGTAGATTTTCGCGGAGCTAACAAAAAACTCATTGCTGATAAATTTCCTCTTGCTAGAGTTGACGATATTTTAGACAATCTTGGTCGAGCTAAGTATTTTTCGACATTGGATCTTTTTTCGGGATTTCATCAAATTCCCTTGCATCCTGACTCACGCGATATTACTTCTTTCAGCACTGACCGTGGTGCATTTAGATGGAAAGTTCTTCCATTCGGGTTAAATGTAGCACCAAATTCATTCTCGCGAATGATGACTATAGCTTTTTCGGGTATACCACCCAATGTTGCATTTTTATATGTCGACGATATTATCGTCATTGGTTGTAGTGAAGCACACCATATTAAAAATCTTTCAAAAGTTTTCGATACTTGTAGGTCTTTCAATCTTAAACTAAATCCTAACAAATGCAATTTTTTACGACCAGAAGTAACTTTTCTAGGTCACAAATGTACAGCAAAGGGTCTGTTGCCAGATGACTCAAAAATTAACGCTATTAAAAAGTATACAAAACCAACGGATAAAGATGCGGTTCGACGTTTCGTCGCATTTGCTAACTTTTACTGGCGTTTTATACCTAATTTTGCGTCACTGGCAGCGCCTTTAAATCGTTTAAGTCGGAAAAGAGTTGAATTTGTTTGGGACGTGGAGTGCGAAAGATCATTTCTATCATTGAAAGCAGCTTTGCTTTCACCTAAATTGCTACAATACCCCGATTTTACTAAACAATTTATTATTACAGTAGACGCTTCAATAACTGGATGCGGTGCTATTTTAAGTTAGGATCATCAAGGTAGTGATTTACCAATTTGTTTCGCTTCTAAAGCATTTAATAATGCCGAACAGAAAAAACCAATCATAGAATTGGAACTTTTAGCCATTTACTTCGCAATAAAGCAATTTCGACCATACGTTTATGGTACTAACTTTATTGTAAAATCCGACCATAGACCGCTAGTATACCTGTTCAATATGAAAGACCCCTCTTCAAAACTTTCGAGAATTAGGCTTGAACTAGCGGAATATAACTTCACTATTGTATATATTAAAGGTAAATCAAATGTAGGCGCGGATGCACTTTCACGCATCACAATCGATGAAATTCGACAAAACTAAAGACAAACAACAAATTTTACAAGTTTACGATAAATTTTCATTTAATTTTTCAAATAAAATACCGCGTATCAGATCTGAAATTACGTACGATAAAAATAGAAAAACTACAAATTTACATATTTTTGCGCATATTAAACATAAAAAACTCGAGTTACTTAGTTTTGAGGTTGCTAACGAAATAATGTCTTTAGAGAAATTACTTTCGAGGCTTGATTCAGAAGCCAGCAAACGCAAAATTAAGCAAATAGAATGGCCTAAAAATGGTTTATTTTTCAATCATTATACTATTATAAATTTAAAAGATAGCGGAAATAAAATACTCAAATTTTTAGAAATCATTTTAACAGATCCAGTTGAAACTGTAACAGATAATGACAAAAAACTTAAGTTGATGACTATTTACCACGACAACCCAATCTCAGGAGGACATTGTGGTACCAAAAAACTTTACGCAAAACTAAGAACAAAATTTTATTGGAAGAACATGACTCGCGATATAGCAAAATATGTAAAAAGTTGTAATAAATGTCTTTTGAACAAGGTGAAACCAAAAACAAAAGAAAATCTTGTAATAACTCCAACACCTTGTAAACCATTTGATGTATTGGTTATCGATACAATAGGACCCTTACCTGAGTCCAAATCTGGTAATAAGTTCGCACTAACCATGATTTGTGACATGACTAAATATTTGGTAACAGTACCTGTACCAGATAAATCTGCCAAAACAATTGCATCGGCAATTTTTGAAGGCTTTATTTTAACATACGGTGTAATGAATTCCATAAAATCTGATTTAGGTACAGAATTTAAAAATGAACTAATAGCTGAAATAACCAAACTGTTAAACATAAACCATGATTTTTCAACTGCGTACCATCACGAAACTGTTGGTACAATTGAACGTAATCATCGTGTCTTTAATGAATACTTACGTGCATATCTTAATGAAACATCGTCTGATTGGGATGTTTACTTAAAATATTTTACATTTTTACACAACACTACAACAAGCACAGTTTTCGACAATAAATTTACTCCATACGAATTAGTATTTGCAAAAAAGGCAACTTTGCCAAATGAATTCAAAAAAGATAAAATCGATCCAATTTATAATGTCGAAAACTATGCTAAAGAAATCAAATTTCGAATGCAAAAAACACATGAAATGGCACAAAATCTAATAAATAAGAACAAATTACAAACAAAAAAACTTTTATGATAAGACGGCTCGTCCGTTAGTAGTTAAAATTGGCGATAAAGTCTTATTGCAAAAAGAACCAAGACACAAACACGAAAATATGTATCAAGGTCCATTTATAATAAAGAAAATTGATGAACCTAATGTAACTATTTTTGACGAAATAAATAATAAAGAAAAAGTAGTACACAAAAACAGGCTGTGTAAAGTAAATTAACATATTTTTCTTAAAATGTCAAAAAAAAAAAACCAATTTTTAATCTTTTCATTTCCAAAAATCTGTAAAATAATCAAATTTTTCAAATTTACACTTATTAATATAAGCGATTTTGTTATATAGAAGAAGGCAAAAAAATTCAAACCTAAACATGTATTTAAAATACAAAAAAAAAAAAATTATTTTTCTAGCAAACTGAGAAAAAAAAAAAACTTAATTATAGTATAATTATAAAATACCATTTTCATTATAAAGCCAAGAAGGCATACAAAACATACATACAAAAACCTGTACATACAAAAAAAAAAAAAACAAAAAAAAAAAAAAACAAAAATATGCTTTATCATTTATATAAATATAATTTTTTTATACTATTTAATGTTTAATAAATAACTATATAATTAAGCTTTAAGCGTTTTTACATTTTAAGCATTTGGTAAAAATTGATAGGAATGAACGAATTAATAAAAAGGGGAGGAACACCCAATATAAAATATTCGTTCATTCAAAACAATTTTAGTATGTATATGGGTAAGAAGAATCTGATAGGACTGATCACCCTACCAAATTCTTCTTTTCCCCAAAAAGGATGATGTAATGATAAGGGAGGCTGATCACATGGTTCCCACAGGGCATTATGTGATCAGCCAAAATACTTCCCTGCATAACAAAAAGTTGTCACTTCGCTGGACAGGGGCGACACTATATGGCGCGTAAGTGTTATACGCTAATATTTATATTACAGTGTTCACATCCTTATAATTAAGAGTTTGACAGCGTATGAACGTATCCCTGCTAGATATATATCAGTCAATTGAGGAATCAATTGACAGATATGGTTGATGGAAATACAAGGTGGCGCAAAAGTAAGCTTCCGATGTTCAGCATATCGGTTGTGGCACGTGCAGTGTGTGCTGGTGCACCGTCTTGTTGGAACCACATGTTTTCCAATCCCAATTCATCAAGTTGCGGCAAAAAGAACTCGTTGATCATTGCTCTGTAGCGCTCACCATTCACAGTAACCTTTTGGCCCCGACCGATTATTGGTCAAATAAATAGTCAGCAATATTCCGCGTTCTGGAGCAGTGTAGCATAACATTGTTTATTAACGTGTATTTTGCATGTGTTTACTACACAAATGTCAAAACAGAACTGACTTTAGGGGCCAATCGCAAAATTTATAGCATTTTCTGATAGGAGGATTACTTTTGCGCAGTAACCGTTTTTCACCGACCGATTATTGGTCAAATAAATAGTCAGCAATATTCCGCGTTCTGGAGCAGTGTAGCGTAACATTGTTTATTAACGTGTATTTCGCATGTGTTTACTACACAAATGTCAAAACAGAACTGACTTTAGGGGCCAATCGCAAAATTTATAGCATTTTCTGATAGGAGGATTACTTTTGCGCCACCTTGTATGTGTCAGCCTGTAGAGCAAAATTTCCATCAATTTATGAGAGCAACATGACAAAACTGTATAAACAATTCGTATACGTGTATTGTTGTGCGTTTCGCTCTTACTAATGAAGTTTTGCATAAGGCTGTCCTTGTCTTTGACTGCCCGCTTTTCACTCAACCCTGTTATAGATATCAGTCAGCTTTGAGTAAATAAAGCTGAAGCAGAAACATATCACGCCTGTATAAATAAAATTAGACCTGATTTAAAATTCATTCACATATTTATTTAAATATGTATTTTTAATTAATTTTATTAATATAATATTAATTGTAGAACGCACTATGTACTAAGGTAATATAATAATATAATACATTTTGATAATATATGTCATTGTGTTAAAGTAGCGCATACACGTTGTTTAACTAATTTCATTAAATATAATAATATATAATACGAGGTGTGTTCAAAAAGTATCGCGAATTTTGAATTTTCGCTGGTTACGTATATTCGAATTTCGAATTTTTTGTGGCGTTATGTTGGTACTCATGTCTCTCACTTATGCCGACAAGCTCGGCCATTTTGAATGTTCAGTTAATTGTTGACAGCTGCTTTGCTTGCACGTGTTTTGGATCGTCTTCGATTTTTACGCGAAATTCGTACCAAAATTGCTCAATTGTGACCAAAAACAGCATCGCATGAACATTGCTAATGAGATGTTAAACTCTGTCCGCGACGACCCAAATTTGCTCCAGAGGGTCATAACTGGTGACGAATCGTGGGTTTATGGTTATGACGTGGAAACCAAAGTTTAATCATCTCAATGGAAGCTGCCGCACGAACCAAGACCGAAAAAAGCGCGCCAAGTTCGGTCGAATGTGAAAGTTTTGCTGACAGTTTTCTTCGATTGCAGGGGCGTGGTGCATCAACGGTCAATAAGGAATACTACCTGCAAGTTATGCGCAATTCGCGCGAAGCAATCCGCCAGAAACGCCCGGATTTGTGGAAGAACAAAAATTGGCTTTTGCACCACGATAACGCCCCTGCTCACGCATCGTTGCTTGTGCGCGACTTTTTGGCCAAAAACAACACACTAATGATGCCGCAGCCACCGTATTCCCCAGATCTGGCCCCATGTGACTTTTTCTTGTTCCCTAAACTGAAGAGGCCCATGAAAGGACGACGTTACGCTTCTCTTGACGAGATAAAGACGGCATCGAAGGAGGAGCTGAACAAGATACAAAAAAATGATTTTTTGAAGTGCTTCGAAGATTGGAAAAGCCGTTGGCACAAGTGTATAATATTTAATGGGGATTACTTTGAAGGGGACAAAATAGATATTCATGAATAAATAAATAATTTTTCAAAAAACACAAAATTCGCGATACTTTTTGAACACACCTCGTATATCGAGTGAGACTTGTATGAGCGATATGGAATGTAGAATCTTGTAGTTGTAGCTATTAAATGTAATCAAAAATAAATTATACACAATCATACAAAGCTGCGTTGCCATTGTGGCAATGTTAATTTGAGTGCGTTAGTTTAAGGAGTATTTCTTGTTTATTTTCTTCTTTATAATTATTAAATTGATGCGCCTACATGTTGTTGTTGTTCAACATCATTTATTAATATATATATAATTATGTGTGGCTTGTTCTTGTATACTGTGCATTGTTTTGTACACATATTTTTTTGTTTTGTACACGATCTTTTAGCGCCAGTGTGTTTCATCGTGCACGACAACATCTCCTCTTTGGCCATCAGCCATCAAGTCTCGACAACCAGTTGCAAGTTCAACAAGTTGTGTGAAAGGCGCTTCGCCCTGTTTACAATATGCATCCTGATCATGTTGTTGTTTTTGTTGTAGAAAATCATTGACTAAACGATGTTGCTCAACTACCCTTTCTTCGATTTGTTGCAAATCGGAGATGGCTGCGTATTGCACAAGCAACTCATCGGACATGTGCTCCTGTGTAGAAAGAAAAGTATTTTGTCAATAAATACCGTCAAGTAATAAAAATCGGAGTTAATAAGGGTATGCGATATAGATGATGCGATGTAGATGATTCTAATATATAAAGAAATAAATACTTAGTTCATGAACTAGACACTTTTCAAGTTTTGCTAAAGTTCTGACTCAACTATTTACATTAGAAAATTTCGTAACACAATAATTGCCACATTTTCACTTACACCAAGTGACCGCAACAACGACAAATCATTCTCTCACAACTGTCCATTGATTTTATTAATGTTATTTATATTATGATTATGTGATCGAATATTTAGTATGAACATATGATCTTCGCCCTCCTCCATAATAACATGTTCACCATCACCTTCACGCATCACATCTGGTACTTCCTTAAAAACAAACTCCTTAACACGATCCGCATAACGTAATGTATTCAATGTACGAGGTGTGTTCAAAACGTATCGCGAATTTTGAATTTTCGCTGGTTACGTACGAGGTGTGTTCAAAAAGTATCGCGAATTTTGTGTTTTTATTTATTTATTCATGAATATCTATTTTGTCCCCTTCAAAGTAATCCCCCGTTGGCACAAGTGTATAAGATCTCATGGGGATTACTTTGAAGGGGACAAAATAGATATTCATGAATAAATAAATAATTTTTGAAAAAACACAAAATTCGCGATACTTTTTGAACACACCTCGTATGTTCGCATGGACTCAAACCCGGCGATATCATCGCTATCGTGCACGTCTTACTCTTTTCGCCAATGAAATAATCGCACAATACTTGTTTTAGTTTCCATACATGGAAACGCAAATGTGCCGATTGTTTACCCAAATCTCCTATACAATCTTTAAGTGCTAATACTGATGAATTCGAATAAGCCAATGTTTGGCCACATGTACGCGCCCGTATTGCTATGTTGTATGAGCTTGAGTTCTTCGTCGGCGCTATCACCCACTTTTTCGGTTAAGCCCACTACTTGTACTGTAAGAAAACAAACGTATAGCTTAATATAAAATGTGAATAATATACAACCATTTATCTACTCACCATAGCTGTACATAGTTTACGGAATGCTGCGCAAATGTGATCAACAATAAATTTTATAAAATATAAATGCAATTGTGACATTTGTAAACATTGTACTTTCAAGTATTTAAGCTGTGCGAGAATGGTAGTATTGTAAAGTGTGGTGCGTATAAACTTTATGCGTGCAACAGAAGATATTTAGGTAATTGTTTCCTTTAGGAGACAACTGCTAAAACACGTCCAAAAATATCGGGAGAGGTATCAAACAACACTTCGGTATCAACAATATGAAAGCGGATTTTCAATTTTTTGTTTCAGTGAAAAGTTATTCGCGAAAAACCCAAAAATTACCGAGGTCCAATCCCAAAAAGGGGGCTTGATCCAAGGTATTTATGTGCAGAACATCTTTCTGGTAGGCGGCTTCCGGGCGCGCTTCAAAAAAATAACCCTTAGCCGGTCTAACACCGGCTACGCGGTCTACAGTATTTCTGCGCAGAACACACTTTTGCACTTTTCGGTACACCCTTATCTGTGATTACAACACCCACATGGAAATGACAGAGTTTTCAACTTTGATTGCAAATATCTCTTCACTGAAACAAAAACTCGCAAATCCGTTTCCGGATTATTGTTACCGAGGCCAAAACGCGTCTTTTCACACCTTTCCCGATAATTTCAGACGCGTTTTAGCAGTTGTCTCCTAAAGGAAACAGTTACCGAATCCAAGCCCTCAACAGCATATGCACTTACCTCTGAGGCATCTACATATGCTGATAAGGACATGTAATCGTTTCGCATATTTTATAAAATATTTTTATAGGCTTAGAAAAATTCCACGTCTGCGTTCTATGATGAACTGTCAAATCAAAAAGAAACGGAAGAAAATTATTTGTAATTGTAGAGGTATTGTCAAAAATGTTGTAAAAGTATTGGAGTATCCATCAGCATGCTCTAGCAGGGATGTTAAATTAAATTCGAGCACATTCAATTCTGAAAATAAATTTTTCTCAGTGCCTCCATATTTTTAGAAAATTTTGCATTGTCAATTTGTTATCTGTGCCTATATTAGAGGGCAAACCAAAAACAAAAGTGATTCAAGTGTATAGGGATTGCGCAGTCCTGCTTATGAGGCATATTTGGAATCTAACCTAAAAGTAATAAGAAAAACAACGTTTGCTCCTGTAATGAAGCAGTTTAAAAGGTCGAAGCACAACTTTTTCACCCATTCAAAAGTAATGGACAAAAAAAAAACATTATTCAAATGTTTTTTAATAATTACTTTTAAATGGTTTTTTATATTAATTTCCCAAATGCATCTTTCAGTACCCTTTTTGATGCTTTGATCAGCAAAAACGCTATTGAACATCGTGCTGATACCGGCATTGCACTGGCTTCATGGGATCAGTGCAACAAAATTTTCACCAATAACCAGCCCTAACTTCCATCACTTTTGCCAGTACTTTGACACAAGGAGTTGTAAACAATTATTGACATTCTACGAACATGAGCTACCAACAAAATACACAGCAGGGTTGCTTTTTTATCTCTGCTTTTACCTGTTTATTGTACCATGAACTAAACGAAAATAAATGCTTTTTCAGCTAATTTTGGTAATTTTGCGCGTTCCGTGGTTAATATATTATTTATAAAGATGTGATAACTTTAATGCCTCATCAGCATCGGATACTTTTTTAGTTAGAACTTGAAGCCTCAAAGATACAATCTTTGTCCAACGCCCGGTTCCTTCTGGGTTCTTTGGGAACTATAAAAGAACTATCACCGGTCTCCCTACTTGTGTTACACCGTTCTATCATTTTATAACTTTTTGTGAATTGAATTTTATTCTAAAGTAGAAAAAAACATGAATTAGAAAATTACTGCTAAATGTAAACAAAACAAAAATGTAAACAAAACCGAATGTAAACAAAGTTTGCCAATTAAAATACCACTTCGAATGAAAAAAAAATAAAAAATGCAACTCTGATGCGTCTACCTGTTTATTGTACCATATAAGAAATTAAACGAAAACCCATGCTATATTTCGTTATTTTATATTTAAGTAGGTATATATCTTTTAAATTGTAGATAGATTTTAGTTAAATTTTATCAAAATCTTCTTGACTAATTATTTCGGAACGTTATAAGTTGGCCCGAGGTACATGGAAGTTATGCACTTGCTTTTCTCGTTTTTAGAAAGAACACATTACCTTTCCAATATCTTTTAGAAAATATGTGGGCAAATTGGTGTGGCATGTAAATCCGAGCCTACAGTCGTAAACAATTTTTGTAAAAATTAAGTTAACTGTTGACTTCTCATTCGACGACTCGGTCGTGAATCCGACCTACTATCAATCAAAAATATAAAATCTAAAGGTTCGTCCTTTTGGCTATTAGTGCAAGACATATGTACGAGTATGTCAATTGGAAACTGCTTAAAAACATACTTTTCACCAAAATACTGCTTTCTAACTTCATTATTTACCTTCGGAATTATTAATTATTCCGGAATAACATAAAGGAATGCATTTCTTAACAACTCTGTCAACGGCTGCCTCACTTTTCCCCTTTGGTTGAAAGTTCCAGCAAAAGCAAAATTTCAAATGCAAAAGTAGCAATGGGGAATCGCAAAACATGTTGAGGCCCCAACCTTTTTCCATTATCGGATCCCTTTACAGATTTTGCTGGCTAGGCACTGGTTTTAATAGTTACGTCTCTACTATAATCTCAATCGAGATACATACAACGTCCATTAGGTATCGGTCAGATGCCTCTAGGGGAGTGAGAATCTATTTGCTTGAATCCGTGCGAATTTGAGTGTTGGCTAAGGCAATGCAAATAAACCTCCTCTTCGGATCAGTTTGTAGACCTGACGAAGGCCATCAAGTCCTGCAGTTGCAGATAAGGTGTTCCACAGTTTCGTTATCTTTGCAGTTCCTACATCAAGGACGGTAGGGGACACCTGGCCTCTCTGCGTGCTCCCAATAAGTAAATTCCCAGTTAGTATTCCTTTTAGCTTAGAGATTTGAGCCCTTCTTAGGGTGTAGACTTGATGAGATTTCTTGGCGTCCCTTTTCGGATATCCGATACCCTGGGGTTTGTTGCCATCTTTCGTTAGCTTGTCGCTAGGATATTCGTTTAGCAGTAGCATGCACGTAGCAAAGGTTATCCCTTTGTCAGGAATAACCTGCTTGGTCGTGCCCTGCCTAGCAAGCTTATCTGTCCTACAGTTTCCTTCAATGTCCCTGTGTGTCGGGACCCAAATGAGGTTCACACAATTCTGCTTGGCTATCTCTTGGAGAGATCGGTGGCAATAAATATTTCCTTGCCGATAGTGTCTTTGACTATCCACCCCGTGGGTTCCATGATTACAGAAAACTCATCAGGTAGTCTGAAAGAGAGTTTTAGGTGATTCCCACAGCCGGTTCTATCGCACCGGAATGGCTCTAGTTTTATGGGTAATTTCGATGGAACCTTGTCTAACTCGTCACATTCGCCCCTAAAGAATTCCTTATCGGATAAATTGAAGCGCACGGCATTTACTTCTGAAAGGCTTAACGGTGGTATTTTATACCGTGGTAACGGGAGAGGACCATAGGGACATCTTTCGCAGTGCTATCTACTACCGTAGTGGAATTCACTACTATAACGACATTCGCAACCGATATTTTATCTAAACGGTGAGTATAACGATATCGGTATTCCCTCACTATTTTTTTATTGATACTCGTTTATTCACGATCAGCTGTGTCGTTAAGTAAACAACACACAATTTGAGGCTTTTAGCGAAAATTAAAATAATATTGCTTTTATATATTGTATGTTTAATTTAATTGAGTTGTTGTTTTTACGGCCTGTACATTTGCAAAGTACCATAACTATAAACGAGCTCAAGGCCAATAATAATTTTTTTTTGTTTATGAATATTATTGTTTTTATTTTTTTAATAATTATTTTTAATTAATAAAATTTTTTAATGGAATAGAATATGAAACTTTTTGAGACAATCGCCATAGCTTTTCTTATAGAGCCATCACGCTGTGCTAACCATTAAGCTAACAGAGCGCTGGTTTTTGTGTCATTCATAGATGGCGGTGCATGCTCAGTGTTATGATAAAAGTGAATATAACTAGGATTTTAGCTGACAAAAACTAGCGCTCTGTTAGATTAATGGTTAGCACGCCTGCCAAAATTTCTCTTATGAAGCTTATACTAAATACATTCACATTGCACCAAATGAGTCATTATGGGCGAAAAAATCCAAATGCGTCGCATTTCCCCATACAAATCGCATTTGCCAAATTTGCAGCAACAACATGAAATTTTTGTGGAACGCATTACGTTTGTAGTTTCGCCTAAAGGAAAATGTCAAACAAAATGTAAATGAGCTAATGTAAATGGGTTTGAAATGACTCACTTGAATTTGTCAAATGCGGTGCAGTGTAAATGTAATATTAGCAGCTTCCGAAGTGGATCTATAAGAAAAGCTATGCCGGTTGTCTCTAAAAATTTTCCTATTCTATTCCAATAAAAACTTTTAATAATTAATTAAAAATAATTATTTAAAAAAAAATTATTATTATTGGCCTTGAGCTCGTTTATAGACATGGCACGTTACTGTTATATTAATATTATTATTAAACAAATGGCATGTGGAATCTCCCAGCCCTCCGCAAGGAAAGGACGTGTTTCCAATCCTCCCTTATATCAGTAACTCGATATACAGCAACGTCAGCAAGAAGTAATTTCATTTTAGATATGCAAGTATGTCATTACGTGAAGTGGCAAATGTACGTTCAAAGCTTATACAGCAATACAAGTCATTGTAGTGGCAACACCAAATGCGCAGGGGCCTATTTTTGCCGAAGTTTAGATGACAAATAGGTAAATGAAAAGGGATGTAGTAGCTGAATGTTCTAGCAGGAATGGCAAAATTCAATTTGGCGAGTAGTACAGAAGAGTAAATCTCACCGATAATCAGTTTATGGAGAAACATTACCCCTAGTAAAATTCTCCGATTTTCCAGAGTAGGTAAACTAATAAGAAGAAGACGATTCCTGTAAGGGGGTAGATGAATATTTGGGTTCAATTCAGTCCGCGTAAGGCAAAAATTAGGAATTGCTTTTGTATAAACTCAATTCGTTTTATATGATTTTGATATACGGGGCACCAAACACACGAGCAATACTCAAGTATAGGATGGACTGACGATGTGTAGAGGGTCTTTGTGATATACGGATCATCAAACTCTTTAGCCCACCTTTTAACAAATCCTAGCATACCCATCGCTTTGTTAGTAATCGATGAAATATGCATATTGAAACACAGTTTAGGATCAAAAAGGACACCTAAATCATCTACAATAGATATACGTTCTAAAGGGGTATTATTTAGCACATAGGATGTCAAAACTGGCTTTACTCAATGATATGTCATTTGCTTACATTTAGAACAATTCAAAGGTAAGTTTGCTGTGCACCATCATTGGAATGAGTCCAAATCAGCCTGAAGGATATGTTTGGAAGGCTTGGGATACGGACAATACGAGTATCAAAGTTTTACATCATCCGCGTACATTCGGGTTTTGGCATATAAGGGAATCTGCGCTAAATCGTTTATGAACACGGTAAACAGTAATGGGCCCAAGTGGCTCCCCTGAGGCACACCTGAGGATACTTCAATCGTTTTAGAAATTGTGTGATTGAACAGAACTCTTTGAGTCCTGTTTGTAAGGTAACTTGTAAGCCATGTTGAAAGATGAGTCGGAAAACCGAGTAAATCCAGTTTACGAATTAGAAGGGCATGATTAACGGAATAAAATGCTTTGCTAAAGTCTAAGAAATCCGTCGATTACTAAGGATTTGAACTCAAGCAAGTTGGTAGTGGTTGACCTACGATTTACAAAACTATGCTGACAAGGGGATAGTAAAGAAGTGCACTGATATTGAAGTTGTTTAGTAAAGATCTGTTCAAAAGTCTTGGGAATAGCTGAAAGCTTAGCAATACCTCTGTAGTTCTCGATATTTGCCCTACTACCTTTTTTATGCAAGGGCGGCCGCCGTGGTGTGAAGGTAGTTTTGCCGGCCTACCACACCGAAGGTCCATGGTTCGAGCCCTGGTACAGGTAACATCAAAAGTGATTTGAAAAAAGTTTTACAAAAAACGGGGTCGCCCCTCGGCAGTGGTTTGGCAAACTCTCCGAGTGTATTTCTGCCATGACAGGCTTCTCAGCAAAAATTCGTCTCCTTTGTAGATGCCGTTCGGAGTCGGCAAAAAACTGTAGGTCCCACCAATTTTTAGGGAAAATTCAAATCGGCACACCTCCAATTGGAAGAGAAGATTGGCGCAAAAATCTCTTAGGAGGTTTATGATGATATACCTGTTGTATATCGCGCCATAGAGAGAGAGAGAGAATAATAAAAGATTGCTCCCAAAGATATGGGAATGATGCAGATTCCAGAGACAAATTAAATAGTTTTGAAATCGGCTCTGACAAATGTACAGCACAGTACCTAAGCACACAACTAGGAACGCCATCAGGACCCGGGGAGAATATGGTCTTCAGTGATTCTAGACTCTGAACAACAGTGTTATTATCAATCACAGGATTCATAATGCTATTTGAACTATCCAAATAATATGCGTACTCAAAATCTTGAGAACAGTTAGACGAGTAGGTCGATTTAAAAAATTCAGAAAATAATCCCGCAATATCATCATCGGTATTAGCACTCTGATACCCAAACGAAAGCGACGATGGAAATCCAGAAACTGTACGTTTTGACTTAAAGCTATACAATTTTTTCGGATTATTGAAAAATTGAGTTTTACAACAGGTTAAGTAGTCCTTATAACATAACTGATTTAGACGATGAAAGTTGGAGCGCCCACTAAATATTTGGAACAATCAGCAGATGCTCCAGATTTCTTAAATCGCTTATAAAATCTAGATTTAATATTGTGAAGTCTGACAAGTTGACCGGAGAACCTCGACCTAACCTTGACGGAGCGAGAAGGAACACAGCTTTCAAAGAAGCCATAAAGTGAACTATAAAATATGGAAGTTGCTGAATCAATGGCTGTCAGTTCGTTCAACTTAACGAAATTCGCTTTGCAAAAACATCTAATACTTTTTTAGTTACACCGGACACAGTTGGTCGGTTAGTATCAACAGCTATCTTAAGCGAAGGGTGTAATGGATCTTCTGGAAGGGATAATGGAGAGATCTGAATGAGGGCATAACCCAACGAAATATCCAAAAATACAAAGTTCAGCATCTTATTTTAACTATTCGGTACATTGTTAACCTGCAGAAGAGATAAATCTAGCATGACATTGAAAAAATCATGCTGGGTTAAAGGTACCATACAGTTAGATTCACTACTATTAACTCAGTTAACCAACGACAAATTTAAGTCACCAAGAACATCAAAACGATCTTTATTTCGCAAGTGAGAATTTAATTTATGAAGAATGCTGAATCAACAGCAATGAGGACGCCCCCAGCTCTAGAGTTGCGGTCGCGTCGATAAACAACATACTTACTTGATAAAACTTCAGAATTAAAGTTGTCAGGCTTCAGCCAGGTCTCAGTAAGAGCGACAATTTGTGCTGTAAAAGCGAAACTACTTAGGAAAAAAGCATTTTATTTCGATCGTAAGCCACTAATATCCGAGGCTTTGTTGTTGAATTTCAGCAGCAATAATTTCGAAATAGTAAAGGACTTCGTTTACCTGGGAACCAGCATTAACACCAACAATAATGTTAGCCTAGAAATCCGACGAAGAATTACTCTTGCAAACAAATGCTACTTCGGACTGAGTAGGCAATTGAAAAGTAAATTCCTCTCTCGACGAACGAAAATAACACTCTATAAGTCACTCATCGCACCTGCTATATGGTGCAGAAGCGTGGACACTAACAACATCTGATGAGGCGGCTCTGGGAGTATTCGAGAGAAAGGTTCTTCGAAAGATTTGTGGACCTCTACGCGTTGGCGACGGCGAGTACCGAAGAAGATTTAATGATGAGCTGTATGAACTTTACGCAGACGCCGACATAGTTCAGCGAATTAAAACACAGCGGCTTCGCTGGCTAGGCCACGTAGTGCGAATGAGCGAAGATGCTCCAGCCCAGAAGGTATTCTTATCGGCACCCGCCGGTGGAAGCAGAGGAAGAGGGAGACCACCACTCCGATGGAAGGACCAAGTGGAGACCGATTTGCGATCCCGCGGTGTTTCCAATTGGCGCCAGTTGGCGCAACGAAGAAACGACTGGCGAGCTATGTTGGACGGTCAAAATCGCCCAGACGGTTAGATGCCCATTTAAAGAAGAAGCCACTAATATTTTCGTAATGAACGATAAGACATCTCAAATCAGTATATGAGCCTCTCGAAGCGTTCGTTATTAAGTTTTTTGAAGCAGGATTAATGTTCGACTTTCTGGTGAACAAATTTACCATAGTATGCTCCGGCAAAAAAGAAGGATCAAGCACGCTATCGAGGAAAGAATCGTTATTTTGAAGGAGGAAATGTCTCTCATATTTAAAGTTAAATTTCTAAACATGTATGTTACTAATGGGAGCAACACCAAGCTTAGAGGAGACGTGGTTAAATATATCCTTATCTGAAGTCTCGACACGAAAATTTTCTTATGGGGCGGCACAGCACTCACCGCCCTTGGAGCAACAGACTCAGCACGAGCTACTGGTGTAGGAGGAATTATAGAGGGGTCATACTTATTGAAGCAGCTGTTTTCGAATGCAGTTGCAAGGTACTTGGGTTAGAATTGGAGCTACCAGGGGAACTCCAGAGCTTAACAATGCATCGGCGAAAGTAATCACCGGTGCCTGGGGCTCGTTGTAGCTAGCGGAAGCGTCGGAGCTACCCACGGCTAATATGCCCCCGATCTTATCAGTGGAAGGTACAATGGAGGGACCGGAGAAGGTATTTAAGGGATTTCATTACTTGAATCTTTCGCCGGAGTGCACAGGGAAATTAAAATGCCGGGTGTACTTGGCTAAACAGAATACCTTTGTACCTGACTTGGGAGCAAGTCGGAATTCGCTTGTTTTTCTAACAGCACTTCTTCCGTTTCGGCGATTCCGAGATGACTTTCAGTTCTTTGAAGTGAGTTTCAGTCATATTAAACCTTAGGCGAAGATCACGAAAACCAATAAAAATATTGTTGAACTCTTTTTGGGGTTGTCTCATGAAAGCCCGCATATCACTTTCGATAACTCCGAATTCAGGACTCGTTCAGTTCAATCCAATTTTACTTGAAATCAAGTCAACAATGTGACCCATACCGGCACAAGTACCGTGAGCTATATTCTCACAAAGCCGGCAACATCATATGTTTCGCCACGCGAAATTTTTTTTTGGCTGCAGCACTTCGTTATGCAACCATCCAGCATGGTGATAGGCGAACCGGTGAACAAGAAACTACAAAAAGAAAACTACGTTTTAATATAACTGGAAGCATTAGTGTTATTCAGGAGCACTGGACTGTGTGTTAACCGGGAGCACGTGCCTTTAAGTTATTTAGAAGCACTGGATAAAGTAGTTATCCAGGAACACTGCAAAACTTTTGGAAAAGGAAGTTGCGTAGTCAGCTAAGCACTGCAGAAGAGAGTTATGCAGGAACTCTGCAAATCTTGAACGAATAACGTGCAGTCAGCAAGCAGTAGTAAACAGAGAATGAGCACACAAAGATATGCAAACAGCAACACACAAGCTGATATACAGTCCGAATTGAATACAAAAGTTTAAATAACTGCACACTTTGATTATTAAATTGCACTAAGAGTCACGGTTTTTAATTTAGGTTTTATGTAGTTTTATAAATATAAATATAACTTTAAAAGAGCGATAAAAAAAACACGTCCGCACTCAGTAACCAATAGTATTATATGAATGGGATTTTTGCCCGTCCAAGCCAACTGCCTATTTCTATCCCGAACTTTAATGCTGGTGCGGCTTTTTAGATCCCTCCATACCCTTTTGTAAAAAAAAATGCTATTACATACACGATTAAATTTCTAAATACAATGGTTACATACCGTAGCCCACTGCTCAACGCTTTTTATAGCACCGCCAAGGTAATTCAGCATTGTGGTAGTTCATTCCATGGTTTATCGCACTTAGTTTTACCGTGCGTTTTAAGAAACATAGATCCCTCTAATCCTGGGTTTTCCACCATCTTATTCAGCGGCTCTTGCGTTGTTAGGCTTCTTTCCGCAGAACTGTTACTCGTCGACGCCATGTTATATAAATATACAAAACTGTTAATGACGATTAATGTTACAAAAATGCATAATTTACTTTTTGCTACAATATTGTGACGAATTCGATGATTCCTCGATTAACAATCCTGAGTTCAACCACTATAAAGTAAAACGCTGTTAGACACTCGATGGTTGGCACTGCTTTATTTAACCTCATTTCCTCCAGGGATTGAATTCTGACATCAATCCTCTCTTGTAGAGAGCATTACAATGTCACATACTCCAACCATTTTGTCTATCCTTAATCCCGCATGGATTTGTGCCTTCACTTTCGTTCGCAGTGGTACCCGGCAAACATTCCTGCAACTCAATTCTTCAGGACTCGGTTCCGCTGTTGCGCTGCTTTCTCTCAGCACACTTTGCACACTTACTAATTCATTCCCTTACATACTGTCTGCAACCAATCCAATAGAACCGCCGCTTTACCTCCCTCATCGTTTTCCCTATTCCCATGTGCCTTTCATCTGGGCAACTATGCGACGCTTTGATAACATCTGCAATACTTTCCTGGGGGACAACAATAAGCGTTCGATGATTCTGGCCATCTTTACTTTCAATCATCTCTCCTCTTCTTGACTGTTTGTTTTGCTTCAGTCCTTTCAACACACGTGCCAAATCTGGGTCTGTGATACGTAGCGACATTCCCACCAGTTACTGTCCAGAACTCAGCTTTCTACAAGGGTCCCACCTTCCCGCTGACCAAGTCACTCCGAATGATGGATTGTGATGCACCGGTATCAACAGTCAGCAAGCGCTCTTTCCCGTCAACGTAGCCTTCAACAGTAATATTACTCGCTTTCCGTCCGAGTTGTGACACAGATATTATGGGGCATTCATCTTGCTTATCTTCTCTAGCTTTGTATTTACGCCCACCTGAAATGCCGGGATCACTGGAAAAAGTGCCGCAATAACGTGCTATGTGACCTGATTTTCCGCACTTGAAACATTTGATGGCACCGCCACTTTTCTTCTCCGTTCAACGCGTCCAAAATTTTGTCTACCATAGCCGGAGTTTCCACTTCTACGCGATGATCCTTGTATGCAGGTTTACTCAAAAGCGAGGCTGTTTCTTGCGTTAGAGCATGTGATACCGCCTCAGCGGATGATCTCTTTGGATTCCATTTATAAAGCTCAATGCCCCATAATTATTTTGTTCGCTGTCAGGAATAGTCTGCAAGATTTCCCCAAGTGCCCCAATTGTTCACCGCTGCCTTAGTCTCAAACTGTAGCTTAAATACCTGGAATCGAACAGAACCATCAAATGACGGAGATTTTACCTTTGGAGTATTCGTGGAAGCTGTTGGACGATTCAGCTGCAACTCCTGAATACCATCTTTTAAAGCATCCATTTCAGCATCAATTTTATCCTGCCTCGCCTCCTGGATATATGCTCCTCTTGTGCATCCAATTTAGAGGACATTCGTGTCTCCCGTTCTTCCAGCCGAGATATAATACGCATCTCCTGTTCTTCCAGGTGAGCTGATGTGTATGTTTTCTGTCCTTCGCGCTGTGTTGAAATGCTTGACATCTGAGTTAATACAGCCAACAACGCGTTTGTGTCCGCGCTTGCGGCTGGAAACGTAGACTCCTTCTCTTCCGTTTTGTCGATGCTTCTTCCGCAAGATGAAACACAATCGTCAAAGCTAATTCCTTTCGCTTCCACAGCCTCTCGCAATCGAGACTGTAGCTCTGATTTATTGCCTGTTGTATTTAATCCACATTTTTCCAGCTCATTTTTGAGCTGCTGGATCTTCAGCTCATTCAACTTTTCCATGACCTTTTCCATGAAGTCCCGGTATTTATTTAACAATCCCACTTCTTACACCAATTGTGACGAATTCGATGATTCCATCGATTAATAATCCTGAGTTCGATTACTATAAAGTCAAATAAATACACGCACAAATACTGGAACGAATAGCTAGTTTTATTTAATAGTGATATCGACAATACAAATTTAAGATTTTGGTAACTTCACCGTAGTTTACTGAACAATACTTGAAAATAAACTGATCCCCTGCCTTCCCTCTTCGTGTTCCCGTAGGCACCATGTTATGTTCTAACATCTCTTTGCACCGTATTCGCAAACACTTGCGCGATCTCTCTTCATCTTCCTTGCATGCATAAGCGTAGCCATCGTTATCTCTGGTGTGGTAAACTAGTGCTGGGAGTGTTATTCAGTTAGGGTTGGTACATACTTGGGAATATTCGCCACAAAATAAAATAATTCATGCCTATTACGGTATCCGACGGATGCCTTCCGCAGGGAATGCGAATCGAATTGCGAAGATATTGTGACGAATTCGATGATTCCTTAATTATCAATCCTGTGTTCGATCACTATAAAGTCAAATAAATACACGCACAGATATTGTAACTAATAGCTAGTTTTATTTACTAGTAATAAACGCAAAACAATTTTAAGAGTTTGGTAACTTTACAGTAGTTCACTGAACAACGCTTGAAAATAAACTGATCAACCTGCCTTGCTTGGTCACCGCCTTATATAGTCCAACAGGGTGCTTGCCTACGCACCGAGAACTTTCTTGGTTGTTCGCTTTTCGTGTTCCGGAAGGGTCGGTCTTATTTATTAGCATCTCCTCTTTGCATCGTATTCGCAAACACTCGCGCCATCTCTCTTCCTAGTTATACGCTTGCATGCATAAGCGTAGCCATCGTTATCTCGGTTGTGTTAACTAGTGGTGGGAGTGTTATTGAGTTAGGGATGGTACATGCTTGAGAATAATCGCCACACTGCCCTCCACCTAAGTCTGATCGTCCCGATCAGACACATTGCCGGAACCAAACGCAGCTAGCCTTTCCAAATGGACCACCTTCATCTTATTCCTTGGCCTTCCCATAGTTTGTATGCGATATACCACATCGTTGATCCGTTTTATGACTTTGTATGGGCCTTCCCAGTTACATTGTAGTTTTGGGGACAAACCTTTCTTACGCTGTGGGTTGTATAGCAGCACTAAATCTCCTTCTATAAAACCTTCCGAATTTATTGCTTTGTCGTACCTGTTCTTCATCTTATCGCTCATGATCTTAGTCCGTTGTCTCACAAAGTCGTGAATTTCTCTCATTTCTTCTTCCAAAACGCTAGTAGATTTCCGAGCATTTACTCCTGCATCAGCGTTTATCCCAAACTTCAAGTCAGCTGGCAATCGAAGATCATTCCCGAAAACTACCTTTGCAAGAGTGTGACCAGTTGTTTCATGTACTGCAGAGCGATATGCCATTAGGAATAAGGAGATGTGAGTATCCCAATCCTTCTGGAACCTATCCACTACTTTCCTCAGGTGCTCTTCCAAGGTTCTATTGAATCGTTCCACCATGCCATCTGACTGAGGATGTAGTGCAGTTGTTCGAGTTTTCCGAATGCCCAATGTCTTGCACATTTCCTGGAACACAGCTGATTCGAAATTTCTGCCTTGGTCAGAATGTATCTCCATCGGTGCACCAAACCGAGCTACCCAATTGTTAGTAAACACTTCTGCTATTGTTTCTGCCTCTTGATTTGGAATAGGGTACACTTCTGGCCACTTGCTGAAATAGTCCATAACTACCAGGACATATTTGTTTCCGAGTTTGCTAGTAGGAAATGGACCAGCTACATCCATGGCTATCCTCTCAAATGGCGCACCTGAGTTATACTGTTTCATTTGGCCATGGCTCCTTGATTTCGGTCCTTTAGATTTGATGCATACTTCACAGTTGGCAATCCACTCCGCGACCGATTGACGGCAACCAACCCAATAGAATCTTTGCTTGACTTTCTCCAAGGTCTTGGTGACTCCAAGATGACCTCCGCTTGGGCCGTTATGTAATTCATTGAGTACATCAGGGATTTTCTTCCTTGGGACGACTATCAGCTTTCGAACACATTGACCATCCTCACTCTCCCATATTCGATGCAAACAACCGGATTCTAATTGCAAACTATTCCACTGTGCCCAATATGACTTGGCAACAGGACTTTCTGCTGACATCTCCTCTCTTGATGGTCGCTCGTTTCGTTCGATTCCTTGCATTACATGTGTAAGATCTGGATCTTCGTGCTGAAACCTTCTTAATTGATCAATGTTCCATTCGTCCGTAGATGTTATAGTCATGAGCCGCACATCTATAATGTCTTCCTTGGCCTCAGCTTTGGAACAATGCTTGCATTCCAAGTTACATGGTCTTCGTGACATTGCATCAGCATTTCCGTGGGTGCTACCTTTGCGATGCTCTATGGAAAAGTCATAACTTTGCAGTCGCTCTATCCACCGTGCCAATTGACCTTCCGGATTACGGAACTGTAAGAGCCATTTCAACGCTGCGTGGTCTGTCCTGACGTGGAATCGCTGCCCATAGAGATACTTGTGGAAATGCTTAACGCACTCTACCAATGCCAACAGCTCTCTCCGGGTTACACAATAGTTCCTTTCAGGCTTCCCAATTGTTCGGCTATAGTATGCAACTACCCTCTCCTGTCCATCAACAATCTGAGACAAAACACCTCCTATAGCATAACCACTCGCATCTGTATCCAGAATAAACTTTGAACCTGGAATTGGATATGCTAACATCGGGGCAGTGCATAGTCGTTCCTTCAATGTTTGAAAAGCCACCTCCTGTTCCTTCTTCCATTCAAAACTCATATTCTTCCTTGTAAGGTCATGGAGACTACTAGCTACGCTGACAAAATTTGGTACAAATCGGCGATAATACGTGCACAGCCCAAGGAAGCTCCGTAACTCATGCAAATTTCTCGGTCTTGGCCAATCCTTTACGGCTTCGATCTTTTCCTTAGCAGTGCAGATTCCCTCCGTAGTTACCTTGTGACCCAAATAACTTACTTCCTTTTTAAACAAGGAACACTTCAGTTAGTTTCAGACCAGCACCAGCTATTCTTTGGAAAACTTCCTCCAAGTTCTTTAGGTGTTCCTCAAAACTTTTTCCCAGCACGATGATGTCGTCGAGGTACACCAAACATGTTTGCCAGTGCAATCCTTTTAGTATCTGGTCCATAAGTCTCTCAAAAGTAGCTGGAGCATTGCATAGCCCGAAGGGCATTACCGTAAATTGCCAAAGCCCTTCTCCAACGCTGGAAGCCGTCTTCTCTTTATCTTCATCCTTTACCTCCACTTGCCAGTAGCCGCTTTTCAAGTCCAGTGTGGAAAACCATTTCGTGCCAGATAACGAGTCCAGAGTATCGTCGATTCTTGGCAATGGATAACTGTCCTTCTTCGTTACGTCGTTCAATTTCCGGTAATCCACACAGAACCTCATTTTTCCATCTTTCTTTTTCACTAGTACTACCGGTGAGCTCCATGGACTAGCTGATGGTTCGATCACACCGCTGTCACTCATTTCCTGTATAATTTCTCTTACTACTTGGCGTTTGGCCAAAGGAATACTACGAGGAGCTTGGCGGATGGGCCTTGCATCACCAGTATCAATTTGATGCTTCACAACTTTGGTCCGACCTGGTTTAGAACCATCCTTGTCAAATATGCTCGAGTACTTTGATAGAAGTTCCTTTGCCTTTTTCTGATGATGTTTTTCGAGGCCTGCCGTCCACGACGTGATATCATCTGAAAGATTAATCTTGATGGTAGAATCATTTTCCTGAAGCTGTTCGCAATTGATAACTACCTCGACCTCTTGGCATTGTCCCAATATTGCTCCTTTGGAAAGTTTTATCGGCGATTTGAACTCATTAAGTACTCTTACCGGTACACGTCCATCTTGTTTTGTCATGGCCAGGGTTTTTCCTACTAATATGTTCGTCCTTGATTTGTTTGCTGCCTCGACAACCCACAACTTGTTTGTCCCATAATCTCCATCAATCTTTGCCCATATGATTGCTTCCGACTTCGGTGGAATTTGTTGGCTCTCCTCCACAAGCACTCGCTTACTAACGTATTTGTTTTCGTAACCAAAATTTAATGGCACATCCATGTTCTGGTAATTCATAATCCTGTTTTGCATGTCGATCTTGATGCCTTGCTCGCTTAAGAAGTCCACACCAACTATGATTTCGTCAACAATATCTGCTACTATAAAACTGTGTAGAACGGTCACGTTCCCAATTGCGATTTCACATGTTACTTCTCCTAGGACATGGGTGTCCTCACCAGTGGCCGTACGTAACTTTGCTCCATGCAATGGTCTCAGCTCCTTGTTGACTAAATCAGAACTGTATCCACAGTTAGTACGTGCTCTTTTCCATCTACATATGCAACAACAGTAACATTACTAGCTTTCCTTCCGATCTGTGAGACAGAGATTACGGGGCATTCAGTTGCGGGAGCCAGTCCACGCCCCTTTCGGCTGGCTCGATTTAGTTTAACGACTGATTTGGTTGGGAGGTTTGCTCATCTCCTTCAGCTTTGCGTTTTCGTCCACCTGAATTGCTGGGGTTACTGGAGCCAGTGCCGCAATAACGTGCTATGTGACCTGGTTTCCCGCACTTAAAGTATTTAATGGCACCATCACTTTTTTTCTGTACTCCGTTCAACGTTTCCAAAATTTTGTCTACCCAAGCCGGAGTGTCCACTTCTACTCGATGAGCCTTGTATGCAGGTTTACTCAGGAGCGAGGCTGTTTCCTGCGTCAGAGCATGCGATACCGTTTCAGCAAATGTCCTTTTCGGGTTTGCATATGTGGCCCGCTTCGTCTCCACATCGCGTATTCCATTTATGAAACACTGGATTTTTACCCTCTCCGTATACTCTACAGGTGCGTCTGCATTTGCTAGATGGGCCAACCTCTCGATATCCGATGCAAATTCCTGTAAAGTCTCATTAGGTTTCTGGAAGCGATTCTGTAGCTCTATTTGGTATATCTGCTTCCGATGTTCGCTACCATAGCGTCTCTCAACTGCACCCATTAATGCTTCATAATTGTTCCGTTCTCCGTCAGGAATAGTCTGCAAAATTTCGGCTGCAGGTCCCTTCAATGCCACGAATAATGCAGCAACTTTGTCTTCCATGCCCCAATTATTCACAGCTGCCGTCTTCTCAAACTGTAGCTTAAATACCTGAAAAGGAACAGAACCATCAAAAGATGGGGTTTTTACCTTCGGGACACTCATTGAAGTAGTTGGACGATTCAGTTGTAACTCCTGGATACGACCTCTCAGTGCGTCTACTTCAGCATCGATTTTATTCTGTAGCTGTGCAATTTTCGCATGCTGCACTTCTAGCTGCGAAGACATTCGTGCCACCTGCATAGATATACGCTCCTCTTGTTCTTCCAATTTTGATGTTATACGTGTCTCCTGGTGTTCCATCTGAGATCTCATGTATGCCTTCTGTTCGTCTAGTTGAACTGAAATCTGAGATGCCATACTAGTCTTCTGTTCTTCCAGCTGAGATGCCATGTGTGCCTTTTGTTCTTCCAACTGAGATGCCATGTGTGTCTTTTGTTCTTCCAGCTGTGTTGAAATGCTAGATGACATCTGAGTCAATACAGTCAACAACGCGTTAGTGTCCACACTTGCGGCTGGAATTGTAGACTCCTTCTCTTCCATTTTTGTCGATGCTTCTTCCACAAGATGAAACACATGATCGTCAACGTTAATTCCTTCAGCTTCCATAGCCTCTCGCAATCGTGACTGTAGCTCGGATTTATTGCCTGTTGTATTCAATCCACGCTGTTGCAGCTCATTTTTGAGTTGCTGGATCTTCAGCTCATTCAACTTTGCCATGCCTTTGTTATCCTTGAAAACTCTCGGTATTTATTTAACAATATCACTTCTGACACCAATTGTGACGAATTCGATGATTCCTTAATTATCAATCCTGGGTTCGATCACTATAAAGTCAAATAAACACACGCACAGATATTGTAACTAATAGCTAGTTTTATTTACTAGTAATAAACGCAAAACAATTTTAAGAGTTTGGTAACTTTACAGCAGTTCACTGAACAACGCTTGAAAATAAACTGATCAACCTGCCTTGCTTGGTCACCGCCTTATATAGTCCAACAGGGTGCTTGCCTACGCACCGAGAACTTTCTTGGTTGTTCGCTTTTCGTGTTCCGGAAGGGTCGGTCTTATTTATTAGCATCTCCTCTTTGCATCGTATTCGCAAACACTCGCGCCATCTCTCTTCCTCTTCCTAGTTATACGCTTGCATGCATAAGCGTAGCCATCGTTATCTCGGTTGTGTTAACTAGTGGTGGGAGTGTTATTGAGTTAGGGATGGTACATGCTTGAGAATAATCGCCACAATATGATATTCTCATAACCGATCGGCAAAGCAGTTCGCGAATAAAAAATAAGTGGATAAAGCAATTCGTGGATTCACTGCATTCCCATAACCGCGATCTAATCTCAAGAGCTGTCATTTGTTCTAACTACGATCCGCTGAATACCTGATGCGGATTCTACATAAATTTTTCAAAATTGTGAGTTAAAATAAATTAAGATGGAATTTAATAAGAAGCAAATTAATTATTTTTGAATAAAATAATGTTTACCTAGTGGTGGGAGTGTTATTGAGTTAGGGATGGTACATGTTTGAGAATAATCGCCACACTGCCCTCCCGATCAGACACATTGCCGGAACCAAACGCAGCTAGCCTTTCCAAATGGACCACCTTCATCTTATTCCTTGGCCTTCCCATAGTTTGTATGCGATATACCACATCGTTGATCCGTTTTATGACTTTGTATGGGCCTTCCCAGTTACATTGTAGTTTTGGGGACAAACCTTTCTTACGCTGTGGGTTGTATAGCAGCACTAAATCTCCTTCTATAAAACCTTCCGAATTTATTGCTTTGTCGTACCTGTTCTTCATCTTATCGCTCATGATCTTAGTCCGTTGTCTCACAAGGTCGTGAAATTCTCTCATTTCTTCTTCCAATACGCTAGTAGATTTCCGAGCATTTACTCCTGCATCAGCGTGTATCCCAAATTTCAAGTCAGCTGGCAATCGAAGATCTTTCCCGAAAATTACCTTTGCAGGAGTCTGAACAGTTGTTTCATGTACTGCAGAGCGATATGCCATCAGGAATAAGGAAATGTGATTATCCCAATCCTTCTGAAACTTATCCACTACTTTCCTCAGGTGCTCTTCCAAGGTTCTATTGAATCGTTCCACCATGCCATCTGACTGAGGATGTAGTGCAGTTGTTCGAGTTTTCCGAATGCCCAATGTCTTGCACATTTCCTGGAACACAGCTGATTCGAAATTTCTGCCTTGGTCAGAATGTATCTCCATCGGTGCACCAAACCGAGCTACCCAATTGTTAGTAAACACTTCTGCTATTGTTTCTGCCTCTAGATTTGGAATAGGGTACACTTCTGGCCACTTGCTGAAATAGTCCATAACCACCAGTACATATTTGTTTCCGAGTTTGCTAGTAGGAAATGGACCAGCTACATCCATGGCTATCCTCTCAAATGGCGCACCTGAGTTATACTGTTTCATTTGCCCATGGCTCCTTGATTTCGGTCATTTAGCTTTGATGCATACTTCACAATTGGCAATCCACTCCTCGACCGATTGACGGCAACCAACCCAATAGAATCTTTGCTTGACTTTCTCCAAGGTCTTGGTGACTCCAAGATGACCTCCACTTGGACCGTTATGTAATTCATTGAGTACATCAGGGATTTTCTTCCTTGGGACGACTATCAGCTTTCGAACACATTGACCATCCTCACTCTCCCATATTCGATGCAAACAACCGGATTCTAATTGCAAACTATTCCACTGTGCCCAATATGACTTGGCAGCAGGACTTTCTGCTGACATCTCCTCTCTTGATGGTCGCTCGTTTCGTTCGATTCCTTGCATTACACGTGTAAGATCTGAATCTTCGTGCTGAAACTTCCTTAATTGATCCATGTCCCATTCGCCCGAAGATGTTATAGTCATGAGCCGCACATCTATAATGTCTTCCTTGGTCTCAGCTTTGGAACAATGCTTGCATTCCAAGTTACATGGTCTTCGTGACATTCCATCAGCATTTCCGTGGGTGCTACCTTTGCGATGTTCTATGGAAAAGTCATAATTTTGCAGTCGCTCTATCCACCGTGCCAATTGACCTTCCGGATTACGGAACTGTAAGAGCCATTGCAACGCTGCGTGGTCTGTCCTGACGTGGAATCGCTGCCCATAGAGATACTTGTGGGAATGCTTAACGCACTCTACCAATGCCAACAGTTCTCTCCGGGTTACACAACAGTTCCTTTCAGGCTTCCCAATTGTTCGACTATAGTATGCAACTACCTTCTCCTGTCCATCAACAATCTGAGACAAAACACCTCCTATAGCATAACCACTCGCATCTGTATCCAGAATAAACTTTGAACCTGGAATTGGATATGCTAACATCGGGGCAGTGCATAGTCGTTCCTTCAATATTTGAAAAGCCACCTCCTGTTCCTTCTTCCATTCAAAACTCATATTCTTCCTTGTAAGGTCGTGGAGACTACTAGCTACGCTGGCAAAATTTGGTACAAATCGGCGATAATACGTGCACAGCCCCAGGAAGCTCCGTAACTCATGCAAATTTCTCGGTCTTGGCCAATCTTTTACGGCTTCGATCTTTTCCTTAGCAGTGCAGATTCCCTCCGTAGTTACCTTGTGACCCAAATAACTTACTTCCTTTTTAAACAAGGAACACTTCAGTTAGTTTCAGACCAGCATCAGCTATTCTTTGAAAAACTTCCTCCAAGTTCTTTAGATGTTCCTCAAAGCTTTTTCCCAGCACGATGATGTCGTCGAGGTACACCAAACATGTTCGCCAGTGCAATCCTTTTAGTATCTGGTCCATGAGTCTCTCAAAAGTAGCTGGAGCATTGCATAGCCCGAAGGGCATTACCGTAAATTGCCAAAGCCCTTCTCCAACGCTGAAATCCGTCTTCTCTTTATCTTCATCCTTTAGCTTCACTTGCCAGCAGCCGCTTTTCAAGTCCAGTGTGGAAAACCATTTCGTGCCAGATAACGAGTCGAGAGTATCGTCGATTCTTGGCAATGGACAACTGTCCTTCTTCGTTACGTCGTTCAATTTCCGGTAATCCACACAGAACCTCATTTGTTCATCTGTCTTTTTCACTAGTACTACCGGTGAGGTCCATCAGCTGATGGTTCGATCACACCGCTGTCACTCATTTCCTATATAATTTCTCTTACTACTTGGCGTTTGGCCAATGGAATACTACGAGGGGCTTGGCGGATGGGCCTTGCATCACCAGTATCAATTTGATGCTTCACAACTTTGTTCCGACCTGGTTTAGAACCATCCTTGTCAAATATGCTCGAGTACTTTGATAGAAGTTCCTTTGCCTTTTTCTGATGATCTTTTTCGAGGCCTGCCGTCCACGACGTGATATCATCTGAAAGATTAATCTTAATGGTAGAATCATTTTCCTGAAGCTGTTCACAATTGATAACTACCTCAACCTCTTGGCCTTGTCCCAATATTGCTCCTTTAGAAAGTTTAATCGGCGATTTGAACTCATTAAGTACTCTTACCGGTACACGTCCATCTCGTTTTGTCATGGACAGGGTTTTTCCTACTAATATGTTCGTCCTTGATTTGTTTGCTGCCTCGACAACCCACAATTTGTTTGCCCCATAATCTCCATCAATCTTTGCCCATATGATTGCTTCCGACTTCGGTGGAATTTGTTGGCTCTCCTCCACAAGCACTCGCTTACTAACGTATTTGTTTTCGTAACCAAAATTTAATGGCACATCCATGTTCTGGTAATTCATAATCCTGTTTTGCATGTCAATCTTGATGCCTTGCTCGCTTAAGAAGCCCACACCAACTATGATTTCGTCAACAATATCTGCTACTATAAAACTGCGTAGAACGGTCACGTTCCCAATTGCGATTTCACATGTTACTTCTCCTAGGACATGGGTGTCCTCACCAGTAGCCGGACGTAACTTTGCTCCATGCAATGGTCTCACCTCCTTGTTGACTAAATCAGATCTAATTATGGAATGCCATGCGCCTGTATCCACAGTTAGTAAGTGCTCTTTTCCATCCCCATATGCAACAACAGTAACATTACTAGCTTTCCTTCCGATCTGTGAAACAGAGATTATGGGGCATTCAGTTGCGGGAGCCTGTCCACGCCCCTTTCGGCTGGCTCGATTTAGTTTACCGACTGATTTGGTTGGGAGGTTTGCTCATCTCCTTCAGCTTTGCGTTTTCGTCCATTGAATTGTTGGGGTTACTGGAGCCAGTGCCGCAATAACGTGCTATGTGACCTGGTTTTCCGCACTTAAAGCATTTAATGGCACCATTACTTTTTTTCTGTACTCCGTTCAACGCTTCCACGATTGTGTCTACCCAGTCTGGCCGTTCTACCTCCACGCGGTGAGCTTTGTACGCCGGCTTACTTAGTAGCGAGGCTGTTTCCTGCGTTAGAGCATAAAACACCGTCTCAGCAACTGATCTCTTGGGATTTGCATATGGGGCTCGCTTCGTCTCCACGTCACGTATTCCATTTATAAAGCTTTGGATTTTTACCCTTTCTGTGTATTCTATGGGTGCGTCTGGGTTTGCTAGATGGGCCAACCTCTCGATATCCGATGCAAATTCCTGGAAAGTCTCATTGGGTTTCTGGAAGCGATTCTGTAGCTCTATTTGGTATATCTGTTTTCGATGTTCGCTACCATAGCTCCTCTCAACTGCACCCATCAATGCTTCATAATTATTGCGTTCACCGTCGGGAATCGTTTGTAAGATTTCGGCTGCAGGACCCTTCAATGCCACGAACAGTGCAGCAACTTTGTCTTCAGTGCCCCAATTATTCACCGCTGCCGTCTTCTCAAACTGTATCTTGAATACCTGGAAAGGAACAGAACCATCAAATGACGGGGATTTTACCTTGGGAGCATTCGCTGAAGCAGATGGACGGTTCAGTTGCAGCTCCTGGATACGCCCCTTCAAAGCATCTACTTCGGCCTCAATCTTGTCCTGCCGTTCTCTGAATACCTCCTGCACTTCAGTTATTTTTGCGTCCTGCATTCTTAGCTGTGATGCCATTCGTTCTTCCTGAGCCTCCAGCTGCAATGCAATTCTCGCCATGTGTGTCTTTTGTTCTTCCAGCTGAGATGCCATGTGCATCTTTTGTTCTTCCAGCTGTTTTGAAATGCTAGATGACATCTGAGTCAATGCAGTCAGCAACGCGTTAGTGTCCACACTTGCCACTGGATTCGGAGGCTCCTTTTTCTCTTCCATTTTCGTCGATGCCTCCTCCACAAGATGGAAAACATAATCATCAACGTTGATTCCTTCCGCTTCCATTGCCTCCCGTAGTCGTGATTGTAGCTCGTATTTATTGCCTGTGGTGTTTAGTCCGCGTTGTTCCAACTCAGTTTTGACTTACTGAATCTTTAATTCATTCAACTTAGCCATGTCCTTGCTATCCTTGCAACCACTGGTATTTATTTAACAATACCGCTTCTGACACCAATTGTGACGAATTCGATGATTCCTTGATTATTGATCCTGGGTTCGATCACTATAAAGTCGAATAAACACACGCACAGATAATGTAAGTAATAGCTAGTTTTATTTACTAGTAATAAACGCAAAACAATTTTAAGAGTTTGGTAACTTTACAGTAGTTCACTATTGAACGCTTGAAAATAAACTGATCAGTCTGCCTTGCTTGGTCACTGCCTTATATAGTCCGACAGGGTGCTTGCCTACGCACCGAGAACTTTCTTGGTTGTTCGCTTTTCGTGTTCTGGAAGGGTCGGTGTTATTTATTGGCATCTCCTCTTGGCGTCGTATTCGCAAACACTCGCGCCATCTCTCTTCCTCTTCCTAGTTACACGCTTGCATGCATACGCCATCGTTATCTCAGTTGTGTTTACCTAGTGGTGGGAGTGTTATTGAGCTAGTGATGGTACATGCTTGAGAATAATCGCCACAATAAATCATAACTGACAAGGCAGTCAAACATCCAAAATCTTTTGACACAATCCGCTGCGTTAGTCGGTAAAGCAGGCATTCGAAGAGTTACAAATTAAGCTACACCTATTTTCAGATGGTACAAATTAAAACGGCTCTAATGGTATGTGATTTTTCGCTGAAAAAAAATAATTTTTGAGCTGGGGTCAAGGCAATTTTCAACCCAGTTTTGCGGCATCCACACGCTGGTCCGCACGTCTTCATACATTTGCATGACATAATTTTTAAAAGATCTGCGGGTGCGAAATCCAAGTTTGACAAAACTGGAGTAAACATATGGCTAATTTTTTCAAACCCCATTTGGTTGGATCAATAGCTTTCCCAAGCCATGATGAAACCTGATGGTTATGTTCTGAATGTATGTAAACGTAAGGCGTCAGCTGTTGGGGGAATGATAACATATTTGCCTTGCTTTTGCTTAACGAATTTAGGTACAGTCTGTGATCCAATTTATTGATAGATATCTCCGATTGTTTTCTCCGTATAGCCAGATGAAAAACAGTTCGCCTGCGAAAGACACAGGTTGGGGTCGGCATTTGCTTCTTCAAAAAGTAATAACCGTTTCGCCAATTCCTAGTTATCCTCCAAAATGTTTATAAATTTCGACTTCCCTTTACCGTAGGGTGCTTATGTGGTATCGCATGTGTAAAAAAAGTAAGTTTTTCCGTGCTAATTCATTATGCTGGAAACAGTTTCCTGTACAGAACATCTCAGCAGCCAGCCTTTTCGCAGTACGGTCGAAAGTGCTAAAATATTGATATCTTCGAATACAATTATTATACAGCCATTTTGCGCATACTTTTCTATTGCCGATGTGACAATCGAAAAATCAGCGTCATTAATAGCCTGGTCAACTCTGTAGTGAGCTTCTAATTATAGTTCTGGACTAGTTTTCAAAATTTGAATAAAAGAATGTTTATTTTTCTCGTTTCCTAAAAACTTTTGTTGCGTAACCGTTACAATAGTGTTCTTCTTACAATAATGTCAACAGACGCAAGCTTTTTGACCTCCTGTTCCGTCCGCTACTTCCGGATCCTCATAGTAATGTTTCTGAACGTATCTCACAATGTGTTCGGAAATTTCATTGAATGAAAGCCCAACACTCCACACTACTTTATGCAATAAGAAGCCCCCGTCCACTACAAAGTGTTGTTTACCTCCTAACTTTGTGGGTTGATCAGACAATCCCAAGGGTGAATATTCTTTGTACAATTCAGATTTTTTTTTTAAATATTTCTTTAAATCGTCGCAGGATTTCTGGGTGACAGACATACGTTGAAAAAGTAGAAGCGGATTGATGACTACAGGGCACTTGTCAATGTTAATGCCGCTCGTCATAACTGACAAAGGTAGAACTTGGTTCTTACGTTTGAATGTAATTTCTCGGGCCAAATGACAGTTTATCCTGCTGTCAGCAACAACACAATTATAAACAGAAACTATATCGGGACTGGCGATGAGCAGCCATAGATCAAGCTTCTTCATGTCTTCATTGTCTCGAAGTATTCGAGAATCTCTCTGGTCAACGTGTTAGTCTCCACTTGTACCTTTGACGCCACAGAACTTTTCTATGGAAGAAGTTCTTCCATATTTAAATGGTAAGTTGATGCATATATATGCATAGTCTTGTTCCTACTTGCAGAAAGAAATTTAATAAGTACTTGGATACATATGTACGTGTGGACATGCTAAAGTTTTTCTTTTGCGTTTGTGCAGTTTCAATAATAAACATTTTTAAACAAACCAACATACATACACATTTCTTCCTGCAAGGAGGAACAAGACTTTATGATTTTGCTGTTTTCGTTAAACAATTTTACGGTCAAACACTCGCAGTGCAATGAAATGAAAAAGTGTTTAAAGTTGCCCAATTTAAGACTCAGTGGTTGTCGTTAACAATTACTTATACCATAATGGTTACATGAATAACTTTTTCATTTACGTTGGTACTTTTGGTAATTCTATACGACCGTACGTAACTACTAATACACGTCCAAAAATATCGGGAGAGGTCCCAAGACTTTTTCCATACAAATTTACTGGAAATGCTGACCCAATATATATTTCACTTTTGCAGCTGCGCAAGTAACTCCCGAGAGCTTAAAATTTTTAACTAGCGAGGATCTTAAGGAAACGGTACCACCTTTAGGAATGCGCGTGCTGTTTCGTGCGAAGCTTTTTTCTTGGAGAAAACAGGTAGAATAACATTGAATGTGTTGGTGTACTGATACATAGCTAATGCAATTTTTTCTTTTACTTGTTAGTTTGGAATTGAAGACACATTGTCAATGCCATCGAAGGTGATTGACTGGCTGCAGAAACTCTACATCATATGAATTTTCATTAAATCAATGTCATTAAATAATATGAATTAAAATGGTTTTCTTTAATTATTTTTGCAAACAGGTACGTTTTGCTCCCAGGATAGGTCTAACCCGTTCTTGAATCGACCGGAAATCGTTATAAACTCAAGAACGAAATGTTCTTGAAAATAAGCTAAAAACGGGCTCAATGTAAGCCCAACACGTTCTTGAAATGTACGAAAATGGTTCTAATATCAAGCACGAAATGTTCTCAAAATGAAGCCAAAATGTTCCCAAAAGAAGCAGAAAATGTTAATAAAATGAACCCAATAAGTTCTCAGAACATGCTTAGAACGTTCTAAAAATAAAGTCATTATGGTCAAATGGTCTTAAAATGAGTCCAAAATATTCATTAATCAAGCCCAAACTGTTCATGAAATGCGAAAGGTGTGCTTGAAAAATCCGTTCTCAAAATAAGACCAGCGTTCACGAGTTTAGTCAAAACGTAGTTAACAGACTTTCGTGCACGTATGTTCTCAGTTTTGAACTTGTTTCGTTCGTTTTAGAACGATTTTTTCTTTGAGTGTAACAGACTTCTTGCATATATATCGTACTAAGTGTCCAAGCATTCGTGATGCTTTCCGTTAAACCTCTTCCATGAGTGAGTCCCCAGAAATTTTCATAGATCTCATGACAGTTTATTGATAGTCTGATCAGTCTTATTCCTCCCCAAAGCTTATCAGAACGACGAATAGTAAAACGACAGCCTTTTGTAAACTGATTGTAACTGTTCACATCCAAGCGTTGTCATCATTCGGGAGTATTGGATAAACAGGTGGGATATGGGGCCCATATATTCTAATCTATCCAAAGCATCGCTAAACTTTGCACTTATAGTATTAAGCATATTCTGCTGAAAAAATTAGATTAGATTAGATTAATTTTTCTTTCAAAATAAGCATATCTGTGTATGTTACAATAATAACTTAAATTTAGGCCATTAATATTAAAAGAAAGAAAAATTAAGGCATTCTGTAAAAAGTATGAAAATTTTAGTATGGAATGCCATCTCCAAAAAAAATGAAAGAAAAGTTACAAAAGTGTGTGTGGTGAATTTCGGTAAAGAGTATAAAAAAATTAAATAAATGTATGCACATAACATAACTTAAGAAATAACAGCTTTAGTTCAAAACTACTAAGTGCTAGGATTTCGCAAAATTTTTATGTCGTTGTGGGATAGCTCCAATAGAAATGCTTTAACCTTTACTAAAAATTCACCCAAGTTCCTAATGACACGTATAGACGAAGGTAACGCATTGAAAATTTTACAAGAAACAACTGTAAAGAAGTTGTTGTAGTGGGGTTTACGAGATGTGGGAACATAAACAAGTCTGTGTGAATTTTGCCTCAAGTTATAATTATCCGAGACCAGGCTATGCAGATACCCACAGCGAATGAAAAATATCTTCAACGTTTTGTAGTAGTACATATGTCTTACGGGAAGAATTTTGAGACCTCTTAACAGGTCGATTACATATTTTTCTTATGACACATTTTTGCTGCTGGATTTTACGCCCCAGCCAGGGTTGCCAGTATTTTTTAAGAGATGTCGCCAGATTCCACCTTGTATAAAATTTCACTAATGGAGGGGTAGAGGCACTCACAATTGGCACTAGCACTATTTCCTTTGGAAATAAGAACACTATTAGCTTTAGTTTTAATATTTAATTTAATCTCGTTTAATTTCTTTATTTTACAATTTCTGTTCTTATTACAATAGTTTCTTTTTTTTGGTTCACTATTAGTTCACAGTCTTACTTATATCAAAACTTTTAATTTAACTATTTATTACAAGAGGTGATGATTTTAGATTTGTAAAAAGAGTAGGTAAGTAACCGCGCGCTCAACGACAACTAACTTAGCGGCCGCCGATGACCGCCCGCTAAGCTGTGTAGTGAGCATACATACATATGTACATAAAGGTAAATACCTAAAGAAGCGGTAGTTTTCCAATTTGTTTTTAGAGTTTCGCATTAGGGTGGCTCGAATTCAAAGGTAAGTATAATTTAGGATAAGTATGTATATAAATGGTAAGTAGAGTTTAAGGTAAGTATTCAATTCAAAAGGGTAAGTATATGTATGTACACAAGGTAAGTATAAAATTCAGATTTAAGTGTAAATTCAACAATTTAAGTAGGTAATTTAACAGGTAAGTATTTATGTATAAAAAAATGAGTTTTAGAAGGTAAGAACGTATTAATCAAATTGAATTAGATCTTCATCCATGTCTTCAACATGGCGGCCGGCCTGCGAAGTTGACAAATTTAGAAACTCTTGCAATTTCTGTAGAGTGACCTTTGCTTGGTTAACCAACTTCCTTATGTTACGTTGATTGACATTTCGGCTCCGCCCCAGGGGCGCTGGTCTTTCGATGGTACGGGTGACTCGCCTTTGTTGATCGTCGCGCCGATGGCGCACCGGTGGCGAAGGTGTTGGACGCCGATCACGTGTTGACGATGAAATTGTCGGACGGTGCAAAAGCTCTGCCGCAGTGACGGCAGCTACCTGTGGAGTTGCATGCACCGGTAGTGTGGGATGTGGCCAGGCAATTTATGCAGTAGCGATGGACGCGGGCGGATTCGTATCGTTCTGCCGGAGTCATAGCCAAAAATGCATGGCAATGACGCAACGAGTGTTGACAGCAGCATAGGCGCCATTTTCCCAGTTCAATGATGAGATCTGTAGAGAAATAGTTAAGAGAGCAGTAAGCATTATGTTAAATCGGAGATTGTAATGGAGTGTTGGAGGATTATGAGGAAAACGTTGGAAGAGAACTATGAGGGGGGCAATAAACATATCTTAGTGATGTTACGAGTGATTGTTCCGTTTTGAGTGCATATGTCTACGACACGAACATTCTCGTCGGGTCCTACATGGAGTTTGGAGATGCGTCCTAATCGCCATTCGTTGGGAGGTAGGAGATCATCCTTGACGACGACCAGATCTCCTTCTTTGAGGTTGTTTTGTCGGGTTTTCCATTTTTGACGTTTATGTGGTTCTTGGAGGTACTCATTCTTCCAGCGGTTGCTGAATTGATGCTGCAAGACTTTCAGCATTTGCCATTTGTGCATGAGGCTGAGACTTTCTGCATTAGGTTCAGGCAGAGAGAGCAGTGGGGCCCCGCGCAGGAAGTGTCCTGGGGTTAACGCAAGTAAATCTGTCGGGTCTTCGGACATGGGAGAAATAGGTCTCGAGTTGAGGACTGCCTCGATGCGAACGATTAGGGTTGTAAATTCTTCAAATGAGAACTTATGATTACCGGCGACTTTTGTCAAATGGGTTTTGAAGCTTTTGACTGCAGCTTCCCAAAGCCCACCCATGTGAGGAGCATATGGCGGGATGAATTGCCACGAGAGGCCCTGGGGAGCATACTTTTGGGCGATGTCTTGGCCTGCTTCCTTGAGGAAAAGGGAGATTTCCTTTTTCATGGCTCTATGTGCGCCGATAAACGTTTTTCCGTTGTCGGACATGATTTTATGTGGGATGCCGCGGCGGCTGGCAAAACGCGCAAATGCGGCTCTAAAAGCTTCGGTAGTCAAGTTCGAGCAGACTTCCAGGTGAATGGCTTTTGTGGAGAAACAAACAAATACGGAGACATAAGCTTTGGTGTAGGGAGCGCGACGTAGAGTTGATGTCTTTACGAGAAATGGGCCCGCGAAGTCGACTCCGGTGGTGTGAAATGGAAGGGTATATGTCGACCTTTCGGCGGGTAATGCGGCCATGATCTGCGAGTTCATCCTTTGTTTGTGGATCGTGCAGGTCTTGCAATGAAAAATGCAAGCCTTTATTTTCTGCTTCAAGCGGGGGATATAATACTCTTGGTGTACCATCCTGATCATGAGCTGCTTTTCGGCATGCAGTAAGAGAGTGTGGATAAACTCTAGAAAGAGCGAGCAGAATCTGGAGGGTTCGGGAATTATAATCGGGTGACGTTCGTTGTAGCTGAGGGCGGCGTAACTGAGGCGACCATTGACACGTAATATCCCCTTTTTGTCTAACATCGGACTGAGTGGTAGCAGTGAGCTCTTTTTACTAATTGATTTTGAGGCTTTAAGCAGTGAAATTGTTTCCGCATAATATATTTGTTGAGTTAGGATTATAAGGCGTTCTTTCGAATATGTAATCTCCTCTTGAGATAGAGAACGAGTTGAGGAAATCGGTAGTTTTTTCGCTTTGTGGATGAAGCGATAGACGTACGAAATGACGCGAAGGGCTCTGGCGAACGAAGAGAAGCGCTCCAATGGATCCGAGGTATCCACTGTGTGTAATACTTCAATGCGCTTCTGCTCTGGTGGACTGGTGTTTTGTCGCATCGGTTTTGGCCATAAAGTGGGAGTTTTAGAGAGCCACTCGGGGCCTTTCCACCACAGGGAGGATTCCGCTAATTCTTGGGGTTTACATCCACGGGTTCCCAGATCTGCTGGATTATCACCATTTGCCACATGACGCCAGGTAGCATTACTGACCCTTTGGAGAATTTCGGCAGTGCGGTTCGCTACATAGGTCTTCCAAGTGTGGGGTGGTTTTGTAGCCATGCTAGGACTATGGAGGAGTCTGACCAAAGAATTAGCTCATTTGAGGACAGATGGAGGTGAGAGCAAATCTGTTTGACTAGTTTGGAGAGTAGTACTGCTCCACAAAGCTCTAGTCGGGGAAGGCTTACTGTCTTTAAGGGAGCCACCTTGCTTTTTGCAGCTAATAGGTGAGTGGTAACATCGTTCTCACCATTCTGCGTGCGTAAATACACGCACGCGCAAAATGCTTTTTCGGAGGCGTCAGAAAATCCGTGAATTTGATAGTGTTTGTCGGGAGAGAATCCGATCCATCGAGGGATTTGTATGGAGGCTATCGCTGAGAGATTTTCCCGAAAATTGTTCCATTTGTGGAAGGCTGAGGGTTTGACATGTTCGTCCCAGTCTGTTCCTTCCAACCAGAGTTGTTGGAGGAGGGCTTTGGCTAAAATCATTATTGGCGATAGCCATCCTGCCGGGTCGAACAATTTCGCAATTGCCGATAATATTTGCCGCTTTGTGTTTGAGTTAGCGGCGGGTATAGGGTCATATGAGTATGAAAACGAGTCGTTTAGGGCATTCCATTTTATTCCAAGTGTCCTTGTCGAACTTGCATCATGGAATTTGAGAAAATCTTCATCAAGGAGGTCAGATTTTGGGATAGACTTCAGTATGCTTGGGTGATTGGCCGTTATTTTCTTCAGCGGGAAGCCGGCTGACTTTAAAGCCTCGATAACTTCATTTATGGAGTTGAGTGTGGACTGTATATCGTGTCCACCAGAGAGGATGTCGTCTACATAAGTCTCATGCAGAAGAATATTGTTGGCGGTTGGGAATTTGTCTTTGGTGTCTGCTGCTAGCTGATGGAGGGTGCGAATAGCTAGGTATGGGGCACAATTAACACCAAAGGTGACTGTTTTTAGTTTGAAATCCTCGAGAGGTGAGGTTGGAGATCTGCGAAAGACAATTCTTTGATAGTCTTGATTTTCTGGGTGTATGAGTATTTGGCGGTACATCTTTTCGATGTCGCCGTTAAAAACGAACTTATAGAGGCGCCATTTTAGGATAATGAGCATTAAGTCGTTTTGTAGAGTTGGGCCAGTATGTAGTACGTCATTCAATGAACTACCTGAGCGGGAGAGTTTGGAGGCATTGAAGACCACTCGTACCTTGGTTGTTTTGCTGTCTGGTTTTATAACAGCGTGATGGGGTAAATAGAAGGAATAAAATTTACCTTCTTTTATAATTTCGAGTGGTGAGGTGGGTTCCATGTGATTCATGGTTAAATATTCTTCCAACACTTCAGAATATTTTCCTTTTAACTCGGGTTTATTTTCGAGCGTTCTTTCTATGCTTATATACTGCTGCTGAGCAGCGGGTCGTGAGTGACCGAGGGCTAGAGTTTCTGGAAAGCTTTCCTTAAATGGGAGCTTTACCATGTAGCGACCATCTTCTCTTCTAATGGTCCTCTCGGTGCCACGAAAGTGAACCAGCAAGAAAAAAAGGGTTATTTTCAAAGCAAAAGTGGTACAGTGCACAAGTGCTTTTATATAGTTACATTAAAACTGCTGAAAAAAGAAGAAAAACGTACACATATTCTATGAGGGTGCTCCCAAAAACCTGAAAAGAAAAGAAATATTTTAATTATATTAAAAGTGCTGGAAAAAAAAAGAAAAAAGCATATACATATTCTGTGAGGGTGCTCCAAAAAACCTGAAAGGAAAGAAAAATATTAGATTGAAATATTTGGACAAAACCTGAAAGAAGAAAATTTTGTTAGAAAACAAATAAAGGAAAAGAAAAGGTGAAACATTGCGGTAAAACAAAAGTGGGTGCTCCGAAAACCCTGAAAATAAAAAGGGTGGAAAAACCTGAAAAGAAAAAATATACACATAACTTAAAGTGGCAAAATAAATCTCATATATTAGTTCAGCCCTATATATACCTACATAAAAAGAAAAGGAAAAATATACGTTCCTGTAAAAATTAAAAATAACAAAAAATTAAAATTTTTAATAAAAGTGGCGAAGAAAAGTTTGAGTTGAAAAAAAAACAAAAAAGTTTAAATACTGAAAAGAAAGAAAATATTATATTAAATTGGTTATATTAAATTGGTGAAAATAAAAATTCTGAAAAGAAAGAAAATATTATAATCAATTGGTGAAAATCAAAATACTGAGAAGAAAGAAAATATTCGATTAAATCGTTGGTGAAAAACAAAATCCTGAAAGGAAAAGAAAATACATTTTTGTTCAAAAAAGCCTGGAAAATAAAGAAAGTTCAAAAGTGAAAAGCATTTAAGTGAAAAGGCGGTGACCTGAGTAGAAAAAAATATATATATATACTTAAATAAAAAGTTAGTGACTTGAAAAGAAAGGAAAAATTAAAGTCGGTAGCCTGAAGAAAAGAATTAAGGGAAATATAAAATACAAAACAACAAAAAGTGCCAACGCCCAAACAACATCAAAAAGTACAGTCCGGCTCGAAGGACCATGTATAAAATTTCACTAATGGAGGGGTAGAGGCACTCACAATTGGCACTAGCACTATTTCCTTTGGAAATAAGAACACTATTAGCTTTAGTTTTAATATTTAATTTAATCTCGTTTAATTTCTTTATTTTACAATTTCTGTTTTACAATAGTTTCTTTTCTTTGGTTCACAGTCTTACTTATATCAAAACTTTTAATTTAATTATTTATTACAAGAGGTGATGATTTTAGATTTGTAAAAAGAGTAGGTAAGTAACCGCGCGCTCAACGACAACTAACTTAGCGGCCGCCGATGACCGCCCGCTAAGCTGTGTAGTGAGCATACCTACATATGTACATAAAGGTAAATACCTAAAGAAGCGGTAGTTTTCCAATTTGTTTTTAGAGTTTCGCATTACGGTGGCTCGAATTCAAAGGTAAGTATAATTTAGGATAAGTATGTATATAAATGGTAAGTAGAGTTTAAGGTAAGTATTCAATTCAAAAGGGTAAGTATATGTATGTATACAAGGTAAGTATAAAATTCAGATTTAAGTGTAAATTCAACAATTTAAGTAGGCAATTTAACAGGTAAGTATTTATGTATAAAAAAATGAGTTTTAGAAGGTAAGAACGTATTAATCAAATTGAATTAGATCTTCATCCATGTCTTCAACACACCTTAAAAGTCGCCAAAATCGCCAAATTGTACTTACATGTCGCCAACAAAATTTTCATCAAAACGAAAGCCATAAAACTTGCCGACGAATTACCTGGAAAAAAATAGGGGGACTCGTATAAGCCTATAAAAGCCCCGTATAGCTTATGAACTATATAAAGGTCGTAAACTTGAATGAAAAGTGACATACACTTGATAAAATTATGCGTTTACAAGCATTATAAGGCATTTATAATGTTAAATGAATCCCCTTTATCTGAATTTTTTTTAAATTTTTTAAACTGGTTGGCAACCGTTTATCAATTTCTTTTCCTCTCAAGGACTATTTCATTACCTTTGGAAATCTTAAACGATGAACTTTTCTCTTTATAATAAAGTATGCCAAAACTTGCTTCCTCCGGAAGACAGTACGCTATCATTGACAATATATTTAAAAATTTACTCAAGCTTCATAATATTTGGATAGTCGCCATCGCCAATTTTCATAATTTAGTCGCCAAAGTTTTTTAGAAGTCGCTAAATTGGCGACAAGTCGCCAATACTGTCGATCCTGGCCCCAACAACTTATGCCATATTCGAGCTTAGAGTGCATAATAAATAGTTTTAAGCGTTGCGTTTGATCAAATCTTTCGCAGCCTATAAAAATAACGAACAGTAGAACCTATCTAGGAATTTAAACGAGATATATGCGCAGACTAACTTAAGTTTTGGTCTACAGAAACACCCAGGTATTGAAAATCGCGTACATCTTCAACGGAAAATCACTTTTCGGAGCAGTTTGTACCAGAATTAAATGATGTGCCAGAGCATAACATACTATTTAGAGCGAAACGCGTGTAGTTATTGGCATGGAAAACAAATTTCAATGTGCTAATGAAATTGTCCATGTTATCGCGTTCAAAATCAGTAAAGCCAACTTGATCTAGAACTAACTTGGCCAAAGAAGCATGAATCAAAATGTGGGCCCTGACAGCTCTTGCGTACGCATGTCTGCTCATAATGTGTTCAACACTATTTTCTGCGTAAATTTGCTGAAGCAATTTTTGCAAGTCACTACCGCCCATGATGTATCCGTTGCAACTCATATATTACATGAGTAAATGGAAGCTGCCAAGACGCACGATAATCTTTCAAACTTCAGATTCAGGATAGGAATTTATAACATGGTGAGCTTTCCAGTAAAGAGGTTGATCGAAGGTCACAATACAAGTAGCTTGGCCGTAAGGTTACAGTTGTTTGAGAGCGTGATTTAATGCAGTGAGTATAGCAGGCGCGGATACAGAAAATATTTTTGGGGGGATCCCAATTTTTTTCCATAATAACGCTTTTGAGTGTAAAATGGAAATTACGAAATCGCAGTTTCAATTTGTCAATAGTGTGAACGCAAACCAAATTTATCAAAACCTAAAGAAAAAATACCAAAAATAAGTACCTTTTCATTTGAAGAGCAGTAACAAAACAAGTTCACATTTATTCCTTTGCAGCAATATTTGAACAGAACCTAAAATGGTAGATTAAATTAGTACTTACTTCTTATATTTTTAGAGTGAAATCCAATAATCACTACCTTTTCCACATCGTCATATCGGACTCCAACTCATGGGTGGTTTCAATTTCGTTGGGCCATTCTTTTTTAAATTGATATAATTAATATAATACAAGTGAGAAAGTCTAAGTTCGGGTGGAACCAAACATTGTATACCTAGTAGTGATCTATTATGGCATACCAATTTAGGCAGGTCTATTTTAATACTTTTCAGTTCGTATTATTTTCAATAAAAACTGTTATAAGTTTTGAAGGGTAGGATAATTTAAAAAAAAATATAAATGTATGGCGCGATATACAACAAATTGGCGGAACCTACAGATTTTTGCCGACTTCGATCGGCATCTACAAAGGAGATGAATTTGAAGTCCGTTTGACCCGGTGATCCTCCTGTTTTGAATAAAATGCCAAAAAAGGCATTAAATTGGGTTCCATTTTGTGTTTTTTGCATTTTACTCAAAACTGGAGGATGACCGGGCGACACGGACTTTAAATTTGGATTCAGCGGGCCGAAATACATGCCCGTTGGTGGGTCCGGTCCAAAGTACAGAACACTTTTTTTTGTGTGCCGGTGTAATTCTTTACTAAACATACATATTTCGAACTTTTCTCTAGTCAAACTTACCTACTTTCTTTGATCAAAAATTTCACTTTGAATCCTTGTTTTAATGCTAAACACACACTCAAAATAAAATTTTTACAAAAACACACTACGTAATCTATAACAACAAGAAAACTTAATTGCAACACTATCACAATCGCATTTTTACAGCACGGAAAAAATTTGAAATAATTGAAAATTATATTTAAACACTTAAATTTTCAATGCATGCTGATATTGTGCTTTAAAAACACAAAGTAGTAACGCTCCAACCTACTTAATATATATATAAGTTTTTTCGTCTGACATTGCACTACAAAAAAGCATACGGGTATATTTTTAGTAAGTTCAACTATTAAGGGGCAATCCGGGAGAAAACAAAAAACACAGTTTTTCCCCAGTTTTTTACTAAGAACTTTTTACACAATAAAGTTAGAGCAAACAAAAAAGGTTATATGAGCTTTAGAAGCATTTATATATAACAAAAATAAAAGGTATTTTGCTTTAGGAGACAATATAATCGCGAAATGTATCAAAAGACGCGTTTTTACCTCTGTATCAAATCGGAAATTCGAATATATATTTCTATCAAGAGATATTTGCAGTCAAAGTTGAAAATTTTCTGTCATTTTCATGTGTTTGTTGTAGACACAGATGTAGGGTGTTGCGAAAGTGTGTTCTTCCGAGAAATCCTGTCGATCGCATAGCCGCCTACGCAGAAAGGTATTCCTTTCCAGATAATTTTGGATGTGTTTTAGCAGTTGTTCTAGAGGAGACATATACCAAATTAAATTTTATTTAATAAAAATAAAATTAAAAAAATAATATTAATTGTGCGAGGACCAACGTTCGAACCTGCGACAGCACCCGTGGTAGTCGAAATCATTGTTTACCCCTACTAGTTTGGCATCTTCTTTTGCGAATCGGAGTGGAAGACAGTGGATGAAGGTACTCCGAGTAAGTGTAATGAAGGAAATCGCATTCAGAGTTGTTTTAAAGTAAAAATTACAACTAAAAACTTTAATTTAAATTGAAATTTGCATTCTATAGTAACTGATAAGCAGTGTGACCAGGTTAGCCTTTTCGAGGCTAGATTTAGCCTTTTTTTGTCATTTAGCCTCATAATTTTGGTTTTAGCTTCGTTGATTTTTTCTAGCCTTTTTTCACTCCAACCCTTATCTGGTCCCAACACCATATTTTGTCATATAAAATTAAAGTTAAATGAAGGTAGTATTGATGACAAAATACAGAAAATTATTCGTAAAAATTGTCAACTATTCTGAATGGAGTTGATAACCCAATTGCGACATCGCCTACCTGAAAATATGAACTCTTTACAAAAGATAATCTTTTTTTAAGTTGATAATTCTTTGAAAGTTACAAAGCCGGATGTATTTTCTCACTTTCAAGAAGAAGAGTCTAGGTATTCTCCAAGTCAAGTGGCATTGATTGAGCTGCAGTGAAGAAAGCTAATAACCGTACAGTTTACAAGTGTGACCTCTACCATTGAATTTTGCGCGGAAGTCCGAGAACTGGTCGAATTCCTATTTAACTTTCTGGTATTACCTTTCAGTAATGCGGAGGGTGAAAGAATTTTTAGTGCCATGAACATTTTAAAATGGCGGCCGCCGTGGTGTGAAGGTAGTGTTGCCGGCCTACCACACCGAAGGTCCATGGTTCGAGCCCTGGTACAGGTAACATCAAAAGTGATTTGAAAAAAGTTTTTCAAAACGGGGTCGCCCCTCGGCAGTGGTTTGGCAAACTCTCCGAGTGTATTTCTGCCATGACAGGCTTCTCAGCAAAAATTCGTCTCCTTTGTAGATGCCGTTCGGAGTCGGCAAAAAACTGTAGGTCCCACCAATTTGTAGGGAAAAATTCAAATCGGCACACCACAAATTGGAAGAGAAGCTTGGCGCAAAAATCTCTTAGGAGATTTATGATGATATACCTGTTGTATATCGCGCCATAGAGAGAGAACATTTTAAAAACTAAATTAAGGAACAGATTAAAAATTAAAATGATTAACTCGTTGCTTAATATTACATGTTCGATAAAACGCTTATTCAAATGTTGCACTAATTTTGAAATTACCGTGATCTAATCTCTATGATAAATACCCAAACTTTTTACGCAGACTCATGCTCTTCTGATTCATCAGACGAAGAAAATATTATAAAATTAATAAGTTTGTAGTGATTTTTCTATAGTATGCATTTCTTTGAAAAAATCCCTAGTCAAGGAAATGTGGCTGATATGTGTTGAAACATAGTTCCTTTATGTTATGTCTACAGCTTTATATACAAACTAGCAGACCCGGCAGACGTTGTCCTGCCTAAAATTTTACTTGCTTACATTCAACAAATTGTACTCTTTTCCCTCCCTACTTTTCGCTTCATCTACATTTATCCTTATCTCCTCCTTTTTCTTTCAACTTTTGCTTTTCCCCCAACCACATATACCATTACTCTCTTTATCTTCTTAATTTTCCTCTAATACCACCTCTATATCTTAAATTTCTATTCCTACTCCCCTTCTTCTCCGATTTTCTCTATACTTGTACATACTTTCAAAGATATATCGAATTAACTTTTATTTGATCCTGGTACTGCTTTCGGTTTTCAAGGTATTTGATATATAGAATACATATCTACATATAAAATATCATTAACTGGAACAAAATAAATTCCTAGCTATGCCGAATCGCTACTTTAAATAGCCTGGAGGCTTTGCCAAAAACTAAATAAAATCTTGTTTCAAAGAGATCGAAAATAAAGTTTGGACATTAATGAAGCACAAACAAAACATAATTAATTTTAACGTGGCAACTCCAACTTTTCCAAAATTGTGTATAGCCTATGTCGTACCCACCGAACATCTAAACCTATCGTGAAAGTTTCATAGAGATCGACCATAATTTTTGGACATTAACAAAACACAAAAAATGTAGGCGTAGCACCGCCCACTTTTCCAAAATTATGTAAATCTTGACTAAGGGAAACATATATCCAAATATCATTGATTTACACCAAATAAGTTCAGAGTTATGACGAATTGAAATTTTATATAGACTGGGGGCCTGATAGTTTCAACTAAAATAAAAAATTTGAAATGGATTTCGTAAAAAAAATTCTGACTTTTTTTAGCTTCTTTTTTTTAATTTTAGCCTTTACTAACCTTTTTTTTTGGCGATTTAGCCTCTTTTTTCTAACACCTGGTCACACTGCTGATAAGGTGTTATAACTGCTTTATATTCAATAATTTGGGTGTTTTATGTCTTCACGTTCAATATTGCAGTATTTAAATTTGATTGTTTTATTATTGAATACAACGCACCCTGTGTGGTTTGTGTGTGTGTTCAGATTCGGAGTAAGTTGCGCTATTAGTAGACATATATAAGGTGGCGCAAAAGTAAGCTTCCGATGTTCAGCATATCGGTTGTAGCACGTGCAGTGTGTGCTGTTGCACCGTCTTGTTGGAACCACATGTTTTCCAATCCCAATTCATCAAGTTGCGGCAAAAAGAACTCGTTGATCATTGCTCTGTAGCGCTCACCATTCACAGTAACCGTTTGGCCCCGACCGATTATTGGTCAAATAAATAGTCAGCAATATTCCGCGTTCTGGAGCAGTGTAGCGTAACATTGTTTATTAGCGTGTATTTCGCATGTGTTTACTATATAAATGTCAAAACAGAACTGACTTTAGGGGCCAATCGCAAAATTTATAGCATTTTCTGATAGGAGGATTACTTTTGCGCAGTAACCGTTTTTCACCGACCGATTATTGGTCAAATAAATGGTCAGCAATATTCCGCGTTCTGGAGCAGTGTAGCGTAACATTGTTTATTAACGTGTATTTCGCATGTGTTTACTACACAAGTGTCAAAACAGAACTGACTTTAGGGGCCAATCGCAAAATTTATAGCATTTTCTGATAGGAGGATTACTTTTGCGCCACCTTGTACTATGCCTGCGCTACTGTGACATGTAAGCAAAAATACTGCACTTTACATTTCTGCAATGTGTTTTTGTATTTTGCTTTGCGTTTGAAATTTGTAAAACTGTGAAGCAAGTTATTATGGAATAACTTCTAAAGTAAAATCGAATGAACTACCGAGTGCCTATGTGTATTAGAATCGCTTTTTGCTTGCGAGTAGAACAGAGTAAGGGCCCTGGTGGTTGTTGTAAATCAGCAGATTGCTTGTTTTTTTTTTTTGAAAATTATATATTTGCATTACAATCATTGACTCTTTATGATTTTACATTAAACCCACGGAATTCCAAAAATAAAGTACTTGAAAATTGTATGCATGTAGAGATGAAACCATATTTTCAATTTGCCATGTTAACTGATCGAGATCCAGATAAAAATTTAGCATGTAAATGCAAAAACCATTCTGTGATCCTGGTTCTGTTCGTTTAGTTTTTTGCAGTCCCTTTTTGGACAGCCAGCTTTCATTTGCTTGGTAGCCCAGACATACATATGTATAAACAAACAGATATTTACACAAACAACTCTCATACAACTGATTTGATCGTGATACGGATCTGGATGGCTGATTGGAGCGCAACTAATATTATGTTGCTGTTTTTTTTTCCACACGCATATACATCTGCGCCTGCGACTAAAAAAACGGTCATCGGCAATTGCGCATAATCCATAACACTATTTGTCAGCACTGCTCCTCAAATGTCAGACAAACATTTTTGTTTATGAAGTAGAGCAACGCGCATACATACATACATTTCCTCTGTTGTCATTCCGCTTATTATTAAGGGATGAAAAAACAGTTGCTGAAAGTTGGTAAAGCAGTTTGCAAAATGTAGAAAAAACTACTTCGAAGTACTGATCGTATCCGTCACTATTTAATAATAGCAGATAAAGTTGTGCGCTTAGCAGTCCATGCAAATGCACATATTTACGTGTGAAAAAAAACACGGCTGATATTTATTTCTACATTTCATACAAAACTGTAACAAGAGTGCTAACTTTTGCCATCAATCATTTATTTACCGAATACACACTTTTAGGGTACAGGGTAACCTTTGAAAACTCTTAACATTTCATGAAAGCGCCAAGTATTTTTTAAATTTTATGTGGGTTTTCTGTTCACATTATTTTTAGCTAAAACGTGTGTTCAAAATGTTTATGATTAACTTCAATTTTAAAAGCTTTTTTAAATTAAATATAGGTTTTAATTTAAACACCTTTTAGGAAACGACTATGAGTACGAGCCATTACGTATATATAGATATATAACCAAAAATTGTATTTTTTCACTCTAAAAAATATTTGTTGTAAGGATATTTACTAAATACCGTATTAATTACACTGGTGAAGATTTGCACAAAAGCATTAGTGAGAGTAGCTCGAGTCTCTTCATAAATCTCCTTCCAGTTCTCATTCAAGAAAGCATTCATTGTTTCGCCCAGCGCTTTATCGCCATTAAACAGGTTTCCAATGCTGAATATTACTTGCGTAGGATTTATTTCCATATGAACACCTTTAACACTCATGTAAACACCGTCTGATTTGTTTATTGGCGACCCAGTAAACTGTATTCGTGTATAAGCGTTAACTTAAAAGATTATGTTAAAGATAGTCATAAGTTAAACCTTTTATACTATTGTTTGTGTAAAGAACTTACTCATTGTAATATTACTTTTGCCATCACCTGTAATTGGCAACACTAGCACACGACCTTTGATTGAGTATTCTCCGACCAAACTGAGATGTGGTGCAGTGAAACAAAGTTCGTGATTTGTCTGCAAATTTTTACCAAAGCCCCTATAAAAGAAAATTTAGTAAAGAAAAATGTACATAAATAATTAATAAATTGTGATATTAGCTCTTTTTATTCATTACAACAAGTAAATAAAGCAACAACCTGAATTTGTATTGCAAATTTCTGTTAATAATCACATGTGCCTGTAGCTTGCGAGTTAGCAAACAACATGTTGGGCGATTGCAATGTCAATGTATGTACACACCAAATTTTATTCTTATAGGTGTTTGATGTACTGAAAAATTAATTTTTTGTGTTTCGCCCATTTTAAATAGCGCTTGAAGATGAGTGCCAAGGAACCTCAAAATTTACTCAAGTTATCGTGTTTTTTCCTCCGGAACATTTTGATATATATAAGTCAATACCTATCTCGATTCGTTTATGCCGTTACATACTACCGTTAGGCGAATGCAGTTAATATACCTTGTGTGCGTAGCACTACTAGGTATAAAAAGAGTGGTAATGGCGGAAATTGGACGTGTGAAATCGAAAATGAGGCACACTTATTCAATTTTGAAAATATACCAAGTAATCTTATAATAATGCAATATTTGCCATTACAAATGTGCAGAACATCTTTCTGCATTGACTGCCTACGGTCCCGCTTCAAAAAAATAACCGTTAGTCGGTCCTACACCGGCTTCGCGGTCCACAGTAAAAACACCTTTATAACCTTTATAAACGATTAATAGTATCACTTCCCCCCTCCGGATAATGATTCCTGGGACCGCGACGCTACTTTTGACCCCCCCTATTTAGTACCAAGTCTGTAAAATTTTGCGTTCCCAGATTTGTAATTGCATTATTTATAGCCCAAAATATATGTTATGTTGGTCCGACCTGGCTGATTTTAACTGGTCACATTACGTATATAATATGAATCAAATCTGCAAAATTGTACGTTCCTAGCTTTCTATTTAGAAGAGTTATAGGCTAAAACCCGTATATCGGAACAATCGAGTGTATGGGAGCTATTCGTTATGTTGTTCCGATCATGAATTATGATGAATTTCTATGAATTAAGAAAATAATGAATAAACATACATACATGCTTTCTCTGAAGCATCACAGAATTCATGGATTTGAATTGATCTACTAAGCGAGAATTCTGTCCATCTAGGAATTTGGATTTGTTCGATTGTGGGCAAATCGGTTATGAATTGGTGCCACTTTTGAAGTGAAAGGGGTTTGACACACTCGTCCCATTCCGTACCTTCTAACCAAATTTGTTGCAAGAGTATTTTCGCTTGAATAAGAATGGGCGATAGCCATCCTGCGGGGTCAAAAAGTTTTGAGACTGAGGATAAAATTTGGCGTCTTGTGGCACTGGAGGGTGGTGTCAAGTACTCGACTGAATATGCCAAAGAATCGTTTAACGCGTTCCATCGTATACCAAGTGTTTTGGTAGAACTGGAATAATCAAATTTCAGGAAGTCAGAGTCGAGAAGGTGATCTGCAGGAATTTGATTTAAAAGTTGAAGATGTTTGCTGTAATTTTCCGGAGAGGAAACCCAGCTGAAAGCTAATATTGGATAAGTTCAGTTTGAGCTTTCAAACACGATGGAGTATCGTGACCTCCAGATAAGACATCATCCACATAGGTTTCTTTGGTTAAAATTTGTTTCGCTAGTGGATGGGAATCTTTTGTATCAGTTGCTAGTTGATGCAAAGTGCGAATTGCAAGATAAGGCGCGCAATTGACTCCGTATGTCACTGTCTTAAGGGCAAAATCAGATAGTTTATCCTCGTTGTTTCTTCGAAAGAGAATTCGTTCATACGGTTGATCATCTTCGTGGAGAAGAACCTGTCGGTACATTTTTTGTATGTCGCCGTTAAAGACATACTTATACAATCGCCAATTTAAAATGACAAATAGAAGATCTGTTTGCAAGGTTGGACCGATATGAAGTATATCGTTTAGTGAAATACAAGATGCCGTGGGTTTGGGGGCATTGAATAGCACCCGGACTTTCGTAGACTTACTGTCTGGTTTTATTACTGAATTATGTGGAAGATGGTATGAACGATAGTGTCCATTTTCGTGCACCTCATCGGGAGCGGTTTGCCTCATATGATCGAGGGTGAGGTACTCTTCTAGAACGCGGTTGTATTCTTCTTTGAGGGTGGGGTTTTTATTGAGCATATGCTCCATTCGAATAGCTTGTCGCATAGCTTGGGAACGAGATGGTCCCAGGGCCAGGTTGGATGGAAACTTCGATTTGAAAGGTAGCCGAACTATATATCGGCCATCACTTCGCCTAACAGTGGTGTCTTGATAGAACTGTTCGCAGTATGAATCTTCGTCAGAAGATAGGCGAGATCCGGGCAGTTCCTCTAGTTCCCAGAACCTCTTCAATTGAATATTGAGGTAAGATTGCACTTTAGTTGGAGTCTTTGGGTTGGAAGAGTTGCGAGGTTTGGAAGTTTTGTAGTTGTGCAATCGTTCAACTACTTCATACCGACTAGTTAAGAAGGTGTCCATTTGGGTCCAGTCGGGCAACTCTTTCCTTCATTTTAAGGATTGCTCCCAAAGAGAGAGCGTTTCTTCTGAGAGTTTTGTGGAGCATAGGTAAATTAATATCGGATCCCATTCGACCACGGAAACTCCTTGAGAAGTAAGGCAAGAAAGACAATAATTTATTGTACTCTGAATTTCCTCACTACTTTCGGATGTAACAGGGGGAATGTTGAAGAGGGTCTTCAGTTGGTTATCGATCAAAATCCGCTTATTTTCAAAACGGGCTCTAAGTGCTTCCCAGACCAGTGAAAAGTTTTCATCACAGAGTTTGTAATGTTTCACTATAAGGCCTGCCTTTCCTCGAGTTTTATTGCGCAGATGAAATAATTTTTGAGCTGGGGTTAGTTTTGGGTGATTGAGATACACCGCTGTGAACATGTCACGGAAGCTCGGCCACTCCTCGTAACTACCATAAAAAATGTGTGTGTCGCATGGGAGCACTTTGATGCATGGAATCGAGTTATCGACAAAAAACAAGGAATGTCTAGCAGTTACATTTTTATCGGGAGTGGTGCCATGAAAGGACTTAAGCTAATCGATAATTTGGGATTTACATATATCGAAGCTGTCAGTACACACTTGGAACTTGTTTGTTGCTTCGTCTTTAAAATCGACGGAAACTTGTTTTTCGTCTTCGAGGCACCCGCTCTTATAAGAGATTTGTAAATTCTCCCAACGTTTGTTTAGATCCTGAAGTTTAACATCCAATAAGGTGTCAGTATTTTCTTCAGGATCTTCTTTTTCAAAACGAGAACAAAAATTCATTAAATCATTTGAACAGAAAACTAATTCTGCCATTGCGGCTGAACCAGTAGCCATGATTGAAGATTTTGACAGTATTATCGGGTGTAACTAAGATTAAGATTGGAAAACGATTGAGAGAGTTCTGTACAGATTATGCTGCTGGGTATAGAAGCGTGAACCAAATCGATATAATTGGAAATAAGCTTCACTTTTATATAACCGTAATATAATTTTTCGCTCAAATGTGTTTTGAGGATTAATTTCAGTAATTTCAATTACCACTGGGTTTTGGTGGGGTTAGGAAGACTCAAACTTGCTCTTTAAACGGACTTGGTTAAGCGACTTAATTATGCTACTGGGTATAGAGCAGTAAAACACACACTAGAAATTAGTGACTGTGCTAATAGGTAGAATTATTTAGGCACCCTGTATAGATGCACTCGGATGAATTTTGGATACAAACTTATTAAATAAATCGCGTAAGTAGCACTAGCACAGAAAAACTTGCACTTTATGTTTTAGTAGATTTTGCTGAACGATTATTTTATGCTATTGGGGATAATAGCTTTAAATGCAAACGAGAAAAAATCACCGTATATATTAAATGATTCATCAAATGATTTTGACTGGTTTTATGTTGCTACTGGGTTACGCTTCTGGGGATAGTAGCGGGAGGCACAAACGACAAACTACTTACCGTATGTACATACATATATACCAATACCGATATCTGCACTCAAATGTAAAGACTTTTTTTCTTTAATATTTATTTTTGTTCACCACTGGGAATGGGTTTACAATTGCCAATTCTTATTGGGATTTTTGCTATGTTTGTCGTCGACAGAACCAAAACAAAATACAAATCTACGCTGACGCGAGCAGCGAAGCGAAAAGAGCAGGCATAATTCCTTTTTTATATATACATACGTCGATATGTACGAAATTTTCAGACAAACGTATATATATATTGAAGTGATTGTAAAGCTGCCTGGCGACACGCAAGCATATGCTGCTGGTAGCCATAGCAACGGGTGGTTGTGTGCGTAATCGGGTGATTGTCGTTTTCCCGGCCACCATACAAGCATGAAGCATCAAGCGCCATTTGTATTGAAAATTCGTAGCGTGCGGACGTAAACATGCCATCGGATGACGATTTTTTATTGCTTGTAACTGCAGTTGTTTTGGCGGAAAAAAATTAAAAAAAGAAAATTCTGGATGAAAAGTTTGCATGCAAAACGTAAACAGTTTACGCATGAGAACCTCTTAAAAGAGTTAAAAGCATCATGCACTCAGGTTTCAATAAACCGCAACGTAAAATCTTTTTCTTCCGTGAGACTGCTCATTTCACGTTCTCACAAAACTAACACACTAATGCTTGTCAAACACGTTGGCAACGATCAAATAGACCAGCCGTCAAGCGAAAAAATCTAAAATTTTTGATTTTCATCAACGAAAGCCGACAACAAGTACGTGTGAGCACGACTACCCGTCGTTCGCGCTGATTGCTATGGTAACTACCCGTTGCTATGGCTACCAGCAGCATATGCTTGCGTGTCGCCAGGCAGCTTAAGCAAAGTAAGGGTAGATAGAGAGGCAAAACTCTATGTCTGCGCCAACAGCAGGTTGCGCAGCGAATTTAAAACAGAACAGCGATATTGTGGTTATTAAAAAATGTACTTATGCGCGTATGTACGAATAAAATCATAAGAGTTTTTAAAGAAAATATTTAAAGCGCTTAAGCGAGATGACAACACTTTGGCAATTTTTATAATAAGTACACTGTAATAAATGAGGAAACCCACAAACTGTTTGTTTTTACTTTGTTTATTTGCTTTTGTTTTTTCACTAGTTTCACTTTTATATGTAGGTATATGAGTGCAGAAAAGGGATGGGTATACATAACCATGGGCAGGTGGGGATAGCAACGAACTACTATTTTAGCACACTTGACCATGTAAAGAAAGAAACAAAGTAAATGCTTACCGGCCCAACCGGGAAAATATGCAAAATGGTCAGTGCGAATTAAACAGTAAGATTTGGTCTCATTTGAAAAATCAAGAGAAATGGATATACAAAGGGTTGTGTATTAATTTATGTATATATATGCATACGCTGTGGGTTGGAAACAACCGACTGGTAACTTAACCCAACGAAATCTTTGGCACAAATAGCAGCTTGCATGCATATATGTACACATATATATAAATATATTAATTCCATTAGAGGAACGGTTCCAAAATATAACGGCATTTACATGCAACTTTTCGGTTTTGGGGTACTCATCTTTTTATAATTTTTGGGGTACAGTCCCACGTTGGCCCAAACCTCTGGACAGGATGTGATAAAGGCTACAGGTGACTCCACCGGTTTAAGTGCTGATAACGCAAATTGGTGGTCTGCCGGCTAAAGGTGACTCCACCGGGTATTTTCACTAATTAGATCCCACGTTGGGCAGCGGCAGCTTTTTGCAAAATTTTATATATTAGGTTGTTTTTTACTTTCTCCGACTTTTAGTTTTATCCACTCTTGCCATTGATTTTTACTTGGCTTTTGCACCACGATTTAAAATAGAACTTAAGTTTTTACCGATTTTAGTTTTCGCGCACACTTTTTTAGCTTTGTCTTCATATTTTTTTTTTTTCCACTTGTTGGTGGCCGATATGCTTGCCGTTCGCGGTGATAGTTGGAAATGCAATGCGCAGGCAGCGCAAAAGGGTAGATAAGCAGAGTTGAATTATTTCGAAGTTGCTCGCGTTGCCAATAGATTTTTTGATGGTTAGGTGTGTTCCTGTGCTGTCAAATTCGGCTTGTAAGGACCATGTTCAAATTGATGATAAGGAAGGGAGTTTTCACTCGGCTTGTATTTGGGGGTAAATACAAGTGGGAGATTGCACTAACAAATGAAACGCGAATTTCTATTGGCAACTTATGACTAACAACAATGATACTTTAATTCAATTATTCGGTACTTCAATGTACAATAGGATGTTCTTATGAGATTAAGAATTAAGTTAATGAAATGGAAAAATGCAATATCCTTTCTTTAAATGAACGTGTTGGTGAATTAACACAATAATGGTTAAAACCACATTGATATTTTGGAAATTCAAGATATTTAAGTTTATATGAATTAATTAAACAAATTAATATTATAGAAAGAAAAATGTAAGCTAGAAATTTATGAATCGCGCACTGCCTGGATGGTTGATTGCGGAGTTGAAAGTCCCGCGTTGATACAATTTACCTTGTTGATTGAAGATGCGGCGATCCATGTAAAGATGATAATGGTAAAAGAGAGAGAATTCGTCTGCGCTTAGCGCTTTTATAGTGTTCCCACCACTGGAAGTTCGAAGGAAAGCAGGGATGCTTCCTTTGACAGGGTCATGCAAGGATGCATGACGGGCTTCGCGAACACAGTGTTGTGTTCGCTGCTAAGGTATGCAGAACTGCATTACAGGGTTGAGGATCGCAGGGGTGCGTTCCATTTAAGTGACGAAAGTCACTTAAACACTGGTTACAGCATAGACTATACATAATTGTGAAAAAGTGGGTGGCGCCGCCCCCAATGCTATATAAAATTTCAATCTTTAATAGGCGCCCAAAGCACTCAACCGATCTCTATGAATTTTTCCCAGTAGATTCTCGGGTACACTTTTTACAGCATAGGCCACGCCCCCATGCTATATAAAACAAGTAAGGCAAGGGCTGTCTTCGACTTGGCCGAAGATTTTATACCTTTCATGAATACGCATCACGGATTTAAGTGTCCGAACCTTACTCACAATTAGTACAAACTCTGCAAAACTGTTAATTTAATAATACATAGCCCAAACTCCATTTATCGGAAAATCGATTGTACGGGAGCTATATGTTATGTTGGTCCGATCTGGGTGATTTTCACTACACACCTTACATATATAACACGTACGAAAACTGCAAAATGTTACGTTCCTAGCTTTTTAATTGCAATAGTTATAGGCCAAACCCCGTTTCTCGGAACAATCGATTGTATGGGAGCCATGCGTTGTATTGGTCCGATCATGCTTTACAAAATGGCTGCCTCTTACCAAATTTCATCGAGATACCTCTAAAACTGAGGGACTAGTTTGCGTTCAAACATACAGACGGACGGACGGACGGACGGATAGACGGACATGGCTAAATCAACTCAGCTCATCGCCCTGATCATTTCGGTATACTTATTGGTGGGTCTTCTTCTTCTCATACTTACAAACATCGGACCAAAGTTATAATACCATTTCATGTTCATGAAAGGTATAATTACGATTCGTCATAGATATGAATGTACTTGGTTTAAATGAATGATATTTGGAGGTATGTGTATTTTAATAAATATTTACACAATTTTAGAAAAGTGGGTGGTGGCATGCCCACATTGTTTTGTGTGTTGTTTGTGCTTTATTGACGTCCAAACTTCATCACCAATCTTTCTGTTACTTTCATATTGGGTTCAGGGGTCCTATGGGTACGACACAGGTTATATAAAGTTGGAATTCACCACAACTAAGAATTTATTTGATTCAAGATTTTATATAAACGTGTCCTATATATCAATAAAAAACTTTGGATGAAGTGAGCGGTACCAAATCAAAAAAAAAATGCCTTCGGAGCTGTGAACATATCAGTACCAGCAGAGCAACAGGAAAAAGATACGAAATGAGGGTAAATAGAATGTGTAAAGAAGGTGTTAGCGGCAAATCAAGAGGGTAAATCATAGGAGGAATGATATGGGGGTGAGGGAAAAAGTAAAAGAAGAAAAAAGAGGAAGATATAGGGATACATGAAGAGGAGGCACCAAATGGGGAGGGAAGAGAGTACAAATGTAGGAAAGTCAATTTTTGGGCAAGGCAACGTCTTCCAGGGTCTGCTAGTAGCATATAAAGCACATTTACTTTCCTTAGTATTTTCTTGGTTGGCATGCCAAAAGAATGCCAGAACCTTTGTCATTTTTGTTCGAAACATATTTTGACTGTTATATATAAAAACGACTGCCAACTGCCGACAATTGGAGGGGCCGCAAATCGGTATCCACTTTGTCCTTTCATCGGCTTGGCCGTCTCCATTTTCCTATGCTTCCATCGGCGAGTGCCGATAAGAATACTATTTTCGTTCATTTGCACAACATCAATTTCAGTCAACTTTTATGAAAAAGTGGACATGGCCGGCTGACGATTTTGTTATTTCTTCTGGGCATACTTTCAACAATAAACGGTTCTAAAGTTAATAACAGTTAATTTGTTCATTTATGTGTAAGCGGTAAGATAATCAGATCATTGTAACTTCTAAATTTTAGCATTCTATCCTGCATCAGCGAAGAATTAAATGGCATGTTTTGTTTTCTAAATCCACCTTAAAAGACTTTAGTATAAAAGTGGGCGTGGTCGTCCACCGATTTTCGTTACGCGTACTCTAAACGACAATAAGTTTCGTAATTCTATCTTACACCGTTCTGAAGTTATTAACAATCGAATTTGAAAATTGCTTGATTTATAAGTGGGCGGTGCCACACCTCCTTTTCAGATAACTTTTATGAAAAAATAAGACGTGACGAAAAGTAGCCTGTCAAATTTCATTCAAATATCTCAATTTTTACTCAAGTTGTTGTGTCCACGGACGGACGGTCCATCGATTCCTCTGTTCATTCTAAGAATTTTGCTATTTGGAACTCTATATCTATCTCCAATATTTTACACCGTCACAAACCAACATTATACAACAAAACTATAATACCCTGTGTGCTAGTACAGCTTCCGTCCGTTTTTATGCGAACATGTCCGTGTTTTATGTGCGCTGTCCTAGTTTCCGTATTTTTCGGAAAATGTCGACCGATTTCGCTTAAAAATCTTCTTTTTGCTCAAATTTATGGATTTTTTGCTATTTTCCGTACCAACAAAATGAGCATGATACATACGATAACAACGTACTATTAGAGAAGAAATCGATAGTCATATTGACAATTTGCAGGAAACACTACTAAACCGAGACCAGCTAGAGAAAATGACCAAATCAACTCGAAACTCTATCAGATTTACGGAAGTTTTCGTTGTCTTCGAACAAATTTAGCGCGACGTTTATTTTTTGGTGTGGAACAGTATTTAAAAACTGAAATTTCCGCGTCTTTGTTCATCAGTCGAGATCGTCCGTCGAATCTCATTGTAAACAGTAAGCACAATATTCTCATGAATCAGGTTATGGTCGTAGTGATTGTTGTTGAGGTTTTTTTTTGCCGATACGTTCATTGTAGTATTTAGGCTCGAAGGCTATTTGCAAAATTTACAATACAATATTATTTACAGGTGACACCCCACATCCTGGGCGTTGGAGAATTTCATCCGAAATTAATGGAATTTATTTTCCTAAAATTGAGATCGCAGTGATGACGAGATGTCTCTTTCAAAAGCAAAACGATTCAAACCAGACGATGAATCAAACACATCAAAACGCAAGTGTAAATTTAAATTCCTAGGTTTTGATTTCGATTATATTCACACTATTACATACAAAACTATGCACATTATTCACGAAATTACATACAATATTTACAATATTACGAATTTCTCCAAAAATTTGTGATATTTAATTTTAAGCTTTCAGTTAGAAAAAATGTTTGAGCTACTTATAAAGTTCAAAGAAGTTCCTTGTACGAAAATACAATCATATTTCTGTTAAATTTGTTATACTCGTATACTATATAATTCATAATTTTGACCAGAATTTAAAATTTTCCTAGTTTCCTTATAATTTTTCAATTTAAATTCCAAATTTCATTATAAATTGATAATTGTGCTCTTGATTTTCCAGGAGCAAGAGAATTGAAAGCACACATCGAAACTGAGAAACACAAAATAATGATACGCGATGCATTGACTTCTCAATCCATGAAAAACTTCGTAATGCAAAAGTCAACGCCAGAGGCATATGCAGTATCGGCAGCTGAGGGCACGTTGACGTTTCACACAGTAAAGCATCAACAAAGAGCATGTATGAACAAAGAGCATGTATGAATAAGAGGCGTCAGTTCGCTCTTTTGAAAATCGGCAGAATTTTTGCTCGCATGTTCAATGTTACTCGATGTTTTCTGTTAGGGTTTCGGCGATTCCTCTTTGTGCTTTGTCCTTAATATTTCCAAATTATTTGAGTTAAAGTTTGTACTTTATGAGTGGGAATTGAGTAAACCCATAAGGTAAACAAACGGAATGAGTTGAATAAACGACCCCTGCGGGTTAGGGGTTTAGAATATGCCTGAGGTAGGTTTTGCCGGTCGTAAGAGTCGGCTAATATGCACAAAGGTAATGACGTGCAACTCGATGGTTGATCTACGGATATGATGCCTCTCACCTCTCATTACCCATCTTATCCTTCCTTACGGAAGGAGGGGTGACATGACCTAGAAGGTTTTACTGGTCATAAATCGCTACCACGACAGTCGGGCAGTACCGCAAGGGAGTACCGGAGCGTACCGGGTTCAAATCCGGCCAAGGACTGTTAATTCGACAACACTCCCCAAAACCTTTGGGGAGTGTTTTTGTCGTTACCACAACAACAACAACAACTGTTGAATAAACGACTCATTATAATGCCATGGCCGTGGATTTTGACGTTCGTTTGCCAAACTTGCAAGTATTTTACAGGAATATATTTTTCATGCAAAAATGTAATTAGATGATACAAACTGCTGATTCGAGATTTCTGATCCTAAATCTAAGTATATTTATGACTTCCGCCCTTGATTAGAAATCTGTTGGATTGTTAATTTCCAATAGATAATTTTTTTAAATAGCATATTTTTAAATGATAGTCGTAGGTATATTATTTATATAGGTAGGTAGGTATACAGTTTTTACCTTTCACACATTAAAGCTGTGATTATTCGATATTTTTAGTTTTGATAAATTTTATTAGGTATGGAATTTATGATTTTATTATAATAATATAAATATAGACTGATTTCGTTGAACATTTTTTGTTAAGGATGTTAATTTGGCTTTCCATTTCTAACAAATTGGTTAAAGGTAAAGAAAACATAAAACAAGTTTTACTGTAATCAGATGTACATGGGTATCTAATTAAAAATTTTAATAATATGGTAAAACGAAAACAAAGTTGAAAGTGTTCATTTAATTCCTGTAAAAAATTATTAAATTACCTAATCCAGAAACATAAGAATTTAATCTAATTATAGCAATTGCATTTGAAATAAATTTGAATTATTAGGTTAGGTTAAGGTGGCTGCCTCTCTGCATCGCCGAGAAGCGCACTTAGGCGAAATGGCCCATTGTGATACCACTGAACGGGTTACGACCCTTCCTCCTTTGTTAAACATTCTTAAAGTCGAACCACCCTGTCCGCTTAATAAAGCGCATAATGTCTCCGATTTCGGCAGAGCCCACCTCCGCTAAACTAGCGAATAGGCACCTGTTTAGGCACTCCGAACGGGTCCTGGCTAGTGCAGGGCAGCTGCAGAGGAAGTGTTCAATACTTTCCATTTCCTCCTCATTCCTACAGCTGCGACAGAAGTCATTTGAAGGGGCCCCCCTGCGCACAGCATGCATTCCCATTAGATAATGTCCAGTGAGTACCCCAATCAAGGGGGCTAGGAAGGATCGTTTTAGATTGAGTATGGACTCGGTCCGTTTCCTACATATGCAAGGCCACGTTTGCCTGGACACCTCACATGTCGTCTCCCTAGTCCATATAGAATTAAATTTTTCTTCGAATTCGCGTAGGAGCCAGAGCTTAGTCGGATCAAGAGCAGGGGAGATGCTCCTTGTTTGGTTCACCTCTGATTGCTCTGTGGCCTTTCTTGCCAACTCGTCAGCAGCGCAGTTTCCAGGTATGTCCCTGTCCCCAGGAACCCATATCACTGCTGTGGGATATTTCGAGGCCAGTTCATTGAGCGATTGCCTGCAGTCGAGTGCTACCTTCGAAGCAGTGTTGCTACCCTGAAGGGCTTTGATCGCTGCTTGGCTGTCGCTGTATATAGACAGTGATGTGCAGTTTTTCGAGAACAGCCAGCGCGCAGCCTCTATGGCTGTAAGTTCAGCCTGGAATACGCTGCAGTGGCTAGGTAGTCTGATGCCTAAGAAGAGGGAAAGCTCCTCCGCGTAGACGCCGCTGCCCACCTTGCCTTTGAGCTTTGAGCCGTCTGTGAAAATCGAGGTTGATTGTGGGCTTAGAATGTGCACGTCCTCCCATTCGTGCCTCTTAGGGATTCTGGTGGAGAACTTGGTGTTTGGCTCATAGCCGGTAGGCGTAGCGTAGTCCACAGCCTTCAGATTTTTGGGTATGGTCTCCAGAATGCTTGTGTGTCCAAATCTGGTGTCGCTCCAGTGTTGAACGGCATTCAGTCGCACTGTGCTATAGCTTGCTTGGAGTTTACCGTACAGGTCGACCGGAAGTAGGTTGAGCATGACCTCCAAAGCTTTTGTGGGCGTTGATGGAAGTGCCCCCGTAATAAGCACCGCCGCCGATCGCTGTACTCTGCCCATCCTGCCAATGTTGTTGCTACGCTCGAGTGCTGGCCACAACACAGCAACGCCATAGAAGAGGATGGGTCTAACTACCGCGATGTACAGCCAGTGCATAATTCGGGGGTTCAAGCCCCATCTCTTCCCCACGGCTGCTTTGGATGCATATAGGGCAGTAATAGCCTTCCTAGATCTGTCCATGTTTGTTCCAGTTGAGTTCACTATCTAGGATTACGCCGAGGTACTTGACCTCTGGAAAGAGTTTGAGCCTGACTATTCAGGCGTGGCGGTACAAAAACTGGTATTTTGTACCTTATGGTGAAAAGGATCATTTCCGTTTTAGACGGATTAACACTAAGGCTACTTTCCAAGGCCCAGTCCTCCACGAGGTTCAAGGCGGTTTGGAGCAGTTCGCTTAGGATCTGAAGATACTTTCTAGTCGCCGTAAGAGGGATGTCATCTGCATGGGCAATGATTTGGCAGCCGGTGTTTTCCAACTTCAGAAGTAGGGTGTTAACTGTTAGGTTCCACAAAAGAGGAGATAAAACTCTTCCCTGAGGAGTGCCCCTGGTTGCGTTTGGAGCAGTTCGCTTAGGATCTGAAGATACTTTCTAGTCGCCGTAAGAGGGATGTCATCTGCATGGGCAATGATTTGGCAGCCGGTGTTTTCCAACTTCAGATGTAGGGTGTTAACTGTTAGGTTCCACAAAAGAGGAGATAAAACTCTTCCCTGAGGAGTGCCCCTGGTTGCGTATTATTGAGGCCTCTCCCAGATAAGCTTGGATTGTTCTCCTTGACAGGAGCTGTCTAACGAATTGCAATAGCGGGGGCTCCAGTCCCAATCTCAGAAGGGACTCGATGACCGCTTGAGGATTTACGTTATTGAAGGCACCTTCAATGGCAAGAAAGATACCCAGAGTGTAGTCCTTGAGGGCAAGTCCTTTTTCTACCTTTGCGGTGATAGCATGGAGTGCTGTTTCCACTGACTTGCCCTTGGAGTATGCATGTTGAGCCTTCGAGAGGCTTTGCGAGCGCAGATTATTATTATTAATATTATTTCCAAGACCTTGAGAAGAAAAGATGTAAGGCTTATAGGCCTGAAGTCCTTTGGATTCGAGTGTGACGCTCTTCCTCCTTTGGGTATGAAGACTTTCTTCGCTTCGTTCCATCTCTGTGGAACGTAGCATAGCCTTAGACATGCTGTGTAGATTTTAGACAGCACAGGGCAGAGAATGTCTCCCGCCATTTGAAGTTCAGCGGGGAAGATGTTATCAGGTCCCGGAGATCTAAATGGGTCGAAGTTTCTGATAGCCCATTCGACTTTTTGAGGAGTAATTAACTTCTCCATAGAGTGGTAATTTCTTTCAATGTAGTCGGCTGTTGTTGACTCCGTGGAACAGCCCGCAAAGTGCGTGGACTTTTTGATAGAACTTTACGCAGTCTAGTTGCCTCCGAGTTGGTTTCAATGTTGTTACAGAAGTCCCTCCATGAGGAGCTTTGTTGACTGCTTTTTTGAAAATTTTAAGGCTTCTTTATATTCGTGCCAAGAGCCAGTCCGCTTAGCTTGATTAAAAAGTTTCCTACTGTTTTTCCTGAGCCGGAAAATTTCGGAGTCCCACCATGGTGGTCTCTTCTTATTCCTCGGTCTGGAAACAGGATAGGGACTTTAAAAGCAGAATTACAGGATTCTGTGATCAAGACTACTGCTTCATCAATTTTCGACGATGAGCCAAGCTCACCGATCGAAGTTGACTCGTTTTCAGAATTTCTGAGCGCTTCATCAGATCTTAGCGGTAGGCTTAGCCTACAGTGAGCAGCGTGCTCATAGAATGACCGTGATAGAACGTTTTTGAACACATTCCAATCCGTTCGCTTTTTGTTTCTGTAGGCTGCAAGAGTAGGTGGTCTCATGTGGAGACAGAAGCATATGTATCTGTGATCAGAGAAGGAGTTGTCCCTTGATACATGCCAATCCTCGATTTGGCCCGGTATCGGGTCAGAGACTAACGTGATATCAAGGACTTCCTTCCTATTTGCGGTAACAAACGTTGGTTCATTTCCAGAGTTACTTATATGTAGGTTGTGAGATAGGATTAAGTCTAAAAGGCACTCACCTCTAGGGTTAGTGTCTGTAGAACCCCACACTTCATTGTGCGAATTGGCGTCGGATCCTATTACATTCGGCAGCTTTCGTCGGTTTGCCTCGTTCACTGCGTTGATTTAGCAGGTGGATGGAAATTTGCTGGGCGTCATGCGACATGTAGGCTGCAATCCGCCAAAACTATCTGCCCGCCAGATCAAGGCTGATGGTCACCGTATCTGCGTCACTGAAATTTGATAACAGAAAGTAAGATAAAGTCTTTTTTATAAGAATACACGCTCTGGTCCTACCTGTAACTGGGGTCTTGACCACCTGGTAGGCATCAGAGGTTAGTCCGCAAACCTTGTTTCGGAGCATCCAGGGTTCTTGGATTAGCACGAGCTCTTCGGCTTTTCTCCGAGGCGCAAGAGAAGGGCAGCCGAGGCTGCCTTGGAGTGATGCAGGTTGATTTGAAAGACCCGCATCATCTGAAATTTACACGTCGGTGTCTGAGCCCTCGTCCATTGCTACTGCCTCTTCGCGTTTGGGAGCGGCTATGGCTGTAATGTCATGTGCTGCCTCCTTCACGTCAGAGTCCAGTAGCTGGCTCTCAGACTGGTGCACCCACCGACCGAAGGTCGACCCGACTTAGCCCGACACCGAGACCGTGGCCCTCTCGGAGTCGTTCGCGGTGTCGTATCTGACCTCCCAGTAGGTTCACTTAAGCTGCTGCCTGTGGGACCATCACCGCCTGAAGCGGTTTGTGAGAATGTCACGGCGTTGTCGCATGATCTGTCCCCTACGCTGGCTTTCTTGGTGGGCCCAGGTCCACTCAAGGTGTTTCCTGGTTCCTCCGTTCCAAGTTCATCAGTGGCGAATTCACCCTTCTTCGCAATCCGCAGGGTGATGGAGTAAAAGCTGGCTTACAGAGCAGGAAGAGATTCCTCGCTAATGACCAAGGTCACATAGCGTTGTTTCTCCCTGGCCTCACTAACCCTCACTACCCTCCATTCACTAGTGGGCAGGCCTACGTTTCCGTTCTGAATGTTTTTCAGAATGGACTCTGGCGACGACGGTTCGGCTGCTGGTATCCAGGCCCAGGCTCGTAGCCTGCAAGGAATCCCGTTCCTGTGCACCGCTACCAAGTCTGCCCCAGACCACAGCTCGCCTAACGCGGAAATAGATTCCTTATAAAGCATAGCCGAGCGCTCATCGGCGCGAGAGACCATCTTTATTCGCCGCTGATGCCAGCCGGCATCTCGGATGACTGGTGCAGGGTCCGGGTGTTTCTCGAGGACTTCGTCGTATACCGTGCACAGACCTATTAATTTTAATTATTGAACATAAAAAACTAAATATAGGAAGTAGGATTTTACAAAAGGATAATAAATTTCCATAAAAGAGGAGATATGCATGTGAATATCATAATAATTAATATGGGAGGAATGCATTTGACCGTCGGCAAATCACACATTCATATTCCCATATCATCCACCAAAAAGTGTGCATGCGTAAAGCTACGCACATATTTGTGTACATACATATGTCAAAAAAAATGCGCATAATCACACATAAACACATGTCCTCACATCACCCCTCTAATGCATGTGCTGTCCACCAGCTTCTCTGCTACAAAAACAAAAACTATTCCTATGCACAGTCGCAGCAGCGAAATCTGTCCTAAAAACCTGCGTCATAAAAGCAACAATAACAAGTTCATTCAGGTGTCCATTTCTTCGCAACTTTGTGAAAATTCAAATATTTGTTGATGAAGTTCGCAACTTTGTGAAAATTCAAATAGTTGTTGATGAAGTTGAAATGAAATGTGGCAACATAGAGCTTTCACAAATCGAAAAAAATTTAAATCTGACCAAAATCATCATTTCCAACTTCAATTCATATTGGGGGTATTCAGTGACAGGTTAAGTTAAATTCAACTCGGCATATTTGCTCCAAATCTAAAATTTAGGAACTTTCTTAGGCGACCATTTTTATATATTGGATAGAATTCTGACCCACCATACCGAAGGTCCCAGGTTCAAGTACCGGAACATGTAACGTGAAGAAATTCAAAGTAGAATACCAGATATATATGCAATATGTTGCTATTATTAATATATATACTAATATATTGAAAATCTTTCCAAAAATGGTATAAAAAAAAAACCGATATTGATCAGCAATTGCTATAAATCTATACTAAAACACGAAAAAGTTATTCAAAATTTTCTATATATTTTCCATATATTTCATACAAAATAGCCATATTTATTTCAACGGTGTCCAAGGTGCGCAGTCTAAGTGATTTGCTCGACAAAGTTGTACTAACTAGCAGTTTTACCCTTTCCGGCACGAACTTCCTTTGAACTTTTGATGTTTTCAAGATTTCTATGCTATTGACATTGTTGAAATGTAAAATAAAAGTGTAGTCAACCGACTAATTACAGTCTTGCCAAGTTACACACCATAATATATGAAAATGGTAAGGATTTTGCGTTTTTACTAGTAATTTATTTAGTCCCCCTTTTCTTTCATTTTACTAGAAGCTGAAACAGCAACATTGTTCTCTACTGTCGCACGTGCGTATGTATTTATGTGTGAATGTTTATATTGCATGGATGAAGGTGTCATGTGGAATTTTTGCATTTTCGCTAAGGCTTTGAAAATTCAGAACATTCAGCTGAGTTTTCGCGAAATTTAAATGTTTGCAGATAGGTATATCCTTCATACATTCAACGATGACAGCAGCCTTGGACATACACAAATATTAACATACATATATTAGATGGCATCATAAGTATAGATGTTTGTACAAAGAGTTTGTACGTAAAAAATTATGTGATAAACCTTTTCTTATCAAATCTGAATATGAATGAATATTTTTTTGGATAAAATTTTAGTATAGTATTGATTGATATATTTCTTGATTGTTAGGCCCGGTTTTTCAGTCCATGGTTAAGCTCAGTTTAAACTAAGTTTGCTTAAACTCGGCATAAATTTAAACTCTAGTTAAACTGCAGAGCGGGTTTTCAGTGTGAGTTTAAGGCCGCTTTTAATATTTGCTTTTTATACGGCAACATTGGTTTTTTCTTTATCTAGATACGGCAACAGATAATATTCAACGCCATTGTTTCTCCTCAGTATTGTAATAGTTAGCATTTCGCCAATTTCTGCATCACTATAATCACTTTCGTCAGATGATATATCCAGTATTTAATTAAATATAAAAATATCGTCCTTTCTTAATTGCGTTCAGCTTATTGTTTCACAACCAAAACCATCAAATATGCAAAACAGCTGACAGGTTAACTAGAGTTTAACCCTGCCAAATTGGCCGCTTAATAATGGATACAAGAAAGCACTTGTGGATAAACTCAGAAGTAGCCATGGAACACAAAAAAGAGTAAACGTAGAGGAAAATCCAATGGTTTGGACGGCAATGACATACACTGGAAAAGCGACGTACAAATAAGCAAAGTTCTTTAAAAGATATAACATCAACACAGCATTCAGAACATCCAACAACGTCGGACAAAAACTAAGAACCGACACTAATTCTGATGACCCATTCAACAGACACGGAGTGTATAGGCTTACTTGTGAATGTCAATACAGCTACATGGGACAAACAGGAAGGAAAATAAGCACAAGATTCCGAGAGCATATCAGGGACTACAACAAAAAAACACGAAAACCCACCATAATACCAGAATCTAATTTCGCGAACCACATGTTTGAGAACAACTGCACCCCAGCTAACATAAAAACGACGGCTCGAATACTACACGTACGAGGAAAAGGCCGGCGGCTCAATGTACTTGAGAACATGGAGATATACAAGTTAAAAACATTTGACGGCAGGATCATAAAAAAACAAACCAACACTATCTCTGACGAAATATTTGAACCCTTAAAACTAGTTTACAAAAAACAGTACAAGCCAGCAGGTACAGCAACCAAACACGTAACAATGAACAAGCAAAAACGAAATATGAACCAAACTGCAAAAATCACCGATTTCTACCTACATCAACCTACCGCTTAGCTAACAAGCGGTATGTCTACATACCTACAAAAACAACCCTTGGGACAGATAACAATTCGGACGTATCAATACCGCGCACACACACACGCATATTAACGTTACCTACCACGAAAACATAGACTGACATTACCTGCCACAGCACCCACGGACTATAAAAACAACGCAGCGGATAGACACAGACCAGAACGAAGCTAGGCATTGAAAATGGCAGAACGCCGAAACCGGTTTGTCACAAAACCAAACTTGACAAGGGATGACGGAAAATCGTTCCAACAAAAATCAGCTTAGTACCCTGTCGGAAGATCAACACAACAAAATAAATCGCTTAAACTACGTTTAAACTTCGCTTAAAGTTGACTGAAAAACTGCGCAACAAGTTTAAGCTTAGTTTAACTGACAAACTGAGTTAAACTTGTACTGCAAAACCGGGCCTAAGTGTTATTATAAAAAATAATAGGTTATGGCTAGGTATTTTCGAATGGAATTCGGCAAAAATATATAGAAAAAATGGATTATTTAATTTAAATAAAAATCAACACTTGCCATTAGTTTTTTGAAAAACTGTGGAATTGTAAATCTTTTTTTTTTTAATTTTATTAAAAATTTGTTAAAAAAATATAGAAGTACAAATTTAAATAAATTAAAAGTTATAATAATACTGTTCAAATAGTCTGTGTATTTGAGTTACATGATATTTCTACTTTGCATATTAAGGTTTTGTAAAGCAGAACACTTTGCAATCAAATATTTTATACTTGTAAGCATGCCTTACATATCCTGAAGCGTGATTTTCCTATCCGGTTGAAATTTGGTTTGTTTGTTTTATTTTCAATCTAAAGTGTGTTTCCTATTTAAAAAATATCAAATGTTAATAAGAAAAAAGAAACAAAAATTTTGTTCGCTGCGGTGCGATTTGAACCTGGGTCTGGTAAGCCAAACCACCATAGCAAATGGAAGCTTGCATGCATATTTTATGGAAAAAAAAAAAATATATTTTCAAATATCTATGGAAAACATTTTCAATTAATAAAAAGAAAATATTCCAATATTTTGATGTTTGTCATATTTAATATTTTATTTCCCTTAAGTTGATCAATTTGCACAATCATAATAGGGAAATATCCCAAAGTTCATGAAAACGCAATGTCCGGAAAGACTCAACTGCAAAAACTCAATGAAGTAAGCCACTCAAAATAAAAATTTGCTACTCATTCGATCAGCTGATATTTGGCAAAGTTACTCTAAATAAATTAAGAAAATGTGCAAAAGGGAAACCCTACCAGATATCGGCGAGCAACTCCAGCGAGTAGTTCTGCTCGAACATACGTGTTGGTGCCTCTTATTCATACATGCTCTTTGCTGCAGCTCAAATGCAAAACCGATTGTGCTTGATGGCTTTGATGTAGTATCTCAAATCGCCAATTAAACTTTCCGAAGGAGCTATATTGGGACAATGCCAAGAGGTCGAGGTAGTTATCAATTGTGAACGGCTTCAGAAAAATGGTTCTACCAGCGAGATTGATCTTTCAAGTGATATCACGGCATGGATGGAAGGGCTTGAAAAAATCATCAGAGTAAGGCAAAGCAACTGCTAACAAAGTACTCGAGTATATTTGACAAGGGTGGTTCCAAACCAAGTCGGTTTAAAGTTGTGAAGCATCAAATTGATACTGGTGATGCAAGGCCAGTCCGCAGAGATCCTCGTAGTTTTTCATTGGCCAAACGGAAAGTGGTAAGGAAAATTATACAGGAAATGAGCTCACCGGCAGTACTAATGAAAAAGAAGGATGGAAAAATTAGGTTCTGTGTGAACGACGTAACGAAGAAGGACAGTTATCCATTGCCAAGAATCGACGATACTCTGGACTCGTTATCTGGCGCGAAATGGTTTTCCACACTGGACTGAGAAACGGCTATTGGCAAGTGGAGGTAAAGGACGGAGATAAAGAAAAGAAAGCCTTCAGCATTGGACGAGTGCTTTGGCAATTTACGGTAATGCCCTTTGGACTATGCAATGATCCTGCTACTTTTGAGAGAATCATGGATCAGGTACTAAAATGATTGCATTGGGAAACATGTTTGGTGTACCTGGATGACATCATCGTGCTGGGAAAAAGTTTTGAGGAACACCTAAAGAACTTGGAGGAAGTTTTCCAAAGGATAGCATATGTACTGCTGAGGAAAAGATAGAAACTGTAAGGTATTGGCCAAGACCGAGAAATTGGCATGATCTACGAAGTTTTCTTAGGCCGTGCACGTATTATCGCCGATTTTTATCGAATTTCACCAGCGTAGCTAGTAGTCTTCATGAGCTTACCAGGAAAGATATGAGTTTTGAATAGAAGAAGGAACACGAGGTGGCTTTCCAAACCTTGAAGTAACGTTTATCCAATCCCAGGTTCAACTTTTGTTCTGGATACAGATGCGAGTGGTTACACTCTAAGAAAAATTCATGTATTTTTACATGTTTAATAGTAGGTTACTAGTTTCCTACTTTATTATTCGCAAAATTACTACCTCATATATTTTGCGATGTATTTGTTTAATATTAAATAATAAGTGTTTAAAAAAATACTTAAAAAAAATATGTGGAATTACCGTCAAGCTGTGTACTATCTAAGCACATCGGTGCTTATGTTTACGCATAAGATGAAAAAACCACTCCACAATTTTCGTAAAATTAAACTTGATGTATGTACCATTAAGCATTGTAGTGCTTAAATTTACCCGTAAATGCCGTATTTTTAATATCTGTATACACACTGTATGTTCAAATTTACATTTTCGTTACTATACAAATGTGTAAACGTTGCCAAACTGAATAACACAAAAAAGATTGTTTTTTATACATTTATTTTATTGTTTATATACATGTATATATATATATATATAAAACAACTAGCATCAAAGCCGACGTACATATAATTAAAAAAACATAAATTAATCTGAATTAAATTAAATATAAAGATTAAATATTTTAATATTTCTTCAAGGTTAATCAAATTAAATGTTGTAATAAAAGTAAAGAATAACTTTTTTAAGTAGTTTGAGTATTTTCGAAAATTAATTTTATTTTTATGAACACATACACTCCTGGCCAAATTAATAGGTACGAAATTGAACATAGTATCATTCGTAACATATATTTATTTCCGTATTTTAATTATTTTCAAACTATAAAAATCAAATGGGTAAATAATTTTGTACCATAAATTTGGCCAGGAGAGTATGTAGGCTATATTGGCATACTTTTTTTAAGATGAACAACGTAGTTCTACAATTATTTTAAATTCGCCAACTTAACAATTAAGTTATTTATTTTCTGCACATTATTTACATTTTTTTTTATTCCTCGAGTGCAGGCTGGATAATACTTATAGTAATTCCTTACAAAAAACTCCATGGACTGGGAAATATGTCCAGGATAAATTAAATTAAAAGTGTAGAATAATTGTATTACTTTTTTTATAAGTAGGGTTAGCGATATCTTTTCAGTTGTTTGGAATATGATAATTTTTTCCATAAAAACATAAGTAATGTCATTTCCTGAAATTAAAATTTATAAAGATAATATCATTTATGAGTATATAGACATTTAAAATGCTTCCAGGTTAACTTACCAACAAATGCAATGAAAGGAGTATTTGTAGGGATTTTTTCTATAACTGCTTGCAGTGTTGTTCCTGTCTGTAATTAATAGGAAATATAGCTTTTTTACATAAAGAAAGAATTATAATTTTACCTCAAAAGCCTGAAATAAATAATTTTCGTCTTCCTTAAAATATTTCATTATACTCCGTATTACTAGCATTTCTGGGTATTCTTCATCCATGCCGTCTTTAGATTTTTGCGTTTTTTGAAAGAACGAAATAATGACGTCCTTCGATTTATTGAAGTTATTTAAAAAGCAATCCTCTTTAATTCCTGTCAGCTGAATAAAATGTTGACTCAAACAGTCTTCATTGAAAATGTAAGGCCAATTTTCTTTAATACTAGCTATTGAAGGTATTGGATTCATTTCATTGAAGTCTTTTCGTTGTAGCGGAAAACATTCCTTCATATGTGACTTTATTAACTTGAGCGCTTGACATTCAGACTGCATATTGTACAAATTTTTTAGGTATTCTGTTTTCTGCTTTAAAATTTTCATTGATTCGTCGGAATCAAGCGGCTGCCAGTTGGTACAAGTAGCTTTTAAAATGCTTGCGCGTCTCCTTTTCGATACAGGAATATTTGGCATAAAATCCGAGCTTTTTCCATTTGGAGACCGATTTAAAAAATTGTTCCTGTTCCTCATTACAGTCAGAAGGGGTGTTGTATTGGTGCAAATTATATTCCCTTCGTTATCTTTTTCCAGCAAGGATTCTGGATATTGTGCGACTGCTTCTTTGGCTACCGAGCGCATGATACCCATTGGTATGTTAAAGCTATGGGTCCGAAGCTCATCTACAATACAATTTGCCAGTGCGTTTAAGCGCTTTCCTAGCTTTTCCTTTTCCTTTAGGAGGTTGATGATGTCACCTGGCATCTTATGCCATGGAATTTTGAAATTTTCAAACATTTCTTTGGTGTGCTCTGCAGTCTGCGAACCTGCAGAGATTGCGTCGCTTGAGGTTATTGATTCGTCGGTTAATAATGGAACTGTCATTAAAAAAACTTCATTTGTTTGTGTTGGTGTTAGTAGTAGAGGCTGGTCGCTGGTTTCTGTCGGTAAAGTAAAAATAACGTGGAATGAAAATCATGCTTTCATATATCATAAACATAGAAATACCAATCAAATTCAGTTAAATAAAATTACTTACCTACATCAGATTGTTCAAAGATTGTTTAAGACCACTTTAGAACCTTTAATCCCGAAAGTAAGTGCTGAAAATATTGTATGAGTAGGTATATTAGTTGTGATATATTTTTATATTCGAGTTTTTATACCTACCATTTTCTATTAACGCTTTTATAGATGGTAATGTCACAAATGTTTTCTTAATTCTCCTATCAGCGCTCCATACTTTGCATATGTACTCAGCCATTTCTATTGTTTATGTATAGTAGTAGTATATAGCTCTTAAAAATAATTTACGTTAACTAAATCTATAATAAAGGAGATATAAAGACATACGTTTTATACAGATTATGTTATATTAGTTATTAGATTTTAATTTATCGTCTCAATGAAAATTGTAAATAATGAAAGATAATATTTTCGTTTAAAATACAGCATATGAACTGGAGTTTTAATTAGGATATCAACTACGTTTACTGATCTATATGACACTTCTGACTCAAAGCTTTCAAATAAAGCTGATTTGTAGTTATACCACATTTTTATAATAGCACCGTAAAAGATCCCATTTTCATAAGAAGTATCCAAAAATATCGACTTGATTTTGAGGATTGTAATATTTGAGCATTCGTCAGAATCTGTGACAATAAAATGGTTTTCTTTGTATTCTGTGCCACGGAATACAATATTTTTTGTAACATGCGTAAAGTTGGATGATACTTTAAAATTATACATGTTTTCAGAAAATAATACGGCACTATTGCATATAATATTTAAATTGAATCTGCTTTCGAATAGGTTAGCTTGCATTTCTTGATGTTTCTCTGAAAGACTTAAAGATATGTTTTTAAAATTTTGTATTCTCTTAGCTATTTTTTTAAAATACTGATGTTTTTGTTCAAAACGCATAGTCCACAAATTCTTTAGGGGACCATATTCTCTTATCAGATGGGGATAGTGACATATGTAATGATGTTTCGGTCGCATTTTTGAAAACGGAAAACATCCTTTTCTGTATTCCATATATATAGATATATAGTGTGAAAGCAGAGAGATTTGATTTTCGTCTAAATCTGAGCTGTTTATTAACCGACACATTTCAATCATTACTGTCAGAAATTTCCACACCTCATCTTCATATGTCGATTGCTTGTTTAAAAATAAAAATGGAAATATCATTATAAAATGAAGGATTTCATCAGCTTTTCCAGGAATTTTGTTCATTCTCAGGCTCACTTGTGGGAAGGACAATTTAAATTTGTTGCGCAACGACGAAATGTTGATATTTATGTAATCCACCTTCAGCACAAAAATATTTACATACTTCCATTAAATCGTAAGGTATAATACCTTCAAACAAATCATGCGATATGCAGGGAGGAAGTCCTTCACAAACATGAAAAAATTTTAGTTCATTTAAACAAGAATTTTTTATTACTCCCATACCAAAGGAAGGTGGATTAGAAATATTCTCAATGCAGGCCTCATAGTTTGCGGGAGTACGCTTCGTACTAACATCTACATTAAAAGAAATTAAGCTCTCTCTTTTAAAAAAGCAAAATCGACACATAAACTTGCTAGTGCTAAAATTTTCTGTGTAACCACCTATTTGGTGGCTGCCTAAGTTGTCACCAAGCATTGCAAATATAGTTCCATGGAAGTTATGGCTTAAGCCGTCCAAAAGTACATCGATTCCGTATTCTTCTAATCTTTTTAAATCGGCTATTAAAGGCGCCATTACATTTTCAAATCCGAATTGCTTAATATAATTATCTTTACAAAGCATAACTAGGTGTATATTATTAATACTTGATCGAAATTCTTTTGGAATATTGCCAATCATCATATAAACGCCTACCAACTTGTGCTTTTTTTTTGAAGAACCCAAAGGATTGCAATTTTCGAACGCATCCTGAAATAAAAGCAATTCAACTCTTTTCGAACTTCCATTAAAAAATGATTTCAGCTTGTACAATAAACCATCATTATAGTCCGAATAACAATTCAAATTTGAAAGTTTCTCTGTATTAAAGAGCTGGAAAACTATTTTATCGCTCAAGAGAACTTCAAGTGTTTGAAGAATGGGAATGTAATGGAAGAAGCATTTTTTATGATATTGATCAAATCCAAGGTCAATTTCTTTCGGAGCTACGTAGTTATGGCTATTCCTTAAGAAATTTGTTCTTTTATATGAGGAGTCTAATTTAACAATTTCGGAGATTAAACCTTCGCGGGACAATATATTTGCAAACATTTCTTTGTGCTGTGACAAATTAAGATTATCACAAATGTTAAAAATGTGTTTCCTTTTTTTACTGTCATGGGATCCTAAAATGCATTTCAGTTCCGTAAATAAATAATCTAAGATATTATCAGTGATTCCATATTTGCATTTCAATACTGCAGTCAGCTCTTGAAATGATTTGACATTAGGAAGTTCAGGGCTGTCTAATAAGGTTTTGCTTAACTGCGTGGCTTCCTTGTCATAAAAAATATCTTGCGCATCCCACATTTGTAAATCATCACCAATCACCACAGTCCTTTCTGGAACTCCTTCCCTATGCGCTCTAAATACATGCATCTTAAAGGAACCAAAGTTCACAAAACATTTAGTGCAACCAAAGGGACACATTACCGAATTTTCATTGAACAAATGCATTTTTAAATGAGAAATGATATCTTTAAAACTTTTCGATTTGAAAACACAAGCGGAACATTTATAATCTTTATAAATATTGTTACAATCTTTTACGGCACTATTGTGATTCCGGTAATAGTGTGTTTTGAATGAATTATAATTGCGAAACACTTTTTCACATTTTGGTTGTAAACATCTAAAATCAACATCTTTTACATTTTTATGCAAATACAAATGCTTATTATACGATATAAGATCACTTAAACTAATGCTGCAAACGGGGCACACAACCATACTAACTTTTAATCGCACAATTGCAAGTAATTTACTTTTTCTTTTGCAAAACACCACTTAAGCGCACAAAATTTCACAATACAATGTGTGTCGCGTTGCTAGGAGTGGGAGTTTTCACTTTTGGAGTATACAGCGTGTATCGAAAACTTCCGATATCGATACTTCTGTGTTGAGAATTGAGTATCGGCAGCCTGTATGTAATTTATTATTATTTTTTGTGAAGGAAATAGATAACTATTGTAATCACCTAATTTAAATGCATACAAGAAATATTGGAACCCATTTTATTAAATTTCTGAGCTACCAGATAATTTATCGATTCACCTTCAACTTACAATTATAACATCGCTAACTCACAAATTGCAGACTAAGGAACCGTTATATGGAATTCTACTGCTCTGTTGTGTTTAAGATTACACTAAAAGTATGCAATTTCACAGTTCTTCATTAAAATTACCCGTTTAGTGTTTACTTTTGCTCACAAAAGTATGTAAAACCCCAAAATGAGCAGCATTTTACACATCAGTGTATGTAAATAAGAAAAATACATTTATATAGCAGTAGATTTGCTTTGATCTTGTAAAAATAAACAAAAATATACACCAATGTTAGTAGTATTTTTAAAAAGATTATTTAGAGTGTATGCTATAGGAGGTGTTTTGTCCCAGATTGTCGATGAACATGAGAAGGTAGTTGGGTACTATAGTCGAACAATCGTGAAGCCTGAAAGAAACTATTGCGTAAGACGGACTGTTGGCATTGGTAGAGTGCGTTAAGCATTTCCACAAGTATCTCTATGGGCAGCTTTTCCAATTCAGGACAGACTATGCAGCGTTAAAATGCCTCTTGCAGTTCCGTAATCCGGAAGGTCAACTGGCACGATGGATAGAGCGACTGCAAGGTTATGACTTTTCCATAGAGCATCGCAAAGGTAGCACCCACGGAAATGCTGACGCAATGTCACGACGACCATGCAACTTGGAATCCAAACATTGTTAAAAGCTGAGGAAAAAGAAGACATTATAATTGTGCGGCTGATGACTATAACATCTACAGACGAATGGGTCATGGATCAATTAAGGAAGTGTCAGCACGAAGATCCAGATCTTACACGTATGATGCAGGGAATCGAGCAAAACGAGCCACCATCAAGAGAAGAGATGTTAGCAGAAAGTCCTGTTGCCAAGTCATGTTGGGCACAGTGGATCAGTTTACAATTGGAATCCGGTTGTTTGCACCCAATATGGGAGAGTGAGGATGGTCAATGTGTTGGTGAGCTGATAGTCGTCCCAAGGAAGAAAATCCGTAATATTGTCAACGAATTACATAACGGTCCAAGCGGAGGTAATCTTGGAGTCACCAAGACCTAAGAGAAAATCAAGCAGAGATTCATTGGGTTGGTTGCCGTCAATCGGTCGCGGAGTGGATTGCCAACTGTGAGGTGTGCATCGAAGCAAAAGGACCGAAATCGAGCAGCCATGGGCAAATGAAACAGTATAACTCAGGAGCAACATTTGAGAGGATTGCCATAGATGTAGCAGGTCCATTTCCTACTAGCAAACTCGGAAACAAATATGTACTAGTAGTCATGGACTATTTCAGCAAATGGCCAGAAGTGTACCCTATTCCAAATCAAGAGGCTGAAACCATAGCAGAAGTGTTGACTAATAATTAGGTAGCAAGGTTCGGTGCACCGGTGGAGCTACATTCTGATCAAGGCAGGCATTTCGAATCAGCTGTATTCCATGAAGTGTGCAAGACATTAGGCATTCGGAAAACTCGAACTACTGCACTGTATCCTCAGTCAGATGGCGTGGTGGAACGATTCAATAGAACAATGGAAGAACATCTAAGAAAAGTAGTGAATAAGTTCCAGAAGGATTGGGCTACACACATATCCTTGTTTATGATAGCATATCGCTCTTCAGTATATAAGACAATGGGTCAGACTCCTACATTGGTAATTTTTGGAAATGATTTTCGGTTGCCTGCTGACTTGAAGTTTGGGATAAATGCCGATGCCGAAGTAAACGCTCGGAAATCCACTAGCGTCTTGGAAAAGGAAATGAGGGAAATACACGACCTTGTAAGACAACGAACTAAGATCATGAGTGATAAGATGAAAGCCAGGTACGACAAAGCAATGAAATCGGAAGGTTTTACGGAAGGAGAAGAGGAGTTTCTTGGTTGCTCCCTCTTCGTGTTCTCGAAGGGTTGGTGTTATTTATTGACATCTTCTCTTAGCCTTGTATTCGCAAAACAATCGCGCTATCTCCCTTTCTCTTTCTTGGTACATGCTTGCATGCATAAGCGTATCCATCGTTATCTCTGTTGTGTTAAACTAGTGGTGGGAGTGTTATTGAGTTAGGGATGGTACATGCTTGAGAATATTCCCTTTTGAAAGGGAAATTTTTGAAAGCTGGAAATTTGGAAAACACATGTGGTTAAAATCTTCACACGGCATGAACAAAACTAGCTACTTTTTGCACCTTTCGAGAAATTAATGAAACCAAGTATTTAGCTACATTGCTAACAGGTATCTGGTTTGTAGGGATGAGGTAAATATTAAATATTTAAACGAATACCCTTAATATATTATTTTGATATCTAACGTTCACGATACTAGTAGGAGTAAATAATGGGATATGCATCTGTGATGACCCATCCCAACGTTTTCTGTCAGTCTCTATGGTGTCTCCTAATTTGCTTCATTACTCCAGCAAACTATATTTTGCTGATTACGGCTAAATGACTCTTTATCCTGGCATAGATACCCGCCTTGATATACCCCATACGATTGCATGGTATGAGGAATTATTATGTGCAAAAACACTATTGAGCACCGCCTCAAGAGTAGTTAGCGAAATTATATTTTATTAGCTTCACGGTACCATAGTATATGTCTACTAGTAGCGCAACTTACTCCGAATCTGCATACACACACAAACCACACAGGGTGAATTGTATGCAATAATAAAACAATGAAATTTAAATGCTGCAATATTGAACGTGAAGACTTAAAACACCCAAATTATTGAATATAAAGCAGTTATAACACCTTATCTCTCTCTCTCTCTATGGCGCGATATACAACAGGTATATCATCATAAACCTCCTAAGAGATTTTTGCGCCAAGCTTCTCTTCCAATTTGTGGTGTGCCGATTTTTGAATTTTCCCTACAAATTGGTGGGACCTACAGTTTTTTGCCGACTCCGAACGGCATCTACAAAGGAGACGAATTTTTGCTGAGAAGCCTGTCATGGCAGAAATACACTCGGAGAGTTTGCCAAACCACTGCCGAGGGGCGACCCCGTTTTTGAAAAACTTTTTTTCAAATCACTTTTGATGTTACCTGTACCAGGGCTCGAACCATGGACCTTCGGTGTGGTAGGCCGGCAACACTACCTTCACACCACGGCGGCCGCCTTATCAGTTCCTGCAAAATGTAAATTTCAGTTTAAATTGAAGTTTTTAGTTGTAGTTTTTAGTTTAAAGCAACTCTGAAAGCGATTTCCTTCATTACACTCTCTCGGATTACATTCATCCACTGCCTTCCACTCCGATTCGCAAAAGAAGATGCCAAACTAGTACGGGTAAACAATGCACGGTACATATCAGCGGCATTACCCAGCCTTAAGTTATTTCAGGAATGGGCAAATAATCAAAATAAAGGAGGAAACATATTTATCGCAGGAGACTCAGATGAATTAATGTTGAAAACTTTGGACAAAATAATAAAGTAAAAACAGCATGGAATGTCAGGCAAAAACGCAGAAAGAATCGAAAAAATTACCGATGTCTATTCTTTAGGCCGATGATCGGTAGCGCCTGAAAGTCGGGGATGGACTGCGTTAAACGTTACAGTCCACAGAATTTTGGGCGAGTTTTTGCGGTTACAACAAGTAAATTTTGTAACAGTAAGTTCAAAACGTTAAAACAATTTTCGTTTCCATAGGCCATCAAGCTATACATACTTATGTTTTACTACAATTGATGATCTTACTTCACGTCTTTCATCTTTATTTGCTTAAAGCCCCATATGTCATTATTAGTGAAAGTAAGGTCTATGTTCACTGGACTCTCGGCACCTTGTTTAATCACAATTTTAGCAACTCTCAAAGGTTCTGTTTTGACCAAATTCAGGGAGGAATAGCCTAAATTAAAAGTAGAATTGAGTACTTTTTTTATACATTTTTGGGTTGTATGAGCCTTACCTTGGAACTTTTCACGCATCAAATATTCAATAATATTCATTATACAAGATTTGTCACCGTATTTACAGGCTTCGGGATCATCAGCTAAAATAAAGTGAATATTTTTAATTATATCGCTAAAATATTACATTAGTTACATATACACTAGTGTGACAAAAACTTGGACTTTATTGATGGTAAAAAGTCTCCCCGAAGTTTTTGGGGATCGAATTGAACACATTCTGCTACAAAAACGTTTTGGTTCTATTCCGCCGAACCGCGAAAGTCACTTCACGTTTCTTTATGTTTCTTTTCTTCAAATAGATAATTGGAGTTAATAACACCATAGCTATCTATCAAGTTTGAACCTACCCGCTTCTCTTTTTGAGCTTTGGACAGTTTTTATTGCGTCAAATATCTTTTATGATCATTCATTTTTTTGGCGGTTTACTTGAAACAGGTTTATTAAACCTATTATTATTGTTCTATACATATTGTGGCGATTATTCTCAAGCATGTACCATCCCTAACACAATAACACTCCCAACACTAGTTAAACACAACAAAGATGACGATGGCTACTTTTATGCATGCAAGCGTGTACCGAAGAAGAGGAAGAGAGATGGCGCGAATGTTTCCGAATACAAGGCAAAGAGGAGATCTCAATAAATAACACCGACCCTTCGAGAACACTAAGAACGAACAACAAAGAAAGTTCTCGCTGCGTAGGCAAGCACCCTGTCGGACTATATAAGGCAGTGACCAAGCAAGGCAGGTTGATCAGTTTATTTTCACGCGTTGAACAGTGAAATACTATGAAGTTACCAAACTCTTAAATTTGTATTGCGCTTATTACTAGTAAATAAAGCTAGGTAATAGTTACAATATCTGTGCCTGTGTTTATTTGACTTTATAGTGATCGAACCCAGGATCAATAATCAAGAAATCATCGAATTCGCCCTAATTGGTGTCAGAAGCGGTATTGTTGAATAAATACCAGTGGTTGCAAGGATAGCAAGGACATGGCTAAGTTGAATGAATTAAAGATCCAGTAACTCAAAACTGAGTTGGAACAACGCGGACTAAACACCACAGGCAATAAATACGAGCTACAATCACGACTACGGGAGGCAATGGAAGCGGAAGGAATCAAAGTTGATGATTATGCTTTCCATCTTGTGGAGGAGGCATCGACGAAAATGGAAGAGAAAAAGGAGCCTCCGAATCCAGTGGCAAGTGTGGATACAAACGCGTTGTTGGCTGTATTGACTCAGATGTCGTCAAGCATTCTAACACAGCTGTAAGAACAGAAGATACACTTGGCATCTCAGGTGGAAGAACAGAAGACACACATGTCATCTCAGCTGGAAGAACAAAATACATGCATGGCATCTCAGCTGGAAGAACAGAAGACGAACATGGCATCTCAGTTGGAAGAACAGAATGTACACATGGCATCTAAGCTTGAAGAACAGAATACACGTATTACATCTCACCTACACGAACAGAAGGCATACATGAGATCTCAAATGGAAGACCAGAAGGCATATATCTCTTCGCAGTTGGAAGCACAGGAGGCTAGGGTGTCATCTAAACTAGAAGTCCAAGATGCGAAAATTGCACAGCTGCAGGATAAAATCGATGCTGAGGTAGATGCACTGAGAGGTCGTATCCAGGAATTGCAACTAAATCGTCCATCTGCTGCTTTAGCGAATACTCCCAAGGTAAAATCACCTTGTTTCGATGGTTCTGTTCCATTCCAGGTATTTAAGCTGCAATTTGAGAAGACGGCTGCGGTGAATAATTGGTGCACTGAATATAAAGCTGCAGCACTATTCCTGGCATTGAAGGGACCTGCCGCAGAAATCTTACAGATATTCCCGAGTCCGAAAGGAACAGTTATGATGCATTGATGGGTGCGGTTGAGAGACGCTATGCGAGCGAACATCGAAAGCAGATATACCAAATAGAGCTACAGAATCGATCCCAGAAACCGAATAAGACTTTGCAGGAATTTGCATCGTACATCGAGAGGTTGGCCCATCTAGCAAATGCGGACGCACACGTGGAGTACAAAAATCCAAAGTTTTATAAATGGAGTACGCGATGTGGAGACGAAGCGGGCCACATATGCAAATCCCAAACGGACACTCTCTGAAACGGTATCGCATGCTCTGACGCAGGAAACAGCTTCGCTTTTGAGTAAACCTGCATACAAGGCTCATCGCGTAGAAGTGGAAACTCCGGCTTGGGTAGACAACATTTTGGAAGCGTTGAACGGAGTACAGAAAAAAAGTAATGGTGCCACTAAATGCTTTAAGTGCGGAAAACCAGGTCACATAGCACGCTATTGCGGTACTGGCTCCAGTAACCCCTGCAATTCAGGTGGCCGAAAACGCAAAGCTGAAGGAGATGAGCAAACCTCCCAACCAAATCAGTCGTTAAACTAAATCGAGCCAGCCGAAAGGGGCGTGGACTGGCTCCCGCAACTGAATGCCCCATAATCTCTGTCTCACAGATCGGAAGGAAAGCTAGTAATGTTACTGTTTTTGGTTGGAACGATTTTCCGTCATCCCGTTCGAGAACGAAACTAGGCATTGAAAATGGCAGAACGCCGAAACCGGTTTGTCACAAAACCAAACTTGACAAGGGATGACGGAAAATTGTTCCAACAGAAATCAGCTTACTACCCTGTCGGAAGATCAACACAACAAAATAAATGTTACTGTTGTTGCATATGTGGATGGAAGAGAACACTTACTAACTGTGGATACAGGCGCATCGCATTCCATAATTCGATCTAATTTAGTCAACAAGGAGGTGAGACCATTGTATGGAGCAAAGTTACGTACGGCCACTGGTGAGGACACCCATGTCCTAGAAGAAGTAACATGTGACATCGCAATTGGGAACGTGGCCGTTCCACATAGTTTTATAGTAGCGATATTGTTGACGAAATCATAGTTGGTGTGGACTTCTTAAGCGCGCAAGGCATCAAGATCGACACGCAACACAGGATTATGAATTACCAGAACATAGATGTGCCACTAAATTTCGTTTACAAAAAAAAATACGTTAGTAAGCGAGTGCTTGTGGAGGAGAACCAACAAATTCCACCGAATTTGGAAAATCTCAGTAATGCGGAGACACAGTTATTGCTGAGAAAACGGTTGAATATGGAGGACGAGTTTGAAACGGGTAGAAGGAAAAAAAATGTATTGTGGAAGAAAGGTGTGGCCGAAGTTAAAAATGTAAATCCACATATAAGACTGGACAGCACCACAGCGCAGAGAAAATGATTAATTTTCATAAAACTTATAAAACCTTACTTTAAAAGTGGCCCAATTCATTCGGAAATGGGAATGGAAAATGTCCTCGGGAAACGACTTTATTGTTTTAATAAATGATTTATTTTTAGGTATTTTTCTTTTTAAAGACAAACATTTGTACCTAAACATTTTTCTTTTTGGCTTCAGTAGCCTTATTTTTCTTAAATTTAAAGAAAATCTATCATTTCTTTGCTCACAAATTTCGTCTAGTGTTAGATTCAGCAAAATTTCTATTTTAGTATTATACGCGTTCAAAAATGCAAACAAACGTATCTGCAAATTGTCAAAAATTGTATAAGAAGTATCAACCGTCGAACTTGCAGTGTTGCCCCCGTTGCTTATGCTGCAAGTCATGTTGCATTTACGAACACAGCCCATAGAAGTAGCAGACCCACTTCGGATTCACACAGTTCCTTCACCAGTTTCCAAAACCGTTCAATCTGGATGCTCTCGGATTTTAACAAGCTCTGTGGAAAAAAAGAAGGTGGAAAAAAAGAAGGTGAAAAAGCAAGCTGCAATAAATTCCTAAATGGCAAAAAGAAATCTAAAATATTCACAGAAAGAAAAAGCTCCGGGCCTTTACTCTGGAGTTCTATTCGAAAGGCTATTCTACTCGAAAGCAAAAAGCGATTCTAATACACATAGTCACTCTGTAGTTCGTTGAAATTTACTTTAAATATTCCATAATAGTAGGCATCACTGCCACATTGCGTAAGTTTTAAGTGCAGTATTAGGCGGCGCAGCGTTACATGTCACAGTAGCGCAGGTGATAGAATCTCGACTACCACGCGTGTGGTCGCAGGTTCGAACGTAAGTGCTTTTTCGCGTAATTTTAATTTTTTGATTTATTTTTATTAAATAAAATTTAATTTTTTAAATATATAAATACTAAAAAAATTTCTTTTTGTTTTATTATAATCATAAGAAAATACATTTTTATGGGTTTCCGTTTGCTAAATTGTTGTCGAATAGAATTTCCTAACTTTCGACTGTTTTGGCATATGCTTTCGAAATAGTGAGTACCAAATTTTCTACAATCGAAAGGGGAATAAATCAAATCCGAAGGGAACAGGATGGAACTCGAACAACGAATGCGTTCTAATCGAAAATTTCTTACAGAGTACGAATCACTCGAAAGCGAACAAATTTTCTTTCGAATAGAACTACAGAGTAAGAGCCCTGTAAAAAGCGTGTTTATTATGTGGCTGAAATCCTAAAGAATCTCGGCGACTGTACATATACTGTACGTTTTCTTAGAAAGCTTGATGTTTCGACACGCATATTCTACAAGCCTGAGAAGGACGATATTTCATTGATTTTGAGCAACCAGATTGAATTAAAACTTCCTCAACCCTCAAATCCCGCTTCAACATCGCGCTGTCGCACTAAATATATTTTCGAAGTAGATCTAAGCACTTTTAATATAAAATAACTTTTTATTTCATTAAAGTAACATTACCTGTATTTTTTATTTCTATATTTTCTATATTTAAAAAATAAATGCACATCAAAAAATGCTTCAAGAATATGTCTGATCTTATTTCGGAGTCATAATACATGAACGACGAAAGTTCGTTACAAATCTAAAATTGGCCGATCATCAACATGGTTTTCGTAAAAATCACAGCACGACATCCGCTTTGAACGCCATTACAACGCAGATTAACAACGGTTTGAATCAAAATCCACCAAACCATAGGACGGTTCTCGTGGCACTTGATCTGTCAAATGCATTCGACACGGTCAATCACGCCACTCTCCTCCGAGACCTGGATGAGACACCGCTCCCTGCCGGCCTTAAGAGGTGGACCGCTAATTACCTCAATGGTCGACAGGCAACAGTCAAATTTAGGAACAAGAAATCTAGACCACGAAGAATAAAACAAGGGGTGCCGCAAGGTGGTGTTCTCTCTCCCCTCTTGTTTAATTTCTATATTTCGAGACTTCCCCCCCCACCAGAGGGAGTCTCCATTGTTTCCTACGCTGAAGACTGCACGATAATGGCCTCGGGCAAGGGTCCCTCCATTGATGAACTCTGTATAAGAATCAACAGTTACCTCCATGACCTTTCCAGCTTCTTCACCGAGCGTAATCTGACCCTGTCTCCGACTAAATCTACGGCGACCCTGTTTACTACATGGAATGCGCAGATGGGGCAAGAGTTAAATGTCCACGTAGATGGAGCACCTCTACCTACTGTCAACCACCCAAAAATCTTGGGCGTGACATTTGACAACGGCCTCACCTTCGCTGGTCATGCCACCGCAATAGCCTCAAAGGTACAGAGCCGCAATAAGATCCTCAAGTCACTGGCCGGCAGTACTTGGGGAAAAGACAAAGAAACATTGCTTGCTACATATAAGGCTATTGGCCGGCCGGTTATTGACTATGCTGCGCCTATATGGTCGCCCAACCTTTCTGACACCAATTGGAGGAAATTGGAAGTCTGGCAAAACACCGCCATCAGAACCGCTACGGGATGCCTGCTTATGTCATCTGAGTCTCACCTCCATCAAGAGGCGAAATTGCTCAATGTTCAAGAGCACGCGGAACTCTTGAGTAGACAGTTCCTTCTGAACTGTCACAAACCTAGTCATCCAAACCGATATCTTTTGGATGTAGCACCGCCCCCCCGAGACATAAGGAGACATCTCCGTAAGCATTACGATGAGATCCGGCATCATATCTCTTTGCCGTTTGATCTGCGGAACCATAGACGGGCTCTAAATGACCTCCACACCGAGTCGGTAGACAGATCTCTCAGATCTCGGCCGGTGAATCCCGTTATTAATACTCAACCACCTGAATTGGCTGAAGAGGAGCGTGTACTTCCGAGGGAGACTAGAGTCATACTAGCACAACTTCGCTCTGGATATTGTAATAGGTTAAACTCTTACTTATGCAGACTGAACCCCAACATACCAAATACATGCCCTGCATGTGGTATGACCCCTCATGATACCATACATCTCTTTTCCTGTTCAGTTGAACCCACTCATCTAACACCCACATCACTCTGGTCCAACCCTGTGGAAACTGCGCATTTCCTCGGACTTCCGTTAGAAGAGCCTGATGACAATTTAGAGTGATCGAGCCCATTGGGCAGGGCGAAGCACTGTTAACAACAACAACAACAACAACGACGAAAGTGCCCCATCAATGCCACCAGCAGTGTGACCAGGTTAGCCTTTTCGAGGCTAGATTTAGCCTTTTTTTGTCCTTTAGCCTCATAATTTTGGTTTTAGCTTCGTCGCTTTTTTCCAGCCTTTTTTTACTCCAAACCTTTTCTGGTCCCAACACTATATATGTTATACAACTTCGAGGAATAAATAAAATTAAACTTGAAGGTAGTATTGGTGACGAAATACAGAAAATTATTCGTAAAGTTGTCAACTATTTTTAATGGGGTTGACAACCCAATTGCGACATCGCCTACTTGATAATATGAACCCTCTACAAAAGATACTTTTTTTTTCAGTTGATAATTCTTTGAAAGTTACAAAGCCGGATGTATTTGCTCACTTTCAAGAGGAAAAGTCTAGGTATTCTCCAAGTCAGGTAGCATTGATTGAGCTGCAGGGGTGAAGGCTAATAACCGTACGGTGGACAAGTGTGACCTCTACCATAGAATTTTAAGCGGGAGTCCGAGGACATAAAAATTCGTTAAACGAACAACCTTTCATAGAACTCGTATTTAGCTTTTTGGTATTATCTTTCAGTAATGCGGAGGTTGAAAGAATTTTTAGTGCTATGAACATTTTAAAAACTAGGTTAATGAACAGATTAAAATGCTTAACTATCTGCTTAATATTAAATGTTCGTTAAAACGCCAATCCAAATGTTGCACTGATTTTGAAATTACCGATGATCTCATCTCTATGATAAACACAAACTTTGTACGCAGACTCAAGCTATTCTGATTCATCAGACGAAGAAAATATTATATAACTAATTAGTTTGTAGTGATTTTTCTATAGTATGTTTTTCTTTGAAAAAATGTGTGTTGAAAAAATAATAGTTTTTTTAAGTTATGTCTACAGCTTTATATACAACTAGTTAAAACTAACATACAAAATTTGAAATAGATTTCGTAAACAATTTCTGACTTTTTTTAGCTTTCGTTTTTCTTAATTTTGGCCTTTTCTTACCTTTTTTATTTGTCGATTTAGCTACTTTTTTTTCTATCACCTGGTCACACTGGCCACCAGCTTCCTCGCCATGGGGCACATTCGGCTAAGTTACCTTTTTTAACAAAACCTTAAACAATTCTGTCTGCATAAACATTTCAAGAAATGTTTTTTAAAGATTTTTTTCTATATATATGTAGTATTGAATCAAGCTTGTATCTGTTTCGATTCGTTAAATATTTTCTGGGTTATAGGGCTCCGAAAAAAAGCGACGAAGCTATCACGTAGGGGACTACTAGTGAAAAAGAAGGATGGAAAAATGAGGTTCTGTGTTGATTACCGGGAATTGAACGACGTAACGAAGAAGGACAGTTATCCATTGCCAAGAATCGACGATACTCTGGACTCGTTATCTGGCACGATATGGTTTTCCACACTGGACTTGAAAAGCGGCTACTGGCAAGTGGAGGTAAAGGATGAAGATGAAGAGAAGACGGCCTTCAGCGTTGGAGAAGGGCTTTGGCAATTTACGGTAATGCCCTTCGGGCTATGTATTGCTCCAGCTACTTTTGAGAGACTCATGAACCAGATACTAAAAGGATTGCACTGGCAAACATATTTGGTGTACCTGGACGATATCATCGTGCTGGGAAAATCTTTGAGGAACACCTCAAGAACTTGGAGGAAGTTTTGCAAAGAATAGGTGGTGCTGGTCTTAAACTAAGTCCCAAGAAGTATTCCTTGTTTAAAAAGGAAATAAGCTATTTGGGTCACAAGGTAACTACGGAGGGTATCGCCGATTTGTACCTAATTTTGCCAGCTTAGCTAGTAGTCTCCATGACCTTACCAGGAAGAATATGAGTTTTGAATGGAAGAAGGAACAGGAGGTGGCTTTCCAAACATTGAAGGAACAACTTTGCACTGCCCCGATGTTAGTATATCCAATTCCAGGTTCAAAGTTTATTCTGGATACAGATGCGAGTGGTTATGCTATAGGAGGTGTTTTGTCCCAGGTTGTTGATGGACAGGAGAAGGCAGTTGCATACTATAGCCGAACAATTGGGAAGCCTGAAAGGAACTATTGTGTAACCCGGAGAGAACTGTTGGCATTGGTAGAGTGCGTTAAGCATTTCCACAAGTATCTCTATGGGCAGCTTTTCCAATTCAGGACAGACTATGCAGCGTTAAAATGCCTCTTGCAGTTCCGTAATCCGGAAAGTCAATTGGCACGGCGGATAGAGCGACTGCAAAGTTATGACTTTTCCATAGAGCATCGCAAAGGTAGCACCCACGGAAATGTTGATGTAATGTCACGAAGACCATGTAACTTGGAATGCAAGCATTGTTCGAAAGCTGAGGCCAAGGAGACATTATAAATGTGCGGCTCATGACTATAACATCTACGGACAAATGGAACATGGATCAATTAAGAATGGCCAGCACGAAGATCCAGATCTAACACGTGTGATGCAGGGAATCGAGCGAAACGAGCGACCATCAAGAGAGGAGATGTTAGCAGAAAGTCCTGTTGCCAAGTCATATTGGGCACAGTGGATCAGTTTACAATTGGAATCCGGTTGTTTGCACCCAATATGGGAGAGTGAGGATGGTCAATGTGTTGATGAGCTGATAGTCGTCCCAAGGAAGAAAATCCGTAATATTGTCAATGAGTTACATAACGGTCCAAGCGGAGGTCATCTTGGAGGTTGGTTGCCGTCAATCGGTCACGGAGTGGATTGCCAACTGTGAGGTATGCATCAAAGCTAAAGGACCGAAATCAAGGAGCCATGGGCGAATGAAACAGTATAACTCAGGTGCGCCATTTCAGAGGATAGCCATGGATGTAGCTGGTCCATTTCCTATTAGCAAACTCGGAAACAAATATGTACTGGTAGTTATGGACTATTTCAGCAAATGGCCAGAAGTGTAACCTATTCCAAATCAAGAGGCAGAAACCATAGCAGAAGTGTTTACTAACAATTGGGTAGCTAGGTTTGGTGCACCGATGGAGATACATTCTGACCAAGGCAGAAATTTCCAATCAGCTGTATTCCAGGGCATTCGGAAAACTCGAACAACGGCACTGCATCCTCAGTCAGATGGCATGGTGGAACGATTCAATAGAACCTGGGAAGAGCACCTGAGGAAAGTATTGGATAAGTTCCAGAAGGATTGGGATACTCACATCTCCTTATTCCTAATGCCATATCGCTCTGCATTACATGAAACAACTGATCAGACTCCTGCAAAGGTAATTTTCGGGAATGATCTTCGATTGCCAGCTGACTTGAAGTTTGGGATAAACGCTGATGCAGGAGTAAATGCTCGGAAATCTACTAGCGTATTGGAAGAAGAAATGAGAAAAGTTCACGACCTTGTGAGACAACGGACTAAGATCATGAGCGATAAGATGAAGGCCAGGTAAGACAAAGCAATAAATTCGGAAGGTTTTATAGAAGGAGATTTAGTGCTGCTATGCAACCAACAGCGTAGGAAAGGTTTATCCCTAAAACTACAATGTAACTGGGAAGGCCCATACAAAGTCATAAAACGGATCAACGATGTGGTATATCGCATACAAACTATGGGAAGGCCAAGGAATAAAATGAAGGTGGTCCATTAGAAAAGCTAGCTGCGTTTGGTTCCGGCAATGTGTCTGATCGGGGCGATTATTCTCAAGCATGTATCATCCCTAACTCAATAACAATCCCAACATTAGTTAAACACAACAAAGATGACGATGGCTACTCTAATGCATGCAAGCGTGTACCTAAGAAGAGCAAGAGAGATGGCGCGAATGTTTGCGAATGCAAGGCAAATAGGAGATCTCAATAAATAACACCGACCCTTCGAGAGCACGAAGAACGAACAACCAAGGAAGTTATCGGTGCGTAGGCAAGCACCCTGTCGGACTATATAAGGCAGTGACCAAGCAAGGCAGGTTGATCAGTTTATTTTCAAGCGTTGAGCAGTGAACTACTATGAAGTTACCAAACTCTTAAATTTGTATTGCGCTTATTACTAGTAAATAAAGCTAGCTATTAGTTACAATATCTGTGTGTTTATTTGACTTTATAGTGATCGAACCCAGGATTAATAATCAAGAAATCATCGATTTAGTCACAATATATACTATAGCATTGATGCAGTTGTATGCTATTATAAATTTTCGTTTAAGGTTTTTAAGAGAAAAATAAATACGTACAGCGGGTGGACAAACCGACTCTTACCGGTCGATATGGAAGATTTATTTAACCGCGATTCTACTTTAAATAAAAACGCTGACAAAAACAAAAAATGCGCTATCTTATAAATAACAAGTAAGTAGTGCGCTGATTTCGGCTGTGCCGATGGCTTTATACCTTTCATGAATAAGCATCAAGGTTTCTAGTGTCCGATTTCTATTTGCAATAAGTACAAACTGCGCAAAATTTGACGGTCTTATCCTGCTAATTTAAGGACACAAGTCTTTAATCTGGAAAAACGATTCTACTGCAAAACCCCATTGATACCAATTTTATCGTCCTTTTAGTCGTTAAATTTAAGGAGTATTTGCAAAAAGATTATAACAATTTTTTTTTTATTAGACTGTTTTTTTTTAGACGGACATGAGCCCATAACTTATTTAAGTTTTTATATATAACTCAATGAAAAACATCAAAAACATAACTGATTTCGCCCATTTTAACAGTAAACAGTTAGCTTTATATATTCAACATTTTCGCCAAATTTCGTTTCGACAAATAAATTTTGCCGGAGTTATGGCATAAAAAGTTTTGTGGAATAATCTACTATAAAAGTGGCGGGGCAATGCCCCTTTCCGAAAATTTATATTTTTCAAATTTTCTTCGTTCACGGATACTTTGAAAGTGAAAAAAAAATCATATAAAGCTATTTTACGCAAAGTTATTGCCTATTAAATACATCTATGATATTTTTCAAAATATTTCATATAAAAGTGGGCGTGGACCTTAACCGATTTCGCCCATTTTTTCGTTTCGATATCTTGAACGGTTTTTGATTTATGATTTATAATATTTCTAAATTTGACTTTACCAAAAGTGGACGGTGCAACCCCCTTTTTCAAAAATTTATTGAAAAATGTATTTTTGGTCTTAGTGCTAATGTACACACCAAATGTTATCCTTATAAGTGTATTATGTACTGAATTATAACTTTTTAATAGCGCTCGGACATGAGTGCCAAGGAACCTCATTACGATATCTCAAAATTTACTCAAGTTATCGTGTTCACAGACGGACAGACATGGCTTTATCAATTTCTCTTTTCCTCGTGAACATTTTGATATATATAGGTCAATATCTATCTCGTTTATGCCGTTACATACTACCGTTAGGCGAACGACTAGGTATAAAAGTTTGCAAATACTTTTCAGATATAACGACTAAAAGGACGATAAAATTGGGATAAATGGGGTTTTGTAGTATAATCGTATTTCCCGGTGAACGACTTGTGGAAGTTAATTATTGCCACTAAGTCAGATCCAAGAAAGAGCGTTGTAGCGAGTTCGAAGCTAGTTTTACTGTATGTTATGGTACAGAACGAGGCAACTTAAACGAATATGTGGGCTAGCCTTGAGCGGGTGTTTCAGGATTCAGGACTAACACGGAGAGTCAATCTTTTGAAGAAACTTATCACGGCAAGGTTGAAAAACTTTCAGTCTATAGAAAATTATGTGAATTCAATAATGAGCACTGTGAATAAACTAAGCAATGTGGGGTCTAAAAGTAAGCAACGAATGGGTTGGAGATTTGATTTTACCGGGAAGCCCGTAACTTTAAGTCAAGATATTGCACTACTGGGAAAGCCAAGTAAGATTAATAACTAACAAAAATGCTAAGAAGGGTCCAAAATGCTATGGACGTCAAGAATAGTCATAGCAAAGAGTTTCGAATAAGAAGAGGAACCAACGCGAGTTATCGCACGATATCAATTCACGATTAAGGGATTCACCGATGGCGTAGTGAGCTTAACTCGCGCCCGGTGTACAAGCTTCGCTGCGTCTCGGAACGTATTGAAGACTGTTCCCGGTCTTAATCATTGTTGCTCCGAAACCAGTTGATATATGGGACTTAATCACATCGCTTATTCCTGCCCTCACTGGCACCTTTCGTTTGATACCCATATTGTACCAATACATTTTGGCTCACCCTGGTCCACATATTGGTCGATAACTCCGAAACCGGTCGAGATATCGGATTAAAGAATATCTGAAATTTTAAGACAAACATGACGTAATGCAAATTATATTCAGACAGACACAAATTCTAAAAGCTGTTGATTTGGACTCTTTAGCTCAATAATGATCCCTCCTCTAAATTTTCCTTGAATATCTACACTGCGCAGACATCGACCTGCAACAATTTTATCATATCGAGCCCTAACAGCGATTTAAGTGTAACCAACAAAAATAAAATTTCACAGGAGAAGGTTTTTTAGTTTACAAATATAAAAAATCTTAAAGCAAAATGTTACTTACATCATAATTGCCTTTGCTTTATTTTTGTAATGGTACATATTAGAGTTGTATTACCTTTGAGATGGTTTAAAATAAATATAATTACCGATATCTGTCAAAATACGGATTTTCAGAATTTTGTTGGTTACGCCAAAATTGCGGTTAGGGCTCGGTATGTAGAGATTAACACTCATTATATTACTTTGGGAATAAATTTTAAATAAAATACAAATAAAAACCATTCAGCCATTTATTGTTTTGCGGACCATTTCGCGCCCCTTTGTAACCAGCGGCCGGGGCATGATAACACCCCCTCCCCCCTCACTACGCCACTGGAACTCACTACGAGGTAAGAAAAGTTATCTAATGTAATTCTTCTTGAGGCGAATTTTGGCACTGTGTGCTATAGTGCTGTATGAGCGGTCAAAAATCATAAAAATCGTTGTAACGGATGTCAACTTCTTTGGTATCGTTGGAAAGGTAATTTACCCAAGATAGAGGATCTGGTCTCAGTTTTTGTTTGTACCTAATATGTTTCTTAAAAAAATCTCATACAGTTGGGTATATCAGAACCTATAAAAAAAATTTCCAAAAATACAATATCTTAACACAATACTTTTCTTATTAGAAAATGTTTAAGAGAACCACTCCAAAGCGCTTTTTAAGAAATATTAAATTTCCTGGTTAATACGTACCATTTGCTACACCAAAATTCGTTGCAGAAAACATCAGAACTGCTGAAGTTTCCAAAAGTATAATTAAATTGTATGTAAAAGTATGTTTTTTTTTATTCTTTAAAATAAAAAAGGGCTTTTTATTAAAACAAAAGAAAAAAAATCTGCGTTTTTATAACGCGTTTTCGAAAAAACCGTTTTTATTCGTATAAAATATACTTTTTACAAAAAAAAAATATTCACTTATTACATCGACGACAATATTCTCCATAATTTAAATGCAATCGTCAAATAGTAAAACATCTAAAGATAATGTAGTATTTCTAGCAACTATTAATATGGATTTAATTATAAAAGATGGAGTGGATTTTTGCCTGTCCATCAGAAAGAATAGTTATGTGAATTTTTGCATTAATTGAAGACCAAATATGAAACCCTGAATACTACAATGCATTTTTGGCACAGCAAATTCCATTTCAAAAAAAGATATTCCAAACGGCTAAATTATATAATCCGGATGCCGATAAAAATATGGATGTCAGGGTGTTTGAGTTGGAGAGACCTAAAAGAACTCATGAAGAGGATGACGGAAAATCGTTCCAATATACATCAGATCTCATCTGTCATGAATTAGAATGTAACCTCGAAGTCCTCAATGTTGGTAGCAAAACATCCTAAATAAATAATAACGAGACTACTCTGTATTGGAACTACCTCTGAATATAAAATTTTGCAATTTCAATCTCAGTTTTCATGAAAAATATAAGAGCTAGGTAAAACCAAATTTGATATTTGAAATCACCTTACTGTGATCAAGTTAGAAACTCAAATACGCCCATTATTCTATTCTTGCTCACTTTTTATATGCAATCAGGCCCATATTTATCTACATATGTATAGGAGATGCTTAAATTTCATTTTATTTCGTCCCACTAATTTGGCATATAGCAACCTTTAAAACTCCGTGTGACCGTGTGGTTGGAATTAATGGAGAGTTTTTAGAAACCAACCAATGTACTGTTTGTCTGAAGAGAAAAATATCACGTCTGTCATTTAAATGCTTTTGTAATAGAGCTAAAGATGTGCTTGAATAGAATGTCAAAGCTTATGAATAGGATGCTAATCGAGAAGCCGCGTGCCTGCTTATACAGTCACATTGTGGAAAAACGTACTGGGCAGAAGCGGTAAATACAGCAGAGTATCTCGTTGATAGACCTCCTTGTAAAGGAATCCATGGTAACATTTCAGAAGAAATATGGCACGGTAGACATCTTAGCTTAAAACATTTGAGAGTATTTGGTTGCAAATCTATAGTACACATTTTGAAGAGAAAATAAAGAAGTTGGCGTTTAAAAATGAAGAATCTTATTTGTTGGCTATTGTAGAGAATCCAAGGCATGTCGGCTTATGAGACCAACTACTAGCGAAATAACTGTAACTTATAACTAAGAGGACGGTTTTTTTTGAAGACCAATTTGTTTCTGAATGTTTGAAAACTGATAAGAATGTTTTTCTTATTAAATTTGAAAGTGATAATACAGCAATAAACAAAACAAAAACGGATGGAAATCCAAACCCTGCTTTGACAATTGAAATGATTACACTTGCAATACCGCTTTTAAACATTTGATTATATTTATTTATGAATATTCTAGTTCGTTCTTTTACAAGATTACGCGCGAACGTGAATATTGAAAAACAAATAAGGAAAACACTGTCTTCGGCTGTGTCGAAGGCTTTATACCTTTCATGAAAACGTACCACGGGTTTCAGTGTCCGATCTTTATTTACAATAAGTACAAACTATGCGAAATTTGACAGTCTTACCCCGGTAGTTGGAAGACACATTGCCCTAACCCCTAATAGGTTGTATGGGGACTATACGATATATTAATCCAATCTTAATGATTTTCACTGCACACATTACATATGTAATAAGTACTGTAGGTGAAAAATGGACTGTTTATAGCTTATAAATTGAAAAAGTTATAGCCCAAAACCCGTTTATCGGAACAATGGATTGTATGGAGGCTACATGTTATGCTAGTCCGATCTCACTGATTTTCACTAACCATATTACGCAGGTAATAAGTACAAAAGCTGAAAAATTTTACGTTCCTAGCTATTTTATTGCAAGAGTTATATCCCAAAACCCGTTTATCGGAACAATCGGTTGTATGGGATATGCGTTGTATTACTGAGATCTTTTTGGTTCCAACAAATGATTAGGGTATAATAAATTGCGGCCCATACTAAATCTAAGCAAGATATCTCAAAAACTGAGGCATTAGTTTGCGTTCAAACAGACAAACGGGCATGGCTAAATCGACCCAGCCCGGCGCCCTGATCATTTCGGTATACGAGGTGTGTTCAAAAAGTATCGCGAATTTTGAATTTTCGCTGGTTACGTATATTCGAATTTCGAATTTTTTGTGGCGTTATGTTGGTACTCCTGTCTCTCACTTATGCCGACAAGCTCGGCCATTTTGAATGTTCAGTTAATTGTTGACAGCTGCTTTGCTTGCACGTGTTTTTGATCGTCTTCGATTTTTACGCGAAATTCGTACCAAAATTGCTCAATTGTGACCAAAAACAGCATCGCATGAACATTGCTAATGAGATGTTAAACTCTGTCCGCGACTACCCAAATTTGCTCCAGAGGGTCATAATTGGTGACGAATCGTGAACAGTCAATAAGGAATATTACCTGCAAGTTATGCGCAATTTGCGCGAAGCAATCCACCAGAAACGCCCGGATTTGTGGAAGAACAAAAATTGGCTTTTGCACCACGATAACGCCCCTGCTCACGCATCGTTGCTTGTGCGCGACTTTTTGGCCAAAAACAACACACTAATGATGCCGCAGCCACCGTATTCCCCAGATCTGGCCCCCTGTGACTTTTTCTTGTTCCCTAAACTGAAGAGGCCCATGAAAGGACGATGTTACGCTTCTCTTGACGAGATAAAGACGGCATCGAAGGAGGAGCTGAACAAGATACAAAAAAATGATTTTTTGAAGTGCTTCGAAGACTGGAAAAACCGTTGGCACAAGTGTATAATATCTCATGGGGATTACTTTGAAGGGGACAAAATAGATATTCATGAATAAATAATTTTTGAAAAAAACACAAAATTCGCGATACTTATTGGTGGGTCCAACTCTTCTTCTTCTTATACTTACAAACATCGGACCAAAGTTATAAAAAATAAATAATTGGAGCGAATGAAACGAGCTCAAGGCCAAGAATAATAATTTTTTACTTTTTGAATTTTTATGAAAATTATTATTGTTTTTATTTTTTTAATAACCATTTTTAATTAATTATTAAAAGTTTTTTAATCGAATAGAGTAGGAAAAATGTTTAGAGACAACCGCCATAGCTTTTCTTATAGATCCTGTTTGGTCACAGATTAGGGGTCATTTCATCTACCATACTATTGGGCACCTGTACATCATTGGGACATATTGGGAACCACTGCATTTGCTATTACAGCTGTTCACCGAATATTTAAAATAGGTCAATGCACCAGCTACCAAGAGAGTTATATTATAACAGCATCATTTTTGTATATCTGCCATATATGTATATGTAAACATGTTTGTACATATGTGACTTCTTGTTAATATGCTTAAGCTAACGTTTCTGCCTAATTGTCTCTCTTGTATTATTGCGATGTTTTTGTGCATTCTTTGTCGCGATGCATTTAAAATGCATACATATTTACATACATAGCGATAACCGGTTTCTAAGCCTACTATGTGAATTTGTCATTTGTACCTATTGTGTATTTTAAAATCTTATATTAAATCAGTCTAATTGCTGACCATCACTGCGAAGCCTCGTCTTTTACTTTATAGCGCAGCCCGTTTATTTGATTTGAGTTTTACATTTCGCTCGTTAGGAAAAGGCTCCTAACTATACATTTTTTGGCGCCCGAGCAGGGACTAGTGTGTAAAGTAAACTTTTTAAATTACTTCGTTTGAATATAACTTCGCGCAAAGGTGGTGGTCAACATTAGACTCCATCATCATCACATTGGATGAAATAAAACTTCGCTTTCGTTACAAATCATTTGCATCAACTATTATAATATTCAGCAATCAACTGATACAAAACCTTTATTATTTGGAGAAGAATCAGTGAGCGGTATATCAAGTCGTTGTCGCCGCTGATCCCATAACCGTTTGTACGTTTGCTGATTTGTCTACGTCACTGTCTACGTCATAGTCGACTTTGCGGAAATCTATTCGTCGTCTCGTCTATATGTTGTTGCCGTTATATATATACGCTCTACCAGTTGACTCTATTCCTTGGTAACACAAGAAATCATCACCCAGCATACATTTATTTGAAGGTATTTGCCACTTGTCGTTGATCTCAGTCATTGCACTCGTATCGAAACACATATTTCGTTTGCATAGTTGGTAAGTTGCAGTTGTTACTCGACTTTATATTATATTTCTTCTGCGGTGTCTACTACAAAACATTTCCATCGGAATTCGTTGCTGGTAACATTGCAGTACATTCATTTTTCGACAAACATTTAACAATTAAATAATTTAACTAAATTTAATAATTTTTGTCTAATTCGCAATGACTATCGAGGAGTTGAAACAACAACGTGCAAGTATTAAAAAAAACATTTCGCGCATAAAAAATATCGTGGATGCCAGCCTTCGAACAGGCGGTAAATTGCTTTCGGTGCCGGAATATCGATGCAGATTGGGTATTTTAGAGTCATATTTTAAACAACTTCTATCAACACAAACTGATATTGAGAAACTAGACTGTGAAGATGGTGGTCGCGCCGACATAGAGGAACTTTACATCACAACCAAACTAACAATTCAGTCGCAACTGAGTGAAGATCACAATTCTACTATGTTAGATACTACTTGCGTTGTCCAATCTCATTCTAAGCTTCCCCAACTCAAACTTCCATCCTTTAGCGGCAAGTATTCAGATTATCGTAATTTTATAACATCATTTAAGCAAATTATAGACCGTGAATTGAACTTGTCAAATATTGAAAAATTTAACCACTTGCGGCATTGTCTGCAGGGCCCAGCTCTTGAAACCATTGATGCATTTCAGGTCACAAATGAAAATTACCCGAAGGTGTTAGGTATGACAATCCAACATTGATATTTTTAGAGAACATTTCGTCACTTTTTGAGCTATCATCAGTGTCCAAGTCCAACGGTGTACAACTCAGGAGCTTAGTCGACAAGGCTTCTGCAATATACGGCTCACTACAGTCATTGGGAAACGGCAATCAAATAGCTGAAGCTATGTTAATACACATTGTGCTTCAGAAGGCCGATGACGACACAAATAAAAAGTGGAGGGAGTCACTTGATTTTAAGTCGCTGCCAACTTGGGAAAATTGTACAACCGTTTTAGAGAGGCATTGTCAGTACTTGGACTCCATCGAAAATGCGAATTCGTCCACTTTGGTTAACCAAAATGTTAACAAGGCTCAAAAACCAAAACCTCAGCGCAAGGGTTTTTCATTTGCTTGTTCCAAATCTTCGTGTTTGATGTGCTCAAGTGCCAGCCATAAAATTCACAATTGCGATCGTTTCAAAGAGCTTATTGTTGTTCAACGTTTCGACCATGCAAAGAAACATGGACTTTGCATCAATTGCTTAGCTAAAGGCCATCAACTTGCTAATTGTACATCGACGCACAAATGCAAGATTTGCTCTCGGCAACATCACAGTCTTCTTCATCGCGGATCTGCAGTGGACTCTTCGGCATCAACTTCAAGGGAAGCAGCTGTGCGCACGCATATAAACAGTACGTCAGATCAAATTATTCTTGCTACGGCTGTGGTTTGGGTTCGAGACGCATCGGGTGGATACCGGCTGGGACGAGCATTGTTGGACTCCTGCTCACAGGTAAATTTAATGACAGATGAGTTTTCGCAAAAATTGTTATTGCCAAGAATGAAACATAACATCGAAATTCATAGCATTGGTAAGTCAGCTACATCCATTAAATGTTTAACTAATACAAACATCAAATCTCAAGTTACCGGTTTTGAGCTACCCCTTTCATTTTGCATAACTCCACATATTGCCTATCAGCCGGATCCGGACATAGATATCTCATCTTGGAATATACCACAAAATATTTCGCTGGCAGATGATAAATTCTACAAATCAAAAAGGGTCGATCTGCTTCTAGGCACAGAGAGCTTCTTTAGTCTGCTTGAAGTCGGTCAGATAAAACTTGGCGATAAATTACCACTGTTGCAAAATACGTTGTTAGGTTGGGTTGTATCAGGCCGCTATCAAACGAATGCTAAAATCCTATCTCCCACTACATATCTCGTAGAATGCGATCAGTCCATAGAAGCCAACTTGGAAAGATTGTGGCTGATTGACGAAGTCTCCACAAACGAAAAAGTATGGACCAGTGAACAACAAAGCTGCGAACGCCTGTACATAGACACAGTGGCTCGCAATGATAGTGGCAGAGTAATAGTTAAATTGCCATTGAAAGATGATCCGAGTTGCCTAGGGGACTCACACACAACGGCTTTGCGTAGGTTCAATTCACTGGAACGGAGGTTGTCACGAACTCCAGAATTAAAAACACAGTATGTCGATTTTATGGAAGAGTACGAACGTTTGGGTCACATGAGTTTAGTAAGTAATCCCAATTTGGATGAACCTCATTATTATATCCCACACCACTGCGTTCTCAAACCAACCAGTACAACCACAAAATTGAGGGTAGTTTTCGACGCATCGTGTCGAACGACAACTCAACGGTCTCTCAACGACATTCAAATGGTAGGGCCTACACTCCAAAGTGAACTCGTAATTCTCCTTCTTCGGTTTAGACTAAATCGTTTCTCTCTCACTGCTGACGTCGTTAAAATGTACCGGCAAATACTTGTGCATCCAGAACATCGTAAATTCCAATATATTTTATGGAGAAGCTCGCAGCAACAAGATATCCAAACATTTCAATTGAATACAGTCACTTATGGCATGGCAGCTGCACCATATCTCGCTGTAAGAAGTTTACAACATCTTGCCGAGCAACACGCATCTCAATTTGAAGTTGGTGCTAAGGTCATCAAATCATCGTTCTACGTTGACGATTTGCTGTGCGGAGCTGATACAGTAACGGAGTTAATACGCATCAAAAATGAGGTAACAAATCTTTTGAAATTAGGAGGAATGGAATTGGCGAAATGGCATTCCAACCATCAACAACTCACAAACGATAGTTCTACAAAGGATTTAAATCTAGACTCGACTATCACTAACACTCTTGGCCTGAGGTGGGATCAAACTAATGACTTATTTTTATTTTTCTTTGACCCTAAGCAAAACCCCAATGGGCGGGTAACGAAAAGGTCTATTCTCTCAATAGCATCGTCTCTGTTTGATCCAATCGGACTGTTGGCACCAATAATAATCACTGCCAAAATCCTGCTTCAGGAACTTTGGCTGCTGAAACTGGACTGGGACGAATCGGTCCCTCAAAATATTCAATTTGCTTGGCTTAATTTTGTCGCTAGTTTATCTGAACTTTCATCAATAAAGGTTCCACGCTATTGTTTCTCATCTAATTTTACATCATTACAGTTGCATGGCTTTTGCGATTCATCTATTCGAGCATATGGATGCGGAATTTATACACGTATCGTTGACAGTGCTGGAATTGTTCGGGTCAATCTACTTACGGCCAAATCGAGAGTCGCTCCTATCAAAAAGCAATCGTTACCAAAATTGGAATTATGCGGCGCTCTTCTTCTTGCTAAAGTCTATGCAAAAACAAAATCGCTTTTTTCTGATCACAAATTTGATGTTTATCTTTGGAAAGATTCGCAAATTGTGTTGCACTGGCTCAAGCAACATTCAGCCACGCTTTCAACTTTCGTTGGCAATAGAGTGTCAAAAATACAAGATCTGACTACTGGAGCTTTCTGGAGACACGTTCCAACAAACAGCAATCCAGCTGATATTGTATCTCGTGGAAGTACAGCTGCAGAACTGGCAAATTCAATTTGGCATAGCGGACCCTCATTTCTATCCGACATCGAAGCAGAGTGGCCTAAGCAAAAAGATGAATTAATCGACATGGAAGTTGTAAATTTAGAGAAGAGAAAATCAGCGTTCAAGGTAATTGTCAAACCTAACTATATACTTGAAATCGTAGAAAACTGCAGTTCTTATACTCGCTGTATACGCCTTGTGGCTTGGCTGTTTCGCTTTTACAAGAATCTACAGAAGGATCACTCGTACAATCCAAACGAACCTATCTCCCCTGAGGAATTACATCACGCATTGCTCTGCATCGTTTGGAATATACAACAACAACATTTTGCTACAGACATCCGCTCTATACAGACTGAGTCAACGACAAATGGCAATCTACGATACCTTAATCCGTTCTTGGATTCTTCCGAACGATTCGAATTGTTGAAAAACGATTCGACTAGAGTTGGCAAACCTACCAGAAGGCCAAAGGCACCCTATTTTGCTTCCCAACAAATGCAGCTTCGTTGAGCGATACGTTCGCCATTTGCACATACAAAATTATCATGCAGGTCCTAAAGCACTTGTAAGCCTGATTCGCCTACAATTCTGGATTGTCAATGCCCGCGATGTAGCAAGAAGTATCGTCAGATCATGTGTTCATTGCGTTCGTTACAAACCCAAACTTTTACAACAGATGATGGGAAACCTGCCGGTCGAGCGTTTAACACCAGCACGCCCGTTTGCTCGCTGTGGTATCGATTTTTGTGGACCTGTTAACATTTATCTTCGTATCAGGGGTAAAACACCCTACAAGGCTTACATAGCTATTTTTGTGTGCCTAGCTACTAAAGCAGTGCACATCGAAGTTGTCTCCGATTTAACCACGGATGCGTTTTTGGCATCTCTAAAAAGAATGATTGGTCGCAGAGGTCTTCCTACAGACATATTTTGCGACAATGCAACAAATTTCGTAGGGGCTTCTAGAAAACTTGCCGACCTAAAGGCATTCATGTTTAAAGAACAAAATCAAAATATCATAAGTTCATATTGCGCTAACGAATTCACAAACTTTCATTTTATTCCTCCCAGGGCACCTCATTTTGGCGGTATTTGGGAAGCCGCTGTTAAATCTGCTAAGGGTCATTCAAAGAATTGTCGACGGCATTAGTCGAAATAGAAGCCGTGCTTAATTCTCGCCCGATTTCACCGCTATCTTCCGACCCAAGTGACTATGAAGCCTTAACTCCTGGCCACTTCATAATCGGAAGCGCCTTGAAAAATTTACCAGAGCGAACAATACCAAAGGATGTTAGTCACGCAGAAAAATGGGACCAAATTACGGCTATAAAGCAACATTTTTGGAAACGCTGGTCCAGCGAATATTTGAACGAATTACAAACGCGTACAAAATGGATTGTTCGCCACTCCAGTATTGCGAAAGATGCAATAGTGATTATCCATGAAGACAACGTGCCACCTCAACGATGGCAATTGGGACGAATTATCAATGCCATTCCAGGGAAAGATGAATGCGTGCGAGTTGTTGACATACGCACATCAAGAGGAATCATTCGACGCCCTATACACAAAATAGCTATATTACCTGTTTGAAGCCTTTCAAGGGGCCCGGGATGTTTGGTCACAGATTAGGGGTCATTTCATCTACCATACTATTGGGCACCTGTACATCATTGGGACATATTGGGAACCACTGCATTTGCTATTACAGCTGTTCACCGAATATTTAAAATAGGTCAATGCACCAGCTACCAAGAGAGTTATATTATAACAGCATCATTTTTGTATATCTGCCATATATGTATATGTAAACATGTTTGTACATATTTGACTTCTTGTTAATATGCTTAAGCTAACGTTTCTGCCTAATTGTCTCTCTTGTATTATTGCGATGTTTTTGTGCATTCTTTGTCGCGATGCATTTAAAATGCATACATATTTACATACATAGCGATAACCGGTTTCTAAGCCTACTATGTGAATTTGTCATTTGTACCTATTATGTATTTTAAAATCTTATATTAAATCAGTCTAATTGCTGACCATCACTGCGAAGCCTCGTCTTTTACTTTATAGCGCAGCCCGTTTATTTGATTTGAGTTTTACATTTCGCTCGTTAGGAAAAGGCTCCTAACTATACAGATCCATTTCTGAAGCTGCAAAGCTTCTTCATCAGAGAAATTTTGGCACGCATTGCTAACCATTAAGCTAACAACACGCTGGTTTTGATGTCATCTAAACTCCTAGTTTTATTCATCTTTACCATATGCATGAACCACTTCCGCCATTTGACAATTATGAAATACAAGATACTTGAATATAAGACAGTTGATCATTATTTTTAAGGTTGTTTGCTAAGAGTTACAACTACTGTTTACTAATTCTTGTTGTGTATAGAATTTGTGATTTTTCCTGCCCACAAAAATATTTGAAGAAGTGAAAGTTTTAGCGGTTAAGTAACGTTGCAGACCTTCTTCAGAGGAAATAATTGGATACCGTCTAACTCGAAGAAACAAGTCATCATACAGAAGACTGCTGCGAAGTAAAGACGCTGCCTACAGGGCAACTTTGAGAGCGAATGCAACTAGGAGTGTGTTGAGCAGTACAACGAGTTAAACAGAGGAGAGGGACTTTGCGGATGACAAAGGAACTGAGATGCTAGCCAGAGTGATCGTGCCCACTGGGGAGAGCGAAGCACTGTTAATAACAACAACAACAATATCATCCGAAAATTTTATGCAAAAATAAAGCGAATGTCGCAAAAAAAAAAATTACACACAAGGCCTCTTTGTTGATTTTAAAGCCGGCTTCGACAACATGAAAAATAGCTTACTATATGCCGCCAGGTCTGAATTTGGCTTCCCCCAAAATTTATACGGCTGTGCAAAATGACATTGAGCAACACTACTATGGAGCTATTCCATATGTATAAAAAACTTATATTTACTTTTTAATTTTTTTTTTCTTTTTTGTATGCTGTATGAATATGCTTCAAAGCCCCGAGAATTTCGAAATCGGATTGTCGGATGAAAGCAAGTTTTGCGTAAAGCATAGGAAACTGGTATGGTGGTGAAAAGTACAAATTTGTACTGTGTATACGGTTTTCGTTGTGTATAAGTTAGCACCCAACAACAACAGAGCAACAACACAAGCACAACAGCGGCTAAGCTAACGTAAGCTAGCCGCTGAGTCAGCAATTACAGGTGAACAGCGATCTGCAACCATTCCCACGATAAAACGGAATGCGCAACTTGACACGGCTACCGCTCATAATGAAAGCCATAACACCAACCTACGGCAACTGCGGAATCAGCATTTCACAGGCGACAGTTACAGTTAGCGAATCAGGTATTTAGGTGCAGTCACCGACAATGTAAAGACAGTCATAATAACTCATCCAACCGTCTCGTCAGAGAAATAAATAAATTAAAAACAAAGTTTGTCTTTTACTTTATTTAACTGGCGCCCAACGTGGGGCCACTGTACGCGATTAATTAAATACGGCTAATAATTTAAGTATAAAGTTTTAAACCAATCATTGGTTACGCAATATTTAAAAGTGTTCGCCGTGAAGTACGTTTGGCCGAACTAAAAAGCAAACGTGTGTGACACGTACAAATTAAACCAATAAAGAATCAATAACGCATGTACTCGTAATGCTAATCCAGAAACGCCGTTGAAATTCAATTTCAAAAAAGCCAACCACCAGAGAACGAAGGACACCGCACTGTTGACACCGCGCCGATCCTGTCGATCACTTATATAAAAAAATTATGAACTTTTGCATGTAAGTTGAGTGTTCAGCATATTTAACAAATAAAAATAAAAATAGAAATAGTATTTGTTGGGGAGTGTGGTTTGTGAAAAAAGGTGTTAGTTTAAAGGAAAAAGGTTGGTCTAGAAGAACGTGTTGGTTTACTTTGCTTCTAAAATGGACCAAGCTAGACGTGAGTGGAAGAATATCAGACCGTTACGATCCAGCCTGGTGTTATATGTGACGAGTCATTAGATTTGGTGAAAACCGGAATTCAACGGTGATCAGGCGCGTTAGGTGTCCTGGCTGGGCACACTGCATATAAAGTTTTCGAGGGCTACATAGGAAGCTCCAAGCATTATCAAGCTGTAGGTAAGATAAGAAATAAGGTCGTAGGATCCGCAGATATGGTATTGTCTTCTTTTAATACCGTGCTGAGCTTTCGTGCCATAATTTCAAGATTAGATTTCACATACGCAGGTAAAAAACCTTTGTACTTAATTGGACAAGAGCTTTCAATGCTGAGCCAAGGGTGATTGCCTGTCTCTAAGTTTTATGACGAAATAGAGCGGAAGCTAACCCTCATAATCAATAAGACGACAATGACTCATGGCGAAAACAGAACGCTTATATATTCAGGGCCCCAGTACCTATCAATATTCCCCAAAGTACCGTAGGGTCCCAAACGAATAATTACAATTTCGGCAGCATCCAATCCCAATGGAAGTGGACCCGTCCCTTTCACGTTTTAGGCAAACTGGAAAACAATTGCCACAATATAGTGGTACACGACAAGGGGGACAACACTTGGATCGAAATCAGAACGACTCAAATAATAGGAACATAGGCAACCCCTTTGAACTCGCACGCGCCCAAGTAACTCGCAGCCGAGCCCGGCTGCCCAAAAGAGGCAACACGGGAGTGATCGCCTCACCGCTCTGAAGATTCAGCGTTTTAACCACCTGGCGCATGAGATAAACAACTAGGAGAGTGACCTTTACGTGGATGAAACTTGTTATTACTATGACAATAATAATTATGACAAGCGGTTTGAAGGGAATGAATTCGAACCTAATGATGACGTTCATTTTTTAGAGGTAAATCCCTCTTGCCCTATGTCAGCAGGATGCTTGGGGGAAGAGGTCTACAATTTCTGATATATACAGGTGCCGCCAAAAGTTACATTAAAATGTTCAGCACTCTTAAGGGAATCAAAAGTTTACTGATACCCTTTACCGTTAAATCCATTCATGGCACCGAGAAAGTAAAACAGCATTGCACAATAAATATTTTTAATAGGAATTTTGAGTTTTTCATCCTCCCTAGCCTCGATACCTTCGATGGTATCATTGGTTTTGACCTCCTTAGGGAGGTGAAGGGTAACACTGATTTGAGGAACGAAATTTTGAGATATGAGGGAGGTTGCGAGAAGTTTTTTTGGTACCGCTGCCCAGACGTAAATAGATTAACAACATCAGTACAGGGCCCAATGGAGCGATACGTTTCGTCAATTCTAGAGCGGCATGCTAGGGTTTTTGCTGACCCAGACGAAGCTCTACCGTACATTACTAACATTGTTGGAAAAACTAGAATCGTTGACGACCTTCCGGTTTACTCGAAAAGCTACCCATACCCCATGGCGGCAGCAGAATTCGTCAATGGGGAAGTTTTAAATTTTCTGTGGAACGTGATTTTGAGGCCATTCCGCTCTCCCTACAACAACCCCATCTGGGTTGTGGATAGAAAGGGATATGATGAGGAGGGCAAGAGGAAGTCACGTCTCGTGATAAATTTTAGAAATAGCAAAACCATTAGTGACAGGTATCCAATCCCGGATACCTCTGTAATTTTGTCGAATATGGGAGCATCTGCATTTTTTTCAACAATAGTTTGAAGTCGGGCTTCCATCAAATTAAATTAGCTGAAAAGGATCGATAAAAAACAGCCTTCTCGATAAATCATGGAAAATATGAATTTTGCAGACTTCCCTTCGGTTTGAAGAATGCCCCGAGCATTTTTCAAAGGGCCATCGTTGACATTTCATCCTGAGAGACGAGATTGGAAAGACTTGTCACGTCTACATTGACGACGTCATCATATTTTCCAAGACTGCAGAAAAACACGCTGAAGACATAGATCGAATCCTTGTGAATCTGTTTAATGCCAATATGTGCGTGTTTCTTGGTTTTACGGTGTCCAAGGACGGCATAAGAACTTGCCCCGACAAGGTCAAAAACCCACTTGACTTTGAGGTTCAAAAATCCCTTCGAGCTTAACGTTCATTTCTGGGACTGGCTAGTTATTACCGACGTTTTGTAAAGGACTTTGCCGCTATCCTGAAGCCGCTGAAAAAATATTTGCGTGGTGAAAATGGACACATTAAAGCTAACCAATCGCGGATGGTGGAAATTACTCTGAACGATGAGTCACTTCACGCGTTTGGTGGAATAAAAAGAATTCTTGTATCTGAGGATGTACTACTTCTATCCCCCGACTACGATAAACCATTCGAGTTAACCACTGATGCGTCATCTCATGGCATAGGCGCTTTTGCTCACCGAGCAGAACTACGCCACCAACGAAAAGGAGCTACTAGCAATAGTATGGGCTCCGCAAAAGCTTCGTAACTACTTATACGGCGTGAAAGACCTTAACATTTTCACTGACCATCAACCGTTGACGGATGCAAAGCTCAAGCGATGGCGCGCTTTTGTGGAGGAGTTCTCTCCACATTTCCATTACAAACCGGGGAAAAAATCTGCGTTGGATTGCGAGCAGAAATCAACAGCGTGATCGCAAATAGTGAAGATTCCTTTACCCAGACCATTTCAACTGTGCCAAATCCCTTAACCTGCTTCCGAAATCAAATTATCATTGAAGAGGTGGATAATTTTTGAAAAGTTCAAAAATAATGTTTAAGTCGAAGATGAGACACCGTATAATTTTCAGCAACCCGCAGGGCCGCAGATAGCCGAGCCGGGCCCCTGGGACAGTTCGCGTTTACGGGCTGCCTAAAAAATAAACTCAATCCAGTAAAAAAATTAACATAACATATATTTTTTAATTCAAATTGTCAGTTTTATTTCATATAAAATAAGATTTACTGGTGCACTTAAATGAAATGTTAGATTTCATTGTTCGATTTGCTTACATTAACTTTTTCTAATTACATTTTAAGAGCTTGAATCAGCCAAGGAAAAGCTTCCGTATATCACTGAAAAAAAAGGCAGAGAAATTTTTATGATTATGTATTTCACATACTAAGCTTGGTATTGTGTTTGCACAAGAAAAATGTTGCAAATTGCATAGAAACTATGTAAAATCACATTTTCAATATTCAGAATAAAAAATGTATTCCTGGCATCGTTTCCCATCATATTGAGTTCATTTTACGCTTTGAAAACGTTTTTTCAAAACGTAGTATCCTTGGCAACATTTTCCCCCACAAAACTTACACATGCACAAATATATCGCCCATTTACTTCAACAGTAACACTTTCCAAAACACGGAACTTTCCAAGAGAGCAATTTTAAGATTTCAACAGACACATTGTTTCGAGACATTAAAGTTGAAAGTTGAGTACTTATTATAATTTTGGGTAGTAGGGTTATTGCCCGGCCATAAACAAACTCTATGTCCATAAACAAAACTATACAAATATGAGTATACCTAAATTTAAAAAAAAATTTCGCTTTGAGCCTTTTGCTTTTACCCCTTCATATAATGGGCGCGTAAAGCTAGAAATTAAGTATTATCTCAAGCGCTCAGTTTTCCAAGAGTCATCAAGAATTTTTCACACAATATAGATCATGATATTTGGCACATTTTTTTTTTTTTGTATTTAACTGTAAAATCGTGATTTTTGAGTTATGACACTCTCGAAGTAAATGAGTGATGCATTCATTTTTTCATTTCATTCATTAATAGATTCTTATCTTTAAATTTTATAAATCAGTGCTGTGTATGTTTTTAGAAGGCCCGTGAAGAATTACAACCGAAATTACATTCATAAGTTAAAAAATTTACCAATAATTGCACCACTGACAAAAGAAATACGAAGCTTGCAACGATTTACGCGAAACTGACCTATGTAAGCTTATCCACGGCATACTCATATGTCTGCACAAGTTTGCGCTTCGCAAAACAAGTTAAGTGTACTATTTTTTTCAATTTAACGCTCTAGCTTACTATCAGCCTTTATTTACAGATGGCACTGGCTTTTACAAAAATGAAAAAGCAATACGACCAAACCGATAGTATTTGATGAGATGCTTATGATTTTAGTTTAGTGATTTGGTTATGTTAAACGCTTAAATTTTAAAAGAATTTTTTGTAGCAACAAAATATATATGTATGTATCTTTGAAATCCTGGTTAGAGTACTGTCAATACTGATTTGCCTTGCCGGGCCCCCAAAAACTTTCCGGGCCCCAGAACAATTTCCCTGGCTTCAACCAAAGTCTAGGGCTATAATCGACATAACGGAACCCATATACGAACTTCTTAACTTTTATAAAAATACCAAAATTTTTGGTTGCGACAACGAAAGGTCCCTGAACTCAGAAAGAAGAATCATTTCGGAGTAGAAATTTATACCACGCCTCCTGCCCATAGCACTACGAATGGTCAGGTTGAACGGTTTCATAGCACCCTGACTGAAATCGCCCGTTGTCAGAAGCTAGAAGGTAAAATATTCGACACAATTGAACTAATCCTTATCGCAACGTCAAAATACAATCGCACAGTCCATTCTGTAACTAGAAGAAAGCCTATAGACATAATACATTCGATCCCTGACGAACTTAAAGAGGAAATACGGCTCAAACTGTTAAAGACTCAACAGTCAGACTTAGAAAGACACAACATGGGAAAGTTCACAAAAATAATTTGAAGTACTAAAAATTCTCTTTCCGTATAATTACAGACCTATAATTTTGCTCCGCCTCTCGGTTAAAGCCAGGATATTTAATTACACCAGTTCCTACTACATTCCCCTTACTACCGGAAAAGTGGCCATACACGAAAAACACAGATTCTTATTGCATAAAACAAACTTATCCGTGTATGAAACAATAGTTGACGATACCGTCGGACTGTTAGAACAATTCCCACAAACACATGTAAAGCGACTTCTGGAAAATGACGCAGAACAAATGACGCTACTGCTGGATGCAGTTAGGATACACCATCGACATGCACTTAGCATAAACGTTTTAGGGACTGCCTTGACCTATAATTTTGCTCGGCCTCTCGGTTAAAGAAAGGATATTTAATTACACCAGTTCCTACTACATTCCCCTTACTACCGGAAAGTGGCCAGAAAGTATACCGTCGGACTGTTAGAACAATTCCCACAAACACATGTAAAGCGACTTCTGGAAAATGACGCAGAACAAATGACATGCACTTAGCATAAACGTTTTAGGGACTGCCTTGAAATACATCGCTGGAACGCCTGATTTTGATGACTTTTTAAAGATTGAAACGAGAACTGAAACTTTAATAGAATCACATGAACAACAAATTTTAATAAACTCAAAAATGCAGAAAAGAATAAATGCATTGACGAATACTATTAACGAACTGCTGAAGAACGCTAATCGGGCCCAAATAGACACTGGAAATCTTTTATCTTTGGCGACTGCCAGGAATAGAGCAGTGATGATGGAATTAGACAACATCATAACGTCACCCTGGGAAAGGTATATATAATTAATCCTAATTAATAAAGATATGCTGGATGCTGAACACTCTGCCAACGTTAGTGTAAGCGAACTTGTAGTAAGTTTCTAATGTTAAAATATTTCAAAATGATCAACGTATTCATTTCCCTATAAAATATTCAAAGATGGCTAGGGTTTATAATTTCTTAAAGGCGTTGCCTGCGATACACGACGAAAGGATTATTTCACTGGAAACAGAAGATGTAGCCGAATGGACTGGAAACTACATACCACCGCATAATTGCAAAGAAAGTACTATGTCAAGCTTTTGCCAACCTTTAAAGGAAAGCCCATGCATAATGTAGCTGCTAAACGTGCACTCATCAACCTGCAAAACGACATCAGCTGAACACGTTGCTGCCATCCAGGAAATTGATAATGGCATTGTGTTAATAAACAATCAACCAGTATCGCTGTATTATGGAAATTTAACTAAATTGGCAAAGGAAACCTTTCTGGTGACATTTGATGAAGAAGTTACTATTAACCCAACTACCTATAGTAATTGGAACAAAATAGCCTGCTCTCGCCCCGAGGCTACTCCTGCCCAAACTATAAATTTAACCGATCACATGACCCTGATATCACTGCCTTACTTGCAAAAAATTAACCTAAACAATCTCAAGCACATATCGCCCTTACAGAATCTCATCCATACTCGCTCAATACAAACAGTAAGCACAATGCTACTTTTCGCAGCAGCGGCCCTCATAATCTTTATGGTTGTTTCTATAACAAGAGAAAAGAAAACAGCGAAGCTAAGCAAGGCTATAATAGAAGCCGCGGACAGCTTCACTCCAAGTGGGGGAGTAGTTAGCACCCAAAAACAACAGATCAACAACACAAGCACAACAGCGGCTAGGCCAACATAACCTAGCCGCTGAGTCAGCAATTACAGGTGAACAGCGAACTGTAACCATTCCCACGATAAAACGGATACGCAACTTGACACGGCTACCGCTCATAATGAAAGCCAATAACACCAACTTACGGCAACTGCGGAAATAGCATTTGACAGGCGACAGTTACAGTTAGGGAATCAGGGATTCAGGCGCAGTCACCGACAATGTAAAGACAGCCATAATAACTCATCCAACCGAAACGGCGGCTCTGACGTCTCGTCAGAGAAATAAATTAATTAAAAACAAAGTTTGTCTTTTACTTTATTTAACTTATACGTTTTTGCCAGTTAAGTTTTAAATCTAAATTGAAAGAAATTAAAAGTTGGTGTGGGTAGTTGAAGGGTTTGGAATTTACTACAAAAAAGTTTGAAAAATTGCGTAAACCAATGGATAGTTTAAAATTTAGGCTCAAATTATTAGCCGTGTAAGTTTCAAGTTTTATTTCTTTAGACTTTCAAAAAATTTCACTCACAAAATGTTAACATGTTTAAAAAGAATTTTAACAAGTAGGAAGTCTAAGTTCGGGTGGAACCGAACATTAATTACCCAGATGTGTAAAATTGGTCTTGGTAAATTGTTGGGGAGTTATGACCTATAGAGGTTTTAAACTTATTCTACTACCATGTAGGCAATCTTATAAATAAAAATGAATGTTTGTCTGTGTGTCTGGCGTCCAAGGTACTTAACCGATCTTTATGAAATTTTCACAGTAGATTCTTGGATTCACTGGTTACAGCATAGGCTATATATAATTTTGAAAAGCGTAGATAATATACCTCGTATCATATTTCGTAATTTTATTTAACACGGTTCTGAAGTTAATAATAGCTGAAATTAGATATTTTGTTCATTTATATGTGGGCGGTGCCACGACCATTTTCCAAAATTAAAAAAAAATCATTAATAACGTCATCCGGTCATTACAACTACGAAATTCTAGCATTATATCTGCATCACTGCAGTAGTTATGGCATGTTTCTGTTTCCTACCTGCTCTGTAGAAAACTTTGATCTAACAGTGGGCGTGGTGTCCACCGATTTTGCTTATTTTCCGTGGGCGTACTCTACAGCATACCTCGTATTAAGTTTCGCAATTATATCTTACACCGTTCTAAAGTTATTAACAGTAGAATTTGAAATTTGCTTGACTCATAAGTGGGCGGTGCTACGCTAAATTAGATCATTCTACCTGTATCAGTCTATGAGATATGGGCAGTTTAGTCTTTCTACCTCCTTTTCATATAACTTTTATGAAAAAGGTGTCGTGGTCAAAAAGCGATTTCGCTTATTTCCTATGGGTGAATGTATCACAAGCATGTATCTCTCTATGGCGCGATATACAACAGGTATATCATCATAAACCTCCTAAGAGATTTTTGCGCCAAGCTTCTCTTCCAATTTGTGGTGTGCCGATTTCAATTTTCCCTACAAATTGGTGGGACCTACAGTTTTTTGCCGACTCCAAACGGCATCTACAAAGGAGACGAATTTTTGCTGAGAAGCCTGTCATGGCAGAAATACACTCGGAGAGTTTGCCAAACCACTGCCGAGGGGCGACCCCGTTTTGAAAAACTTTTTTCAAATCACTTTTGATGTTACCTGTACCAGGGCTCGAACCATGGACCTTCGGTGTGGTAGGCCGGCAACACTACCTTCACACCACGGCGCCCGCACAACAACCATGTATACCTCCTACGAAATTTCGTTATTCTAGCATAAACGGTTATGTAGTTATTAACAGTCGAAATTTGAAAATTTGTTCACTCATATGTGGGCGATGCCATGCCCCTTTTCCAAAAATTTGATAAAGTCGTCAATGGGACAACCAAGTTAATAAATCTAGCAAATGTCATTATTGTAGCTGCTTTTCTTATTAAATTAACCCATTTGATACGTTTTTCGAAATTTTCGATATCAAAAAAAGAGGCTTGGTTTTGTTCGATTTCGCCCATTTCAAATAGCAACCTACCTTGGCCGGAAAGCAACCTGTGTGCCAAATTTCATTCAAATATCTCAATTTTTACTCAAGTTATCGTGTCCACGGACGGACGGACGGACATGTCCCAATGAATTCTTATGTTCATTCTAAGAACTTTGATATATGGAACTCCATATCTATTACTACTATTATATTGTACCGTTACAAACCATCGTTATATGACCAAAACTATAATACCCTGTGTACTAGTACACGCTGGGTATACAAATCCAATTACAAAATAGTAAGTATAAAATAATATATAACATAAAGTTATTAGAAGAAACCCTACAACCACCAGCTCAGTCCGAATCGGGAAGGACCTCTTGGTGCTGTTCGGAGCATAACGAGGATTCAGACAGGGTGACTCCCTATCGTGTAATATTTTGTAAGAGCGTGCAATTGTTGGCGTGTGCTAACGCTATTGGCATCATTTGTCTCTTACGCAGTCCGAACTAGAAAAAGAAGCGGAAAAATGTATTCGAGGGAATCAAGCAAAGAGTCCTGGTGACAACGCCACTGTTGGCAGCAATAATTTGGAAATAGTAAATTACTTGGTTTACCTGGGAACCAGGATTAACACCAACAATAATGCCAGCCTAGAAATCCAACGAAAAATTACTCTTGCAAACAAATGCTACTTTGGACTGAGTAGGCAATTGAGAAGTAAAGTCGTTTATCGCTGAACGAAAATAAAACTCTATAGCTTTTCGTACCCGTCTTGTTGTGTGTAGACGCTTGGACACTGACAGTGTGACTAGTTCAACCTTTTCGAGGTTAGATTTAGCTTTTTTTTAGTCCTTTAGCCTCATAAGTTTGGTTTTAGCTTCGTCGCTTTTTTCTAGCCTTTTTTACTCCAAATGCTATTTTTACTAATTTGTAATGAACTTGCATTACATGACTGATGTGAACGCCATAGCATTACTAAGAAAAGCAACGCCATGAATGTGTTCTAAACGTAATATATTTATAGCAACCTTGCGGCGATGTCGACAAAACATAGCAGACGACTATTCTTTTCACACATATGTTCGTTAATTTCGATTTCTTTCCAGCTTGTTATTGCCGCAAAAAATGGAAAAGTAAGTTAAATACGAGTATATTTTGCTAATTTTATCATATTTGTGTTGTTTTTTCGTAAAATTAATTTAGGTATTTAATAAAGTTGCCGAACTCATTTTCAACAAACGCAGCTAGCAGCAGTGAAGCTCTTAGCGATCAGCAAGCTAAATCCTGCACATTTAACACGTATGTATGCATGTCATTGAGATTCTCGTTCATAAACATTACTACTTTCACAATAAATATTACAGAAAATCCAACCGAGGTAAATGTCACCAAAGCGAAAGCGAATCGACATCAAATGATACCGAGAGTTGTATATCTGAGGATGATGAAGAACCTCAGAACAAAAAGACTAAAATGTATGTAAAGTGATTGTGAATAAACATTGTAATTGTATTGAATATAAATATATATATAAGCTGTTAAACAATTTCAGGCTTTATTAACAAAAAATTCGACAGAGCTGGCTAAGTGACAAAAGATTCAACAAGTGGCTAATAATAAGAGATGACTGCCTAAATTGCAAATATTGTTTATGCAAATTACAGCCGAAACTTTCTGGCCTTATTGAACATGCAAATAGGAAAAAACACATCGATGCAGTGGCCCCATTTAAAAGTGGGTCGCAACCATCAGCTCCTTTTACACCGAAAAGAGTAAGTTCTGACATCAAACGAGCCAGTCTACGAAACGCAATACACATTGCAGTTCACACGTCTATTCGTTCCGTCGATCATTTAATAATGTTGCAGAAGCATACGTTTTTGGGTAGCGCTATTGCGAGAGACTTGCTACTGTTGTAATGTATACATTCATCTGGTCACCCTAACATAATTATGCAAAGTAACGAGAGTCGGTTAACATCATCTGAGAATACTCAATTATGTTTGTATGTTAATAGTGTAAAGCTAAAAGCGATGAGTATGCTGCGTCAATGAAACAATGGCTAAGCATGCAAAGATTGATGATATTTGCATTCCAATTTTCGATGGCGCAAATTTTAGTAGCTGGAAATTCAGGTTAATGACTTTGTTGGATTATAAAGAATGTAATGAACCTGCAATGAGAGAAAAGCAAGAAAATGAAAAGGCTTAAGACTGGAAAAAAGCTGATTTAAAAGCAAAAACAATACTAATAAGTGCCGTATCAGATAAGCAGTTAGAATATTTGAGTGACTGCAAAACTACCCTCGAAATGATACAAAAACTTGAAAAAATGTACTAAACTAAATCTACGGCAATGCAAATAATAAACAGAAATAAATTGGATGAAGTGACACCTAAAAACTACGATAATGTTGACGATTTTTTTAATAATTTTGAAAAGGCATGCAATGATTTAAAAGCGGCAGGTGGAAGCCTAAATCAAGAAGAAAAAATGAGATACATGATTAAGGCATTGCCACCAAGTTATAGCTACATTGGTGATTTTATAGACTTAGCAAAAAACAGTTGACTAAATAAAATCTAAAATCCAAGAAAAAAATTTAACTAAGTCTGACTCTGAAAATAAACCAAATGTGAGTACATTTAATGTTAAGACCAAAGGAACCTGTTATCAGTGTGGAAACCCAGGGCATTGGGCCAAAGCCTGTTGGCATGGTCAGAAAAACATCAACGCAGGCGAAGTTATGCAAAGTAGCCGGACAAGATATGCTCCAAGAGGGCGAGGTTCACACAGAAACAACAGAGTAGCGGTCGAGGCGGAGGGTCAAGGCAGCAAAAAGCGCGGAACGACGAACAATATGGGTCAACAGAAGAAGCATGGGCAGCACAAGTAGTAGGTGTAAATGTGAATCACGTAGATTTACCTGAGCATAAACAGCCGAATGAAATTGAGTGGTTATTGGACAGTGGTTGTACTGATCACATTGTTAATAATGAAGGTATTTTTTAAATTGTATCGATTTAGAGAAACCAATTGATGTAAAACTGCCCGACGATAAAACTTTAAAAGCTACAAAGATAGGAACGGTAAAATCTTACTTTAAAACTTATTATAACGAAATAGAAGTCGATTTAACAAATGTTTATTATGTAGAAGGTATCAAGAAAAATTTATTAAGCTTTTCAAAAATAAGTAAATATAACACAATAATAGCGAGAAATGATGTTGAAAATATTTATAACAAAAACCGAGAGCTAATAGCAGTAGGTAACGAAATAGATGGCTTGTATTGTATGAAAAGTTTTTATAACACCAATAATCCTAAAAATAAAAGTAATGCTTGTAAAAATTTGTGAAATTAACCGAAAAAAAAATGGCATAGGGCTCTTGGCCATATAAACTTTCAATACTTAAATAAACTAGTAAATGATAAATTGGTGGAAGGTTTTCCAGATGTATTAGAAACTAATGATATGAAATGCGCAAATTGTATACAAAGTAAAATGACAAATATGCCATTTGAGAATAAGCGAACACATGCAACTGAAATATTAGAATTAATACATACAGATTTGAATGGGCCGCATAAAACTGCGGGTTATTGCGGGGAAAAATATTTTCTAACTTTTATTGACGATTTTAGTAAATGTGCTAAAATGTATTGCACCAAAAATAAATCAGATACAGCAAGTTTTTTCATAGAGTATGTAAATTTAGTTGAAAATCAATTCAATAGGAGTATTAAAAAATTACAATGCGACAATGGGGGAGAATATTTAAATAACGAAATTTATAATTTTGCCAAACACAAAGGTATTGAAATTTTCCCTTGCCCACCTTATGTTCATGAGTTAAATGGTGTAGCTGAACGCTACAACAGATCGGCAATGGATATGGGCAGATGTCTGGCAAGGGAGGCAAAAATACACAACAGATATTGGCCAGAAAGAATGACAACTGTTTCCTATTTAAAAAATCGTACAATAGCATATGAAATATTTTTTGGTAAAAAACCTTGTGTAAGTCACTTAAAGATCTATGGCCGTAAAGTTTTTGTAAGAGTACCAAAAGTATTGAGAAAAAGCAAATGGGATGATAAGTGTTATGCACTATTATTGAAATAAAAGCACGCGCTCGATTTATGATTAAACTATAATAAGAATTCATTTTATTTTTAAGAAAACGACCTCGTGTTAACAACGTATGATGTGTGAATCTGAATAATGAATATATATATATATAGAAGAATAACAATAGGAAAATAAGGGTTGCCAACAATTGATAAATACATAACAGTCTCCCACGCTTAATAGCGAACATGGTCCTCTAAGCGTACAGGAGGTCTTCTGGCCCTATTCGATCTTCTTACGCTTCCTTCTGGCGTTGATAATGGAGTAGGTTGTAAGATTGGCACTGGTTGGTTTACCGGGTTGGTAACTTTATGTTCGATGTAGATTTCATCCATTTTTGGTTTTTGTTGCACGGGCTGTTCCGCAAACGTTACCGACTTTTTCGGTTGCTCAACACCGGATTTATACAACTAGTTTATGTGTCGTTTCAATTCATATCCATCATCCAGTTTTACTTGATAATGAAGCTGTCCAAATTTCCGCTTAACAACACCAAATTTCCAACTGGGTTTATTCCCGCGAAACCACCGCACCTGTACTCTATCACCCACGCTTAGATGACGCACCCGGGGGTTAGATATTGTTGATTTCAATTCGCTTCCTGGCCACATAGCGTCTAATTTAATTCTCAGTTCACGTCCAAGGTACACTGGAGCTGGAGTTTGACCATTTGCCAACGGGGTTGCCCTATAGCGAAACAGGATTTCCCGTAACTTAATATTCAATGGTAAGCCTTCATCCTCCATTGCTTTTAATTTCTTTTATTCAAAATTTGGACGTATCTTTCGGCTAATCCGTTAGTTGCTGAATGTCCAGAGGCTATAAACTTCTGGATAATTCCATTTTCAAGACAAAATTCTCTAAACATTGCACTTTGGAATATGGTTGCATTGTCTGATACAATGGTTTGTGGTAATCCGTGAGTTGCACATATATTTTGTAATAACGCTATTGTCTTTTCAGAGGTTGCGGCATCTTTTATCATCCTCCGGCCATTTCGATTTTGCATCTACCAGTATGAAAAAATGATGATTTTGAAATGGTCCCGCGTAATCAATGTGGACTCTTTGAAAATTTTCGCTCGGCTCCTCCCAGTGGTGTGCTACAACCTTTGGTGGGCCTTTTCTCACCTCCGCACAACTAGGACAAGATTTCACCAATCGCTCTATATCAGCGTCAATGCCTTCCCAAAAACAGTACTTTCTTGAAAGCTGCTTCATTTTTACCACACCTACATGCGTGTAATGTAACTCTTTTAAAATTTCTGCACGTAAACTCGATGGTATCATTACACGACCACCTTTAAATATGACACCATCTTGCAAGGAATAACTGGCATCGCAATTCTTACCATCTAATAAGTCTTTCTTTAGTTTTGCGAGTTCCGCATCACGTTCTGTTTCCTTTGAAATCGTTGTGGAATTGATTGAGAATGTTGACATCTGGTTGATCTTCTCGTCCTGAATATTTCGTACCTCTTCATCCAAAAAGTGTTTAAAAATAGGCGTTTCGTTGCTCGGTGCTCTCGATAAACAGTCAGCGTTCACATTATCTTCGGCTTTACGATGTTGTATTTTGTAGTTGAATCCTTGAAGGAATGATGCATAACGAAGTAATCTTGCTGATGTAATAGCTGGTGTTTTTGCACTTTGGTGAAATATTCTGGAAAGAGGGCGATTGTCTGTCATTAACGTAAATTCTCTTCCATATAAATACATAAAAAATTTATCAACGGCAAAAATAATTGCTAACGCTTCTCTGTCCAGCTGGCTGTAACTTTGTTCTGCTTTCGTTAGCGCTTTTGAAATAAACGCGACGGGGCGCTCCTCCCCCTCCACAATGTGAGATAATACAGCAGCTATACCTGTTGGACTTGCGTCACAGGCTAATGTGATCGGCAGACCTTCATTGAAGGGCACTATAACCCTGTCTTTAAGTATTTCCTGTTTGAGGTTTTTAAAAGCTTCTTCGCATTTTGCAGTCCAATTAAATATTTTGTTTTTTTCTAAAAGTTGACGTAATGGAAATGTAAGTGTTGAAACATCTGGTAACAATCTTGAATAATATGTAATCATTCCAAGGAATCTTCTTATTTCCTCAATATTTCCGGGTCTTGGCATATTTACAATTGCCTGTACTTTATCTGGACATTTTGCTATCTTGTTATGGCTCACTACATATCCAAGATATTTGATTTTATCTTTGAAGTATTCGCATTTTCTTTTGTTGATATGTAATTTATATTTATTTAATCTTTCAAAACATTTAATGAGGCGCTCTTCACATTCTTTCAACGTTGCACCATCGATAATTATATCGTCAAAATATGAGATTGTACCTTCGAGGCCTTGTAATAATTGATCTAAAATACGATTAAACTTACTTGGAGCAGTTTTAATTCCAAAAGATAAACGATTCATTTGATACGTACCTCGGTGTGTTGAAATAGTTTGTACTTTTTTGCTATCATCATCCACTAGTACATGAAGATACGCTTTGTATAAATCCAACTTACAGAAATGCTTGGAGTTCTTTAAACTGTTCAAAATTTCATCTACTCGTTTGATTGGATAATGAGCGGCTTCTAGTTGAGGGTTAACAGCTACTTTATAGTCCACACACAATCGCACATTGCCATCAGGCTTTGGGATTATCACCAAGGGTGAACCCCAATTGCTGGTATTAATTTTTGTAATTATGCCGTCTCGTTCCAAATTATCGAGTTCGCGTTCTACTTTTTCACGTAACGCAAAAGGTACTGCCCTTTCTTTTAAAAATACAGGTTTCGCTCCTTGTCGTAGTTTTAGACTACAGACCAAATCCGGAATGCATCCAATTCGTTCTTCGAAGATTTCTGGAAATTGCTGCTCGAATTTCGATATAGAATTTATGTTGTTGTGGCAAAAATTGTTTTTAGTACTGTCTTCGTCGATTTCATGTAGATTAATTTTCAAATGACGTATCCATACACGTCCCAATAACGCTGTACGCTTCGACGATACAATGTACAAATATTCTTTTGATTTTCTATTTTTGTACCTTATGTCCACACTTACGACTCCCAACGGCACAAAAACATCATTTGTATAAACGCGGAATGCAAAATTTGTGGAATGCAGTAATGTGTAGCCGGCACCTGAGTCTACTTCGAATTTTCGTTTTCCATTGATTAAGACATCTGTAAAAAATTTTCCAGCATCTATAGATGATATTTGCACAGTACTTTGATCATAAATATCGATGATTTGATTTACACCAAAATATTCCTCTTCTGTGGTATAAGATTCGATTGCATTTGACGTAGCGTAGTTATTGTTTACGTTTTTGGCTTTCTTTTGCTTTATTCTTTCCTGAATGCAAACTTTTTGCACATGACCAGTCTTGCCACATGAATTACATTTTAACTTGCCTTTATCTGCTTTGCATTGTTTCGATAAATGATTACTACGGCCGCATCTTAGACACAAACCTTTTATGCCCAATTCGCTGTAGTTAACTCTTGTTGATGACTTTGACTTCCTATTTGTAGAAAAATTTCGATTGCGATTTCTACCACTATGGTGGTTATTATTACTAACATTTTGACGAACTTGATGAATATCACTTGTTGAACCTGTTGCATTGTTTGCAATCACCTTGTTATCAATTTTAGCTGCTTCTAATGTTGTTGCTTTTTCAACTATTTGCTTAAATGTTGATTTCGGGTCTTGAAGCAGTTGCTCTCGAACATGCCCATCACGTATTCCTCTGATTAGTTGTGATCTTAGAAAAATATCTGCGACAGACTTTCCACATTCGCATACAAAACCGCATTCCATCGCTCTTTTCTGCAGATTAGCTACAAAATCTGCCACAGATTGATCACTATTTTGAATTTCGCAAAGAAATTTGTGTTGCGCTACCAAAATGTTCTTTGCAGGACAAAAATGTGTTTCTAGCAGCGTTACTATTTCGTCATATTTCAGCACATTTAAGTTTTTGGGTGATGCCAAGGTTGCTAAACGGGAATACGTAGCTGAGCCAATATATTGCAAAAGCAATTTCGCACACATCTCCTTGTCTCCGAAAACTTTCTTAATATGAAAATGGTTTTCCAGGCGCTCTTTATATATTTTAAATGATTTTATCTTTGGATCGAATGCTTCGAAGCTTGAGATGATGTTTACGCTGGTACTGCTCGCTTGTTGATTTACTAGATTTTGCTGTTGCTGCATCGTTGTAGTCATGGCGGTTATTGCCTGTAATAATTGCTGCACTTGGGACTCCATTTTATTTTAAGGTTATGGCCGTACACGATTGATTGAAGTTTTAGGTTCGTTTTCTTAAATTTTGGACATTCTATTTAATTTTCGATTTTCATCCTCGTCGCCATTTTATTGTTATGTATTATTATTGAAATAAAAGCACGCGCTCGATTTATGATTAAACTATAAAAGAATTCAATTTATTTTTAAGAAAACGACCTCGTGTTAACAACGTGTGATGTGTGAATCTGAATAATGAATATATATATGTATAGAAGAATGACAATAGGAAAATAAGGGTTGCCAACAATTGATAAATACATAACAATAAGGCACAAGTAGGAGTACTAGTGGGGTATAAAAATAATTGTTATAGGGTTCTTGTTGGAAATAAAGTTATCAATGCCAGACATGTACGAGTTATAGAAAATGAAACAGAGTTAATTTGCTTAGAAAAAGAAAATGAAAGTCTCGTGCTTTTAAGTTTGGAAGATGAGACTGAAACCAATGATGTCAGTGGGGAAAAGTAAAATATTAATGATAATATACCTAATCAAATACCCTCTGAACCTACCCCAGAACCGTGTAGCGAAAAAGAAAATAATTTTGAAGATGCAAACAAAAATAGTAATTTACCACAAGAAGAGAAAAATGAGCAAAACCTCTTATTAGTAAATAGATTCGGCAGTCCTGTTACGCATTATATTTACGTGAATTATGTCAATGCAAATATACCTAATACGTTTGATGAGGCTATAAGTTGTGATGAAAATAAAGAATGGAAAAAAGCAATGGACTCAGAGATTAATACTATAAAAAAGAAGAAAACGTGGATTGTTGTTGATAAGCCTAAAGGTAAACAAATAATTGATACGAAATGGGTATATAAAAAGAAAAATAACAATCCGTATAAAGCTAGGCTAGTCGCCAGAGGTTTTCAGCAAAAAGAAACTATTGAAAATGTATATTCCCCAGTAGGGAAAGCTCAAACAGTAAAAATACTGCTTTGTTTTTGTTGTGTAAGTCATTTGAAAATTGAACAAATGCATTTTGATTCTGCATATTTGAATGGTTGGCTAAAATCAGAGGTATACATTTATGACCCACAGGGCTATGAAACTGGACAAAACAAAGTATGTAAATTGCAAAAAGCTCTTTATGGTTTAGGAGAAAGTCCAAGAGCTTGGTTTGAGCATTTAAATCAATTTATGACAAAATTAGGCTTTATAAGAGGTAATTATGATTATTGTTTGTTAAGGATCAAAACAAAGATCCAATATACATTTTAATATTTGTTGATCATATGTTGATTTGTTGCAAAGACATAAAGAAAATCAAGGAGATAAAAGAAAATCTTAAGAAAAATTTCTCAATGAAAGACATGGGAAAAGTTACTAATTATATAGGCATCGACATAACGTATAGTAATGATAAAAGTAAAATGACCTTGAGCCAAACTAAGTATATTGAGTCCTTGGCGGTAAGACATAACCTAGAAAATACAAGGTTGTATGATACCCCAATGGAAAGTAAACTAAAATTAGAGCAATCTAGTGAGATAAATGAAGGAATATAATATATGCCGGCATGAGACCGGACATTGCATATAGTGTAAATTATTTAAGTAGGTATCACAGTTGCTACAATGAAACACATTTTAAGTACTCGTTAAGGGTTTTAAAATACTTATGTAGCAGTTCATTATCGTTATATGTTATTAAATATAGTTGATTAGTATTTACCTTACCTAAATGTTCATATTGTAATTATTTTCAATACTTATATGTTATTTCGTTGATCTGGCCACTCCTTATTATGACAGTTTCTAAAGTATGTAAATATGTATTGTTGTCCTTTTCTTACATATCGTTCGTTTTGTACACTAAGATGATATATAAGAAGGCACAGAAGACAACTGCTTTCATTTGTGTTTGACGATTGGAGGTAAGCAGACTTGTAAAGTATTGCGCACAAGGTAACGTGGCCGTTCCAAGTGTTAGCTTTACTTAGCAATGCATTTTTAGCAAGATGGCTGCCATGCTAGGTGAACAGCGATAGCTGGTCCTTGCATTGCAGCTGGCGCTTGCTCTGCTACTTCTAACCGTCACAACCACACACGTTTTAGAAATTGAGAACCCGCTAATTATTATTTTAAATAAAAGAGTTTAATAAAACTACATCAATTAAAATTAAAGACTTCAACTGGCGCCCAACATAGCGGCCAATTTCACCAATATATTTTTACGACGTAGCCCAAGACTACAAGGCAATGTGGCTGTTTCCTTCACCGACGACCAATTCGAGCGATTGATGCGTGCTGTCCACACAACTAACGACCGCGCAGGAACATTTAGCACATGTAATGCGCGTTACAATGGCGAGCGCAATCCATCTAAGGTAGAAGAATTTATTGCCGTTATCTCAACGTTTAAAATGGTAGAGAAAATCAACGACGTCGACACGATCAATGGAATGCCAATGTTGCTTGAGGGTGATGCTGCAGAATGGTGGCGTGGTGTTAAGGACCAGGTTACAGATTTTCCTGATGTCGTACGCAGACTGCGCGAAAGTTTTTCACCCCCAAGACCTGCATGGCGTATTTATGCCGAAATATTCGAACTTAAGCAACATAAGAATGAACCTACGGACACCTTTGTTCGAAAGAAGCGAGCATTATTTTCGCAGCTAGAGAAAGTTCCTGCCGAAGCAGAACAACTAGACATGCTGTTTGGGATGATACATGCTCAAATTCGAGAAAGAGTAAGCCGACAGCGAGCCTCGTCCTATGAGCAGTTGCTTAACGAATGTCGAGAAGCAGAACACTTTTTAAGCGAGCGTAAGAGTGAATATAAGGACCAGGGTGGAAAAACTGCAAATCTTGAAGTTGCACCGCGCTGCAATTTTTGTAGGAAAAAGGGTCAAACTATAGAAAGCTGTTTTAAAAAACAAAAAGCTGACGCTGCTGAAGCCCATTCCGCTGTTATTGCGCAGGCAGTTGTGGCAAAACCTAAATTTGCTTGCTATGGGTGCAATACGCCTGGCGTCACTCGCGCAAATTGCCCAACTTGACGAAATAAAATCAAACCCTCTGAGGGCTCTGTGAATTTCAATTCGGTATCTGTAAATGGTATTGGGAGAGACATTCCCATGGTAAACGTAAAACTTTGTGGTATAACAGGCCAAGCGTTTTTCGATTCAGGTGCAAGCGTAGCGAGCGCTAATCTGAAGGCTGTGATGGACTATATGGGCTGTAAATACCGCAACGTCAAATGTGAAGTCACTCTAGCCGATGGAAGCACATCTGTGCGAGAATGTTTGTCCACCGTGTGCAAAATTGTGATCGGGGGCCGGTGCCTCAACATCGAATTTATGATTTTGCCCAATGCTACCGGTAATCGCACTCTGATTGGCACTGATTTTCTTGAACAGGCTGGTATAGTCTTAAACATGGGCCAAAAGTATTGGTACTTCGAAAGTTGTCCGACGCAGCATTTTGATTTCGCCTCTCCCTTGCCTCTTAAATTAAACATTTTCGAGACCGTAAAAGTGCCAAAGACGCAGCTAAAGCGAATGGCAGCTGAGAAGTTGGAGCCGGAGGTAGAAAAACCGAAAGTTTATGTGTCCGATTTCGAGTCGTATGGTCCGGAGTTTCTGAAAAACGACTACTCCCCGCATTCTGTTCAAGCTATTTTCAAAGATGCTTTACCAGCTACTGCTGCAACACCAGAGAGAAATTCGCAACCATATCTTTTTAATGGTTCACTTTTTAAGGTAGTCCCCTATGACGACAATGATTTCACGAGATTGTATTCAATAGATTTTAAGGTAGTTAAACCTACCGATGGCAATGGCTTGAGGGAAGATCAGAAGAAACAACTTGACGACGTTCTTCAGAACTATATAGAAGCATTTGGAAATATTGACGAACGAACTCCGTATGCGGAGCACAAAATTGACACTGGTACTCATGAGCCCATCTTCAGCCCACCATACCGCTTATCATTTGCAAAAATGCACGAACTAAAAGCTGAGATAGGAACAATGCTGGAAAATGACATTATCAGGGAGTGTGAGTCTGCATGGGCATCTCCAGTTGTCATGGTGCCGAAAAGAGATGGTGGAGTACGGGTATGCGTTGATTACCGTAAATTGAATGCGGTGACTGTATCAGACCGATATCCTTTGCCCCGCATTGACGATATTTTACATGCAGCAAAAAGTACAAAATTCATGACGACATTGGATCTTCAAAGTGGATACTATCAAATTAAGGTTCGAGACGAAGATCGGGATAAAACATGTCTCATCACACCGTTCGGTACATTTTCTTTTAATAGAATGCCTTTCGGGTTGCGCAACGCTCCTGCAACGTTCCAGCGTCTTATTGACCGTTTCAAAGCAGCAGTCCCGGAAGTGCAGCTCTTTGCATATATCGATGACCTGATTGTTTGTTCACCGTCCTTCGTACAACATCTTGAGGATCTCAATATAGTGCTAAGTAAGCTATGCCAATTTAAACTGCGAATCAATAATTCCAAAAGCCGATTTTGCTGTGAGCACGTGAAATATCTTGGCCATATTCTAACAGCCGATGGTATATATGTTGATCCGGATAAGACGAATGCAATAAGTCAGCGAAAAGCGCCAAAAAATGTAAAAGAACTCATATCTTTTATACAAACCTTCTCATGGTACAGAAGATTTGTAGAACACTATGCAGAAATTTCTAAACCACTAACGGATTTAACAAAAAAGAATGCAGTATGGGCTTGGTCTGAAAAGCAGGAAACGTCATTTAATTCGTTAAAACGTCTGTTGGTAGCAGCTCCGATTTTGAAACAGGCTCAAGATAACATGCCTTTCGTGGTAAAAGCAGACGCTAGCGCATATGCTGTAGGTGCAGCTTTGCTCCAGGGGGAGGGGCCAAATGAGCACCCAATCGAATATGCGAGCCGACTATTAACTACAGCAGAGCGTAATTATTCTACTACAGAACGAGAAGCCTTAGCCATAATATGGGCGTGCTCCAAATTCCGAGGCTATATCGAAGGAGCTGAAATTACGCTAATGACGGATCACCAGCCCCTGAAATGGTTGCTCTCGATGAAGTCTCCATCAGGACGCCTCGCACGATGGGCTTTACAGATTCAGCAATATAATTTCAAGGTCAAATATACTCCTGGAAAAAGCAACTGTTTAGCTGATCTCCTATCACGCCCACCATGTCAAGCGGACGAGCATTCAAATTCGCAAACCTGTATTTGTGCTTTCCATGTCGATTTACCCACAAGAAGCACGAAAGAGATACGAGATGAGCAGCTCAAAGACAAATACGTTAAAACCATCATTGATTCCTTAGAATCTCAAAACGACGACATCTTGCTTTGGATCAATAGAGGCTATATCCTAAATGACGGTATACTTTATTGCTATAATAGCGACGCGGAAGATGCACAATTAGTTGTTCCTTCTCATGAACGGAAGGCGATCCTCAAGCAATATCACGATGACGATACAGCTGGTCATTACGGTGTAGAGCGCACTGTCTCGCGTATCGTAAGCCGTTACTTCTGGCCAGGTATAAGGGGAGAGATCGCTAAGTACATAAAAACCTGTATCGAATGTCAGCGATACAAGGCTTCCAATATGAAACCCATGGGCTTGCTGCAAACAACCAGCAGTAAAATGCGATTTGAGGTGTTAGCAGTTGATCTCTTCGGACCATTGCCAAGAGCAGAGGAGGGCTTCCAATGGATATTGATAGCCGAAGATGTGGCGTCACGATGGACAGAAATCTTTCCCTTACGCGAAGCAACTGCAGAAGTATGCGCAAAAACACTCATAGATGAAGTCTTCCTACGATACGGTATACCTCGACGTCTGAAGTCCGATAATGGCGTCCAGTTTGTGTCGGCAGTCAGGCAAAAGGTCGCATATTGTATGGGAATCGAGCAGCAGCTTACACCCGTCTACCACCCAGAGGCTAACCCAGTTGAGCGCAGAAATCGAGACCTCAAAGCACAGTTGGCAATACTTGTTGGCAATGAGCACACTATGTGGAGTCAGTACCTACCTTCCATAAGATTTGCTATGAACACCGCTAAATGCCAAAGTACAAATTTTACCCCAGCGTATCTAACTTTCGGCAGAGAGCTGCGCACAATCGATGATGTCCAACATGATGTCCGCGCCATAGTAGAAAGCGAGAATTTCATTCCACAAATCTCGCCGTACCTTCAAAGCATCAGTAGTAAATTTAAATTGGCGAAAGAAGTTGAGCAGCGCCTCCAAGATAAAAATAAATCTTCTGCTGATAAACACAGACGTCCCCAAGATGATTTCAAGATTGGTTCAGAGGTATTAGTAGCGACACACGTACTTAGTCAAGCGGGGAAGGGCGTTACAGCGAAATTCGTGCCAAAGAGAGATGGTCCCTACGTAATCGTACGTAAGATTGGGTCTACCTCATATGAAATTGCGGCTCGAGAAAACCTGAACATTCCCTTAGGCACTTATCACGTGTCTGCTCTTACACTATACAAGGGAACCAACAAAGACGAAGCTCCAAATCCTGTCCAGCCTTTGAAAAAGCGTGGCCGCCCAATGAAGACTCGAGTTGACATGTGCTCGGGACGAAGCTAACATGTCAAAGGGGGAGATTGTAGCAGTTCATTATCGTTATATGTTATTAAATATAGTTGATTAGTATTTACCTTACCTAAATGTTCATATTGTAATTATTTTCAATACTTATATGTTATTTCGTTGATCTGGCCACTCCTTATTATGACAGTTTCTAAAGTATGTAAATATGTATTGTTGTCCTTTTCTTACATATCGTTCATTTTGTACACTAAGATGATATATAAGAAGGCACAGAAGACAACTGCTTTCATTTGTGTTTGACGATTGGAGGTAAGCAGACTTGTAAAGTATTGCGCACAAGGTAACGTGGTGAGCGATAAGCTCGCCGTTCCAAGTGTTAGCTTTACTTAGCAATGCATTTTTAGCAAGATGGCTGCCATGCTAGGTGAACAGCGATAGCTGGTCCTTGCATTGCAGCTGGCGCTTGCTCTGCTACTTCTAACCGTCACAACCACACACGTTTTAGAAATTGAGAACCCGCTAATTATTATTTTAAATAAAAGAGTTTAATAAAACTACATCAATTAAAATTAAACACTTCACTTATATAAAACAAAAGATTTGAAATTAACATATTTTGATAATTTAAAAGGCAGAACTCTTGATTGTATGGTTGATTCTGATATCGCAGGCGACAACACTGATAGGAAATCAAAAACCGATTTTATTATTAGAATGTATGGAAATTTAGTTTTTTGGAAAACCCAACCAAAATAAAGCAACTAAATGTTCTACATTTGCTGAGTATACAGCACTGTCAGAGGCAGTGACAGAAGTGTTGTTTGTAAGAAACTTGTTGAACGATGTTTTCAAATTATCACTAGAAAGACCTATCAAAATATTTGAATATAACTCAGGTGCAATAGCCATAGGAAAGTTTGGAAATTTCACTAAAAACTCTAGGCACATTGAGGTACAATATCATTATATAAACGAGAATTATGAAAACAGTTTAATAGATATAGTTAAGATCGAGTCCGGGAATGATCTGGCAGATTTCCTTACTAAAAGTCTGGATAAAGCAAATTTTGTGAAAAATAGAGCAAATTTAAATTTAATTTGAAAAATGAAGAATATTAACTGATACTGAATTACTGTTAAAAAATCATTAAATTGTAAAATAGCATTAAGTCAAGATTTACAAGGTGACCAACATTAATGTAAGGAGGTTTGTTGTAATGTATACATTCATCTGGTCACCTTAACATAATTATGTAAAGTAACGAGGTTCGGTTAACATCATCTGAGAATACTCAATTATGTTTGTATGTTAATAGTGTAAAGCTTAAAGCGACAAAAAGCAAAGCTAGTTTCTCACCGACCGTATAACACAAACCTTGCTTATAATTTGTACCTAATCATCTTTATATATTCAATAAATTAATTATTATTAACTTTAAATTAATTGTGTTAACTATTTTAGTCTAATTATAGATGAGTCTACTGATATTGCAACTGAAAAGCAGCTAGGTATAGTGATACGGTACTACAGTGCAAGTGCAAGGCGTTTTATTAACACATTTCTTAGATTAATAGAATTGTTAAATTCCACTGCAGAAGGTACAGTAGATGCTGTGGTAAAAACGCTTAAAGATTGTAACCTAAACATAAGCAAACTGAAGGGGCTCGGAACAGACAATGCCAGCACAATGTTTGGAATAAATAAAGGGGTTATTGCCCTTCTAAGTAAACATAATAAGTATATCACTTTAATACCATGTGTTCGCCATTCAGTTCAGCTAGACGTATCCAGCGCTTCTGAGTTCATCCCTCATGAAATAGAATTTTTAAGTTCTGAGAGTTACAACTGGCTTGTAAAGTCAGCGTCTAGGCAAAATAATTATAAGCAAGTTTTTTCTTTGATTAATGATGGCCATGAGCCTTTCAAATTAGTACGAGCCTGTGATACGCGCTGGTTGTCGATTGAAACAGCAGTCAAACGTAAGCCGATCAGTGGCTTGAACTGAAAACACATTTTGGTATTACTTCATTAAAAGAAAGCTGTCACAAAGCTAAAACATTATATGATTTCTATACGAATGCAAATATGGCATATCTTGTATTATTAAAGCCAGTACTGCATGAAGTCCAAAAATTAAATAAATCATTTGAAAGTAACTTGGCAGACCATACAAAAACATTGCTCTCTTCTTATTGTTATCAAGTTGTGCTATATTCCGAGGAGTTTGATGCTTTGTCGTCGCCCCTAAAACCTTTTCTGGCTCCAACACCATATTTTTCATACAACTTCGAGGAATATATAAAATTAAAGTTGAATGAAGGTAGTATTGATGACGAAATGCAGAAAATTATTCGTAAAAACTGTCAACTATTTTTAATGAAGTTGATAACTCAGTTGCGACATCGCCTTCCTGAAAATATGAACTCTTTACAAAAGACAAATTTTTTTTTCATATGATAATTCTTTGAAAGTTACAAAGCCGGATGTATTTTCTCACTTTGAAGAAGAAAAATCTAGGTATTCACTAAGTCAAATAGCATTGATTGAGCTGCAGTGCCGAAAGCTAATAACCGTACAGTGGACAAGTGTGACCTCTAACATAGAATTTTGGGCGGAAGTCCGAGAACATAAAAATTCATTAAACGAATCCCCTTTTTAGAACTGGTCGAATTCGTATTTAGCTTTTTGGTATTAACTTTCAGTAATGCGGAGGTTGAAAGAATCTTTAGTGCCATGAACATTTTAAAAACTAAGTTAAAGAACAGATTAAAAATTAAACTGCTTAATTCGCTGATTAATATTAGATGTTCGTTAAAACGCTTATCCAAATGCTGCAATGATTTTGAAATTACCGATGATCTCATATCTATGATAAATACACAAACTTTGTATTCAGACTCAAGCTTTCGATGCGTCAGACGAAGAAAATATTATATAAATAATTAGTTTATAGTGTTTTTTCTATAGTATGTATTTAAAAAAAAAAAAAAAGCCTAGCCATGGAAAATGTGCCTGATATGTGTTGAAACAAGTATAGTTCCTTTAAGTTATTGTTTACGGCGCATCGGTAGCCACACGTCCCAATCCCAAAACCATAATATTCATTATACCCATATTGCATGAATTGTACATACAGGGTGGCTGATGAATTTTGCTACATTAAGAAACTCAAATAATTTTTTTTTCAGTGTATGGAATTCATTTTTCTTTTATTCATGTTAAAACTCATTAAATTTTATTAAATATAGCTTAATTAGTTTTAAAAATAATGGAATTTAAATGCCCCCCCTGCTCGTCGATGCATGTGCGGCATCTTACCAAAAAGTTGTTCATTACTGCTTGGAGAGTTGAGACAGGAATAGGCGCAATTGTTTCTCGAATGGATTGCCTTAGTTCATTCCAATATGTTGGGTTTGCTTTGAAGACTTCCTGTTTGCAATAACCCCACAAGAAAAAGTCAGGTGCAGTAAGGTCAGGCGACCTGGGTGGCCAACGGAATGTGGAGTTTCTGGATATCAGCTTACTGGGAAATTTTCGTCGCAATTCTGTCATAACAGGTTGGGCTATATGAGGAGCTGCACCATCTTGCTGAAACCACACAGAGTTGAAAGAAATTCTCATTCGGCGTAATTCTGGATAGAAAAACTCTCTCAACATGCTCAAGTAACGGTCTCCAGTAACCGTAACGGTGTGACCGTTTTCTTCGAAGAAGTAGGGCCCGACAATGCAGCGTGATGAAACTGCACACCACACTGTGACACGAAGTGGATGCAATTCCGTCTCATGGAGTATCTGTGAGTTGGAAGCACTCCATATTCGACAATTTTGTTTGTTTATGTTGCCGTTTAAATCGAAATGGGCCTCGTCAGACATGAAAAGACAGTTCAACATGTTTCCATCCTCTTCCACCATTTGAAGCATCTTCTGGAAAAATTCCAAGCGAATCGGCAAGTCTGCAGCGTTCAGTTTGTTGGCCATTTGAATTTTATATGGGAATAAGTCCAAATCTTTGTGCATAATTGACTGTAATGACTGTCTGCTTACACCCATTTGAGCAGATAAGCTTCTTGTCGAAACACGTGGATTGTTTTGTATGGCAGCAGCTACAGCAGCGATTGTTTCCTCCGTTCGAACTGAAGGGTTTCGATGGTAAGGTCTTCTGTTGACTGTCCCATGCTCGGCAAAATTGTTTACAAGTCTTATTATGGTCCATCTGATCGGAGGATTGCCGCCAAACGTGCGCCTATACTCTCTTTGAACCGAAACTACGGACTCCAGTGCGTGATAGCGGCGGACAATCCAAATTCTTGTTTCAGTGTCCCAGTTATCCATTTTTGTTAAACGTAAAAGTCAATCTGCAAAATAAAAAAAAAATTAACCAGATTCATTAAATAGAAAAAAAGTTATTTAATTTTTTTTTGGTAGCGGCTTTCATTAGCCACCCTGTAGAATAATACTTGTCATATAAATATTTGTCATGAACTGTATATAATCTCATTATAACGCATGGATCACATTATATTATATTATTATTACATTATATTTACACACTCCAATGTATGAATTCCCCTTACGATTTACATATTAAATTTGGGACGTGTGGCAACCACGCGCAAATCATCACACGCCAATTCGCCGCGCAGCTGACAGCTGGGCGGCCATCATTTTTTTTATATACTTTTTATCATTATTATTATTGGTGTGTAAAAATTTTCACCGGGAAAATAAAAATTAGCAAATTGTGAAATAATTTTATTGGCACAGACACCGTAAAGAAAAATATTAAAAAATTGAACTTAAACCCATTGCAGCAGCAAATAATTCAAGGAATTTAAGTGTTTCATAAATTCAACAAACATTTGGCCAAAAAAAAAGGAAATAACAAAAGAGAAACGCAATAGGCCAAAAAGGTTGCCATTGCTTTGAGTACAAATCGAATTATTCATCATCAATAATCAAGAATTTCAAACCAACAACATTCACGCAAAGGAAATTGTACCTACATTAAGAAAAAAGCCTTGGCAGGTAACCAGCGAGGAGAAAATACTGGAGGACAGCTTCATTTCCTCGCCGTGAGCGGAAAATTGTATTGCACGGCCGAAACCCACCATCGCAAACCGTGAGTATTGCATGAAATTAACAAATGGTCCTTCTTCGCCATTGAAGAAACCAGGCCCTGCCCATACATTATTATAATACATAATATTATAATCCCCATAATTTTAATTTGTTAGCTCCCGCCAAAAACAACTTTTTTCCGCCAAATTTAATATCTCGGTGAACCCAAATCCCTTAAGGCGAAATTTCGCACACACACAGAGTTTTATTGTACACTAAAATATCTTGCGGTACACATTTATATATAAAACCAAAACACAGTGGGCGTCATCGCCAATTTCACCTAACAAAAAATTTAATTACTTTCTCACGTGTTATAATAAAAATTAAGTCCCAAACTTTAACAAATCCAAGCCGGTTCGTATCCCAATTAAGAAGCACTACAAATAGTGTTATAACTCCCATTAAATTAAATTATAAATAATCCCCAAAAAACCGCTCTGTGTTTATACCGACACACATTTGTATATATAAAGTAAACAAGCATATACAATAAGTACACTGCGAATATCCCCTGAACAGTGTTACAAGACTGCTACATCCCCCATCAAATTTTTTTTCGTAAATAAACGCAACAGTCTCCAAATAATTCCCAAAATTGCCACCGTAAAATTAAGTAAATCATTTTTCAAATGACTACCGTTGCCGAAAATACATTTTTTTCCGAAACGATTAATTTTACGGATTACTGCACTCGGTTCCGCTCAACCCAGATTCAAGACAATACCGAGGCAGCCCTAAAATTAAAAGACAAAAACATAGATTTTTTTGGTCAAGCGTATAGAGCGCGTACGACGTGGTAGTGGAAACTGATGACCAGTACCTTCCGAAGGACTTTAAGTCCGCCGCTTTCGGTAAATACCGAACCTGACTAATTGCATATGAGGACACCAAAGCTCAAATAGGCGACCAACTCCAACTCATAGCATTGAGTAACCCCCGCCTCAAGTGCAAACCTAACTACCCCAAGAGTCCTCACATATGAACCTGAAAGTCCCCCCATGTGATACAGAAATTTTTTCTGGGGGGTATGATCAATGGCCGTCCTTCCGAGACATGGTTACGGCGGTCTATATCAACCACTCGAAACTCTCCAGTGCCCAGAAACTGTATCACCTCAGACATAAGACTAAAGGAAAGGCAGGTCAAATAGTGGAACAATTCCCGTTAAGCGACGACAATTTTGCCCTAGCATGGGAAGCTCTCAAGTCGCGTTACGAAAATAAAAGAGTCCTGGTCGACAACCAAATCCGAATGCTCATGAATTTAAAAGCGATTCAATCGGAAAACAGCGATGAGATCCAGGGGTTACAATCCTCAGTAAACAACTGTCTCCAAATTCTAGCGACACAACAAGTCGAAACCTCCAGTTGGGATCCCATACTAATATATCTGGTAACCTCAAAACTTCCAGAGAATACAGTTGCCCTGTGGGAGCAATCATTAAGCTCCAGAAGAGACCTCCCGAGCTGGTCCCAAATGAACCAATTTCTGGCCACTCGATACGAGATAGTGGAAAGGGTGGATAAATGGCGACCAGCCAAGCCCCGATATAATCCACCCTCCACAAACTTCTCAAGGCCTCACCCCAGTCAGAACAATCCCCAGTTCAGGCAGGCTCAACCCTAAAACCAGAGCAACAACTCGCTTACGCAAACAAAATCTCATGCCACAGAACACCAACGATTTTATACCTGCGAATTATGCAAACAGTCCACCAATACTCTACAAAGCTGTTTGTGGTATAAAAGGTTGCCAATCCCCGAGCGTAAAAAATTCGTAAGAGAAAACAATATATGCGAGAATTGTTTAGCTCAGACTCATGTGCTAAAAGACTGCCAAGGCACGAGAACGTGCATGCACTGCCAAGGCCGGCATAACACCACCCTTCACGACACAGCAACCCCCAGTACCAGTTCCGGAATCCAAAGGACACGATCCCAGGTAGCCACCATAGAAGCCAGCAATCCGAGGCTTCAGGACGTCAGCCAGGCGGTACCCCACGAAGTTGAACCCTCTACGCCCAACAGTTCCAAAGTACAATCGTTCCATGCTGAAAATGATAACCAAATCATACTCCCTACAGCAATAGTCTTGGTAGAACATAGAGAGGATCTATTTAAGCTTAGAGCCTTAGTGGACCAAGGCTCCGAAAGAAGCTTCATATCCGCCAAAGCTCAGACCAAATTTGGGCTTCCCTATACCCACTCCCTGTTTGAAATATCGGGTATGGGAGGCGGAGTGGTACAAACATCCAACAAGCTGTGCTCGTTGACCCCAGTCTCAAATGACAATAAGGTGAGAATAAAGGCCCAGGCAATAGTGCTTCCCCGGCTCCCTAGGCAGCTCCCAACATTCAGGCTGAATGACGGCCAAAGGCGCAAAAGGTCCCACCTCAAATTAGCAGACCAGAACTCCCAGAACCCATCCCAAATCGATCTGGTATTGGGTAGTGATCTTAGCCCTCAAATAATGCTAAATGGCATAGAAAAGACCTCTCCCAGCATGCTAGCCCAAAATACAATATTTGGATGGATCATAAGCAGCCAATCTCCCGAAAAGGTTGGAGCATATTCCTCGCAAGCATGGGAAATCACAAATATTCAGCTCTATGAACACCTGAGATAATTCTGGGAAATCGAGGAGATACCCAGAACTCGAGTGGAAACCCCCGAAGATCAAATGTGCGAAGTGCTCTATCAAAGCACAACCACTCGAATGGATGACGGTCAATATATGGTGGTTCGCCTCCCATTCAAATCATCATTCCCGAACGATATCGACCAAATGAATTGGAATCTCAAGGAAAATACCGCTCTTTCTATCTCCCTCACCATGCCGTCGTAAGGCCAGACAAAAAGACAACAAAAGTCAGAGTTGTATTCAATGCTTCCAAGAAGTCAGGTTCCGGTCACTCCCTTAACGATGTGTTATTTACCGGACCAACCCTCCAACCCGATCTCCGACTTATGTTGCTAAAATGGCGGACATATAAATATGTGTTTAATGGTGATGTAAAAAAAATATACCGCCAGATACTCTTACACCCCGATGACCGAGACTACCAACGGATAATATTCCGAACTCCCCAAGACAGTCCAACAAAGGACTGCAAGTTGAAAACGGTCACGTTTGGGGTGAACTGCGCTCCCTTCCTGGCTATTCGCACGCTACACGAGCTGTCGAAAGATATAGCCGACTCCCATCCACGCGCAGCCCCAATATTAAAGTCCGAGACGTATGTTGACGATATCTTATCCGGCAGCCATGATCTTCCCTCAGCCGATCAATCCCTAAGAGAGACGATTGATGCTGTCAACTTAGCCGGCTTCCCTTTAAAAAAGATCACGGAAAACCATCCGGACATACTCAAACAAATTCCCAAGGCGGACTTACTTGAAACCGACTTCCTCGAGTTCGAAAAAGTAGCACCGCCAAAACCCTAGGAATTCAATGGAATGCGCTCTCGGACACGTTCTCATATACTGTGGACTCAGACCCAGCCTCAACAGCAGCCACCAAGCGGCAAATACTCTCCTCAATCAAAAAACTTTTCGACCCCTCAGGGTGGCTGACGCCAGTCATGATACAAGCAAAAATCCTGATGCAGGAATTGTGGTTAGACGGGACTGATTGGGATGAACGGGTCAAACCGATACGTCTCGTAAAATGGACGCAATTCTCCAGAAATCTGCAGGCAATCTCAGATATACAATTACCCCGATGGATTAACTTCGCCCCTGACCATTTGGTCGGGTTCCATGGTTTTTGCGACGCCTCTGAAAAGGCTTATTGCGCAACTCTCTATGTGCGAACTAATGTCGGCACTCAAGTTTTTTCTCACTTCCTCGTGTCCAAAGGCAAAGTGGCTCCTCTCAAACCTATAAGTCTGCCACTCCTGGAACTATGCGGAGCTCTCTTACTAGCCAAACTAGTCGCAGTAGTGCAACCCCATCTCGGCCTCACTAGAAGAAAGTTGACCATGTGGTCGGATTCCGAAATCGTGTTAGCCTGGCTCGAAAAGCCACCTCACTCATGGAAGACCTATATCTCCAATCGAACATCCCAGATCATGGACCTCGTAGGTAATGTCCCTTGGAGACACGTGCGAAGTAAAGATAACCCCGCAGATCTGGGAACCCGAGGCTGATATACACGTGGTCTGGAAGTTCCGTGTTTATAAACTCGGGCTCTGGTGTTGCAAAATACGCAGCGCATCCTCCGACTTCACCACGCACAGAATCCTTGCCTTGGCCTTTGTAATCGTGGCAATAAGTTTCCTATCCACCACTAGTTCCCTATCCAAACCGGGCGCTTGTACCTCGTCCGGAGGTTCGAGATCACTCCCTTTATCCAACTCAAGGTCGCACCATCGTTGCACCTAATGAGTTTAACCCCATTCTGCTACCCCGCCGAGTTAAAAGACGGTAGCGGCAGGTTACGCATCATCCCGATCATGGCGATAAGTAGCTCCCTCTTTACAGATCGCACCTCGCTGTGGACATCTGACACGGTCAGGCACTGCCACGTCACTCATCCTCCCAGAGAGGCCCGGAGTCTCTGCATTGGCTCCCTCTAGCCTCTCCGAGTCGGCCGAAGCCTTTGTGAGGTTATCTCTCTCCGTTATTTTAGTGGGTTAGTACCCTACCTATAGTACCCTCATCTCTCTGCCCAACAGCCTTAGATTTGCAGGGCTATTGCGACTACGGCCTTTGAGTTGCGCCGCGTTGTTGCGGTTGACCTACCTCGCGGTATCTCTCTAGAGCATATGAAATCAATTCCCTATGAGATTCACGAGGACGATATTACTTTCCCCACCATTCGGACTAGATTGGCTTTCCAAACCCCCCGACAAATAGCCTCTTTTTCGCGACAAAATGGTACTCCTCCCAAAAAACGCAAAGTACAGGCTCTACATAACGAACCAGATATTAGATCTCTTCTCACCGTGGCCAAAATCAGTTCGAGTGATAACCTACTTATTTCGTTTCACTCATCGGACCAAACCCAGGCAGTCCACTCAGTCGATTAATTACGATTCTCGGGTAATCACTCAGGCAGAAGTCCACACGACTTATTAACCTTGCCAAAGAAAGGCACTACCCTAGTTAATATGTTAATCTTTCAAACCAACAAACGATTTCAAAAATTAGTCCACTTTTGTGTTTAAACCCCTTTCTTGATGGCCACGGGCCCATCCCAGTAAACGGTCGTTTAGCAAATTCTTCCATTACTTACAATGAAAAACATTCTATAATCCTCTCAGAAACCTCACGATTATGCTTTTTATTTTTACAGTTCTTACACAATTTACGGTTGTATGCTTCTCTACTAAAGCAATCCATTCAGAGCCTTATTCTCTCAAGTAAAGCATTTCAAGTACGCTTTTCACGCTTTGTTGAAAGACGTGGTCTACCAAAACGTGTATACCCATTCAGACAATGGAAAATGCTTTGAAAGAAGATCATCTCTGAGCGCCAATCAGAGATGATCTTCTTTCAAAATACTCTCCAAATGATTTGAATGACATTTCTTACCCCCAATGCCCCTCATATGGGTGACATTTCAAATGCGTTTCTGGAAGTTATAATTTTACCTTTGAAGATATTGCAACACTGCTTGCTCGCAGGAAGCAGTGCTAAATTCCCGTCCCCTATCCCCTATGTCAGAAAATCCTGACGAGCTACTCGCCTTGACCCCAGGTCATTTTCTGCGCAGTACCTCCTTGCTGGCTTCGCTAAAACAGCAAATAGACAAGACTTAGCTTTAAAACCTTTGGCAAAAGCTCCAAATTCATCATCAGCAGCTCACCCAGCGATAAAGGAGTTACATCAGCTATACAAATGGAAACACCCGCAGGAATATATAGAAGTGGGTGACTTCTTCGTTGTCAAAAATGACTTACTACCACCACAGATGGGTTAGTACAATATGGGTATCAAACGAAAGGTGACAATGAGTGCTGCAATAAGCGATGTAATTATCTTATCTGGTATGGGATATAATGATGAAAATCGTACTCAGTCTATTAGTAGTTCTGAGACGAAGCGAGGCGGGCCGGGTTAACTAGTTAATAAAATATAAATCCTATGAATATGGTATCTATATTTGGCGCGGTTTGGAATTTTTTTTGTAAAGTCCAAAAAAGGGAGGCGTGAGCACGGTTGCCGTTTTGGCCAAAACGTACCATTTTTGGTACGCATTTCTTCGCCGGATACGTTGGTACGCAACTTCCAATTTTGCCATTTTTACTTCAACGCAACTCCGATGACACTGCTACAAATATCAAACCTGCATTTGAATGACTACAAAAAATTATTTAGTCATAATGTTGTGTCTCTTTCACTCTCCTGCTTTACTGGCAGTAAAAGTAAAATGGCACGTCGCTTTGATATTTTTAGAAAAAGTTGTTTGTGATAAAAAATAGCACCAGCAAGTAGTGCTAATGAAATTAAAATTTTTTTCATATTTGTCTTAGTTCTGAAGCGGAAAAATAAAGATGGATAGGTGAGTTTTATAATCGGGGGAATATGCGCAAGCAAATTAATGGAATCGTGGACATTTTAATTTATTTATTTAATTTTACTCATTATAGAATAAAATGTTGTATGTTTTCAGTTTTTTATGTTTATACATACACATATGTATAATAACCCCCGTTTCTGTGTCAATTTATGTCAGCAGATGAACTGCTTAAAATTGTTTTAATAAATGTTATACTGTTTGTCTAGCAAATTAATATGGTACTATTTTTTTCGGTTTGGTACGAGTTTTGGTACGCAAAATTTTAGGCAAACGGCAACCGTGGGCGTGAGTTTAAATAAATATATTTTTTTAAAGAAAATGGAGGCAGAACCATCTTATAAATAAAAATTAATAGGAGTCAAAAGTTCTCAACCGATCTTTATGAAATTTTACAGCATAGGCCATATATAATTTTGGAAAAGTGGGCGGTGCTATGCTCCTAGGCTATTAAAATTTATGTAGTTGCAATTTGGCATAGCTGGGAATTTATTTGGCTCAAGTTAATGATAACTTACATATGGATATGTGTTCTATATATCAAAAGAACTTGGGAAACAGTGACCGGTACCAGGAGCAAATAAAAGTGAATTCGCTGTATCTTTGAAACTACGTACATATCAGTACCCACAGAAGAAATGGAAGAAGGGGAGTAGAAATAGACATTCGAGATGTAGAGGAGGTGTTACAAGAAAATGAAGAGGGTAAAGAGAGTAACGGGATATAAGGATGGATGAAAAGCAAAATTCAACTCAATTCATTTATTTCAGTCAATGGTGAACAAACCTTAAAGGCTAGATGTACAAAGTTTCTTACAGATAATACTTAAGAATATGACTTAAAAGTAATTTGATTCAAGTTTTGATAAGAATAGAGATCTAGAACGGGCAAAATCTAAAGTTCTATAAGCTACCTTGTAATGGGTGCATACATTAAATAGTTGGATTTAAGGGGTTTAACATATAACGGAAGTTGAGATCTTAAAGGCCTTTCGGGTACATTGAAGCCAATCTTATCCAATATGTCAGGGCAATTGATCATGCCAGAAACAGTGTCATACACAAACAAAGGAGAGCGTATTACACGTCTTGAATCAAGCGATTTTCAGTTTATCAATAAGCAGCGGGCCCAATACGATGGAAACGGCTCGTCAAAGTGAGAAGGTCGCAGAGCAAATCGAGTAAATCTGCGTTGAACTCTTTCAATTCTATCGGAGTGTAAAGAAAAAATTTGGTTTCGGATTATTGAAGCAGACTCTAACTTTGATCTTACTAAAAAATTATAAAGCGTTTTTCTAGCATAAGGGTCACGCGCATAACTTCACAATAAGCCCAAGTTAGAATAAGCCTTAGGTATAATGTAGTTGTGATTAACAAAGGTGAAACCGGAGTCATAAACAACACCTAAATGAAAGAATTAACGTACATTAGAGAGACAGATATTAGAAATATTATAGGTAGTGACAATTGGATTTAACATTTTAGCGAAAGTCATTTGAAAGCATTTGTTTTTGTTAAGCGATAGTTTATTTCTTACACTCCAATCGGATAGATTATTCAGATCACTTTGCAAAGACAGTGTATCTGACAGGCAGGTTATTTCACTAAATATTTTTAAATCATTCGATATGAATCATATCATATGATTAGTCGACAGTTCGTGTTACGAAAATCAAAAACAAGGCTTTGATATATGTTTTTGCTAGATATCGAAATACGGGAAGCCTGTAGTAATCCAATAAAAAAAATAGTTCATGTGACACTTAGTTACTTTTAACAGTAGGCCAAAATTTCCCTACGATGCAAGCTCCGCACAAGAAGAGGCATTTTTTCGAATATTCTGGCCTTCAATGGGACAGATTTACAATAGCTTATACTCGTTTTTCAGAAAAGCAGAGGCATCTTTTTCGAAGCGTATGCCCGCCAACGACTAGCATTGTAATACGGTAGGTGACCTGAAACTTTCATGCTTTACCGGTTTCGTGCAGACGACGATGTGCATGCAGCACTTCATTCTAATTTCGTATGTAGTATCTAAAATGAGTCAATGCCAATACAACTCGTGGCACAATTTGCTAAAAATGTATGAAAACAGAAACAGGTTCGAAAGAGAAGACTGTTATTTTATTACTGCTTTTAATGGTGTATTAGTTAAACATATGTTTAAGCTTAATACCAACTGATAATAAATAATATTGACCGGGTTTTCAATAATTCCCTAAAATTTCCAAAAAAAAAAAACTATACGTGAACATTTCCCTTATTGTCGCGTTAGCCGTGCATGAGCTGACCACCCTTATTCTTTTTCGACAGTAACGGCAGCTCATCAGCATAAAACAAGAGAATAAATGTGCGAAAAGTTTAAAGTTTTTTTGGAACTAACTGTACTTAAGGTAAAGTTAAAAAAAGTAAATATCTAGTGTATTGTATATTAGTTGCATAGTTTCACTGCCGACTGCCCAACGAGGGGCAGAAAACATTCACCACCAGAAGTTATCGTTATAGAAATTCCTGGCGCAGCGAGGGAATCACCATTCAAATTCCTTTTCTTTGTCAAAATCATGTCCAGGTGAGTCGTCTAATTGACCATTTTACATTTGAACCGGTATTTATATAAGCTAGCACCAGCTAAACTGCAACAATTACGCCAAGTTAGCAATAAAGCTAACAAAGGCAAAACGCCAGCAATTAATAAGAATTGGGAAATGACCCAGACGCTGATTAAGCAAAACATACTGATATTGAGAACAACATATGAACAACAACCACCGATCCAATACTGCAGACGTCGAATCAGCAAAACATACTAATATTGGGAACAACATCCAGCATGAGCCAAGTCAACGGTATTTTAAAATGGCCACTTAAAATCGAAAACAAAAGCTATATAAAAAAGACTTTGAAAAGTGCCGAAACATATAGTAATTAGCTAAAGGCTAATACTGTTAAAGTTTTGATATTTTTAGTGCTATTGAACAAATCAGTAGTTTTTGCAGCAACAAATACTATTTTTTCGGATAAGTTAAACTGGCGTGAAAAAAATATTTCCTTTTGCTCAATTCATATACTCAATGCGGCGGACATGTCACGAATTAACGAAAGAACCGGGTTTATCCCATAAATATTTGATGGTGCTTTAGTTTTGTCGCTTCACTTCGGATACTTTGCATAACATTTTTTGGATGAACTATCAAACTATTTTTAGTTATTCCAATTTCTAATACCTTATATGTGTTCTTCTTAATACAACGGGCTAAACGTCATAGAACTTGTACTTCCGACTATCTTAGTAAAATGTTTTAAAGGCAATTTCGGCGCTTACTTTTTGTCGCACACTGGATATGTAATTTTATATCTATCTCATCTCGACCGTTAATCGGTTAGAATTAATATACCTTTTGCGCTTAGCGCTATCAGGTATTGAAACAAAATAGTCGTTTGTGCTGAATGTGGTTTGAATGAAGCACCGTCTTCAGGTAACTACGCCATTGTTGCCAGACATAATTTCAGCCCTTTCATATGTAAGCTCCAGTTTCTCGTATCTATGCATAATGCGCCAAGAAGATACAATACGGCAATACGTTGAAAAAACTGGCAGCTAAGTAGAATGCAAGTGTTGGCGTGAGTAACAACAGATTCGACGGATACGGCAAAGTAGATTTTGCTCTAAATTTTGATGTATGACGGATACGTCGACGGTGAAGTACTGTATCTGCTTGGCGCATAACTACATTGAAGAGAAATCTGTAGAAGAGTTTCTAATTTCTTTCTTAACAGTGATCAGTGCTTTTTTAAAGTTCCATTACAGACCACTGTTTCTTTCAAGCGCTCTAATGTTTTGAGCGTTTTATTCAGTTTTCATCACTTCAAAAGCACTTACGAAATTTCGCCATCACTTGTATAGCCAATAATGACATTAAAATCAAAAACATCACATTTAGCTTGAACATTTTCCAAATTTGAAGGGATCGCGAGATATGTCACTAAGCAACAATTCAGTAGCACGTTTTCCACTTACATATGTACGTAGCAAACTAACTCGGTTTTGAAAATGTTGAGAGATTTTATATCCGCTATGCCAAAATAAGATTAGAATAAATATATTTGCATATTTATGTAGAAATTAATTAATTGTAGTTTTTGTGTTTCATTATATACATATGTGTATTTATATATACTTACATATTATACTAGGCCATAAAATTTATTATTCATACCTTATTATTAATTTGTAAAGGTTTATCATTGCTAGTTAAGATTTTTTAGAATTGATTTCATTTTTTAACTGCTAAAATCTTCAAGTAAAAGAAAATTAGATGCTTCTGTTTTGTAGGAAATTGAGTTTCCCAAAAAAAGTTCTTGTTAAAAATTTTTGTCAGGAGAGCAGTTCATGAGTGTTAAAGCTTTAAACATTGTTGTGCTTATTAAATTTCACGTTTTTAATTTGGCCGAAACTAAAACCAGTTAAGAAAAAAGATAAATACCTATTTTTAAATATAATTGAATGCCGAATCCGCCATTAGAACTGCAACGTCGAGGTTTGGCTTTAATCACCAAAAAATGGAGCAAGTATTTTGTTTTCGTTTCACGGTTACGGTCAACCGTTAGGCAAATCTTATGGCGGAATTGGATTCAGCCCGTCAAAATACATGTTTCGTGGTAACAGATCCGTCAACATTTTTTATACCCAGCGTGTACTAGTACACAGGGTATTAAGTTTTGGTCATATAACGGCGGTTTGTAACGGTACAAAATTATAGAGATAGATATGGAGTTCCATATATCAAAGTTCTTAGAATGAACAGAGGAATTCATTAAGACATGTTCGTCCGTCCGTGGACACGATAACTTAAGTAAAAATTGAGATATTTGACACACAGGTTGCTTTCCGGCCAAGGAAGTGCATATGTATAATAACCCCCGTTTCTGTGTCAATTTATGTCAGCAGATGAACTGCTTAAAATTGTTTTAATAAATGTTATACTGTTTGTCTAGCAAATTAATATGGTACTATTTTTTCGGTTTGGTACGAGTTTTGGTACGCAAAATTTTAGGCAAACGGCAACCGTGGGCGTGAGTTTAAATAAATATATTTTTTTAAAGAAAATGGAGGCAGAACCATCTTATAAATAAAAATTAATAGGAGTCAAAAGTTCTCAACCGATCTTTATGAAATTTTACAGCATAGGCCATATATAATTTTGGAAAAGTGGGCGGTGCTATGCTCCTAGGCTATTAAAATTTCAATTCGTCATAACTCTAAACGTATTTGGTCTAAGTTCATGATATTTGGATATATGTGTCAATTAGTCTAGATTTACATAATTTTGGAAAACTGGGAGGTGGAACGCCCAAATTTTTGTGTTTTGTTTGTTCTTCATTTGTGTTCAAAATTCATTGTCGATCTCTCCCAGGTTATATGTAGTTGCAATTTGGCATAGCTGGGAATTTATTTGGCTCAAGTTAATGATAATTTACATATGGATATGTGTTCTATATATCAAAAGAACTTGGGAAACAGTGACCGGTACCAGGAGCAAATAAAAGTGAATTCGCTGTATCTTTGAAACTACGTACATATCAGTACCCACAGAAGAAATGGAAGAAGGGGAGTAGAAATAGACATTCGAGATGTAGAGGAGGTGTTACAAGAAAATGAAGAGGGTAAAGAGAGTAACGGGATATAAGGATGGATGAAAAGCAAAATTCAACTCAATTCATTTATTTCAGTCAATGGTGAACAAACCTTAAAGGCTAGATGTACAAAGTTTCTTACAGATAATACTTAAGAATATGACTTAAAAGTAATTTGATTCAAGTTTTGATAAGAATAGAGATCTAGAACGGGCAAAATCTAAAGTTCTATAAGCTACCTTGTAATGGGTGCATACATTAAATAGTTGGATTTAAGGGGTTTAACATATAACGGAAGTTGAGATCTTAAAGGCCTTTCGGGTACATTGAAGCCAATCTTATCCAATATGTCAGGGCAATTGATCATGCCAGAAACAGTGTCATACACAAACAAAGGAGAGCGTATTACACGTCTTGAATCAAGCGATTTTCAGTTTATCAATAAGCAGCGGGCCCAATACGATGGAAACGGCTCGTCAAAGTGAGAAGGTCGCAGAGCAAATCGAGTAAATCTGCGTTGAACTCTTTCAATTCTATCGGAGTGTAAAGAAAAAATTTGGTTTCGGATTATTGAAGCAGACTCTAACTTTGATCTTACTAAAAAATTATAAAGCGTTTTTCTAGCATAAGGGTCACGCGCATAACTTCACAATAAGCCCAAGTTAGAATAAGCCTTAGGTATAATGTAGTTGTGATTAACAAAGGTGAAACCGGAGTCATAAACAACACCTAAATGAAAGAATTAACGTACATTAGAGAGACAGATATTAGAAATATTATAGGTAGTGACAATTGGATTTAACATTTTAGCGAAAGTCATTTGAAAGCATTTGTTTTTGTTAAGCGATAGTTTATTTCTTACACTCCAATCGGATAGATTATTCAGATCACTTTGCAAAGACAGTGTATCTGACAGGCAGGTTATTTCACTAAATATTTTTAAATCATTCGATATGAATCATATCATATGATTAGTCGACAGTTCGTGTTACGAAAATCAAAAACAAGGCTTTGATATATGTTTTTGCTAGATATCGAAATACGGGAAGCCTGTAGTAATCCAATAAAAAAAATAGTTCATGTGACACTTAGCTACTTTTAACAGTAGGCCAAAATTTCCCTACGATGCAAGCTCCGCACAAGAAGAGTAATTTTTTCGAATATTCTGGCCTTCAATGGGACAGATTTACAATAGCTTATACTCGTTTTTCAGAAAAGCAGAGGCATCTTTTTCGAAGCGTATGCCCGCCAACGACTAGCATTGTAATACGGTAGGTGACCTGAAACTTTCATGCTTTACCGGTTTCGTGCAGACGACGATGTGCATGCAGCACTTCATTCTAATTTCGTATGTAGTATCTAAAATGAGTCAATGCCAATACAACTCGTGGCACAATTTGCTAAAAATGTATGAAAACAGAAACAGGTTCGAAAGAGAAGACTGTTATTTTATTACTGCTTTTAATGGTGTATTAGTTAAACATATGTTTAAGCTTAATACCAACTGATAATAAATAATATTGACCGGGTTTTCAATAATTCCCTAAAATTTCCAAAAAAAAAAAACTATACGTGAACATTTCCCTTATTTTCGCGTTAGCCGTGCATGAGCTGACCACCCTTATTCTTTTTCGACAGTAACGGCAGCTCATCAGCATAAAACAAGAGAATAAATGTGCGAAAATTTTAAAGTTTTTTTGGAACTAACTGTACTTAAGGTAAAGTTAAAAAAAGTAAATATCTAGTGTATTGTATATTAGTTGCATAGTTTCACTGCCGACTGCCCAACGAGGGGCAGAAAACATTCACCACCAGAAGTTATCGTTATAGAAATTCCTGGCGCAGCGAGGGAATCACCATTCAAATTCCTTTTCTTTGTCAAAATCATGTCCAGGTGAGTCGTCTAATTGACCATTTTACATTTGAACCGGTATTTATATAAGCTAGCACCAGCTAAACTGCAACAATTACGCCAAGTTAGCAAATAAAGCTAACAAAGGCAAAACGCCAGCAATTAATAAGAATTGGGATATGACCCAGACGCTGATTAAGCAAAACATACTGATATTGAGAACAACATATGAACAACAACCACCGATCCAATACTGCAGACGTCGAATCAGCAAAACATACTAATATTGGGAACAACATCCAGCATGAGCCAAGTCAACGGTGTTTTAAAATGGCCACTTAAAATCGAAAACAAAAGCTATATAAAAAAGACTTTGAAAAGTGCCGAAACATATAGTAATTAGCTAAAGGCTAATACTGTTAAAGTTTTGATATTTTTAGTGCTATTGAACAAATCAGTAGTTTTTGCAGCAACAAATACTATTTTTTCGGATAAGTTAAACTGGCGTGAAAAAAATATTTCCTTTTGCTCAATTCATATACTCAATGCGGCGGACATGTCACGAATTAACGAAAGAACCGGGTTTATCCCATAAATATTTGATGGTGCTTTAGTTTTGTCGCTTCACTTCGGATACTTTGCATAACATTTTTTGGATGAACTATCAAACTATTTTTAGTTATTCCAATTTCTAATACCTTATATGTGTTCTTCTTAATACAACGGGCTAAACGTCATAGAACTTGTACTTCCGACTATCTTAGTAAAATGTTTTAAAGGCAATTTCGGCGCTTACTTTTTGTCGCACACTGGATATGTAATTTTATATCTATCTCATCTCGACCGTTAATCGGTTAGAATTAATATACCTTTTGCGCTTAGCGCTATCAGGTATTGAAACAAAATAGTCGTTTGTGCTGAATGTGGTTTGAATGAAGCACCGTCTTCAGGTAACTACGCCATTGTTGCCAGACATAATTTCAGCCCTTTCATATGTAAGCTCCAGTTTCTCGTATCTATGCATAATGCGCCAAGAAGATACAATACGGCAATACGTTGAAAAAACTGGCAGCTAAGTAGAATGCAAGTGTTGGCGTGAGTAACAACAGATTCGACGGATACGGCAAAGTAGATTTTGCTCTAAATTTTGATGTATGACGGATACGTCGACGGTGAAGTACTGTATCTGCTTGGCGCATAACTACATTGAAGAGAAATCTGTAGAAGAGTTTCTAATTTCTTTCTTAACAGTGATCAGTGCTTTTTTAAAGTTCCATTACAGACCACTGTTTCTTTCAAGCGCTCTAAAGTTTTGAGCGTTTTATTCAGTTTTCATCACTTCAAAAGCACTTACGAAATTTCGCCATCTTTTGTATAGCCAATAATGACATTAAAATCAAAAACATCACATTTAGCTTGAACATTTTCCAAATTTGAAGGGATCGCGAGATATGTCACTAAGCAACAATTCAGTAGCACGTTTTCCACTTACATATGTACGTAGCAAACTAACTCGGTTTTGAAAATGTTGAGAGATTTTATATCCGCTATGCCAAAATAAGATTAGAATAAATATATTTGCATATTTATGTAGAAATTAATTAATTGTAGTTTTTGTGTTTCATTATATACATATGTGTATTTATATATACTTACATATTATACTAGGCCATAAAATTTATTATTCATACCTTATTATTAATTTGTAAAGGTTTATCATTGCTAGTTAAGATTTTTTAGAATTGATTTCATTTTTTAACTGCTAAAATCTTCAAGTAAAAGAAAATTAGATGCTTCTGTTTTGTAGGAAATTGAGTTTCCCAAAAAAAGTTCTTGTTAAAAATTTTTGTCAGGAGAGCAGTTCATGAGTGTTAAAGCTTTAAACATTGTTGTGCTTATTAAATTTCACGTTTTTAATTTGGCCGAAACTAAAACCAGTTAAGAAAAAAGATAAATACCTATTTTTAAATATAATTGAATGCCGAATCCGCCATTAGAACTGCAACGTCGAGGTTTGGCTTTAATCACCAAAAAATGGAGCAAGTATTTTGTTTTCGTTTCACGGTTACGGTCAACCGTTAGGCAAATCTGATGGCGGAATTGGATTCAGCCCGTCAAAATACATGTTTCGTGGTAACAGATCCGTCAACATTTTTTATACCCAGCGTGTACTAGTACACAGGGTATTAAGTTTTGGTCATATAACGGCGGTTTGTAACGGTACAAAATTATAGAGATAGATATGGAGTTCCATATATCAAAGTTCTTAGAATGAACAGAGGAATTCATTAAGACATGTTCGTCCGTCCGTGGACACGATAACTTAAGTAAAAATTGAGATATTTGACACACAGGTTGCTTTCCGGCCAAGGTAGGTTGCTATTTGAAATGGGCGAAATCGAACCATACTCACGCCCCTTTTTTTGATATCGAAAATTTGGAAAGACGTACAAAATGGGTTAATTCAATAATAGAAGCAGCTACAATCATGAAATTTTCTAGATTTATTAATTTAGTTGTACCATTGACCATTTTATCAAATTTTTGGAAAAGGGGCATGACACCGCCCACATATGAGTGAAGAAATTTTCAAACTTTGACAGTTAATAACTTCAGAACCGTTTACGCTAGTATAATTTCGTAGGAGGCATACTATTGTTGTGATAAATGCACCCATGGAAAATAAGCGAAATCGATTTTCGACCACGCCTACTTTTTCGTAAAAGTTATATGGAAAGGAGGTAGAAATATTGAACTGCCCATATCTAATTAATTAAAAAAATAACAGGTAAAAAAATATAACTTCGTACTCACATCAATTTTCTTATTCTTTATAAAATTTTTGCAAAATTTTGGAAAGTGGGCTTGGCACCGCCCACTTATGAGTCAAGGAAATTTCAAAATCGACTGTTAATAACTTCAGAACGGTGTAAGATAGAATTACGAAACTTAATACGAGGTATACTGTAGACATGTAGAGTACGCCCACGAATAATAAGCAAAATCGGTGGCCGACCACGCCCACTTTTAGATCAAAGTTTTCTAAAAGAGAGGTAGGAAACCGGAACATGCCATATCTCTTTCAATGATGCAGATATAATGCTAGAATTTCGTAGTTACAATGACCTGAATATCTTATTAATGATTTTTTTAAATTTGGAAAATAGGCGTGGCACCGCCCATATATAAATGAACAAATTATCAAAATTCAACTATTAGTAATTTCAGAACCGTGTTAAATAAAATTACAAAATATGATACGAGGTATTATACTATCTACGCTTTCCAAAATTACATATAGCCTATGCTGTAACCAGTGAATCCAAGAATCTACTGTGAAAATTTCATAAAGATCGGTTGAGTACTTTGGGTGCCTATACAAGATTAAAATTGTATATAATTGTACATGGGGGCGTCACACCGCCCACTTTTTCAAAATTAAATATAGCCTATATTGTAACCAGGGAACCCAAATATACTGTGAAAACTTTATAAAGATCGGTTAAGTACTTTGGACGCCAGACCCACAGACAAACCTTCATTTTTATTTATAAGATTCCACAACAAATTACCTATTTACCACGACCACTTTTACACAGCTGGGTATTTAATGTTCGGTTTCACCCGAACTTAAACTTCCTTAATCGTTTATATCTGTCCTAAAAATCTAAACTAGAAATTTTTTGGCGCACTCAACTACATTATTGTGTATATACACTGTACATATATGACACATTGACATTATAGGAAGCAAGCAGATAAAAGTGGAAAACCGGACAAAAGTGCGCAAAATAAAAACCCACGACGCAAATAATAATTACCTGGTAAGTCCTCCTGTTTCCGTAACGTGTTTGAAGACCTTGAAAAGCTGCGCTTGCAATAATTGTAGTACATTTGTATTAAAGTAATAAAAATTTTCACATAATTTGTGCTTTCGCACATTGGAAGGATTGCACAAGCGATACGGTAAATATGAAGAAAACAGTTCACAAAGTGTCAGCTGATCTTGTCACCCAAAGGTGGGAACAGATCGGCTAAGTAACTGACGTTTGGCAGTGCGGCCAAGTTAGCAAGGGCACAAACATTTGTTTTTCGGCCACTAGGGGTGGGCATAAAATTTTACATAAAACTTTTCAAAATAAAGTTAAAATAAAATAAACAATAATAGAAGTAAAATTAACCAAGTAATAATAATAATAATATAATACTACTACCAAAAATAATAATAATACAAATAATAACAAAGGAAACAAACAGAAAAATAAACAAATAAAGGTATATTTAGATCTATAATTAACTTTTTAACAATATTATAAGCACTATACAAAAAAATAGAAAATTTATAATAATATAAATAAAATAAATAATAAAAAAAATTAAAAAGTGTCTACTAGCAGGAAGGGTGTCGTTGCGGTGTTCGCAAAGGTAGTTGCAGACGTCCGAATGGAAGGAATGCCAGTACGCCTAGCCGAGGAAAATGAAGGGGACGGTGGTAATCCCTTCGCGAGGCGGTCGAGACTAGCGCAATCGCCTCCCCGTCCAGCTCCTCCAACCGCGGCCATGCCCAGGCCAGCGCGGATGGAGTGTAAGCTGGGTCTCGAATGCAAAGAGGACGAGGACCATGCGTTCCGCTTACTAGGAAGGCTCATCGGAGAACTTAAGAAGGTTATTGCAAGTGCAAACCGTTCCATTAACCAAACCCTTAAATGAGGCGGCAGAATCTGCGTTAGGGGGAAAAAGGGGAGTGGACGCAAAGCAGTGTAAGACATCGCCGTCACTGAGCTAGCAGCCCCAGCAGCAACGCGCTAAACGGGGCGAGAACGCGCTCGCGGTAGCACGCCTTCCCCACAAAAAGAGGCAAAGAAACAAAAGGACGCGCAAAAACCAGCAGTTAAGCCCTCCGACGTAGCAACAGGCAAGGTCTCCAAAACAGTGGAACCACAAGGGCAAGGAGCGGCAGGGAGAACTGTCCAAAAGAAACGTCCGAAGCCCACGGCAGCCCAACCCGACACCATCGTCATTAAAACAACAGAAGAATGCTCGTATGCCGATATTTAAAGGGCTGTACAAACCGAGGAGGCTCTAAAAGAAATGGGCACTATGGTTCGCAAGATCCGTAAGACTGCGAAAGGTGAGTTGCTGTTTCAGATCACCAGCAGGCAGAGGGCAACACCGCGAAGCTGCAAGCGGCCGTGGGGCAGGCTTTGACCGGCAAAGCCGAAGTCAAGTCCCTGACGGAAGAGACCCTTTGTGAGATTCGCGATATGGATGAGGTGACCACGGCAACGGAAGTCTGCCTGGCACTGAACTCATAGTTCTCGGGTATCGAAATGCAACCGTCTAACATCCGATCCATTCGGAAAGCTTACGGAGGATCACTGACGGCAACAATTGCGATTCCTGGAGAATCTGCCAGTAATCTGCTAGCCAGTGGCAAAGTTAGAATAGGCTGGGTTGTACACCGCATTCGAGCGAAAATTTAACCAAAACGCTGCTACTGGTGTATGGACTTCGGACATATCTCGAGGAACTGCACCAAAGAAAAGAACGCAAAGGAAAATGCCTTTAAATGCGAAAGCGAAGGACACTTTGCTAAAACGTGCACGAATTCGCCAAAGTGCATTATGTGCACTGAAAGGGGCATCAATCACACCGATCATCCTACCGGGGGAAACATCTGCCCTGTATACAGAGGGGCGTTCCAGAAACTCAGACAATTATGAGATTTGTCCAACTCAATCTTAATCACTGCGAAGCTGCACAAGACCTATTGTTGCGATCGAGCTAAACGTCGACATAGCATTGTCAAGCGAGCCATACAGGGATAAGTCTGTAAATTGGTTACCCCATTTATGTGTCATAGCAGTAATATGGTCCTGCGGAGAAACCCCACTGTACATAGAGCCCGCCCGTAAAGAAAGGGGTTTTGTGTGCGGCAGGGTAGGAAATATCTACGTATATAGTTGCTACATACCACCTAGAATGCCGCTGGAAGTTTTTGAAGAAATAGTCAGTAAGATAACCACAGACGCGACTACGAGGCAGCGGTTCGTCATAGCTGGCTTTAACGCATGGGCTGTCGAATGGGGCTCACAGCGAACTTATCCGAAAGGGAGAGCTCTTATCGAAGCATTCCCTTGCTTGGACGTAGCGCTTCTTAATGCAGGTGGGCACCATACATTTTCCAGAAATGGCTTCGGTTCCATAATCGACATTTCGTTTTGTAAGTGCGAATATGTTCAGGATGTGCGAGTGGAATATTAGTGAGTGCTATACTCAGAGCGATCACTCGGCAATCATAGTGGACATCAAAGTAGACGGTGGAAGCATTTCCACCAACCAAATTTCCATGAGGAATCGGGGTTGGAAGGTCAACACCTTCGACCCCGATGTTTTCAAGGTAATGCTGCCAGCATCTGAGTATAGAGGCAGCGCGAATGTTATAGCCACGAAAGTAATGGCTGACATCAAAGAAGTATGCGACGCGTCGATAGCAGAAAGACCATACGTAAACAGCAAAGCTCGGCTTATTGGTGGAACGACAGCATACAAACAGGAAAGAGAGAATGTACTTGGGCGCAGCGGTGCTCCCAAAGATCACGAGGGAGGCCAACTTTTTCAGAGTGCAGAAAACAGGGGCAGTACTCGTATCAAGCAGGAAGGAAACCATGACATCGAAACGTTGCCTGCAGTTAAGTACCTGGGAATTATGATAGACAGGAGGCTATCTTTCAAAACACACCTAGAGTACGCTAACGAGAAGGCAGCGAAAACAGTATCATCATTATCGTGGATAATGCGAAATGCACGAGGTCCAAAGCAAAGCCGGCGCCAGCTACTGCAGGCATCGCAACGAACCAACTACTCCACGGGGCTCCGGCATGTCAGCATACCATGGAGCATCAGTCGTACTTACGCTGGGTAAAGTCGACCTATCGCCCGTGTGCTCTCCGAGTTTGGAAGCAGCTACAATGTTTGAGGACAGAGACTCATGGTCCGAGGCACGTGAGATTAGTATTCAAGATTGGCAAAACAGGTGGAATATATCCAAAAATGGACGCTGGACATACCGATGTGTTCCAGATATTAAAACTTGGGTAACGAGAACACACGGGGAAGTAGGCTTCTATCTGACCCAGTTCTTAAGCGGCCACGGATGCTTTAAAGACTACCTTGATCGGTAAGCATGAACGCAGCAACGTATGCGACCACTGTGGAAGCGAAGCAGTGGAGGATGTCTATCACGTGTTCTTCGAATGCCCTAGATCGAACAGCCTTAGAGGAAAATTACGTAGCATTGCCGATGAATGCTACACTCCCGAGTCACTGGTTGGTCACATGCTACAAAGTAAACTAAAATGGCAGGCAGTTTGCGAGGTAATCGCAGAAACCATGAAATGGCTAAGAAGTCTGGAAGTCAGTGGAGCCTAATGCAAAGAGCAATTTGACCTATATCAGAGTAGCTTTCGTAACATATGTAAGTAGCACAGATGCGGGTTGGAAACATGGCCTTCCAACCGCCTGGTCCACTTACCCTATACCAAAAGGCGCAGATTGGAGACGCGGCCTCTCCACTGCATTGTCTTGTAATTGGAGACATTGGGCGAAAAAGAGCTTGATTGGAAACGTACGTAAGTATCTCAGATGCGGGTTGGAAACACGGCCTTCCAACCGCCTGGTCTACGTGACATTAACCTGTTTACGGCGGAGTCGTTCCAATAACGGGGCGCGCTCGCGCGTAATAGGGATAGGAAGAAAAAGGGCAACGAGTTAATAAGTAAATAAACATCGGATTCAATGTAAATAATTACAATAGCTATGTGGATTTTATTAACATGGAATTGAAATTAAATATACAATCGGAATGTGAAGAAAAACAATATGGAAGGGTATGGAAACAGTATAATTACCTGGGATGGCTGCTGGTGACTCGTGTGAGCTCGAAATCAGAAGTGTCCGAGCCCTTTCTTTAAATTTTGTTCTGTACCGCCGCCGAATGCTTACTTTCGTTAGGTTTGGAGGGGTAAGATCTGTTATCGGTAAAAGAGATAAATTTAACCGCACGGGCAGATACGTACAGCTGCACAAATACTAGGGGCGACCGTGATATTTAGGCCGGTGGCCTAAACATGGCGGCCCCCTTGCGACACGCAACCTCTAATTAAATGACAGCCGCCAGCACCCATTCCGATTTACATAAAAGTTATAATATACACCCAGTGAAATGAAATATGTGTTAAACATCATAATAATAGAAGTGTACGAGGTGTGTTCAAGAAGTATCGCGAATTTTGTGTTTTTTCAAAAATTATTTATTTATTCATGCAAATATTTATCAAACATAAAAAACTTAGTATAGGGATCTTACGCCACTACCCGCAGCCTCCTCTTGACACCTGTTGGGGATGAGAAAAGAAAGGTTATTATATAAGTACGTGGTTTTGCCTAGTTCAATGCACCTTATTATTGGATTTCTCCTTTCTGGAGTAGGGTGTCGAAGGTAATTGGAAGCTTATTGTTGGTAGGCCCCTGATACGACTAAGCCGAAAATCGTGGCCTGTGCTAGGAGCCCGTTGATACTCGGCGGTGGAGTACCGCTTAGCATCAGGCTGGCATACATGTCGGCGCCTACCGTAAGGCGAACTGGAGAGGTCCGGAAGAATTCGGGATCTGCCAACCTCATAAATTGGAAGGGAGCCGCTACAGTTGCGTCAATAGTTGAGACCGGACTCATTCGATGGTGGCGTGCAAGGACTGTTGCTTGAGTTGTGACCCTTCTGGTCACCCCGAACTACCAGCGTGCACCTGATCGGCCGGGTCCCACCAACACGTTCTAGGTGTAGCTCGGTAGCGAGTTCACCGTCAATGACCGTGGTTGGTGAGCACGGGTCGACCAGGGCACGGACGAAGTGCAGTGCGCCATCGGACTCGATGCACACCAAGGCGGTGGGGGCGATGGCCACAAACGATCGCATGATGATAGCTCCGGCAGGCACGTTGGCTGCTCTACCGGTCCGAAAGGTCGCAGCTGTGACGTTTGGGGTGGCAATTGTGGTGCCACTAACAAATTTGCGGGCCTGGTAAGGTGTCGTCCGACCTGTTGAGCGTCATGATGAGCGGAAAGGACGTGTTTCCGCGTCACCCTGATGGACATCAGTGGGACTTTGAGATGGTCGGAAAGGACGTGTTTCCGAGCCTTCGCGATTCACCTTAACAGGCCTTGAGGATGGGCGGAAAGGACGTGTTTCCGCGCCTCCCTGACGTGGTGTTGATGTTCGGACCGGGCGTAAAGTCGTCTGTGTCTCACGTATTCTCCGGCGCTCGTGCCGTAATAGCGGTCGGAAAGGACGTGTTCCCGAGCCGCAGATCGGGGGAGGTTGTGTTGCAGCTGCCTTCATTTCTTTTTCTTCGTCTTCTGCTACCTGCTCCGCCCAAGACTTGGTTGTCTCGGTGATGGTTATGGACAGTGCGTCGTCCGATATGTCTCCGTCATCCTCTCTAGACGGAACCGCTTGCCGGGGGTGCACGGGGACTTGTGCCGTGACGTCGTCCATGTGAAGGGACGTATGGTGAGGTTCGTTGCAGCGATAGCAGCGGTCCTTGCTAGGGCATATTTCCGGTCGGTGGAAAGGGTACAAGCAATTGGGGCAGTACTTGTGTATAAGTACCACTCGCAGTCTTTCCTCTGCCGACATACCTCGGTACTTCTGGCAAACCCGTATGCCATGGTTGTTGTTGCATAGCCGACACGGGATGGTAAAGATGTTGGACCGCTCCTCCGTTTTTCCGCGTGTGGCAGTAAAACGAGTCATTCTAAAAATAAACCCGTTAGTAGGCCCATAGTTTTTATCTGGCTGGGTGGCTTGTGAACATAACCGACTGACATTGTCAGTATTTTGGTTTGGCATATTAAATTTTTTTTCGAAAGGATTAAGGTTTTAATTTTGTTTAAAGTTTAAACGTTTGTAAATGTTTGAGTTTGTTGCGTGAATATTTTCCTTCTGGCAGCTTTGTAATGTTTTGACACTTTCCTTCCCCCCGAAAAAAGTAGAAGTGCCTTGGCAATTTATGTGTTGGGTAACTCCTTGGAAATCGAGAGATAATATATTTTGGTGAAGCCGTTTAAAAAAGGGAAAATGGTGTGAAGGTTTCTACATTTACGTAACAGTTATGTGATTGTGCAATGGTATTTGTATAAATTTAGATGAAATGCATTCATTTATACATGCATTCCAGCTGGCTCGTGTAGTGAGGCATAACCAGCTGATTAACACCGTTATCTGTCACCTTGTAAATCACCCACATTTGTTGTGCTACAGATGTAGTCAGCAATCCTGTGCTGCCACATCCCACCGATAATGTCTGTCTCACTTGGCAATGTAAAGGCGGAGACAGATGCATCGCGACAGATGGGGTAATACATCCATGAACAAATTTAAACGAATCGGTTGAAATTCTGAAAAATGCGGTGAAAAATATTTTGCTGTGCCAGAAGTCGCAAGTTTTGGCCGTGACAGATGAAAACCTCGGGGTAAGCAAAATATGTCAATAAATGTTCAATTGAAGTATATTTCCCCACATTATCTTTCGTATTTGTGTTTTTAATTATATTTTACCGTTTACCAACGTACTGGCATGCGAATTTATTTGAAAAAGCACAATTGGCAATACCCCATGTAAATATATATGTGTATACGTTCGTAGTTGTTAATATTGTACCTAGGCTAAATTGCGACGTTCATATTCACTGCGATAAATGTCAACATTTTCTCTGCTCAATATTTACAATTTTGCGATTTTTGATAAGCCATAATAACGAAAAAACCCCCCTGTGAGCTTCCAGATGAACAGTAAAATTCATTTTTTATACGAAATTTCGACGTTTACCGTATTTCGCATAAGGGGGTGATAAATTCCCCCGCTCAATACGGTACGCAAAAAAAAATTGGGGGATTTTTGTAACGATTAAATACCCGTCGCGAATGTGTGTGGCAACTCGGTTTGGCACTAATCGTTACGCGAAGTGGCTACGCTCAGCACTGGATACATTTCTGTAGCCCGATTCTGTAACTTTTAACCACTCGCCGAGCGTTAAGCTTATCGCCTAATTTCGGCGTTTGTTCTTAACGAAAGTGCGATTCTGTAACTCTCCTTTAACGCCGCTAAACAGCTGACTCTTGATGGTGATAAAATTTGGCATTTTCGCCGTTTTTGCACTAAATTATATGCAGAAAACTCAAAACTAATTTTTTTACTTTTTCCAAACGCTAAAACACTTGCAAGATATTAACGCTATTGTTAACACCTCGAAAATAATTCGCGACAGCTAACCACACCAAAAGTGTTAGCTAACACTTTTCGTGTGGTTAAAAGTTAGTGAATACGGAAAAGCGTTAAAAATGGTGTTAAGCGAAGTTAACGCTAACACCTGGCGTTAAAATAGTTACAGAATCGGGCTACTGAATGACTGTCATTATGGAAAAATTTCACAAGGTAAGTTGTAAAATTTTTATGTTGTTGGTAACTTTTTCCTAAATTAACGTTTAATCTATTCTTTTTAGGTGACGCATGGATAAACGTGACCAGTGGGGACTCCTGGAGGTAAATATAAATGGACGCTGGTCGAAATCCTGTATCGTTTCGGCCGGAGTCCTAAAACCACACACATATATATATGTATGAAGACTTATTTTAATCAGTACTAATCATTTTCTTTCCTTTGCAGGGTTCTTCCATGGGTCAGTGAAACACCCCCACCATAACTCACAATTATCCTCATGCCACGTCAGGCATGGGCGCATGGGCGGGGACTAATAATAATAAACAACGCGCCGAGGGTATTTATCGCTAGGTGGGATTTAAGACGGCCGAAAGTGAACATTTTTTCTTTTTCTTTTTACGAAAGAAAGCACAAAAAATGCGAATATATGTGTGACCGCGTCTAATAACATTCAATTGAGAAAAATTAAAACAGATTATAGCACTTTTCTTCGACTTGGATCACCCATTGATTCCTACACGCTCGGGTGATTAGAAAGCACTCAAGACGCTAAATGAAGTGCTCGGAAATCAGCTTGATCTATCAAAAGAGGAGTCCAATCTCGCTACTCAGCCCTTTTTTTTAAAAAAATGTTTCGTCGGTGCTCTGACACCACACAAACATCTCTAGATTCATGGCGCACATATTTATGGCGTGAATCTCTACCACCTCGTTACAAACATCTAGCTGAGCAAATTTATCCAAAATGGCTGCAACTTCGTTATCGTTATTTAGCGCTTTCTGCCGATTTCATTCAAATGTTATGTCCTGCACGCGAATCAAAGTCTTTATTGGCTCTTATTACTAATGGCCCATCAAATGCACAGTGGGAGAAAATTAATAAGCTACATGTAAGTCAGTATCTTGATTGCAAGCTTGTGTCTTCAGATTTACCATGGGAAGCATTAAGAAACATTCCAGCTCGATGCTATCAAATCTGAGGAAGTCTACTCCCCAGATTTTCTTGAATGAACACGTAAGTTATTTGAGAATGTTAGTATTTGAGTTGTACTTCAACTGTTTATGTGTTTATTAATATATTTGCAGTGTTGCTAAATATATGTGTGACCTATTTTTGAAGTTGCTCCCTATCATCGCTTCCATCCATTGATTTCCGCTGCTATACATACATCGGCAAGACATTTTGGACATCCGAATTGGAAGAGACAATGCCGTATACTTTAAATGATCTTAAAGAGGTAGTCTTACACCGGTGCACATCACACAATGCTGCAACTGCGCTTCAGGAGAATCGTCCGGGTGAGTTTATAAGTCGTATGTATAGAGCGATATTATGTGGTTTATTTACATCCCTTTTACACCTTATGCTTTTCATGTGACTTGCTAACGGGTGTTTTTTTTACAGGTTTGTTTTTCGAATAGAGATAAAACTGGCATTTTGTGGTCAAATCTGGCAACTCTAATGTCATTTATGTTCAGTTTGGTTTGCCATTTCATCATGAACAGGTTGACAAAAGAACAACGCTTGCAAATCGTGCAAATTTGTTTCGAAAATAATGGTTCAGTTCGCGAAGTTTACCGTGAGCTCCGTCCATTTTATGGTCGACATAATCGTCCATCAGAGCAATTAATTCGGTTAACCATGGATCGTTTTCGCACTACGTTTACTCTATGTGATAATACGCATCCGCAGAGACGTCGAACAGTGCGCACCGAAGAAACAATTGCCGCTGTAGAGCAAAGTGTTGAAGAGGACCCGAATGAATCGATTCGCCACCGTGCACAGCAATTGGAGCTTTGTCCATCAACTTTATGGAAGATATTGCGCAAAGATCTTGGCTTGCGACCTTACAAGATCCAGCTTGTGCAAGAATTAAAGCCGCGAGACCATGCAATGCGTCGTGATTTTGATGTATGGGCCGAAAATGAGATTGATTTCGATGCTGATTTTCATCGCAAAATTTTGTTCAGTGATGAGGCTCATTTTTGGTTGAATGGCTACGTCAACAAGCAAAATTGCCGCATTTGGAGTGAAGAGAATCCACATGAGACCCTTGAAACGCCATTACATCCACAAAAACTGACTGTTTGGTGTGCTCTATGGGCTGGTGGAGTCATTGGGCCATACTTCTTCCGCAATAATGCTGGAGAGGCAGCTACCGTTAATGGAGACCGGTATAGAGCCATGATAACCGACTATTTTGTTCCCGAATTGGATGGCATGAATGTGGATGAGTTGTGGTTCCAACAAGACGGCGCTACATGCCACACAGCGCACGTCACAATCGATTTATTGAAGGAAACATTCGATGAGCGCATAATTTCGCGGAATGGACCTGTCAATTGGCCACCAAGGTCGTGTGATTTGACACCATTGGATTATTTTCTTTGGGGATATGTGAAGTCGCTCGTCTACACCAACAAACCAGAAACGTTAGGGGAATTGGAAGCCAACATTCGTGGCGTTATTGCCGACATACGGCCGCATATGCTCGAAAAAGTGGTTGAAAATTGGACCTGTAGAATTGGCTTTATTCGAGCCAGCCGCGGCGGCCACATGCCCGAAATCATATTTAAACATTAATGGCATAAAATTATCCTTCCAACAAAGCCAAATTGATGGACCTTAAAACGATTTTCTTGTGTTTTATTTCAATTCAAAGTTCTATACCCCTAAAAAAACACCCTTTACAAAATAAATAAATACATCCCCAATTTGACTGCGATTGTGTGGCATACGAGAATAGAATCGTTTCGATTTCGTATGTACACTTTTCTGACTTGTACAAAGGGAAATTCTAATTTGTGTTTATAGGGTATGTTGGTTTCATATTTCTAGGTAATTGGCTTTGACGTGTGTTTAAGAGATAGCCTCATAGACATTCCTAACATATGTCGCAGCATTCCTTGGGGTGTCCGTCTGCTCCGACGACATATTTTCTTGATTTTATTAAAATTTATTGAAACAATCTTCAATTTCGAAGCCCAAAATGGCCTAATTTAAGAGCCAAATTTTTCATTTTGTTGAATTTTGTAAGACTCTTAAGTGACTAACACTGTAATTTAAGAGCCAAAATTTTTCATTTTGTTGAATTTTGTAAGACTTTTAGTGACTATGGCCATAAACGATCCCATTTAGGACTCCTATAGAATGTCTGGGGGGATATCTGTTTCAACTAGCTTTTGTGTAATTGGGTAGAAAAATCGATATTATTGTGTGTGTATGTGAATGCGATGTTCGGCAGATTAGCGGCTTAACTTGGTGTCGGAAATTTGCAACTTCTGTGGCAGAGCGGGTCGCCCCTTTGCGGTAGGATTCCTGTTGACCTCGTAACGTTTGAACGAGTGCGTTTATTTTCTTGTGATGGGTCGGTTCTTTCGATTGCGGTAGGCCTCAATGGCCTCGTTACATTTTTAGCGAATACGTTCTGCTAAGTCGCTTCGACTAAGCCATGGCCTCCCTAATTCGTAATGTAATTAGAAGTGGAATTAGGGAGATTTAGAAGTGGAATACTATTAGTTCTGGCCATCCTTGTTACCGGATGGCAGTGGGACCAGCTTCGTGTTTGGTCTGGTAGTCTGGCCCCTCGCGGTATCAAGCACGACGACTACGACTCGGTTATCTGGTCCACGGTGTAGTTGGGAAATTCGTCCTAGTCTCCATTCGTTGGGAGGTAGGTGGTCCTCCTTTAGAACGACTAGGTCCCCTTGTTTCAAGTTTGATTGTGGATGTTTCCACTTTACACGTTTCTGCAGTTCGGTGAGGTACTCGGTTTTCCATCGTTTGTAAAACGTTTGGTCTAGGGACTTAAGTTTTTCCCATCGGTTGACGAGCGAGGCGCGTTTCTCGGTAACGTCGATCTTCGGTGGGGTTAATAGATGCCCTCCAACGAGGAAATGTCCCGGAGTCAGTGGCTCCAAGTTGGACGGCTCGTTGGAAGATGGACTGAGTGGTCGAGAGTTGAGACAAGACTCGATTCGACAAAGTAAAGTAGAGAACTCTTCAAGAGTAAATTTATGATCGGAAGCGATCTTTTTAAAGTGAGTTTTAAAACTCTTTACCCCTGCCTCCCACAGTCCCCCCATATGAGGAGCGCCTGCTGGTATGAAGTGCCAGGTCAGGGTTTGATGGCAGTAGGTCGACATGGTTTGGTTGCGAGCGTCTTTTAGAAAGGCCTTGAACTCTGAGCGGAGGGCTCGGGAGGCTCCGACAAAGTTAGTTCCATTGTCGGAGTAGATGTTCTTTGGACATCCTGGTCTGGCAACAAACCTGTCCAACGCTGCTAAGAACGAGGCGGTGCTAAGATCACAAGTGGCCTCCAAGTGAATAGCCTTGGTCGTGAAGCAGACAAAGAGGCAAACGTAGCCCTTTGATAGACGACATCCTCTCCCGCTGTAAGACTTGATGTCGAAAGGTCCGGCGAAATGTACACCGGTGTTTGTGAACGCGCGGGAGAAGGTGCTGCGTTCTGGTGGAAGGTCGCCCATCAGTTGGGCCGCCGCTCGTTTTCGGAAGATCGTGCAGACCTTGCCATTTTGTCTCGTCTTCTTGTAGCCAAGAAGGTCCCTGCCACCACAAAGTGTGGTTTACTATATCCTTCGCTGATAGTCCTCTACTGGCCATGTCTGCTGGGTTTGATGCGGAATCTACGTGTCGCCAGACTTTATCTCCCACCTTTTCTACAATTTTCGTTACTCTGTGTGCCACAAATGTTGACCAAGCGCACGGTGGTTTTCTGATCCAAGCTAAGACTATAGTTGAGTCAGTCCATAGGTGAACGTTGAAAGCGCCTAAGTTAAGGTTTTCTGTAACAGATTCAATGGTTTCGGCCAACAAGACTGCTCCACAGAGCTCCAATCGGGGCAGGGAAATTGTGTTGACTGGGGCGACTCTTGTTTTTGCTCGTAAAAAGATTGTGGCTGCGTAGGCTTTTTCTGATGCATCGCAGAACCCGTCTATTTCCACAACGTTGGATGGCGTGAAGTGCACCCATCGAGGTATTTGAATTTTATGGATTTCGTGGTAGTCCTGCATGAAGCTTTGCCACCGATATAGGGTTAGTGTAGACACTCTTTCGTCCCAGTCAGTCCCCTCTAGCCATATGTTCTTCATAAGTATTTTGGCTACTATGACGACGGTGCCAACCAGCCTAACGGGTCGAAGAGTTTGGCGATGGCTGAAAGTATTGCCCTTTTTGTTAAAATATCCCTATTTTCGATGGGTTTTGCCGTAAAATAAAAGAAGTCGGAATGCGCGTTCCAACGGATGCCTAGGGTCTTGACCATACTTGAGTCTTCGAACTCCAAAAAGTCCTCGTTTAGCCGATGAAGTTTGGGTATTCCATGCAGTATTTTGCTGCAGTTCGACGTCCATTTGCGTAGGGAGAAGCCTGCCGACTGTATGACACGCGTTATGTCATCGCGAGCGTTGATGGCTGTATCGATGCTATGCTCCCCCGCAAGAACGTCATCAACGTACATACTTGTGCGAAGAATATTCGCTGCTGTAGGGGCAGAGCTCTCCACGTCGTCCGCTAGTGGATGCAGTGTTCTTATGGCCAGATACGGGGCGCAATTAACTCCAAAGGTCACGGTCTTTAATTCGTAGACGCGTATGGGGTCACCTGGATTGGGTCGAAAAACTATCCTTTGGAACTTTGTCTGTTTAGGTTTTACCCAGATCTGGAGGTACATTTTCTCAATATTGCTATTAAAGACATACTTGAAAAATCTCCACCGAAGGAGTAGGATAGTCAAATCGGCCTGTAAGACTGGGCCTCTATGAAGTATGTCATTTAAGCTTGTGCCATTAGCAGTAGGACACGAAGCGTTGAATACCACCCGGACCTTCGTGGTCGTGCTTTCTTCTTTTATAACCGCATGATGTGGTAAGAAGTAGCAATCTGTAGAACGGGGTGGTATGAGAGTGGGAACTTTTGACATATGTCCTAACGTCTCATATTCCGGTAATACTCTATTAATTCTGTTTGTAGGGCCGATGTCTTAGCAAGGCGCGTCTCATTTCGATAAAATTGAGAGCAAACACCGTTTAGAGAAGACCCTAAGCCGATGGTATTAGGAAAATCATGTTTAAATGGAAGGGCGACAACATATTTCCCATCTGAGTTCCTTTCCGTTGTGGCTTGAAAAGTGCTTCGCAATAGGCATTCTCTTCATTAAGTGCCCTTTTCTTCGGGACATCCTCCAACTCCCAGAAAGCGGTTAACTTCTTGTCCAGGTGTATTTCATTGAAAAATGATACCCGAGTAATGGTTGGCTTAGGTGCGTCTGCACGACCAGTTAAGATCCAACCGAATACGGTTTCTTGGGCGAGAAGCGTGTTTAATACGTTCTTCCGTATACCGTTTAATATGATTTGTGGATAAATGTCGCCTCCTAGGATGAGGTCGATTTTCAACCCGAGTCAAATCTACTCCATTATAGTGAATGTTCACACGTGCTGTTCCTAATAATACCCCCTTAGTAGTATTAGCGTGACAAGAAGAGACGTTATTAACATCTTTCCTCTTTTCAGATTCCAGACTGTCTCTTGCCTGCTGTGATGTCGAGGGCCTATCATCTGACGCATTTTGACGCCACCTTTGGTTTGTTGCTTTTGGCTGAGCTGTTGCCAAGTGGAGTAAGGTGTTGTGCCTTGCGTGACACGAGCTGCAGTTAAATGAACTTGTGCATCGTGTCACTGTGTGTCCAGCCGACAGGCAGTTCGAGCAACAATTGTTGTTTTTGATGTAGGCTATTCTTGGTATACTCCAAGTTTCGCAGGCGTTTCCCGTGCAGTATTTTGACTCTTGGGTGCCGTGGATGATTTGCTACCCCTGAGGTCAGAAACGGTTTCCAATGTTTGGAACCTATTGGATAGAAACTTATCCATGTCCTCTCATTTTGGAATCTCTGTTTTGTTCTCTATGGTTTGTTCCCATAGAGCCAGAGTGCATTCCGGGAGTTTGGTGGAGCATAAGTAGGTTATTATCGCATCCCAATTGAAAACGTCAATTTGATGACATTGGAGCGACGAAATGCAATTATTAATGTCGCGTTGCAACTTTTTAATTGCTGTACCGCATTCACTTTCTACAGCAGTTAAACTTAACAAAGTTTTTAATTGCGTATTGACCAGGATACGTTTATTTTCGTACCTGTCACTCAGATTTTTCCAGGCTATTGAAAAGCCTTCTTTTACCTCCCCTTCAGTTTTCTGGTTGAGGTGATATAACTTTTCAACCGGGGTAAGGCGTTTGTTTAATATATATATGGCCGTGAACAAGTTCCTAAAGGTTGCCCAAGAAAGGTAGTCACCTTTGAACACCTCGGTGTCACACGGAGGGAGGCGAATATTATTCTCTCTGATGGAAGATTCAGAGACTTTAGGGGCAGGTGTGGCAGGTATGGATAATTTTTCGACCTCAGCATTAATTGTGGCCATACATTTCGCGTAGCATGCGAAACAGGTCTTGTTTTTCTGTCGTAAAGACTGCAAGTCATCTTTGGTTAAGTCAGCCGAGCTGAGTAGACTCTCATATGTCGTTTTGGTCTTGCTGTTGTTGTTGTTGTAGCGACTACTTAACCTGCCTCATACAACACTGTCATCAGGCTCTTCTAACGGAAGTCTAAGAAACCTCGCTGCTTCAACAGGAGTGGACCAGAGTGAAATTGGTATTAGAAGAGTGGGCTCAGTTGAGCAGATGAACAGATGGTTAGTATCGTGGAGAGAACCCCGCCGCATGCCGGGCAGACATTTGGCAGGATTCAGTCTGGATAGGTAAGAGGTTAGTCTGTTACAGTATCCAGAACGAAGTTGAGCCGGCGTGACTCTTGTCTTCCTAGGCAGTTCGCCTTCCTCGTCGGCAACAGGTTGAGCTTGTGCCTGTAGGACTGCATTCACTGGACAAGACCTGACAAAGGAGTTTACCGACTCCGTGTGGATGAGGCTGAGGGCCCACCGGTGCACCATTGGATCAAACGGCGAGAAAATGTGATGCCGGATCTCGTCATAGTGCTTACGGAGGTGACCCCTTATTCTCCTGGGAGGCGGATTTTCGTTGAGCACGCTCCTGTTCGGGTGCTGCGGTTTATGGCAGTTGAACAGGAATTGCCTGGTCAACATCTCACAATGCTCTTTGACATCGAGCATTTTTGCCTCATTATGAAGATGGTGCTAAGGAGACATAAGGAGGCACCCCGTGGCAGTTCTGAGTGCGGTGTTTTGGCAGGGCTGCAACCTCCTCCAATGTGTGTCTGCTAACCCCGGCGACCATATTGGCGTCGCGTAGCTCAGAACCGGCTGGCCGATTGCCTTGTACGTTGCCAGTAACGTTTCTTTGTCTTTCCCCCAAGTACTGCCAGCTAGTGACTTGAGGATTTTGCTACGGCTTTGTACTTTGGTGGCAATCGCGGCTACATGAGCACCGTATTTGAACATGTTATCAAACGTGACCCCTAAGATTTTGGAGATTCCTGTTCGCCTGCGCTGTCCACGTCGTAAATAAAGTGGCCGAGTATTTGGTCGGTGACAATGTCAGGTTCCGTGCAGCGAAGAAGCTGGAAAGGGTTAGAAGGTCTAGAGCTAAAGTCTTGCTGAAACTCAACTATGCAGCCGGATAGTCGGATGTAGGTCCCCATTTTTTTAATTAATTTGAATATTTTGTCTCTTTAAAGGAACGAGAACAGAAGTAACGACTCAGGAATTTCGCGCTCGGAATGTAAGCGAAGTTATGGGTGACACAGATAGAAATCTGAATGCAGATTTATTGTGTCTAAAAAATGTAAAAGTGAAGAAGTGGAAGTGGCGGCCGCCGTGGTGTGGAGGTAGTGTTGCCGGCCTACCACACCGAAGGTCCATGGTTCGAGCCCTGGTACAGGTAACATCAAAAGTGATTTGAAAAAAGTTTTTCAAAAACGGGGTCGCCCCTCGGCAGTGGTTTGGCAAACTCTCCGAGTGTATTTCTGCCATGACAGGCTTCTCAGCAAAAATTCGTCTCCTTTGTAGATGCCGTTCGGAGTCGGCAAAAAACTGTAGGTCCCACCAATTTGTAGGGAAAATTCAAATCGGCACACCACAAATTGGAAGAGAAGCTTGGCGCAAAAATCTCTTAGGAGGTTTATGATGATATACCTGTTGTATATCGCGCCATAAAGAGAAAAGAGAAGAAGTGGAATTTGAAAGTGGCACAAATATAAATCTCGGTACAGATTTAATTTGCCTTTGGGAACATAAATTATTGAATGTAATTCCCTGAATAGCCAAACCAATATAAGCTAAAGTGATAAACGATAACGCAGTTGTGTTTGTCCAGCAGTATGGGACAGTGCACTGCAGTGGTGTGATTTATTTAAACACTTTTATAAAATAAATGATAAAATAAATTGGGACTTTGTCCGTAATCAATAATATTAACAAGCCACCCAATGTAGTGATACCGTCGTAAATGCGCAACGATTTTGTATTGTTTGCAGTGAATTTTGTGTTGGCTATATAAAAAGCATCAACCAAGTAAAAATCAAGCGATGTAGTCACTCAAAGAATTTCCACAGTATGTGGCAAATAAGAGATATACAGTGCAGTGCTGTGTATACAAAAAAAATAAAAAAATTCTATGACTGCCTGCCTTGAGCTGTGTCGCACAAGTCTTACTACTGGTGAGGGACTTAACCGATAGTCAAAAGGGGAAAGTGTGCTCACGAGAACACGAATTTCTCACTTGCTTTGTTTTTACGAAACAATTACAAATTCACTCGACACGTTCTTAACGCATGTAAAAATAAAAGGGTGCATGAACCAAAACTAACCAACGTACCTTGTGAAATAAGCGATGAAAGCTGCAAGTGATGACTGCTGTAATTGTGCTGTGACAGTGGATGCGATATTAATGTGATGATGTGATATGTACGGTGTGATGGGATCTGTATGGATGCGATCTTAATGGACTGCTTGTGATGATCTGATTGTATTGATGATGTGATTGTATTGATGATGTGATCTGTATTGTGATGCGATCTGTGGCTGTCTCTTTCTGTTGCCGTCACTCCCTGCTGTAGCTTTCTGCTCGTTTGTGTTTTTGTTGAATGTTTATTATCTCCGTGTATGTTTAAATTGTAATGGCACTGAATTGCAAAAGTTGTACTGCTCCGGATAATAATTATCTTGATGGTTAAAAAGTTGTTCTCTTGTTTTCCTGGCGCGATAGGACCAATGTTTACGGCGGAGTCGTTCCAATGACGGGGCGCGCTCGCGCGTAATAGGGATAGGAAGAAAAAGGGCAAAGAGTTAATAAGTAAATAAACACCGGATTCAATGTAAATAATTACAATAGCTATGTGGATTTTATAAACATGGAATTGAAATTAAATATACAATCGGAATGTGAAGAAAAACAATATGGAAGGGTATGGAAACAGCATAATTACCTGGGATGGCTGCTGGTGACTCGTGTAAGCTCGAAATCAGAAGTGTCCAAGCCCTTTCTTTAAATTTTGTTCTGTACCGCCGCCAAATGCTTACTTTCGTTAGGTTCGGAGGGGTAAGAGCTGTTATCGGTAAAAGAGATAAATCTAACCGCACGGGCAGATACCTAAAGCTGCACAAATACTAGGGGCGACCGTGATATTTAGGCCGGTGGCCTAAACAAACCAGATGGAGCAGACTCCATCTAATTGAAGACATTGCCCGAATAATCACTTAATTGGAAAGTACGTAAGTATCTAAGTATCATAGATACGGACTGGAAATACGGCCATTCCATCCGTCTAGCTGCAGATGAACTAACCACATGAAATAAAAGAGTAGATGTAGTCGATTGATTACATGCCTACGAGGCTACATTTATACACTTTTGGTTGCTGGACAGAAACGACTTTCCTTTAATAGCACCTCTGACTAGAAGAATGAATGAAAAAAATCTAACCAAAGATCACCAGCTAAGAACTGAAATTAAAGTAAAGTAACGCTGACCAACAGACGTTAAGACTAGAGCTCAAACCACCTCCCGGCGGGATACTTAGCGGTAGTACCGGGGGGATCGGTACAAGGAGTTTTAGTGCCGGTTAAAGTCCCACACTGACTGTAAGGCTTTCGATGCTTTCTCCTCTGGCAAAAAAAAAACATAGTACGTGTATAGCAGGCATTTGTTTGATAGGCGCGTGTTTAGCTTTAAGGCCGGACTCTCATATAATCTCTGCTGTCCGACTTCAACCGGACTCTACCAAAATAGATTCACGTAATTTTGTGTGGGCAATTTTTTATGACAAAAATTATGTACATCAGACCACTTTTGTATGCACTTGCCGACGGCGGACCATAAACAGTTATGGGTTTCGAGCCCGGTACGCTGCCTGTTAAGACGCCAACTAAATTAAGCCCTACGGACAGCTTGTGTTGAAAACTATTTTCGTCTAACCTTTATTTCGCAATTTTATAAAATTACTTCCTCAACAATGTACAATCCCAGCAAAAAGTCGAATAAGCTATCATGAGAAATAACAGCCCATGTACTCGTACATAGAACCATTTTCCTCGCTCCGCCTCAGATTTTGACTTCGACTGATAAGTGCAAGCATAAGTTAAGAATTGTTGGCATTTTTTCAATCCTCCCTTTCCTCTTATTCTGAATAATGTTCGAAAAAGGGAAAACCAGTTAAGGGAGAAAAGTAGCTATTACGAATTTGAGGAAAAGGGAGATTCCGCTGTCATTTTAAACGAATTTTTTTACCAGCTAAACTGAAAGGAGCGCGGGATAAAATTGAATGTTTCTTGCATTTTTATAGGAAAACTATTAACTTGTGTAAGTATATACTAAACTAAAATAATGTTATATTAGAATACGATGTATTTTAGATCGAAAAGTACAAATGTACAACAGATATGGCTGTTTTTAAACTTGATGCAAGGCCATCATGAAATTGTATTTTTGAGTTGCTGAGTGTGCGATGTAAGGAGCTCCGTGCTTGTTTATTCTATAATAATTTTTAAATCTGCAAACAGCAGAAAGCAAATGAAATATACAAACTAAAATTGTAGATAACGTTTGCGGCAACTCAAGCGTATATGTACTATCTCATAATCCTGTGTTTATTTTCCTGTGGCTCTTATTCGCTTAATTTCTTCCACAAACGTATAAAAAGCAACACTAAACGTTGTTTTACATTTTTTTTTCTTTTTTTAAAACGATTTCTTCACAATATTTACGTTTTTAAATTTCGTTAGCCAGTTTAGAAATCCGTGTATACCATGCCAATTGCCAAAACAGCTGATTTCGAAAACTCGAAATTCCCCTTCCCCAATTATTCTTCTCCCTAGGAGAACATAATTGGAGGAATTTTTCCGAGGGAACAAAAAAATCCGAGAGAAAATTATTCCGTGAGAATATTTAGAATTGGGCTGTAAGACATGTCCGTCCGTCCGTCCGTGGACACGATAACTTTAGTAAAAATAGAGATATTTGAATGAAATGTGGCACACAGGTTGCGTTCTGGCCAAGGTTGGTTGCTTGTTGAAATGGGCGAAATCGAACCATAACCACGTCTCTTTTTTCGATATCGAAAATTTCGAAAAACGTGTAAAATGATTTATTTCACTAAGAAAAGCAGCTACAATGATGAAATTTTCTAGATTTATTAACATGATTGGTCAATTGACGATTTTATCAAATTTTTGGAAAAGGGGCATGACCCCGCCCACATATGACTGAAGAAATTTTCAAACTTTGACTGTTAATAACTTCAGAACCGTTTACGCTAGTATAATTTCGTAGGAGGCATACTATTGTTGTGATGAATGCACCTATGGAAAATAAGCGAAATCGCTTTTCGACCATGCCTACCTTTTCATAAAAGTTATATGGAAAGAAGGTAGAAATATTGAACTGCCCATATCTAATTAACTGATACAGGTAAAATAATATTACTTCGTACTTACATCAATTATCTTATGAGTCAAGGAAATTTCAAATTCGACTGTTAATAACTTCAGAACGGTGTAAGATAGAATTACGAAACTTAATACGAGGTATACTGTAGACATGTAGAGTACGCCCACGGATAATAAGCAAAATCGGTGGACGACCACGCCCACTTTTAGGTCAAAGTTTTCTAAAAGAGAGGTAGGAAACCGGAACATGCCATATCTCTTTCAATGATGCATATATAATGCTAGAATTTCGTAGTTACAATGACCTGAATATCTTATTAATGATTTTTTTAAATTTGGAAAATAGGCGTGGCACCGCCCATATATAAATGAACAAATTATCAAAATTCAACTATTAGTAATTTCAGAACCGTGTTAAATAAAATTACAAAATATGATACGAGGTATTATACTATCTACGCTTTTCAAAATTACATATAGCTTTCCAAAATTACATGTAACCAGTGAATCCAAGAATCTACTGTGAAAATTTCATAAAGATCGGTTAAGTAAACCTTCATTTTTATTTATAAGATTGCCTACATGGTAGTAGAAAAAGCTTAAAACCTCTATAGGTCATAGCTCCACAACAATTTACACGACCACTCTTACACAGCTGGTTATTTAATGTTCGGTTCCACCCGAACTTAGACTTCCTTACTTGTTATTTATAAGATTGCCTACATGGTAGTAGAATAAGTTTAAAACCTCTATAGGTCATAACTCCACAATAATTTACCATGACCACTTTTACACAGCTGGGTATTTAATGTTCCGTTCCACCCGAACTTAGACTTCCTTACTTGTTTATGTTACGTTTGTTTTCATCTTTACTGGCAACATATTCAGTGAATTCGTCAATAATGGTACCATTTTGTTCAATTCCAAAAAGAAGCTGACTTGGTGTTTTACCGGTTGTCCCATGCACGGAGTTATTAATAGCGTACTCCACTTCCGTTAATACCCTACACCAGTCGGAATAATCTACAGTGTTGGTGAGCTTCCCTAGCATTGCTTTCAGAGTCCGTTGACTGATGTTTTCTTGAGCAAAAATTTTGAAACTCCATGGAACTGAAACATGTACACTAGGCCGGGTCGATTTGTGGGGAGGCAAAAAAATCGCCCATTGCTCTGTGAAAATCATATTCTAGGGATCAAAATAAGAAACTCTGCCGAAGGAACCATACCTCTAAAACGAATTCTGATGTCCCCCAATTTGGGTCGAACTTTTGGGTAGGGGCAAATTTCCCACTTTGACCCATTTAGAGTGCTCCAATCGTGTCCAAATGTATGACCGACCCCCACTAACTTTGGAGGCCCGACCCACCGATGCCAGTGGCACACCCCCTGGAACCCCCTTGGGGTTCCATACAAGCATTTCAAAAAATCGCCGGTTTTGCACTTTACATGAAAAAATCAGCGAAATGCCTATGTTTTTTCTTTTTGGAGTTTATTTTTCTCTTTAGAAATTTATTTAGTCAGAACATATGTAAATGAAAAAATGAATTTATCTTAGTAATAGAAAAGAAATTAAAAAAAATTATTAGAAATTAGCGTTTTTACAACCCTTTTGAAACCAAGGCATCACTGGGATGCATTTGCATGTCGTAAACATAGTTGTGCGGGTTTTTTATTCAACCGTTTTAAAACATGAAGATATCACTGTGACACAATTGCAGATCGTAAAATTGCTTGTGTTGTTTTTTTTAAGCCACCACAAGACACAGCAGGTAGAATTGAAATTACCATTTCATTCTTATTACCTCGTCTCGTAGACCATATATAACGCAACAGTTTTTGTGAATGCATTAAGTCGTTGTGAAGAACTCAAAGTGTGAAGTGCTAATTTCAGATAAAAAAATATTTCAAAAAAAATAATAAGAGAAGTGACCATTCCAATGTGCATGCAGCTGGGTTCCCGAACGCCTCAAAGAGTTCATGCACGATCAACATAATCAGAGAAGACTAACAATGGATGCATTTATGATGGAAACTGAAGAGCAAGGAGCAACGTCTATGTCATCAATGCCAACATACCAAGATCCCGATGATTCAACATACGCACCGCTACCGGTTCAAGAAGATATGGATAGAAGCATAAGTTCACAATACACAGAGAGATACGATTGTTTTAACTTTTCCTTGGTATGTGACAGATTTGGTGTGCCTGACAGAGTAGCATCAGCATTGGGAACCACTCTTTTGCAAGATTTTAAAATTAAAGATAAGCATGGGAAACCTCTCATCATGGATAATTCGAAAGTTCGCAGAGAAAAAGAGAAATGCAGACAAGAAGTGCTTCGCAAACGGTTAGATGATACCAATTTGTTAGCGTTTTCATTCGATGGCAGAAAAGATGATACTTTAAGGATAGATAAAATTGATGACAAGTATCATACTAGGATGGTAAAAGAACCTCATCTTGTTATTTTGAGAGAACCCAATTCTGAATTGAATGTTTACGTAAGACTGGAACATGAAACCGCTGAATACAAAACAACCAAATTAAATGGGTTTTTCAACGATAAAAATATTTCACTGGATGCATTAATTGGAATATGCACTGACGGTGAGGTAACAAACACTGGCCCACACGGTGGAATTATACGACGATTCGAATTGCTGTTAAAAAGACCATTGCATTGGTTCGTTTGCCTTCTACCCTTCAACGAACTTCCGTTTCGGCATTTGTTTGAAGCTTTGGATAAATCAACCAGCACTGGACCAAGATCGGCAACCGGAAAACTGAGCCGTCAAATCGAAACTTGTGAAACTCTTCCGGTAAGTTATTGCTATCACTCATTTATTATAATTGTCAACCATTTTTAATTATTTTATTATTATATATTTTCAGGTGGTGGACGGCTTCCAGAAAATTGAGTTGCAAAATATGCCCCCTGCTCCAGAAAAAATTGAATTTTCCACCGATTCGAAGTACTTATACGACATGGCCCATGCAATTTCTAGCGGCGTGGTTCCGGTGGATCTTGGAATTGTTGATTTCCTCCCTAGCAATACGTCGTCGCCAAAGTTGAACTTCAGCAATCCATATTTCACTGGAATTGTCAGAATCGAAGAGTATGGTTTGAATAATTCAACACATGACTTTTTATCAAAAATTTTCACCTTGTTTGGAAAAAGGCAGGCGAAATTCGATAAAATATTCCGATGATTCAAAGATCGATCTTTTAATGAGTGATAAAAGTATCGAGGTAAGGTATGTAAATGGTGATTCGATAGTAATCTTCGACTGAATCAGCTGGTGCGTTGGAGCGCTGAGTTTGTTTCGAAGCAAGTCTTGGCTTATGCAACTCAAAGTCATGTTCTTCGCTAATATTTCTCACATTTTCAAAGATTTCTCTGAAACTCTCTACAGCATATTCTCTTATTTTGATCAATTCCTTTTTTGCAGCATCGGCTAATTTTATGGCCTCTGCGAGGTCCTGATTTTTTGTTAGTATAACTCGACTGAGAAACAACGTTAAGCGATGTACTGAGCTGAGGACTGCCATGCATATCTGAAAATTGATCTCCAAATTTTAATATGATTATCAAGGTGCGAATTTTGATAATTGCTACAGAACAGCAACCCAGCTGAAAAAAGTAGATCTACATTAAATTAAATTAAATGTAGATCTTTACTGTGGACATTTATGTAGATGTTCATTTTAAACAGATCTGCATTAGGTCTACAGACTCTTACATAAACCTATGTACAGTAATTCATGAGTATGAGTATGAAAAGTATTGAGACATTTTACAAATCAACACTTTAATGTCAAGTATCATCATCGTGTTCTAAATTGAAAAGTAATCTTTGCTGAACATAGGAATTTATTCGTAGAACATCTGCCTGGATTTTAACTCAGAACCCTAAGTTTGGTGAACTCTCGCGCTGACAGCCAAAAGCTAAACACATCAGCATTTTGCCCGAAGAAACCCAATATTATTTGGATCATATTGTAGATCTACAGATATTTGAATTATATCAACGTGGATCTGAATCTAAATTTATAATAAACAATTATGGTTTAAAAATATGTGCAAATCGGCACAAAATCTTTGGAGATTTATCACGATCTTCTAGTTATTGGCGCATGACCATTGTAATTTTACTGACAAAAATGAATATTCATGCACTTAAGACGTGGTTTCCTTGAAAGCGGTGCCGCTATATAGCGGCCGTCAGATAGCGGCAGAGTAGGTTGTCAAGAACATTACAATGTAAAAGTAATTACGTGTAAACTAAGAAGACGGGAAGTTCACCCTAACGTAATATAGCGGCAAGCATAAAATACTACGGCCGTTATGGCGGTGGCAAATCTTTCGTCAACGTTTTCAAAACGGTGAGAATTCAATCAAATATTTCAAATATTTTCACACGAAACAACAGTTGTGACCAAGGCGAATTTATAAAGGTGGCATCTTCCGATCATATGATTGCTTGTTCTTCCTGGCGAAATTCGCCTTACGCACTGGGGATGTCAAATTTGTTTCATTGTTTGTTTACATATGTCTATTCACAAACATTCAAAATAAACACATTGTTCGGTAATTGTTTCCTTTAGAAGACAACTCCTAAAACACGTCCAAAAATGCCGGGAGAGATATCAAACAACGCGTTTTGACCTCGGTATCAACAATCCGAAAGCGGATATTCGATTTTTTGTTTCAGTGAAAAGTTATTCGTGAAAAAAACAAAAAAAACCCGGGCCCGATCCCAAATAGGAGGCGATTCAAGGAATCGAAAATCCGCTTTCGGATCAATCAGGATGTATTTGAGCACTTTTTTGGAGCTATGCGCAGTAAAGGTGGCCTGAACGACCACCCAACTCCAAAGGACTTTAAATATAGACTGCGGAAGTACATCCTAGGTAAGATCGTTCATAACACGTACATACAACATAACATATTTAAAACTTTATTAAACTTAGCACGAAACACTGAAAGCCTTAGAGGTACAGGCAATGTATCGGCAGACTCGACCACTTGGTTGTCAAGCAGGGAGTCCCAAACGATGACAAAGGCTTCAGTTCAGGTGGAAACCTTACCGATGATGGAGGAAGCAGATGGCATTGAAGATAACAGTGTTGAGGTCGACCAAGAGGTGGTCGATGGTTTGAATGCGACTAGCCCTGACTACTGCAGCAACCTTCAAGAGGATGCCTTGGAATATGTCTCAGGATATATTATCAAGAAGCTGAAGCTTAAAGAATGTTGCAGCGCGGACAGCACGTTTACATGGGTAGACCAGGTTTCCAAAGGGTATCTTCACAAACAATCGGCAACATTTTTGGACGAAATGAAGACTCTTGAACACATTTTTCATAGTCTGAATGCTCTTGAGATTGCGCACTGCCGAAATCTGCACAAAAAACTAATGGGCAGAAGTTCAGAAGTGGGCTTATCAGAGGAAGTAAAGCGCTTGTTTTTTAAATGCAGAATTCATTTCCGAATTAAAAATTTAAACAAGCGATTAAAAATTCAAAAAGCGAAACAACGCATAATGGGTTACAAAAAGCACATTAAGATAAACCTCTAAGAACGGTAAGCAAAATTTATTAGCAGTATTTACAAATATCTACCTGTATTAATTTGTAATCTCTTCATAATTTAATTCTTTCAGGCCTAATAAAAGAATGACAGAAAACTATTGTTCATATCGCCACCAATGTATAATTGTATCACATTTGGTCTATATTATTTAATAATTTATTATCTTTGACATAATCTGCATCAGCAGCTATTTTAAGCTACATCGTCATCAGCTATATGATTACCATTTCCATACGAAGTGCATACAAGTAAGTACCAACTCTGCCTTTTACGCTTACATTGAATTATCTTCACTATTTTATTACAGCAATGGAAGTATTGGAGGGTGGGGCCGTGTGCAGAAGTCCACGCAAGTGGGGAAAGTTTCTGATCGCCATTCACCTGGGAATGGCCAGAGCGATTCTTTTGCATGCGGTTCAAGCAGCTCACTACTTCCGGGCTTTGCGCCCAAGTATCCTCTGGGTAACCACCGAACACCCGTTTGGTGGTGAGCTAAACGTGAGAAGGCGACAACCTGGTAAGGCCACTCCGACATAATCGGTTTAAGGGCTTGCTGGGGGGGTTCAAACAGCAGCGTCTGATCACCAGGTGGTGCGGCTGCAAGCGGGCGTCTGTCTTGGATCAAGCGGCTCGCTATACAAACGTGTAATAGAATTCAACCTCCCGTGAAACGGGTTGTGCGTTGGGTTTGGGACCCACCACATAAAACGACGTTCCAATGAAATTCAACAACAAAGACTCGGATATGAGAACCCCTTTTTTAGATGACAACACCCGCAAACGAAATAAGGATTATGAGATAAGGGCATGTACCTGGAATGTCCGGTCCCTTAATGGGGAAGGTGCCGCTGCCCGGCTGGTTGAGGTCCTGAGGAAAGCAAAAGCTGACATCACCGCCATACAAGAGATACGATGGACGGGGCGAGGAAACACGATCAAAACACCTTGCAACATCTACTGGAGTGGGCATGAAGACAAGCGCAGATTCGGCGTGGGATTTGTGGTGGGAGAGAGACTCCGTCACCGAGTACTGTCGTTCACACCCGTGAACGAGCGTCTCGCTGCAATCCGCATAAAAGTACGATTTTTCACCATATCGTTTATCTGCGCTCATGCACCGACGGAAGAGAAGGACGACGTGGAAAAGGATGCATTCTACGAGCGCCTGGAAGAAGCATACGAGCGCTGCCCCCGTCATGATATCAAAGTCGTGCTTGGCGACTTTAACGCCAGGGTGGGTAAGGAGGGTGTATTTGGCCCCACTGTCGGGAAGTTCAGTCTCCACGATCAGACTTCGCCAAATGGATTCAGGCTGATCGACTTCGCCGGTGCCCGAAACATGGTCATATCCAGCACTAGGTTTATGCACAAGAAGATCCATCAGGCTACATGGCTGTCCCCCGATCGAAAAACACGCAACCAGATCGACCACGTTGTGATAGACGGACGGCATGCTTCCAGCGTTTTAGATGTTCGCACAATACGAGGACCTAACATCGACTCTGATCACTACCTAGTAGCAGCCAAGATTCGTACCCGCCTCTGTACGACAAAACAGGTGCAACAAAAAACGCAGGGAAAGCTGGACGTCGAAAAGCTGCAATCGCAACAGACCGCCAATTATTTCGCAGATCGCCTCTCACACCTGCTCTCCGAGAGCACAATTCAACCTAGTGGAATGCATGAGCAGTGGGATCATATCACAGGAGCACTCCGTACCGCAGCCGAAGAAGTAATTGGATTCCGGCGAACGCGAAAAAAAGGAAGAGGGAGACCACCACTCCGATGGAAGGACCAAGTGGAGACCGATTTGCGATCCCGCGGTGTTTCCAATTGGCGCCAGTTGGCGCAACGAAGAAACGACTGGCGAGCTATGTTGGACGGTCAAAATCGCCCAGGCGGTTAGATGACCATTTAAAGAAGAAGAAGAATGGAAGTATTGCCGACATTTTTTTCTCTATATACAAATACGAGTATGTAATTCCAAAATCAAAACAGCGCTGTTTACTGTTGTTTTGAATTACGTTGATCAAAAATCCCATTCGAATGTGAAAAAAAAATTTATTTACAAATTTATTTACAAAGCTAATGCAATAATACATGTGAGTTTCCAGCTATGGTTAGCAAATGGATTGCGATACTACTTTTTTTAATAATTATTTAATAATTGATTTACAATATTAATGTATTGTATATCACTAATATAGTACACACTTATATGCACGTATGTATATACATATATAAAATTTTATAAACAACTTCATCGCAATTAAGTACAAAAAGGTTAAGTTTAACATACTATACTGTTTATCCATTCTATTTAAAATATTTCCCGATATCTATTTAAAATATTTCAGTTTGTTTTATACATATAAATTGAATAAATACCCAATAAACAATGAAGTAACTAAAAAATTTCAGAATCGTTTAAATATGTTTTCACAATTGTATGGTAGCTTTGGGGAAGTAACTTGAGGTGAACTTTCAGCAAGGTGAACAGCTTGGCAGTTTTCAAAAACATTTTTAAATAATTTACTTGTTTAATTTATATGAACTTTATATATGGCCGTCGTGGTGCAGCGGTAGCGTTGCTGGCCCACCATACCGAAAGGCCCAAGGTTCGAGTTTTGGGACAAGTAACAACAAAAGTGGTTTGAAAAAGGTTTTTCAAAACGGGGTCCGAGGGTATTTCTGCCACGGAAGGCTTCTTAGAAAAAATGCATCTGCTTTGCTTTGCGTTTTGGATAATGGACTGCTGGTCCATGCATGATGTACTAAATTCAGCCAAATCAAAAACTATCCACTTCTTCTTCAAAGCATTTTTACATGCCTCCTCTAAACAGTACACAATAAACATTGTTAGCTCGTGGTTGTCATCATCTTTGGAATTATGATTTTTTGCAGGTATATATTTAAATGACTGGACGTCTTATGCAGTCTGGATGACGTAAAACGCGCGCTTTATTACCATGTAATTTAATAGAATTTGATTCCGCCAATGTACACACACCATATTGTTCTCACCATTTGTTTGTTTTAAGTATAGCCTGAAAGGACAAATGTACTCGTATGTATGCTGTTCAGTTGCACGTTTTCAATATGTGATTTTTTTATAAATACCGCACTTACTTGAAAAGCCTGTAGTTTTAGAAGCTCGAAGATGGCGTTTTAATGAAAAATCGATGTGATATTACTGGAGATCAGAATCTACTATAGGCTGCATGCGATCCTTAAGGTCTTTGAAATCATTAACATTGACTTGGCTGGCTTCGTCCTGCGACAATTAGTAATTGTTCACCGAGTGGGAAAACCTATCGAAAAATATCGGGAGAGGTGTCAAGAGACGTGTATCGGTCGCAGGAATCATATTCCGGATCCGGAGATCAATTATTTTTAGTAGTTTCCAAGATATTTGCAATCATAGGTATGCTGCACATAAAACCTATAGATATAGATCCCGATTAGGATAGGAATGAGGTAATTTTTCGGTTTTTTGGTAATTCTTTACATCCAATGTCAACTATAAAAACTGCACTAAAAATAGTTGGTAGATATTGGTACCCAGAGACGCGTTTCGGTCCCAGGAACCCTGATCCGGTGGGGGAAACCCAATATTTTTAGTAATTTAAAAGTTATTGGCAAAAAACCAAAAACCGATCCCAAATAGGGGGTTTCTGGGTACAGTTGACTTTGGATGTAAAGTATTACCGGTTTTTTGCACATATTTTCCAAAATAATAAAAATATTGGTTTGATTCTCATTGCCGCGACTGAAACGCGTCTTTTAATACCAATATCAAATATCGGTGGCGATCGTAAACAATTACCTAAAAATTTACAACTATCAGCAACACCACAACTCCCACTTTAATTCTAATCATTGGAAACAGCAGGTTGGTAGTCCCACCGTTGTTGTAATCACAAATTTTGGATGTTCCAAACAGTGCAGAAGTGTTTTCTGACCAGAAATCCTGAGGATCGCATAACCGGTATTACACTGCCATATGCACACACTTTTTTGGTTCGCGTCAGAAGGCCACCAATGCACAACGATATTCTGCACATAAATCATTCAACCACAGTAAATTTTTAGAATTTTATAATAACTTTTCACTGGCACAAGCAATTTTTTTCAGAATTGTCACTGTTTTGGTCAGAAAGCATTTTGACATTTATAGCATTTACTCTCGTTTCTTATATCAGTTTGTATTGTTTTGACATTCCCAATGAATTCGCCCTTCGTCAATATGATACTTTGTCTGACATTCCCAGTGCGAGAAAACAAAAACAAAATATGTGAAGTTTGTGTGTATGCCGAATTGAATTCGCTCGCTACCACCATGTATAATTTCGCCATGGTTGTGACATTCCTGTTGTTTTGAAAAAAAAAATAAATCAACAAAAATTAAAAACTCAGAAACAGGAAGCAAAATAGTGTAAACAAAATCGGCCAAATTGACCGCAACGCTCATCGAACTTTACAGGAAAGCGGTGCCGCTACGATAATGATGATAAGCATAGCGGCCGCTGTATAGCGAACGTTACATTGCGGCACCGCTTTCCGAGGAAACTAAAGCTTTAGCCATCTAGACGGTGTGAAAAATTGTGGTTATACATAGAAAAATATATTTTCTGCTTTTTTTTGAGAAGTTCTTTATAATCAATATAAAATTACCAAGTTTTTATTGAATAATTACTAGATTTTTTGACTGAATACGACAAGCTTTTAGAAATGATATAGAACGAATAAACTGAAGGAAAAGGATATCTTTTAAGACTTTTTTAAATTTTACAATTCAAATCATTCCGAACAGTTTATTCGAATTCGGTATGAATATTACGACTGTTAAGTTACAGTAAATGAAATTATAAAATTAGTTGTTTAAATTGAGCATTATAGTTATTATTATGTAAGAGAGAAAAAGTTGTCACGTGTAAACAAGATTGCAACATAACTGTCATTTTCAATAAATAATCTTTCAACGTTTCGGACAAGACAACGATTATTTTATTTATATGTCACTAGTGAAGTTATTGCATGTTGTTTCATTCCACATGAATTTCGTGCAGAACTTCGTCGTTCTCGATTGGGTCTATGTAGATCCCATATATCTACAAAGATTCGTAGAAGACCTATGCAGATTTAGTAATGATAATCTTTTAGGAACTACAAATTACCTGTAGGTCAACGTATATCTTTTATTAATTTTTATTAATCACGAGTAAATCCTGTAGGTCAACGTATATCTTTTATTAATTTTTATTAATCACGAGTAAATCCATATAGACCTAAAGAGACCTCATTTAGATCTAAGTAAGACCTCATTTAGATCTGGTAAGTTGAAACATGGGTCTTAATTTTTTCAAAATTTACCTCTTAACCATGGTACAATAACAAGGTAAAATCAACTCTACAGCAACAACATACTGGCGTAAAGATTGTCAAAAGCAACTGGCTGGTGTTAGCGAATGAACCGAACAGAAAATAGAGAAATATTCATTTGTGAGAAATTATATGTTGCAAGCGTGGCTGAAAGTGATTATTATTGAATAATATCGCAATATTTGCAATTTTTTTTAGCAGGAGCACTAGAAAAAAACACAAAATAGCAAATGCAAATCACGCATGTTTACGTTTTCCTCTTAACATTCTGCTTTTTTACATCTCCTTCTGACAATCTATACGCCAGTGTGTTCAAATAAATTGAATCAGCTGATGAAATGATACAACCTTATTATTGAACCATGCTCTTAACTAACTTTTTAACTTTACGTTTACAGTGCAATCTTTCATCGGAAGACAAGAAATGAAATCTTAGCGTATAATATACTTTTCATCTTGTCTGTCCAAATATCTGATGCAAATTGAAGCTTCTTCAATTCCTCCAATATCAGCCGTTTCATCTCCTAGTAAAGAAAAGCCCTGTGATCGATTTATCAGATAAGTTTTTTTTATTGTAGATAATATTGTGGCAAATAGATATCAGCTCATTTTGGATACAGTTGCTAATGTACATAACATTTTTTGTGGAATTTTTTAAATGCTCTTGCAGGAGTTCATCGATATTTGCTTGCAACCTCAATAGGGCCGAAAATGTCCGTCATTAACAGCAGGACCGTCTTCAAGAATTCTACCTGTATCTTGTGAACCACGGAGAGCGAGACCTTGTCTGCCATAAAAAATAATTATTTCAATTACTCTTACGAGATGTAGTTTACTTTTACTGAGAAAGTCAAGATTTATTAGCAAACAAGCGGATATCATATGAATCAGAATGCGAGTGCACTCCAGAATTCAAAGAAGATAAATTTATTGGTATTTCCACATCATTATGCCTTACGTATGCGACAGCCTGAAAAGTAATTATTACTTCTATTCAATGGAATTGGTAAATGTGAAGATCACATATTTTTGTCAATGATTTTAGGTCATATCCTGGCTAAATCAAGAATTCTCATACTTTATTAAATTTTTACTCGACGAATATAGATGTGAGTCTACATAGGATTTCGCCTCGGATCGTTCAATCCAAATTTTTAGTCTTTGTACAAAATTATTCACAACTTACATTATCATGTTCCAAGCGAGGTTTCTTAAACAGAAAATGTCGAATATTCAGATTTATATGTAATAATATTCACAGTGACTGATGATCATGGCAACATAAGAACAATGGCGAATTGTATGGTGATAATTAATCCTGGAAACACAATTTCCGTTTTCGGATTTTTTATACCAATTTCAAAGCATGTTTTTTTATACCTCTCCCGACATTTTTGGACGTGTTTTAGCAGTTGAAGTTAAATAGAAAGAATTACCAAATGACATTTTTTATGTTATTCATGTATTTTCGTATGAACTTATACCACAACAATTAAATATACGATAATTTTTACTTACCTAAGCAAAATAAGTAATAAATCAAACACTAGCTGGCAGATTTTACCTATACAAAAATTATATGCTCAGTTAAAATTAGAGCAACATATAGTTACTATTTGCAAATTTCGTACTAAGTTTAACACCTTTTATAACTTTTAGGGTTTTATGCGAATTTTGTCGAAAGTCCCCGACACTGATCTTTCATTCCACGCAGCCGAGTACCATTATCCACTGCCTCCCACTCAAATTCGCAAAATGGCTGAAAAATTAGATGCCAAACTAGTATAGGTAAACAATGCTGCATGTCATATCTTACTAAATTTCTCGATCAATAATGTTTTTGCAGTGCGTAAATTTCCATGTTTGAACTAAACTTTGAAGGGTAAATAATAGGGTCGGACGAAAGTTGGCCAAATAGCTCCACTGTACCCTACTTTACTTATATTGGATAGACTAAAATCCCGTAGTACTGAAGGAACTTAGAAAACTGAGTCATTTATCTCTGGAATTATCTGAATGTGACGTGGCATATTGATGCGAATGATTTCTCTATACCTTAGGAAATTAAGTTTCTTTTTATATCTTTATCGATGATTCCGATATTTGATTTACAATAAGATCAAGGCGAATTCACTTACAGGTGATCTCATAAGAATATATGAACAGTGGCTTCTTCTGTCAAAATAAAAAAAGTCTATGCAATCTGACAGGAGAAGCCGCCAAAGGAAAACCAATACAAATGAAGAATGTGTGTGTATACAGCAAAAAATTGCCGTGATATCACCTGGTATAAATTCGCATTGAATAAGATCAACAAATTCTGAATTCGAATTCATTCATTAACTGAGGTATATGTTTGTAAATATAAAATTGACAAAGTTTATGGCCTTCAAATATATAGTATATACTTCAGCAGCATATGATATCACATTTCTTTTTTTTATTACTATTAGTAGTAATTTATTATTATTATTATTATTATTATTACGATTATCACTATCATCACTATTTTCATAATATTTCATTTGTGCACGAATCTGTAGATCTTGGAAGGTTTCGAAGGAAAGAAAGAAATAAGCGCTTGTTATCTGTTTAAAGCATTTGTGTGACAGCTTGCAGTGGGAATTGCTCTCTCAGTTTCCCTCGAATCAAGTTGTTACGGCCGCGTTCAATTCCATACCATACCTGAACGTAGAGTCAGCTCTTATTGGCTGATGCCACTACGCACTTTTCCTGCTGCTGCCACGAGCCCACGGCCATGGAAAATGAGAGGAAGCGTTAAAGACTTCTAAACTGATTCTTTTTATTTCATCCTGATCTGATGTTTTTCATTTTCAAGCATAGTACGCAGATCACAAGTAATTGCTCAAGAAAATTTTAGCCCTTTTTCTTGCGTGAAAAACAGTAGTAGCGAAGAGTGGCTCACTGGTTTAGCACTTTTACACGTACATTATGATGTTAAAATCGACGTTGAAAACATTATAGAAAGATACGCAAAAAAGGGAAGCGAAAAATTGATTTTACAATATAGAATTGTATCATAACAACTTGACGCTAGTTTAAGAAAAATAATAATGTATACCGTTTCAAAAACATCTTTGTAACAAAACTACATATTTAATCTGTCGACGAATAGATTGAAATGTACTTAATTTTAATAAACATTATTGTTCATCCTTTTTTCCTTTTTTTCATTGCTCCAATAAATAAAGATTCAAGATAACTCCACTTAGTTAAAAGACACAAGTGAAACTCGCTTATCGGAAAGAACTAGTTTCTACCTTTGAGCTGTATAAACTCATTTGCGCGAGTGTCAAACAAAAAAAAGGGATCAAATAAGGAAAAAATAAAAAGTATCCTTGATCCCATGTGAAAAATTTTGTTTCGTTTCACATGCAAAAAAGATCAAATAAGGATAAAATAAAAAGTATTCTCGATCCTATGTGGAAATTTTTTTTTGTTTCACAAACTTAAAAAAGTGAAAAGAACTTTTCACCACACTACAAAAATTAAAAATGCATAAAAACTGCAAGTATTGAAAGAAGAAATTTATGAATAACTGAAAACTTTAAAGAATAAAAAAAAACTTTACCACAAAAAGTACAAATATAAAAAGAAGATAAACAATTTTAATAATAAGAGAAGAAAAAATAAATCATCTTTAGGCTGCTGTTGTTTCAAATGAAAAATCAAACAAAAAATCAACTTTACCCAACAACCCAATTGGTGGCCATCGTGATAAACATTGGAAATCACTTCGAGAATAAACCACGGAACACTGACGCCCTTACTTACCTTGGTTGGTTGAATAGTTAATGCGGAATATGGTATGATTAAACATTAAAATAAGTGAATTTGTTAATAGTTAAGTTGTGCAATTGAAATTTATTGTTGTGTTCAGCAATTTTAAATTTTGTTTTAAAGAAAAATAATATAAATGGGCAATATCCCAAATAAGCCAAAGTATTTGAAGCTAAAATATTGCGATTGCTGTGGTGGGGAGCATGATATTTTAAAGTGTCCCTTGATTAAGGAAAAGAAGAAGAATTAATAGCAGATTAGGCAGATAAATATGTCAAAGAAGCCTACGTTAAATAATGACCTCTTCGGTAAACAAGGTTAATAATGAAATAATTAAAATTCTAGAAACTTTAGATCCCTTTCAAGGAAGTAATCCTTTTTCGTCAAATAGCAATAATACCCCAGTATTAGACAAAGATCTGGATGAGTTAGATAAAAGTTTAGCAGAACTAGAGAAAGAAGAAAATAAGGAAACCTTAATTTAAATAAAAGGATATATTCAAAAATTAAATTAACGGTAGATTTGATCACTAGATTGATCGCAGATAGCAACATTCAATTGAGACAGGAGATTGACAGACTAATGTTGCAATTAGAAACTAATACCAATAGTGCTACAGATTAGGTGGCTGAAACTATTGATGACACTGTTACTTTTCAAGAATCTCTTGACATTATTTAATCTCTACCTGAATTTTCAGGAAAATTCAACGCCTATGTAAGCTGGCGTGAAGCAGCTCATAACGCTATGAGCCTACATGTTAGGAAGAGCAGGAAATATTTCGCTGCTTTAACTATTTTAAGAAATCAAATAACTCAGGATGCCAATGATATTTTAACAAATCAGGGCACAGTTTTAAACTTTGATGCGATAATCGCACGTTTAGATTTCGCATGTTCGGACAAACGTCCAATTCATATGATTGAATAGGAATTGAGTGTCTTACGACAAGGCTCAATGTCTGTGGTAGAGTATTATAATTTGGTTAACAAAAAGTTGACTCTTCTGCTCAATAAAACTATAATGACACATGGTTATGCAGCAGATATTACCGAGGAATTGAACAAGAAAAAAAGGGATCATGCCCTTAGAATATTTATTACTGGCTTGAATTTGCCATTAAGGGATATTATATTCTCTTTGAGTCCTCAGGACTTACAGGATGCTTAAGCAAAGACTCAAGAACTTGAGTCAAATAATCAAAGAGCACGTTTTGCTCAAAATTTTTCAAATGAAACATTAAAAATGAAACAAACATACCCAAGTAACAATTTCGAAATAATTCTCAGGCAAATCAACAAAATGCCTTCCCAAAAAATCAAGGGTATAATCAACAAAATAATTATACAAAGCCTGTACCCATGGACGTAGATCCATCTATGTCAAGAATGATTGACAAAAATTATAATGTCAGAGGGCAAAGAAGCGCAAATTTTTTTAATCAAAATGCGAAACCTACAGTAAATAATGCAAATACTCATGTGAATAGCCCTCAAGCCCAAAGTTCACATAGAATAAAGCGACTCAAAGAAAGCAATAATAGCTTTAGGCCGCAAGAAAAAAATCTAACAATAAATAATTTGAATGACGATTATTTTTTAGAAGAAGAGGGGACACCTCCCCTACATCACAGTCTGCGACTACAAATAAAATAAAATATTTAAAGCTCTTGTCGATACGGGAGCAACTTTTTGATATATAAGGCAAGGATTATATGAAAATAGAAAAGAATTAGCCATTTACAAAAGAGTAAAAACAGTGAATGGTTATTCAATTATTAAATATTATTATATAATAACACTATTTGGAGTAAAGCAGGTTTTGTATGAAATAGATCACTTGAAATCTGATTTGCTCCTAGGATATAATTTTTTTAAGAAAATAGAAGCGCACATTGATTTGCGCAGTGGGAACATTTTTTTTAAAATAAAAAATAGTGATAATGTTATTGAAAAAAGTATGAATATAAACTTTCATGATGAAAGTCAGGAAAAATTAAACCACTTGGGATTAGAAAATCCTAAGGCACCCGCCGATGAAAATACCGGCAAAGTAAAAAATAAAAATTTGAGAAAAGTAAAAAAGAAAAAATTAGTAAAATACGTTCAAATATAAATACCAGCTTTCCGTTTATGACTAACGTAAAAGCAGAAATAAGGACAAAAAATGTTGAGCCTATCTGGAGTAGGCAATACCCATATCCTTTATCAGTAAATTCTTTTGTAAATAAAGAAATCACCAAAATGTTAAATGAAAACATAATTAGACCCAGTAAAAGTCCTTATAATTCACCAATTTGGGTGGTACCTAAAAAAGGAACAAATGAAGATGGCTCACAAAAATTTAGAATGGTCATCGATTATAAAAAATTAAATGAACATACAAATTCTGATAGATATCCGATTCCGGATACAAATACAATTTTGTCTAATTTAGGAAAGTCAAAATATTTTTCAAGCATTGACTTGGAATCAGGCTTTCATCAAATTTTAATGTCGGAAAATGACATAGAAAAAACGGCTTTTTCTGTTAATAACGGTAAGTATGAATTTTTACGAATGCCGTTCGGTTTGAAAAATGCTCCCAGAATTTTTCAAAGGGCAATGGATGATATATTACGGGAACACATAGGAAAAATTTGCCATGTTTATATGGACGATATAATTATTTTTTCAAAAAATTTGACCCAGCATTTGAAGGATTTGGAAACAATTACAGAAATACTAAGAAAAGCCAATATGAAGATTTCACTTAAAAAATCAAAAATTTTTCAAGAAGAAATACAGTTTTTAGGGTATATAATAGCCCAAAATGTTATTAAAACAGATCCTAATAAAATAAAATTAATTTTAAAAGGAAATCTACGAGAATTAAGAGGATTTCTGGGAATTGCGGGTTATTATCGAAAATTTGTTAAAAATTATGCTACAATAGCAAAACCTCTAAATAAATATCTTTCAGGAGAGAATGGAAGAGTTTCCAAGAATATGTCAAAAAAATTTAAAATTGAAAAAGATCAGGATGGTATTTCAGCATTCAATAAATTAAAGAAACATTTAGCGTCTGAAATGGAATTGACGCAACCAAATTATTCAAAAACATTTGTATTAACTAAATACGCATCAAACGTAGCGATTGGTGCTGTGCTTTCATAGGAGGGTAAACCAATTACCTTCATTTCAAAAACTCTTAATAAAACAGAAAGAAATTATGCAACTAATTAAAAGGAATTATATGCCATTGTGTGGGCATTAAAAAATCTTAGAAATTATTTATATGGTGCTAACAATCTAGAGATTCATACGGATCACCAACCTTTGACATTTGCTTTGTCACCCCGTAACCCTAATCCAAAAATGAAAAGATGGCATGCTTTTAGAGAAGAGTTTGCTCCAAAATTTGTGTATCAACCTGGTAAAACCAATATTGCGACAGACGCGTTGTCACGTCTTGAGTTAAATAATATGTCCGAGGATCCAGAAGATTCAGAAAGTAATGAATCAAACCATTCTGCACAAAGTAGTGAAAGTATTCGAATACAGGAAACAAAAAAACCTGTAAATCAATTTAAACAACAAATAATATTATGTAAAAATAGATTCACAATACATGAATTAATTGAAAATTTCGGAAAGAAAAGACATTTAATAGAATATGACACGGTGGAAAATTTGCTAACTATCTTGAAGGAATTTATTCAACCAAGATTAGTGACTGCAATTCATTGCACTATTGAGGATTTATATGAAATCCAAGAACCCCTGAAACGAACTTTCCAAAATAAATTTGTTTATACAAGTCTTTTTCTGATGGATATAATTAATAGAGAGGATCAGTCAGGAATAATTGAACAAACACATAACAGAGCTCATCGTTATTTTAATGAAAATATGAAACAAATAGAAAAAATGTATTATTGGCCAAAAATGAGGAAAAAAATTAAAGAATATATTCGTAATTGCATAACATGCAACAAAAATAAATATGATCGACATCCTAAAATAATCCCAATAGGGAAAGCTCCAATCCCAGAAAGAGAAGGGGAACAGCTTCATTTAGATATTTTCTACGCACAGAAATTAAAATTTATTACATGTGTAGACGCTTATTCAAAATTTTTAATAATAAAACATATAGAAGATAAATCCAATATTGAAGAAAAAGTTTTAGAATTGCTTTAGACTTTCACGGATGTAAAGCGGATTACCTTAGATAACACAGGCCGACAAAATGAGACCGATATTTTTGACCATAAACCAGACCATACTTTCCTAAAGGTTTTCGATGCGCTGAATTCAAATCTGGACGCAGAATTGCTCTACCACGTCAGGATTTTGAGATATCCGAACCTAAATGTGCAAAAAACACCGTTTTTGCCTATTTTTGAGGTTATATAAAAACGACTGATTTTTTTTTGTTGAAAAAGCACACATACCATCTTAAAGAAGAAGTCTTTCTCTTACGAACGGCGTTGAGTTTGCTCAAATATCTTTTTTTTCCGCTAAGATTGAGCAATTTAAAGTAGACTTATCGTAAGAGGTATGTGTTCTACTGCATCATACCTACGTTAATTCAGTGGTTTTTCAGCTATAGGAAAATTAGCAAATTTATAAACTTTAAATTGCTCTATCTTAGCGAAAAAAAAAGATATTTGAGCAAAGTCAACGCCATTCGTAAGAGAAAGACGTCTTCTTTAAGATGATATGTGTGCTTTTTAAAAAAAAAAATCTGTCGTTTATATATAACCTCAAAAATAGGCAAAAACGGTGTTTTTTGCACATTTAGGTTCGGATATCTCAAAATCCTGACGTGGTAGAGCAATTCTGCGTCCAGATTTGAATTCAGCGCATCGAAAACCTTTAGGAAAGTATGGTCTGGTTTATGGTCAAATTTCTTGTCGGCCTGTGTAAAGAGCCAAGTTTCACAACACCAGTATTTAAATCCTTAATGCAAAGATTAAATATCGAAATATCTTTTTGCGATATAACATAACAAATGGGCAAATAGAAAGAGTCTATTCAACAATAATTGAAATAGCTAGATGTATAAAGGAAGAATACAATATAGTAAGTGATTTAGAAACAATACTTAGAGCAGCCCAACAATATAATAAAACAATTCATTCAGTTACAAACCTCAAACCAAATGAAGTCCTATAAGGTAAAACACAAAAATTTACCAATAATATTAAAACAAGCACAGGAAAAAATGCTTATAACCCATAATAAAAATAGAATAGAAAGACAATATTATCCCGGTCAAATTATTTACGAAAAGGTCATAGGAGAAAGGAATAAACTTAGACTTAGGTATAAAAAACAAGAGGTTAAGGAAAATTTAGAAAATAAAATAATAATTAATAATAGAGAACATAAAGATAACATTAAATCTTAATTTTTCAGAATTTAAAATTGCTCAAAAAAATAATTTAATTGTTATATATATTAAATATCCAAAAATAAAATTTACTTGTAAATATTATGAAACTAGAGCTATAGCACAAGTAGATGGTAAATTGATTATTGACAAGAATATATTAAGTTGTAATAATGAATTTCTTAATGTCCAAAATTGTAACACAGAAATAGCAAATACTCGTACTTATTGCAGATTGAATAAAGAAAAAACCTGTTTGTCAGAACTTTTGAATAAAAAACAAGCAAAATGTAAAAAGATTAAAGTAAGAAACAATAATATTGAAATAATATATTGTGGAAAATCAAAATTTAACAGGAACATATTTAGTAACATTTGAAAATCAAACAATAATACATAATATAACTTATGTAAATATTGAAACGGAAATCTGAAATTATTTAACACATAACTATGTAAATAACTTTGAAATTTTGGAATATATCGAATTAAATAATGAACATTTAAAGTTAGAAAATATAAATCTCTTAGGTAAGAGAAATGGAGATATCAAAAGACATACCTTCTTTTTTTCTATTTTTATAACTTTTTGCATAATGGTGATCATTTATGTGTGCAAATGGTTAATTACATCAAATAAAATTGAAAAACAGAACGAAAATGTTGAATTGCAACAAATTTCGTACAGTGTAATTTTAGATCAAATTCACAACTTAACAAAAAATAAAATCGAATCGGGGACGATTCATCTTAGAGAAGGGGGAGTTAACGGCCGCCTCCACACACCAGCCTTACGGTAATTGTAAACAATTATTTAGATTTTTCCAATATCCATAGTGGCCTGCTACCCTGTAAAAAACGTTGGAGCATCAGAGTACTCCAACACTTATCCTCATTCATATAAAAAAGGTGGGCCAATTTACATAGCGATGTCCGGTGATTGGATCACCTAATCCTACTCGGAGTACCATTTACTTTGCTTCCGAATAGTCTATAGAGCACCTACGTTGGAGTACTTTGAAAATGCTGCCAAAAGATTACTCTATAGAGTATTTTAGACGAAAGCGAGAAGGGAGTATGTGTTCTTTTGAGGACCACCTACTCCCACTCTCGCTTTGCTGTTGAATACTCCATAGAGTAATCCCATGGGAGTATTTTGAGAGTACTCTCACGTAGGTGGTCTATAGAGTATTCTAAAGGAAAGAAACAGAGTACTCCGAGATGGATAGGGTGATCCAATCACCGGACATTGCCATGTAAATTGGACCACCTTTTTTATATGAATGAGGATATGTCTTGGAGTACTCTGATACTCCTTTAGGATTATTCTTTAGAGTATGAAACGGAGTATTTCCGTTTTTTGCAGGGTACTGCAAGTCTTAAGTAAACAATCCAAGTCACTTGTGTGGCACATCGAAGTATTAAATAAACCCAAGCTCAATTCGTAGAAATTGATATCTTCATTTCAATGGCAAGCCATTTCAAGGTTAAGCCTATTTCATCATATGATGAAATTAGTTTTAAGTAAACATTTTAAGAATGTATAAATAGATCTAAATTAGAATAAGCACCTCCAGTTTTCTGAATACAGCTTGAAGCACACGTTTTGAAATCGTTGTCTAATACGGTTAATAAAACGACCTTTAATAATATAAAATAAAGTTAAGTGTTTGAATTTGAGTATCTAAACTCTTTCGCTAATGCGAACTGAAATAAAGTTTTTAAAAACGTTTAGGATAAAGCCTAAACGTTTATTTACATATATATGTATATGAATTCATATGAATGTAATTTCTCATATAAATATAATAAATATTTGCATACGCTTACTAAAATTTCATTAAATTTGAACTTGATATTGGCCTCGCTTTCAAAACTAGTTCGGAAAAAATCCGGCCAGTATTACAACCGTCCGGCCTTTTAAGCATAAAGCAATTAAAAGTTTTGCTGACACATGTATAGATGTGTGTTTGCATATATTTATGTACGTGCATTAACCTGTTCAATTTGTTATAATTACACTAACTTACAGGCAAAATTTAACAGATGCGTCGTATGTAGAAGCAGCCGATAATTTGGAAAGTCGTGTTAATTTTTTCTATGAATACGTTTTTGAGATATTTACAAAATAGTAATCATACATATTTTACGGAAATGTTTTTGAGATATTTACAAAGAAAGATGAACCCCCTTAATCATGCATATCTCACGAAACAGTAAGAAATAATGAAATTTGCTATAAACAGTACATGTACTACTTTTGTAATCATTGCTAATTTCTATCTTTTTTATGGAAAAATATAAAATTTTATACTTTGGGAGGGAAGAATTTAAAACTTAAATAAGGCTGCAAAAAATGATTTTTTAAATACGCCTTGCAGTCAACTGCCAAACTGGTTAGTAAACATTCTTGTTCATTAACTAGAATTTCGTGGGCTGATTCATACCAGTTTGAGCGACTGCAACGTTTCCGCTATCATAAGTAGCAACAACACTCTAAAATGGTCGATACATGCATCAGTGATGTCGCGAATATTCGCATTCGCATTCGCATGTTTTTGGACATTCACATTCGCAAAATTTCTGCGAATGTTTTGCAAATATGCAAATATGCATATAAGAAAAAAAGTAATTTGAGGATAATACCAGGTTAATAAGACTTAAATCCATTTATTTGCCATGTTTCTTAATGCATGGAAAAGTAACTCAACTAATAATATATGATAAAAGTAAAAATATATTCTTCAACGATAAGCTATAAATATATGCAATCTAAACAAACAAACAAAAAATTGCAGGGGCTCAAAAAAAATTCTTCTCTCTTAGAAAATAACAATGAAATATTTTTTTTACCATATTTTTGCAGTTAATAATTAAACTTCAGTAGAGTAATATTAAACTTTAAAAATAGAAGCTTCGAATTTTAGTATTTGCTATGGTTTATTGCAACATGAATTATCATGGGCTGTTTATTTTGTTTTAAGTTTCGAATGCTCAAAATAAATGTGAATTTTATCTTTTGGTGTGTAAAAGGAAATTACTTTGGAAATGTCGTTTAAAAACTAAAACTTATAGTTGTTTGTGGTAGATTTTTGCAAATATGGGCAATTTTGCTATTGCTATTGTTTTAATGTGATAAAAGTTTCTTAAATTTTGCAAGCAATTTGGGACAATATTCGAACACTGCAAATGAAGTTGAATAACCAAAACAGCGATAACAATAGTCACTGGTGGTAGCTCTTATTCTATGTCTATAACTGTGCAGTCACAGTCACGGATCAAAATCGCTGCGACTGAGCAATCATAGTCACAAGTAACATTGTTCTTCAGAAATCGCTGGATCATCTAACCCTAGTTTCAACAGAGCGCTGTCAAGATACACATTTTTATACTACTTTGGTGCCACTCTTCGGAAAATGAAGGTGCTACAACTGATTTATTTTCAATTATTTGTGAGTTTTATGTCTTCAGGTTTAATATTGCATTATTTAAATTTGTTTGTTTTAATGTTGAATGCAAACCACCCTGTGTTGGTTTGTGTGTGTGTGGGGCTTTGGAGTAAGTTGCGCTACTTGCAGACATATACCATGGCCAGGAGCGCTAGAAACACTAGATTGCTACAAACTCATCGTAGACAAAATAAAAATCGAAAACACTTAATACTTTGAGCTACAACTGCTACGGCGCTATGAAGAATGTCGAGAGGGGTACCCGGGAGTCTTGGCCACTTGGCGATTCGAGAACAAAATACAAACGAAACGCACGTCGCACAGTGGCGCCTTTTGATTTTTTTCTTTGCAAAAATCATAACTTTTGAACCAATGAAGATATTTTAAAAATTTAAAATGCAAATGAAAGATAATTATTTGAAATTTTAGTGTATGAAAGCTCAGAATGTCACAGACACAGGGTGCTTCTGAAAAATTCGGCAAAGTCGAAAATTTTTAGAAAAATGCAAAAACAAAATGTTTTTAGTAAAAAATAAAAAAAATAAAATGAGATTGGTCTTATAATGACGTATTTAACCATTAAATAACATAAACTAATGATTTTGATAAGATAGCGTGGCACTGCCCACTTATGACAAAAAGTTGTATCTAAGTAGTCATGTAATCAATAACTACCAAAATCGATAAACGTATTGTTTCTTTTAAATGGCAATACTCTTATAAAACTTAAATGCCCGTTTTTGGTGCCACAATAACAAGATGCTTCAAAATGTTACATGTTTTCTTTTTTTAATTTACAAGCCAAATATGTATTTTATTAATAACTAAAAGTTATTGAAAGTGGTTCAACGAAATTTTATTTGAGCTAAAGATTAAACAACCAACGAATTTTGGAAAAGGGGAGTGGCACTGCCCATTTATGCTAAAAAGTTTGATCTTAGTAGCCGATTTACCAATTTGTACCAAACTCGATAGACGTATTGATTTCTACAAAAATTAATTACTCGTTTGAAGGCGAAATGCCTAAGATTTAAAATAAAATTGATAAACTTTAGAGAAATGCAATAACGAAAAGTATGTATTTATAAATTACTAAATTAATTAATTCTTTTATTGGAAATAAAAAATTTATTTGTATATAGATATCTTATTTTTCAATAAAGTAAAAAAATTGATTAGTAAATCTCTTTTTCATTGTTGTGACAAGCAGTGAGAAACTTATTTTTTCTTAACATAGTCATCGTCACTGGAACATATATCTAACAAAGCAACGATTTCTGAGCTATACGCATCTGTAAGATGTTTTATTTTGTTGTTTTTCCGACAGGGTGAATGATTGATGTATATTGGAACGATTTTTCGTCATCCCTTGTCAAATTTAGTTTTGAGACAAACCGGTTTCGGCGTTGTGCCATCATCAGTGTCGATTTTCGTTCTGATCTGTTGTGGTCGTTTGTCTTGTATTTATAGTAGGTAGCAGGTAACGTCAGCATGGGTATCTGTTTGTGTACGTGTGTGCATGTGTTGTGTGTGTACATTCAGAAACGGGGGTGGTTTGCATCGATCGGTTTTTTTGTGGTTGACTGAGGCAGGTAAAAGTTGCTGATTTTTGTTGTTTGACCTTTTTTGCTTGTTTGTTGTTTTTGATCTTTTGCTGTTTTGTGCTTATTTGTCGGTGCGTGTGTGTTTGTTGTACCTGAGTGATTGCTTTGTTTTTTGTAAACCAATTTTAAAGGTTCGAATATTGTGTCGGAAACAGTGTTTGTCTGTTCGTTTATTATTCTACCGTCGAATGTTTTTTGTTTGTAGATTTCCATGTTTTCGAGTACGTTCAGACGTCTGCCTTTTGCTTGTACATGTAGGACCTTGACTGTTTTTTTGATGTTTCCGGGGGGGCATTTATTCTCCGCCATGTGATTCGCAAAGTTGGACTCTGGTATGATGGTTGGATTCCGTATCTTTTTGTTGTAATCTCTAATGTGTTCTCTGAACCTCGTTCTTACTTGTCGTCCGGTTTGTCCTATGTAACTGTGCTGGCATTCACAAGTGAGCTTGTATACACCATGGCTGCTAAATGGATCTTCTGAGTTAGTTTTGGTTCTTAGCTTCCGTCCTAAATTGTTCGATGTTTTGAACGCTGTGTTGATGTTGTATTTTCTAAGGAAATTTGCTAATTTATATGTTGCCCTTCCAGTATATGTCATTGTCGTCCAGGTTTGTGTACTTCCTTCTCCACTGTTTCTTTTTTGTTCTCTAAGGTCTCCTGAGTTTATCTACTAGTGATTTTTTATATCCGTTGTTTGTAGCGATGTTATATATTATTCCAAGCTCTCTTCTATATGCTTCTTGTGTAAGAGGTGTTCTTTCCAATCTTTGTACTAAGTGCCTTAGCGCTGCATTTTTATATTGTTGTGGGTGGTTCGAGGTATTATGTATTATGGTGTCGGTGGCCGTTGGTTTCCTATATATGTCGTAGTTGAATTTATTGCTAGCTTTATCAATACTTATTGTGAGGTCCAGATAATTGATTCCTCCGTCTTTTTCGGTTTCCATTGTGAATTTTATGTTCCCGTGCTGCTTGTTGAGGTACTCCAGTACTTGCTCTTCGTTGCTGGTAGTTAAAACGCATATGATATCATCCACGTACCTTGCGTAAAATAACACTCCTAATTTGGAATTTAATTCCTGTATATACTCTTTTTCCAGGTTTTGCATAAACGCTTCCATAAGAATAGCCGATGTTGGGTTTCCCATCGCAAGTCCGTTTGTTTGTCTGTATATTTTATTGTTGAATTGAAAATAGTTTTGACGTAGTGTGGTTCTTACCGTGTTCGTGATTTGCGTACTTTTTACTTTATCTTTTGTTTTACGTAGTATTATAGAGTTTACTATGTTCAATGTCTCTGCTAGTGGTATTGATGTGTATAGATCTTTTATGTCGAAAGATACCAATTTGCTGTCCTTTGTCACTTCAACGGTCCTAAGTTTGTTTATTAGTTCAGATGTATTAGTTATGGCGTGTTCGTTGCTAAGTTCCAGTGTGTCCTTCAATACTGTTTTTAAATATTTAGATAGCTTATAGCATGGTACCGATTTAAAATTAATGATTGGTCTCATTGGATTGCCTGGCTTGTGGATTTTTGGTAGCGCAATCAGTGGTGGAGTTGACGGGTTCATTTGGACTAATGTATATGCCGAGTTTGTATCTATTATATTTGTTGCAGTTTTTATAGCCACTTTGATTTCTTTCTGGTCTTCATCCGTGGGGTTCACTCTTCATCTACGACATTCCATATCCTCGATGAGTTTTTCGGTTTTTGTTATATACTCATCTTTTTCAATTAGCACAGTTGTGTTGCCTTTGTCCGCCTTCGTTGCGACAATGTTGTTTATCCTGAGTTTATGTTGTAGGTTCTTGACTGTCCTTCCTTTGCTTTCACTTCCTTGTTTATTATTTCTTTGCACATGTGTCTTGCGTGCTCTTGTTCCTCAACTGGTATTAATGATATTGCGACCTCTGCGTCTACGATCGCCTGTTCCGTTTTTCTTTTTCGGCTTTGGTCTATAATATTGTGTTTCAGTCCCTTTTTAAGAAGTTGTTCTTCCGCCGCGGTGATGGCCACTGTCGTTAAGTTTACGAGCCTGGCATGGAAATGGTGCGGTTGTTGGTTGTTGTCCCGTTCGCGACGTCCTGTCAGCTTATCTAGTTTCCGGTTCAGCGTCCTGTATTTCTGTTGTAGTTCATGTTCGACCTCAGTCCTTACGCGCTCCAAGCATTCCATTAACGTATCGGTAGGTAATTGCTCCGCCAACCTTAAATGGATGGATAGAATTTCGGCATTTATTCCATCTTTCTTGCCGTACTGGTTTTTCAACTCATATCTTAGGAAGTCTCTTTCCGCCTTCCTAATTGTCCTCATGCTTGTACTGGTGTTTGTTTTCATTGTTATTTTTGCAAATTTTGGTGTCACATTCAATTCTATGCATTGTTTGTTAAACCAAATGTTTGCCTTCGTTGTATGTAATTTCAGTAAACGTCGTTTGTAAACTATTAGTAGACCGTTTTCGTTTAAGTTAAAAGCCTGACAAGCATTAACTGTTTTATTTTGTTATGTTGTTTTTCCGACAGGGTGAATGATTGATGTATATTGGAACGATTTTTCGTCATCCCTTGTCAAATTTGGTTTTGAGACAAACCGGTTTCGGCGTTGTGCCATCATCATTGTTCGATTTTCGTTCTGAAAGATCAAAAACAACAAACAAGCAAAAAAGGTCAAACAACAAAAATCACCAATTTTTACCTGCCTCAGTCAACCACAAAAAAACCGATCGATGCAAACCACCCCCGTTTCTGAATGTACACACACAACACATGCACACACGTACACAAACAGATACCCATGCTGACGTTACCTGCTACCTACTATAAATACAAGACAAACGACCACAACAGATCAGAACGAAAATCGACACTGATGATGGCACAACGCCGAAACCGGTTTGTCTCAAAACCAAATTTGACAAGGGATGACGAAAAATCGTTCCAATATACATCAATCATTCACCCTGTCGGAAAAACAACATAACAGAATAAAACAGTTAATGCTTGTCAGGCTTTTAACTTAAACGAAAACGGTCTACTAATAGTTTAAAAACGACGTTTACTGAAATTGCATACAACGAAGGCAAACATTTGGTTTAACAAACAATGCATAGAATCGAATGTGACACCAAAATTTGCAAAAATAACAATGAAAACAAACACCAATACAAGGATGAGGACAATTAGGAAGGCGGAAAGAGACTTCCTAAGATATGAGTTGAAAAACCAGTACGCCAAGAAAGATGGAATAAATGCCGAAATTCTATCCATCCATTTAAGGTTGGCGGAGCAATTACCTACCGATACGTTAATGGAATGCTTCCAGCGCATAAGAACTGAGGTCGAACATGCTGCTTTGTGCTTATTTGTCGGTGCGTGTGTGTTTGTTGTACCTGAGTGGTTGCTTTGTTTTTTGTAAACCAATTTTAAAGGTTCGAATATTGTGTCGGAAACAGTGTTTGTCTGTTCGTTTATTATTCTACCGTCGAATGTTTTTTGTTTGTAGATCTCCATGTTTTCGAGTACGTTCAGACGTCTGCCTTTTGCTTGTACATGTAGGACCTTGACTGTTGTTTTGATGTTTCCGGGAATCCAACCATCATACCAGAGTCCAACTTTGCGAATCACATGGCGGAGAATAAATGCCCCCCCGGAAACATCAAAAAAACAGTCAAGGTCCTACATGTACAAGCCAAAGGCAGACGTCTGAACGTACACGAAAACATGGAGATCTACAAACAAAAAACATTCGACGGTAGAATAATAAACGAGCAGACAAACACTGTTTCCGACACAATATTCGAACCTTTAAAATTGGTTTACAAAAAACAAAGCAACCACTCAGGTACAACAAACACACACGCACCGACAAATAAGCACAAAACAGCAAAAGATCAAAAACAACAAACAAGCAAAAAAGGTCAAACAACAAAAATCACCAACTTTTACCTGCCTCAGTCAACCACAAAAAAACCGATCGATGCAAACCACCCCCGTTTCTGAAGGTACACACACAACACATGCACACACGTACACAAACAGACACCCATGCTGACGTTACCTGCTACCTACTATAAATACAAGACAAACTACCACAACAGATCAGAACGAAAATCGACACTGATGATGGCACAACGCCGAACCCGGTTTGTCTCAAAACCAAATTTGACAAGGGATGACGAAAAATCGTTCCAATATACATCAATCATTCACCCTGTCGGAAAAACAACATAACAAGATAAAACAGTTAATGCTTGTCAGGCTTTTAACTTAAACGAAAACGGTCTACTAATAGTTTACAAACGACGTTTACTGAAATTGCATACAACGAAGGCAAACATTTGGTTTAACAAACAATGCATAGAATTGAATGTGACACCAAAATTTGCAAAAATAACAATGAAAACAAACACCAATACAAGGATGAGGACAATTAGGAAGGCGGAAAGAGACTTCCTAAGATATGAGTTGAAAAACCAGTACGCCAAGAAAGATGGAATAAATGCCGAAATTCTATCCATCTATTTAAGGTTGGCGGAGCAATTACCTACCGATACGTTAATGGAATGCTTCGAGCGCATAAGAACTGAGGTCGAACATGAACTACAACAGAAATACAGGACGCTGAACCGGAAACTAGATAAGCTGACAGGACGTCGCGAACGGGACAACAACCCCACCATTTCCATGCCAGGCTCGTAAGAACTGAGGTCGAACATGAACTACAACAGAAATACAGGACGCTGAACCGGAAACTAGATAAGCTGACAGGACGTCGCGAACGGGACAACAACCCCACCATTTCCATGCCAGGCTCGTAAACCTAACGACAGTGGCCATCACCGCGGCGGAAGAACAACTTCTTAAAAAGGGACTGAAACACAATATTATAGACCAAAGCCGAAAAAGAAAAACGGAACAGGCGATCGTAGACGCAGAGGTCGCAATATCGTTAATACCAGTTGAGGAACAAGAGCACGCAAGACACATGTGCAGAGAAATAATAAACAAGGAAGTGAAAGCAAAGGAAGGACAGAAGAGAAACACGGAGCAAAAAACAGTCAAGAACCTACAACATAAACTCAGGATAAACAACATTGTCGCAACGAAGGCGGACAAAGGCAACACAACTGTGCTAGTTGAAAAAGATGAGTATATAGCAAAAACCGAAAAACTCATCGAGGATATGGAATGTCGTAGAATAAGAGTGAACCCCACGGATGAATACCAGAAAGAAATCAAAGTGGCTATAAAAACTGCAACAAATATAATATATACAAACTCGGCATATACATTAGTCCAAATGAACCCGTCAACTCCACCACTGATTGCGCTACCAAAAAACCACAAGCCTGGCAATCCAATGAGACCAATCATTAATTTTAAATCGGTACCATGCTATAAGCTATCTAAATACTTAAAAACAGTATTGAAGGACACACTGGAACTTAGCAACGAACACACCATAACTAATACATCTGAACTAATAAACAAACTTAGGGCCGTTGAAGTGACAAAGGACAGCAAATTGGTATCTTTCGACATAAAAGATCTATACACATCAATACCACTAGCAGAGACATTGAACATAGTAAACTCTATAATACTACGTAAAACAAAAGATAAAGTAAAAAGTACGCAAATCACGAACACGGTAAGAACCACACTACGTCAAAACTATTTTCAATTCAACAATAAAATATACAGACAAACAAACTGACTTGCGATGGGAAACCCAACATCGGCTATTCTTATGGAAGCGTTTATGCAAAACCTGGAAAAAGAGTATATACAGGAATTAAATTCCAAATTAGGAGTGTTATTTTACGCAAGGTACGTGGATGATATCATATGCGTTTTAACTACCAACAACGAAGAGCAAGTACTGGAGTACCTCAACAAGCAGCACGGGAACATAAAATTCACAATGGAAACCGAAAAAGACGGAGGAATCAATTATCTGGACCTCACAATAAGTATTGATAAAGCTAGCAATAAATTCAACTACGACATATATAGGAAACCAACGGCCACCGACACAATAATACATAATACCTCGAACCACCCACAACAACATAAAAATGCAGCGCTGAGGCACTTAGTACAAATATTGGAAAGAACACCTCTTACACAAGAAGCATATAGAAGAGAGCTTGGAATAATATATAACATCGCTACAAACAACGGATATAAAAAAGCACTAGTAGATAAACTCAGGAGAGACCTTAGAGAACAAAAAAGAAACAATGGAGAAGAAAGTGCACAAACCTGGACGACAATGACATATACTGGAAGGGCAACATATAAATGAGCAAATTTGCTTAGAAAATACAATATCAACACAGCGTTCAAAACATCGAACAATTTAGGACGGAAGCTAAGAACCAAAACTAACTCAGAAGATCCATTTAGCAGCCATGGTGTATACAAGCTCACTTGTGAATGCCAGCACAGTTACATAGGACAAACCGGACGACAAGTAAGAACGAGGTTCAGAGAACACATTAGAGATTACAACAAAAAGATACGGAATCCAACCATCATACCAGAGTCCAACTTTGCGAATCACATGGCGGAGAATAAATGCCCCCCCGGAAACATCAAAAAAACAGTCAAGGTCCTACATGTACAAGCAAAAGGCAGACGTCTGAACGTACTCGAAAACATGGAAATCTACAAACAAAAAACATTCCACGGTAGAATAATAAACGAACAGACAAACACTGTTTCCGACACAATATTCGAACCTTTAAAATTGGTTTACAAAAAACAAAGCAACCACTCAGGTACAACAAACACACACGCACCGACAAATAAGCACAAAACAGCAAAAGATCAAAAACAACAAACAAGCAAAAAAGGTCAAACAACAAAAATCACCAACTTTTACCTGCCTCAGTCAACCACAAAAAACCGATCGATGCAAACCACCCCCGTTTCTGAAGGTACACACACAACACACGTACACAAACAGACACCCATGCTGACGTTACCTGCTACCTACTATAAATACAAGACAAACTACCACAACAGATCAGAACGAAAATCGAACACTGATGATGGCACAACGCCGAAACCGGTTTGTCTCAAAACCAAATTTGACAAGGGATGACGAAAAATCGTTCCAATATACATCAATCATTCACCCTGTCGGAAAAACAGTAAAACAAAATAAAACAGTTAATGCTTGTCAGGCTTTTAACTTAAACGGAAACGGTCTACTAATAGTTTACAAACGACGTTTACTGAAATTGCATACAACGAAGGCAAACATTTGGTTTAACAAACAATGCATAGAATTGAATGTGACACCAAAATTTGCAAAAATAACAATGAAAACAAACACCAATACAAGGATCAGGACAATTAGGAAGGCGGAAAGAGACTTCCTAAGATATGAGTTGAAAAACCAGTACGCCAAGAAAGATGGAATAAATGCCGAAATTCTATCCATCCATTTAAGGTTGGCGGAGCAATTACCTACCGATACGTTAATGGAATGCTTGGAGCGCATTAGGACTGAGGTCGAACATGAACTACAACAGAAATACAGGACGCTGAACCGGAAACTAGATAAGCTGACAGGACGTCGCGAACGGGACAACAACCAACAACCGCACCATTTCCATGCCAGGCTCGTAAACTTAACGACAGTGGCCATCACCGCGGCAGAAGAACAACTTCTTAAAAAGGGACTGAAACACAATATTATAGACCAAAACGAAAAAAGAAAAACGGAACAGGCGATCGTAGACGCAGAGGTCGCAATATCATTAATACCAGTTGAGGAACAAGAGCACGCAAGACACATGTGCAGAGAAATAATAAACAAGGAAGTGAAAGCAAAGGAAGGACAGAAGAGAAACACGGAGCAAAAAACAGTCAAGAACCTACAACATAAACTCAGGATAAACAACATTGTCGCAACGAAGGCGGACAAAGGCAACACAACTGTGCTAGTTGAAAAAGATGAGTATATAGCAAAAACCGAAAAACTCATCGAGGATATGGAATGTCGTAGAATAAGAGTGAACCCCACGAATGAATACCAGAAAAAAATCAAAGTGGCTATAAAAACTGCAACAAATATAATATATACAAACTCGGCATATACATTAGTCCAAATGAACCCGTCAACTCCACCACTGATTGCGCTACCAAAAATCCACAAGCCAGGCAATCCAATGAGACCAATCATTAATTTTAAATCGGCACCATGCTATAAGCTATCTAAATATCTAAAAACAGTATTGAAGGACACACTAGAACTTAGCAACGAACACACCATAACTAATACATCTGAACTAATAAACAAACTTAGGACCGTTAAAGTGACAAAGGACAGCAAATTGGTATCTTTCGACATAAAAGATCTATACACATCAATACCACTAGCAGAGACATTGAACATAGTAAACTCTATAAGCAAAACAAAACAAAAGATAAAGTAAAAAGTACGCAAATCACGAACACGGTAAGAACCACACTACGTCAAAACTATTTTCAATTCAACAATAAAATATACAGACAAACAAACTGACTTGCGATGGGAAACCCAACATCGGCTATTCTTATGGAAGCGTTTATGCAAAACCTGGAAAAAGAGTATATACAGGAATTAAATTCCAAATTAGGAGTGTTATTTTACGCAAGGTACTTGGATGATATCATATGCGTTTTAACTACCAACAACGAAGAGCAAGTACTGGAGTACCTCAACAAGCAGCACGGGAACATAAAATTCACAATGGAAACCGAAAAAGACGGAGGAATCAATTATCTGGACCTCACAATAAGTATTGATAAAGCTAGCAATAAATTCAACTACGACATATATAGGAAACCAACGGCCACCGACACCATAATACATAATACCTCGAACCACCCACAACAACCTAAAAATGCAGCGCTAAGGCACTTAGTACAAAGATTGGAAAGAACACCTCTTACACAAGAAGCATATAGAAGAGAGCTTGGAATAATATATAACATCGCTACAAACAACGGATATAAAAAAGCACTAGTAGATAAACTCAGGAGAGACCTTAGAGAACAAAAAAGAAACAATGGAGAAGAAAGTACACAAACCTGGACGACAATGACATATACTGGAAGGGCAACATATAAATTAGCAAATTTCCTTAGAAAATACAACATCAACACAGCGTTCAAAACATCGAACAATTTAGGACGGAAGCTAAGAACCAAAACTAACTCAGAAGATCCATTTAGCAGCCATGGTGTATACAAGCTCACTTGTGAATGCCAGCACAGTTACATAGGACAAACCGGACGACAAGTAAGAACGAGGTTCAGAGAACACATTAGAGATTACAACAAAAAGATACGGAATCCAACCATCATACCAGAGTCCAACTTTGCGAATCACATGGCGGAGAATAAATGCCCCCCCGGAAACATCAAAAAAACAGTCAAGGTCCTACATGTACAAGCAAAAGGCAGACGTCTGAACGTACTCGAAAACATGGAAATCTACAAACAAAAAACATTCGACGGTGGAATAATAAACGAACAGACAAACACTGTTTCCGACACAATATTCGAACCTTTGAAATTGGTTTACAAAAAACAAAGCAACCACTCAGGTACAACAAACACACACGCACCGACAAATAAGCACAAAACAGCAAAAGATCATAAACAACAAACAAGCAAAAAAGGTCAAACAACAAAAATCACCAACTTTTACCTGCCCCAGTCAACCACAAAAAAACCGATCGACGCAAACCACCCCCGTTTCTGAATGTACACACACAACACATGCACACACGTACACAAACAGACACCCATGCTGACGTTACCTGCTACCTACTATAAATACAAGACAAACGACCACAACAGATCAGAACGAAAATCGACACTGATGATGGCACAACGCCGAAACCGGTTTGTCTCAAAACCAAATTTGACAAGGGATGACGAAAAATCGTTCCAATATACATCCATCTGTAAGATCTTTTTGTGTTCTTACATACCTCATAGATGATATGACTGGATCAGAAGAGATAGCTAACATGTTGAAAAGGTCTTCGTTTTGTCTAACTCGTGATACTTTGCAGGTGTTCATACATCTATATCTTTTGTAGTCCTTGTTCTTAGATTCTTGAGCTTAATCAGACAATTCTCCTAATGGTAAGCACTGGTACTCTATTAAATCTTTTCCATGTGCTAAAATTTTATGTACAGTTGGTGTAAGTTTCTTCTCAGGATACTTTTGATGCAGCAACTCTGTAGTTTTAGATGCATATTCTTCAAATTTGGGTCCATTAACTGGTTCATGGCAGTTTAAAATATTTAAAATTACTCCCAATCTTTTCACAATATCTCTATCAACTCCTGTTATGCGAGCAGTCACTTCATCGTTTTCAAAAAATCTTCTTGAGGAAAATATAGTTGATGACGGACGTGGATTTTTCCAATATTCTGAAGCTTCATCTTTTAGTCGTAATGGAACAATAGAAGCCATAAACATATTACTATCTGTAATTGTTTCATCGTCTAAATTTATTCTTTGTTTATATGCGCTTTGTCCTGATGATCCATCACAGCCACACTTAGTTATCAATGCTAGCTCCTTTGGCAGTGATTTCAACTTTTCTTCAGTAAAACTTTAAAGGAGTCGTGTAGACGTATGATCCATTAGGTTTTGTAGCTCAATTTCAGCTGATACTTCGGTTATTTTGGGACTTAGAGGAACTGCTTCTTTCTTGGTTTAAGTAATTTTTTTGTATCCAGGTAAAATATCGGCATTACGTTGCAATAATGACTTACGCAATATAATATATTTTTTCTTCGTTAAACCGAGATCTATAAACACCGCCAAAGCTTCTTCGGGAGTGTATTTCCTAGGTAGCGCATTTGGTGGTGTGGGAATGCTGTTTTTGATCCTCATCAGTCGCACTGGACTTGCTACCGCAACTGCTTCTGTTATATGAGACTTCACGTTTTCTTCGTCTTTTTTATATTTAATAGCCAGTGCTTCTGAAAGATGAGTCATGGCCATAGCTTTTGTGGTATCAGACAGCTTCCTTTTCCTTGTGTAGGTAGAACACTCTTCTATGGGTTTTGTTGGTCTGCCTATAGTTGGATTGGTTGACGTGCTGGGCGTTTCTTCGTCCAAAAAAGTTTTGTCAGCTAGCCACTTTTCATGCTTGCTTAGAAATTTTAAATTGTTACGATAGACGTCCTTCCATTTTTTTCTATCATAATGTATTGTAAACCAATTTTTTCTTCCAGGCCTTCCAATTCGTAACTAAAAAAATGTATGTTGTTAACAAGTTCCAATAACAAAAACGACCTTACGGCCGTACTGAATTATATCTGTGTCGTTTTATCATAACAACTTAAGTCTACTCAAGAAATTAGACCAATCGAAACTTTTTCTGGCGATTTCAAATAACAAAACTGCTTCACAACTTAGCCAAGCCAGTTAGATTCAATCGTTTAAAAGCAAAATAATATAAGACCGATAAAAGTCTTGCAAACTTACACGATTTTCTTATTCAAAATCGCCAGAAAAAGTTTTGATTGGTCTAATTTCTTAAGTCGACTTAAGTTGTTATGATAAAACGACACAGATATATACCTGCTCAGGCGCGTATTTATGCCCAAGGTTGTTTAACTTTATTTGATGTAAAAAGTGAAGTTGCAGCTGGACGCAGGTAGACTTTATGAATTTAGGTAACTGAATATTTCACAAATAACTACTGTTAATTGGACGGAGCACATATTTTAAAATTTTTTTTTATTTTCCTTCAAAGTTTTAAAAAGGGCCTAAAAATATGTATTTCGAAAAACAGGTATATCCGCCAACTTTTAACTAAAAGAACAAACAATTTTTTTTTGTTTCAATCCTAAATTAAATTATTTTTAATTGCTATACAAGAAAACGACAACCGGCCGAGTTATTTACTCACAAAACCATTTTAAATACAATAAAAAAGAAGAAAAATTTCAACTTTTTCCCAATGTTGAAAATTGGTTAACTTTGAGCGGCTCTACCTGGTAAACTATAATTTTCTGTGAAAAAACAGTTGTATATTCTTGATCCCTGGAAAATTCTCTATTAGAAACATGATTAAGATTTAGCGAACGCTTTCATGATTTTTGCCATACTTTAACGGCAGAGGCGCCACTGTGCGTCGATCGAACGAGACTGCATAGCCAAACACAACTGGCGACAGATTTGAACAAAAACTGAATATTCGCATTCGCATTCGAGAATATTATTAGTGGATATTCGCATTCGCATTCGCGAATATTCAAAAAGAGGCATTCATTACATCACTGACATGCATACACGTTCAGTTAACAACGACCTCCTACATTTTCATTTTCTATTCAACTAATATTCTGAGTTCCTAAATATTCATTTAATTAAACTAAATATAAAACTTTCTTGTGAATAATAGTTCTGATAGTAAAATCATAATTGTTTTGAGAATTTCGTGGTTTAAATAGTATATTTGGGTTGCATATCATGTACGGAGGTGCATTCCAACAAAATCACCCTTATTTTTGCCACGTCGTTACTGGAATAACGGCGCAGCAGCGAAGCAACAATTAATAAGAAATGTTAAAATGAAACCACGAAGAAAAGTGAGAACGAAACGATAACATTTATTTTTTGAATGATCTAAATAACCTTTTTCGGATGAAAAAGTTTTCAAAAAATCCATAAAAGAAATATTGAATTGTTGTTATTTTTTAGGGTTGATTTATTGTGAAATGCAGATTGTTATTGTGAAATGCAGTTTCCATAAATAAAATAACAAAGAATATCCAACGGAATCGGTTAAAAGCTGCAGCAACGAAATTGGCGAGCAGAGGCACATACAATAACAAGGTGGTTAAAATAGCACTTTTTATAAAATTTAGCTACAAAGAACTTGCACATTATGAACTAGAATTTCATAACCGAGTTATATGCATGGTTATTTGCAAAGAACTCAGTAGCTTCTGCTTTTCACCATAAAAAGCTAATCTTTCCTTGAATTTCCTTAATTTTATGTAAATATATTTTTACAAGTATGGATTAGATTCTATCTGAGATTAATATTTAAAATTTAAAATTTTCCATAAAATGTTTCAAGAAAATTTAGAGACGTATGCCTGTGAAATCAATTATAGAATTTAATCAAAAAAGGACTATTATTAAAAAAGAAGAAAATTACTTCTTAGAAATATTTTCCAAGGGTTTATGTAAATATATTTTTACAAGTATGGATTAGATTCTATCTGAGATAAATATTTAAAATTTAAAATTTTCCATAAAATATTTCAAGAAAATTTAGAGACGTATGCCTGTGAAATCAATTATAAAATTTAATCAAAAAAGGACTATTATTAAAAAAGAAGAAAATTACTTTTTAGAAATATTTTCCAAGGGTAAAATTGATATGAATAACGACTATATTTTTCATTTATTTAATATAATGATATATATATTTTTATATCTGATGACATATATTTTATATCTGATGACGGAATTTTCAATAAAGTGGTTTGTAATGTAATTTTGCAATTTTAGTGTATTTTTCAACCAAAACTGAACTAACATACTATGAAGTGGTACAGTAACTGGTATGATACTGATGCATAGGCTGACTAGTATCACGGCTGGTATGATTCTAGTGTATGTACTGACTAATATGTAAACTGGTATGATCCTGATGGGTTATACAGAAAAGTATTTTGAATGGTATAATATTGATGTATATAATGACTAGAATGTCAACTGCTATATTGCTGATGCAGAGACTGACTAGTATACCAATTGGTATGGGGCTGATGCAGATGCGGACAATTGCCATCTCGTAGGACGTCGCCGTGTTAAAAATACTAGTTGCAAATATGGAAAAATTACAGAACTCGAGCTAGTTGGGCCGGTTTGGCAAACTAGTATTTGACTGTAGGGCACATTCACGCCTGCCAAAAAAATAAAAAGTAAATTACGTAAATAAGTAAAGAAAATTGAAGGTAATTATTTTAAACTTCCTTATCCTTTACCTATTCTCACGCTATTCATAATTTTTCCGTTCAGTATCTGCTCGTAGTTAGAACTTTTGCATTTACCGAGCAAAGAAGCAAGACTTTTCAATGGCATCCCAAGCTGCCAATTTCTTTGCAAAGGGTTTTAATATATTCAAAAGCTTTCCTCACAATTTAATCACCTTAGGAAATCTTAAACGATGGCCTTTCCTCTTTATAATAAAGTACATATGTCAAAATTTGCTCCCCCAAGTCATTGTCAACATACTTAAAAATTTACTCAAGCTTCATAATATTTGGATAGTCGCCATCGTCAATTTTCATAATTTGGTCGCCAAAGTTTGTAAAAAGTCGCCAATACCGGCAAGCCTGAGGCTGACTACTACGTCAACTGGCGAGATGTTCATATTTTTACAAATGTCAGTAGCTAATTCGAAATAGACAAAAGTCGAACTATGTAGTTGAGCTGTGAGGCGAACCTGTTTTCAGTTAGTTATCCAATAATTGGCGACGGTAGGGTATTTACGTATATATTTTATTTATTATACCTTTCATGACTATAAAAAGGTATAATAACTTTGTACCGATGTTTGTTAGTATTAGAAGAAACCAAGATGGGTTCACGAATTAGTATACTGAAATGATCAGGGCATTGATCTATGTCGTTTTAGTAATGTCCGGCCTAAATTTGTAACATATTAATAATTTTTCGGAAGCAACAAGATCGGGTAAACGAAGATTGGGCTATATATCTTTAAATTAACAAGGTAGGGACGTCACTGTTTTTACTTATTGTAAATAAGGATCGGTCAGTGAAAATCTTGATACGTATTTACGAAGTGTATAACGCCTTCCTCACAGCCGAAGTCAGCTAATTACTTGCTTTTTTCTTAATATTCATTTGTAAACACATATGTATGTATTTGTTTACTATGTACATATACATTACAACTTTTTCGAATAATCTGTTGCTGTTCTGATGGTAAATATGTTTAATTTCTCAGCTGTAACTTAAGGTTAATGGTGACACACATTTTAATTATGCTGACTTATTTAAGCAGGTACGTAATTTAAGTCAGATTTATAGCAAAACTTAACGACTAAAGTGAAAAGAGGTTTAACAATGTTCCCTGTGGAGAAAATCTCTAGTCGTGAACTGGTGTGTTCTAGTGTATTCGAAACCACTACTGTTTCGGCCTTAATCCCTTGTACATGAAATCAGCTTTTGCTTTGGCTAGCTCTCAGCCAGCTCCATTTCGGATAGTTAAGTAGGGGTAGGGTAGTGATTACCGACATCCGATACTTCAAAGTGTCGTAGAGTAGAAATAAACAACAGATAGAGCTGTTAGTAAACTTAATGCAAGGTCATAATGAAAGTGCTGTTTATACCTAGTAGTGCCACGCACACTGCACAAAATACATTTTTCCATAAGTTTTTGAAATTTTTTATGATTAAGTCAAATTTAGAAATATTATTTATCATAAATCAAAAACCGCTCAAGATTTAGAAATGAAGTTAAGCACGGAGATTTCCGTCAATACAAGGAATGTTCTGGGAAAAACTGGGCGAAGTCGGTAAAGGTCCATGCCCATGTTACATGAAAGATTTTGAAAAGGATCATAGATACATTTGAGAGGCAATAACTTTGCCTAAAATAGCTTTATATTATTTCCATTTCACTTTCAAAGTCTCCGTGAACGAAGAAATTCGAAAAATATAAATTTTCGAAAATGGGCGTGGCCCCGCCCCTTTTATAGCGGATTATTCTTTATGCCATAGCAGGCCTCTGCGTACGTGGGGTTTTTGGGGGCCAAGTTTCTTTGACAAATTTAGAAATCTGCAGTGTTATGTCAGTTGTCAAATTTCTCTGCATTAATTATTCTTCTTAGGAGAACATAATTCCGTAAAAATTTGGGCTGATAATCCCAAACCAAGAGACCTATCTGGATGGGGGCCGCGTTTATAAAAAATAACGTTTAGCCGACCCAACACCGGATTCGCGATGTACAGAATTTTTTTCTCAGAGGAAAGAGCGCCGAGAGCCTTAAAGTCAGTATGGGACTTGAACCAACATTAAAAATGTCTTTCTTGTACCGATCCCCCAGGTACAACCTTTAAGTATTCCGGCAGGGCGTGATGTGAGTACTAGTCTCAACGTCTATTTGTCAGCGTAACTGTGCTCCCTTTTCAGTTCTTAACTGGGGATCTGTTGTCAGGTTTTCATTCTGATAGTCTGGAGTGTTATTGAATATTGAATACGGTCGTCTTGTCCAACAACAAAAATAAATGTATAAATTTAACTAAATACGCATGTAATCAACCAACTACATCTACTCTTTCATTTGTCTGATTAGTTCGTCAGAAGCAAGGCAGTTGGAATGACCGTGTTTCCAGTCCACATCTATAAAAATTACCCATGCTTCCAACCAAACATTTACTAGCACTACTACTGTCATTAAAAGGTCATACAAGCACTTACTCGTACAATTGCTTCCATTACAGTAGGAGAGGCTAGGTATCCAGTCTGTTCCTTTACAGGCTTATCTTTTCAATCTAAAATTTGCTCTGGTATAGGTGACGTGGACAAGGCGGTTGGAAGAGCCGTGTTTCCAACCCGCATCTATGCTACTTACGTATGTTCCCATCAAGCAGTTACTCGTACACTTGATTCCATTACAGTGAGGTACATTTGTAGAGGGCGGGTATCCAATCTGTTCCTTCGAAGGCCTAGGTTTTCAATCCAGAATTCGCTCTGTCAGGCCGGGGAGATGCCTTGTCTCAAAACCATGCCTTATTCGTGTAATGTTGTTATGTTTTATATCTTATTTAGAGATTTTTATCAATTTGGATGGTTCGGGAGGCCTTGTCTCCGTCCTATATTCTTCTTGCTTATCTCTTTCCCCTAGTCTTCGCTGCTGCGCCGCAGCCGTTCCAGACTTCTTCGCCAGTTCATTGTTTCTGCGATTACGTCGCACGCTGCAGTCCATTTTATTTTACTTTGCAGCATGTGGCCAACCAGCGTTTCGACAGTGTAATCCTCACCGACGATGCTGCATAGTTTTCTTCTAAAGCTGTTCGGTCTAGGGCGTTCGAAAAACACGTGACAGACACCCTCAACTGCTTTTCCTCCACAGTTGTGGCACAAGTTGTTGTGTTCTTTTTTAAACCGATAAATGTATTTTTTAAAGCGACTGTGGCCGCTTAAGAATTAGGTCAAGTAGAAATGGTTAAAAAGGACTACTGTCTGGTGGCCTTCCTAACAAATCTGGGTGTAAATAGGTCCCTGGTGGGACTGATCGACCTGCGGGAAAATGGCGTATGGTGATGACCAGTCTGTTTCATACAGAGGCAAATTCCCACAAACTTTGTGTGACTTAATACAGGTAGGAGAGATTTTCCTATGGTATCTCACAGCGGATTTAGCGTCAAATCCGAAAAAGGGGAACTTGCCTTATACACTAAACGGTACAAAAAAAAAAACCGTTAAACCTACCGTCCAAGGTGTGGTTCTGGACAAAAGGCTGGACTGGAAGGAAAGCGTCAAAAGAAAGCGTATATTGCATTATACAAGTACAAAAGAGCCATGGGCAAGAAATGCGGGCGTACCCCTAAAATATGCAAATGGATTTATACCGCGATTATTAGAGTCATATTGCTATATGGGGTCATCGTATGGTGGCCTGCTTTAGGCAAGGCGTCAAACCTGGAAATGTTAAGTAAAGTTCACAGGTCTCTAAGAACTACGTCAAGCGAAGCCCTTCAGGCCATGCTTGACCTTCTGCCCACACTACAGCTGTGGATAGCAACTTAACAGTAAATATCCCCAGTAGGAAAGATTGGGGGAAGTCGGATAGGTGCTACGGTACAGATGATAGCATATGCATATGCATCGATGACTCCAAATTGAATGGGAGGGGTATTTTCAAAGGTCCGAGATTTAGAACTCTCTTGAAGACTACCTGATAATTGCAGTGTCTCCCAGGGTGACGTTTCAGGAATCATGGCAGCTGCGGTTTGGATAGGAAAATACACTATAGGCAAGGAACCCTTAACTTTTAGTGATAGCCAAGCCGTTCTTTAAAACCCTGGGCTCTCATTCGTGCAATTGTGATCTAACATTAAAATGAAGCCGACCCCTCCAAGAGATGGCCAAGCAGAATTGTGTGAACCTCACGTAGGTCTCGGGACACAGGAACTGTTTAGGCCACCGGCCTAAATATCACGGTCGCCCCTCGTATTTGTGCAGCTTTACGTATCTGCCCCTGCGGTTAGTTTTATCTCTTTTACCGATAACAGCTCTTACCCCTCCTAACCTACCGAAAGTAAGCATTCGGCAGCGGTACAGAGCAAAATTAAAAGAAAAGGCTCGGACACTTGATTATCGAGCGTACAAGAGTCACCAGCAGCCATCCGAGGTAAATATACAAGTTCCATAACTTTTTCTTATATTCATAATACTGTTGTATATTTAATTTCACCTTCCACTGTAATAAAAACCACTTATCCATTGTACTTATTTACATTGAACTCCGGTGTTTATTTGTTTATTAATTCGTTGCCCTTCTTTCTTCCCTATCCCTATGACGTGCGAGCGCGCCCCGTCATTGGAACGACTCCGCCGTAGAAACATTGGTCCTATCGCACCAGGAAAACCCAGAACAACTTTTAAACATCAACATAAATTTTATCCGGAGAAGTACAACCTTTGTAATTCAGTGCCATTGAAAATTTAAAAATACACGGAGATAATTAAATAAATATTCAACAAAAACAGAAACGAGCAGAAAGCTACAGCAGCGAGTGACGGCAGCAGAAAGAGACAGCCACAGATCGCTTCACAATACAGATCGCATCACACCATACCGATCACATCATCAATACAATCACATCATCACATACAGTCCATTAAGATCGCATCCATACACATCACATCACATCTTCGCATACATATCACATCATCATATTCAATCCGCTCACACAGTCCACTTTAACAACATTATTGCAACAGTCGTCACGCATCACACTCATTTCACAAGGTACGTTGCTTTTTTTGTTTGGTTCATGCACCACTTTTTTTTTTAACATACGTGAAAAACGTATAGAGTGAATTTTGTGAGTGTGCCTTGGAAAACAAAGCAAGTGAGAAATTTGTGCTCTCGTGGGCACACTTTCGCCTTTTGACTATCGGTTAAGTCCCTCACCAGTAGTAAGACTTATCCGACACAGCTCAAGGCAGGCAGTCAGTGAATTTTTTTATTTTTTTTTTTGTATACACATCACTGCACTGTATATCTCTTATTTGCCACATACTGTGGAAATTCTTTGAGTGACTATATCGCTTGATTCTCACTTGGTTGATGCTTTTTTATAGAGCCAACACAAAATTCACTACAAACAATATAAAAGCGTTGCGCATTTACGACAGTATCACTACATTGGGTGGCTTGTTTTTTTTGATATTATTGCTTCTAATAAAAATCTCAATAAACAATTTTATACATTTCCACATTTCTGGAAAAACACAATTGATTTTGTATAACACTTTTATATTATTTTGGTTTGGCAATTCAGGGAATTTCATTAACTGTGGTATATTTTCCCCAAGGCACACTAAATCTGTACCGAGATTTCTATCTGTGTCACTTTCAAATTACACTTCTTCACTTTTACATTTTTTAGACACACTAAATCTGCATCCAGATTTCTATCTGTGTCACCCTTAACTTCGCTTACGTTCCGAGCACAAATTTCCTGAGTCGTTACTTCTGTTCTCGTTCCTTTAAAGAGACAAAATATTCAAATTAATTAAAAAAATGGAGACCTACATCCGACTATCCGACTGCATAGTTGAGTTTCAGCAAGACTTTAGCTCCACACCTGTCGGAGAATTAGATAAACACACCCTTGCAATACAGCAAGAGGAGTTAAAATCGTTGTGGAAGAACCCTAAGGCGACATATGAGAATGTACTCAGCTCGGCTGACTTAACCAAAGATGAATTGCAGTCTTTACGTCCGAAAAACAAGACCTGTTTCGCATGCTACGCGAAATGCATGGCCACAATTAATGCTGAGGTCGAAAAATTATCCATACCTGCCACACCTGCCCCTAAAGTCTCTGAATCTTCCATCAGAGAGAATAATATTCGCCTCCCTCCGTGTGACACCGAGGTGTTCAAAGGTGACTACCTTTCTTGGCCAACCTTTAGGGACTTGTTCACGGCCATATATATATTAAACAAACGCCTTACCCCGGTTGAAAAGTTATATCACCTCAACCAGAAAACTGAGGGGGAGGCAAAAGAAATTGTGCGCAGGTGTCCATTGACGAATGAAGGCTTTTCAACAGCCTGGAAAAATCTGAGTGACAGGTACGAAAATAAACGTATCCTTGTCAATACTCAGTTAAAAACATTGTTTAGTTTAACTGCTGTCGAAAGTGAATGCGGTACAGCAATTAAAAAATTGCAACGCGACATTAATAATTGCATTTCGTCGCTCCAATGTCATCAAATTGACATTTCCAATTGGGATGCGATCATTACCTACTTATGCTCCACCAAACTCCCGGAATGCACTCTGGCTCTATGGGAACAAACCATAGAGAACAAAACAGAGATTCCAAAATGGGAGGACATGGATAAATTTCTTTCCAATAGGTTCCAAACATTGGAAACCGTTTCTGACCTCAGGGGTTGCAAATCATCCAAGGCACCCAGGAGTCAAAATAATGCACGGGAAACGCCTGCGAAACTTGGAGTATACCAAGCCAGCGTCCCTAAAACTTCGTGTAAGATGTGCAACAGTAAGGAGCACAAATTACGAAATTGTCAAAAATTCCGCGGACTATCCACTACAGATCGAATAGCCTACATCAAAAACAACAATTGTTGCTTGAACTGCCTGTCGGCTGGACACACAGTGACACGATGCACAAGTTCATTTAACTGCAGCTCGTGTCACGCGAGGCAGAACACCTTACTCCACTTGGCAACAGCTCAGCCAAAAGCAACGAACCAAAGGTGGCGTCAAAATGCGTCAGATGATAGGCCCTCGACATCACAGCAGGCAAGAGACAGTCTGGAATCTGAAAAGAGGAAAGATGTTAATAACGTCTCTTCTTGTCACGCTAATGCTACTAAGGGGGTATTATTAGGAACAGCACGCGTGAACATTCACTATAATGGAGTAGATTTTTCTGCTAGAGCCCTGATTGACTCGGGTTCAGAATGTTCATTCATGACAGAAAGATTAAAGCGACGAATAAACCTCCCATCGAAACGCTTGCACGTCCAAGTTTCTGGGATAAACAATACTCTGTCAGCGCAAGTGAAAGAGTCATGCTCCATTCAGCTAGGTTCCTTAATCAACCCCTTAGTAAGAATCGACACAGTGGTATTGGTCTTACCCCAATTAACAGGGAATCTTCCTACTTGCCAAGTGAGCGCAATGACTCGGCAAGCATTCCCTGATCTAATCTTGGCGGATAAGAGGTTCTTCGTTAATGAACCAGTCGACCTCATCCTAGGAGGCGACATTTATCCACAAATCATATTAAACGGCATACGGAAGAACGTATTAAACACGCTTCTCGCGCAAGAAACCGTATTCGGTTGGATCTTAACTGGCCGTGCAGACGCACCCAAGCCAACCAATACTCGGGTATCATTTTTCAATGAAATCAGCTTGGACAAGCAGTTAACCGCTTTCTGGGAGTTGGAGGATGTCCCGAAGAAAAGGGCACTGAATGAAGAGAATGCCTATTGCGAAGCACTTTTCAAAGCCACAACGGAAAGGAACTCCGATGGGAAATATGTGGTCGCCCTTCCTATTAAACATGATTTTCCTAATACTATCGGCTTAGGGCCTTCTCTAAACGGTGTTTGCTCTCAATTTTATCGAAATGAGACGCGCCTTGCTAAGACACCGGCCCTACAAACAGAATATAATAGAGTATTAGCGGAATATGAGACGTTAGGACATATGTCACAAGTTCCCACTGTCATACCACCCCATTCTACGGATTGCTACTTCTTACCACATCATGCGGTTATAAAAGAAGAAAGCACGACCACGAAGGTCCGGGTGGTATTCAACGCTTCGTGTCCTACTGCTAATGGCACAAGCTTAAATGACGTACTTCATACAGGCCCAGTCCTTCAGGCCGATTTGACTATCCTACTCCTTCGGTGGAGATTTTTCAAGTATGTCTTTAATAGCGATATTGAGAAAATGTACCGCCAGATATGGGTAAAACCTAAACAGACAAAGTTCCAAAGGATAGTTTTTCGACCCAATCCAGGTGACCCCATACGCGTCTACGAATTAAAGACTGTGACCTTTCGAGTTAATTGCGCCCCGTATCTGGCCATAAGAACACTGCATCAACTAGCGGACGACGTGGAGAGCTCTGCCCCTACAGCAGCGAATATTCTTCGCTCAAGTATGTACGTTGATGACGTTCTTGCGGGGGGGCATAGCATCGATACAACCATCAAAGCTCGCGATGAAATAACGCAGGTCCTACAATCGGCAGGCTTCTCCCTACGCAAATGGACGTCGAACTGCAGCAAAATACTGCATGGAATACCCAAACTTCATCGGCTAAACGAGGACTTTTTGGAGTTCGAAGACTCAAGTATGGTTAAGACCCTAGGCATCCGTTGGAACGCGCATTCCGACTCCTTTTATTTTACGGCAAAACCCATCGAAAATGGGGATATTATAACAAAAAGGGCAATACTTTCAGCCATCGCCAAACTCTTCGACCCGTTAGGCTGGTTGGCACCAGTCGTCATAGTGGCCAAAATACTTATGCAGAACATATGGCTAGAGGGGACTGACTGGGACGAAAGAGTGTCTTCCCTAACCCTAGATCGGTGGCAAAGCTTCACGCAGGACTACCACGAAATCAATAAAATTCAAATACCTCGATGGGTGCATTTCACGCCATCCAACGTTGTGGAAATACACGGGTTCTGCGATGCATCAGAAAAAGCCTACGCAGCCACAATCTTTTTACGAGTAAAGATAGGGGACCAGATCTACGTCAATTTATTAATGGCGAAGACAAGAGTCGCCCCAATCAAAACAATTTCCCTGCCCCGATTGGAGCTCTGTGGAGCAGTCCTGTTCGCCGAAACCATAGAATCTGTTATAGAAAACCTTAACTTAGGCACTGTCAACGTTCACCTATGGACTGACTCAACTATAGTCTTAGCTTGGATCAGAAAACCACCGTGCGCTTGGTCAACATTTGTGGCACACCGAGTAACGAAAATTGTAGAAAAGGTGGGAAATAAAGCCTGGCGACACGTAGATTCCGCATCATCCCCGCAGACATGGCCAGCAGAGGACTATCAGCGAAGGATATGGTAAACCACACTTTGTGGTGGCAGGGACCTTCTTGGCTACAAGAAGACGAGACAAAATGGCCAACTCAAGAAAAATATTATGGTACAAACGTCGAAGAGAAGAGAGTACAAGTTCATACAACTAAGCAAATACCGGATAACGAGGACATTCTCGAAAGGTTTTCTGATTTTTCAAGGGCTTTGAGGGTCATATCATACATTATGAGGTTCTCTCAAAGAACTAACCCCAAAACAAAATCTTCTTTCAAAGTGGAGTCCTACCTCATTTCGCCCGACGAAATTAAGGATACGACTCGCCGGCTTATCAAAATATATCAACAGAAACATTATTCTGAAGAACTAAGGGATATTAAAACCGGGAAACCCATTGGGACTAAAAGTGAAGTCCTTCCTCTGAACCCCTTCGTCGACAGCCATAATATCTTGCGAGTGGGTGGTCGTCTCTCTGCATCCCATGATCTTGCCTTTAATGAACGCCACCCAATTATCCTCCCTTACGCCTGCCGTTTCACCCGTCTGCTCGTCCAGTTTGTCCACAAGATCTCCTTGCATGGCGAAAACCAACTAATGCTGCGGCTCCTACGCACTCAATATTGGATTCCTAAGGTGAAAAATATGATCCGGTCAACCATCCATAACTGCAAGGTCTGCACGATCTTCCGAAAACGAGCGGCGACCCAACTGATGGGCGACCTTCCACCAGAACGTACCACCTTCTCCCGCGCGTTCACAAACACCGGTGTAGATTTCGCCGGACCTTTCGACATCAAGTCCTACAGCGGGAGAGGATGTCGTCTATCAAAGGGCTACGTTTGCCTCTTTGTCTGCTTCACGACCAAGGCTATTCACTTGGAGGCCACTTGTGATCTTAGCACCGCCTCGTTCTTAGCAGCGTTGGACAGGTTTGTTGCCAGACGACGATGTCCAAAGAACATCTACTCCGACAATGGAACTAACTTTGTCGGAGCCTCCCGAGCCCTCCGCTCAGAGTTCAAGGCCTTTCTAAAAGACGCTCGCAACCAAACCCTGTCGACCTACTGCCATCAAACCCTGACCTGGCACTTCATACCAGCAGGCGCTCCTCATATGGGCGGACTGTGGGAAGCAGGGGTAAAGAGTTTTAAAACTCACTTTAAAAAGATCGCTTCCGATCATAAATTTACTCTTGAAGAGTTCTCTACCTTACTTTGTCGAATCGAGTCTTGTCTCAACTCTCGACCACTCAGTCCATCTCCCAACGAACCGTCCAACTTGGAGCCACATTCCTCATTGGCGGGCATCTATTAGCGCCCCCGGAGATCGACGTTAGCGAGAATCGCGCCTCGCTCGTCAAGCGATGGGAAAAACTTAAGTCCCTACACCAAACGTTTTGCAAACGATGGAAAGCCGAGTATCTCACCGAACTGCAGAAACGTGTAAAGTGGAAACATCCACAATCCAACTTGAAACAAGGGACCTAGTCGTTCTAAAGGAGGACAACCTACCTCCCAACGAATGGAGACTAGGACGAATCTCCCAACTACACCGTGGACCAGATAACCGAGTCCGAGTCGTCGTTCTTGATACCGCGAGGGGCCAGACTACCAGACCGATCACGAAGTTGGTCCCACTGCCATCCGGTAACAAGGATGGCGAGAACTAATATTATTCCACTTCTAAATCTCCCTAATTCCACTTCTAATTACATTATGAATTAGGGAGGTCACGGCTTAGTCGAAGCGACTTAGCAGAACGTATTCGCTAAAAATGTAACGAGGCCATTGAGGCCTACCGCAATCGGAAGAACCAAACCATCACACGTAAATAAACACACTCGTTCCAACGTAACGAGGTAACAGTAATCCTACCGCAGACGGGCGAACCGGTCTGCCACAAAAGTTGCAAATTTCACATACACACACAATAACATCTATTTTTCTACCCACTTACACAAAGGCTAAATGAAACAGATATCCCCCCGACGTTCTCAAGGAGTGCGACATGGGAGCGCTTATGGCCATAGTCACAGTGTTAGTCACTTAAGAGTCTTACACACTTCAACAAGATGAGAAATTTTGGCTCTTAAATTACAGTGTTAGTCACTTAAGAGTCTTACAAAATTCAACAAAATGAAAAATTTTGGCTCTTAAATTAGGCCATTTTGGTTTCCAGATTGAAGATTGTTTCAATTAATTTTGATATAATCAAGAAAATATGTCGTCGGAGCATACGGACACCCCAAGGAATGGAATATTCATGAGGCAACCTTTGGGAAAGGTGTTAAGATATAAAAATTAAAGTTACACGGTTCAAGAAAAAAATTGTACAGAAGGTGTCGAATATCAAAATCTAATTTGTTGACACAGCAATTTATCTAATTTACAACAAAACTGATGATCTCAAGAATGCCCAGCAGATTTGCTGCACAGCAATCTAAATGCGAGGCATAAACCTGCCCGCGAATAACACCAACTCTCAGTTCCAGACATTTAAAGGGGTGGTACTGGGAGAGGGTTGTGATTCGTGTTGTGGGGCTGGTTAAAAATGTTAGTCGATTTTAATTGCCTAGTAAAACACTGAAAATACATTGTACCAATAATTCTACCACTTGCCTCATACCAGCTGCGACCCAAAGTGCAATCGCTCCGTAAACCAATAGACCATCGAAAACTACATTGCATTCTTGTTCCAAATCTATGTCGTATTGCGTGAGTAGCGTCTTGACTAACGTCACATTGCCCACCATGGCCGCCATGGTGAGTGGGGTGACGGATTGTCCATCGACCTCATCGAATTTCTATAAAAAAATAAAATAATATAAATTCTTATATTAAATAATAATTAAGAAATAATATGCATTACATAAATTCGCTTAGCAAAAGATGTAACTAGTTCTAGAACGAAACTAAACACTGAGGATGGTGGAACACCGAAACCGGTTGGTTACAAATCGGCCATTGGTGGAAATCTGCGTGCACCTACTAGTGCAGGTTTCTCTGCCTCGCTGATTGTTCTTAAATATGTACAACCTGAAATGAAATAAATAAGTCTAGCTTTATTGTAAAGCTTTCACATGCTACATACTTATGTACATATGCACACGTCTATGTTAATATACAACCAATAAAACTTGTAGTCGTCATAAATAGTTGAATTTACATATATCACTCTGTCCATATACTTAAACCCTTCATGGGTTTCTCCTTAAAACCACGCACAAAAATATCTGATTCCCACCATGTAGGACTTGACAGATTCTTTTCCTCACAGTTAAGCTCTCTACGGCTGTTGTTAGCATCGACACCATTTATACACATTATTCCTCCAGATACTTCCAGTTTTTTTGCGTACAATATTCTTTTCAAAAAATTTCTTAATAAGCTCGTGCTTTGCACTTATGGCATCTTTTGTTTGCTGTGCCTGCTCACGTTGTCGGTCGATTTGAAAAGCACGTAGTGGGTTAACATAATTATCGGTCTTCAAGTGCCCATTGACATTAGATTCACCATCTTCCGACCACAATCCCACATAGTATTTGTATGTATTGTAAACAAATGGTATTTGATTTCGCTGGTACAGCAAAAACTCTAGAATTGCATTGACGACATCTGCAGTTGAGTCTGTAGTTAGCACATCTACTTCTACGCTGAGATCAAGTTTTTTTTGCTACTAAAAACTTACAATATATATTGTTTATTAATAAATAGTACTATCTACAGAAGTTTTAATTTGAGAAATATTTTTTTTGTTATGCGCTTCCGCTTATACAAAATTCTTGTACAAAATGCAAAATGTCATGAACAAGTTGTTCTTTATAGTATAAGAATGGAAATTTCGATATCATTTTAAGGCTACCTCAGCGGGGTACCGATAAAAGCGCCACGAGCACCGGCTGCAACACCCATTGGCATAGTTTCTAAAATACCGGGTGCCTTTTTGTAATACGTCTGATATGTATCGATAATGTATGTATATACTCCCAGGCGTCGTTGGGTAGGTGGCTTGATGCAACAAAGCTGCGCCGATACCCTTATAGAGCGCTAATGGACCTTCATTTTTAGCCACTTTTTTAAAGAAATCAAATGAACTGTCATACTCTTTTTTGGCATCACCTGCACCCGAGAGATGCATGCGTGTCTAACCCAAATCCAATGGCTGGACAATCATCGTTGCACCCATACCAGCTAGGCCACCAAACAAGAATTTCAAGCCATTTGGTATGTACGCTGCTGCTGCTGGTTTAGATGCCACCACACCACTTTTACCTGAAAAGAAAAGAATAAACATTAATTTACGAGGAAAAATTACCAACATAAAAATTTTACACCTTACCTCGTGAAAAATTTTTCATAGTGACATTCATTCAGAAATGTATCCAGTGCTGAATGAATGAGCGTAGCCACTTCGCGTAACGATTAGTGCCAATCCAAGTTGGCACACACGGGTATTTAATCGTTACAAAAATCCCCCAATTTTTTTGGCGTACCGTATGTAGCGGCGGAATTTATTCGCCACCTTATGCGAAGTACGGGGGAAGTCGAAATATAATTATATATATAAATAATATGATTTAGCCTAGGTACAATATTGACAACTACGTATGTATACACATATATACATGGGGTATTGCCAATTGTGCCGTTTAAAATAAATTCGCATGCCAGTACGTTGTTAAACGGTAAAAATATAATTAAACACACAAATACGACAGATAATGTGGGGAAATATACGTCAATCGAACATTTATTGACAGATTATTTGCTTCCCCCCGTGATTTTCATTTGTCACGGCCAAAAACTAGCCACTTCTGGCACAGCAAAATGGAAAATATTTTTCACCGCATATTTCAGAATTTCACCCGATTCGATTACATTTGTTCATGGATGTGTTACCCCATCTTTCGCGATGCATCTGTCTCCGCCTCTACATTGCCAAGTGAGACAAACATCATCGGTGGGGTGTGGCAGCACAGAATGGCTGACTACATCTGTAGCACAACAAATGTGGGTGATTTACGAGCTGACAGACCACGGTGTTAATCAGCTGGTTATGCCTCACGACACGAACCAGCTGGAATGCATGTATAAATGAATGCATTTTAGCTAAATTTATACAAATACCATTGCACAATCACATAAATATTACGTAAATGCAGAAACCCTTACCCCATTCTCCCCTTTTTAAACGGCTTCACCAAAATATGTTAACTCTCGATTTCCTAGGAGTTACTTAACACATAAATTGCCAATGCATTTCAATTTTTTCGGGGGGAAGGAAAGTGTCAAAACGTGAGAAAGCTGCCAGAAGGAAAATATTCACGTAACAAACATAAACGTTTATTCACGCAACAAACATAAACGTTTACAAACGTTTAAACTTTAACAAAATTAAAACTTTAATCCTTTCGAAAAAAAAAAAAATTAGAATATGCCAAACCAAAATACCGACAATGTCAGTCGGTTATGTTCACAAGCCACCCAGATATACAAAAGCTATGGGCTTACTAACGGGTTTATTTTTAGAATGACTCGTTTTACTGCCACACGCGCAAAAACGGAGCGGTCCAACATCTTCACCATCCCGTGTCGGTTATGCAACAACAACCATGGCATACGGTTTTGCCAAAAGTACCGAGGTATGTCGGCCGAGGAAAGACTACGAGTGGTACTTATACATAAGTACTGCCCCAATTGCTTGTCCCCTTTCCACCGACCGGAAATATGCCCTAGCAAGGACCGCTGCTATCGCTGCAACGAACCTCACCATACGTCCCTTCACATGGACGACGTCACGGCACAAGTCCCCGCGCACCCCCAGCCAACGGTTCCGTCTAGAGAGGATGACGGAGAGACCTCGGACGACGCGCTGTCCTTAACCCTCACCGAGACAACCAAGTCTTGGGCGGAGCAAGTAGCAGAGGAGGAGGAAGAAGAGGAAGCCATGAGGGCAGCAGCACCAGCCATTCCCCAGCTCAGCGGCTCGGAAACACGTCCTTTCCGACCGCTACTACGGCACGAGCAACGGAAGATGCGCACGCCAGACAAGACTCGACGTCCACTAAAGACACCCAAACTACGTGAGGGTGGCGCGGAAACACGTCCTTTTCGCCCATCCCAGCGGGCTGTTAAGGTGAATCGCGGTGGCTCGGAAACACGTCCTTTCCGACCACCTCACAGTCCCACTGGTGTCCGTCGTGGTGACGCGGAAACGCGTCCTTTCCGCTCGTCACGACGAACAGCGGGTCGGACGGCACCTTACCAAGCCCGCAACCCAGTTAACGACACCACAATCGTCCGCCCCAAGGACACACCAGCCACGTTTCGGTCTGGCCGAGTTGCCAATCTGCCTGCCACAGCTCTGATAATGCGATCGTTTGTCGCCATCGCACCAACGGCGAGCGTGACCATCGAATCTGGCGGTCAACTGCACATCGTACGTGCCCTGCTCGACCCGTGTTCATCAACTACGGTCATTGACGGTGAGCTCGCCCGAGATCTCCGCCTAGAACGTGTTGGTGATACGCGGCCTAGCAGGTGTACCCTCATTCTACGCGGGAAGTACGGAATCACCAGAAGGGTCACCACGCAAGCCACGGTCCTTGCTCGCCACCACCGCATGACCCCGGTGTCCAACATCGACGCCACCGTAGCCGCCCCCTTCCAGTTGATGAAGCTGGCGGATCCCGCTTTCTATCGAGCATCACCCGTTCGGCTCACTCTCGGGTGTGACGTATATGCCAGCCTGATGCTGAGCGGTACCCCACCGTCGAATATCAACGGGCTACTAGCACAGGCCACTATTTTCGGCCTAGTCGTATCAGGGGCTTACCAACAGTAAGCTTCCAATTATTTTCGACACGCTACTCCAGAAAGGAGAAATCCAATAATAAGGTGCATTGAACTAGGCAAAACCACGTACTTATTTAATAAAATTTCTTTTCTCATCCCCAACAGGTGTCAAGAGGAGGCTGCGGGTAGTGGCGTATGGTCCCTATACTAAGTTTTTTTGCTTTTGATAAATATTATGATGTTTAACACATATTTCATTTCACTGGGTGTATATTCTAACCTTTATGTAAATCGGAATGGTTGCTGGCGGCTGCCATTTGATTACAGGTTGCGTGTCGCAAGGGGGCCGGCATGTTTAGGCCACCGGCCTAAATATCACGGTCGCCCCTCGTATTTGTGCAGCTTTACGTATCTGCCCCTGCGGTTAGTTTTATCTCTTTTACCGATAACAGCTCTTACCCCTCCTAACCTAACGAAAGTAAGCATTCGGCGGCGGTACAGAGCAAAATTAAAAGAAAGGGCTCGGACACTTGATTATCGAGCGTACAAGAGTCACCAGCAGCCATCCGAGGTAAATATACAAGTTCCATAACTTTTTCTTATATTCATAATACTGTTGTATATTTAATTTCACCTTCCACTGTAATAAAAACCACTTATCCATTGTACTTATTTACATTGAACTCCGGTGTTTATTTATTTATTAATTCGTTGCCCTTCTTTCTTCCCTATCCCTATCACGTGCGAGCGCGCCCCGTCATTGGAACGACTCCGCCGTAGAAACAGGAACATTGAGGGACGTTCTTCCTGATAAAGAGAGCTTGGGTATACCCTTCGGCACATGCAGGCTAACGTTAAACGAATACACCTACCAACAAGCCAGCGAAAGATGGCAACAATTCCTAGCGTGTCGGATATCCAAGAAAACCTGGCCCAAAAGGAATCCCAAGATATCTCGTTATGTCTACACCCTAAAAAGAGCAGAAATATCTAAGTTAATAGGGAAACTTACTGGGAAATACCTATCGTCGGAGTAAAGGTGTCTTTACGTGGTATCACAACGGACCTTCTCATACTAGCCTACGTGTGCCCCTGCTGCAGCCATTTTAACCTAACCTGATTTGCATTCTATTGGCTTAATAATGATCCCTCCTATAAATTATTCTTTTATATCTGGAGTATACAGTCATCGACCAGTTAAACTTTTATTATATGTATGGATGTTTGTGATGCAAAGGCTGACTACTGCGTAAACTGGCTAGAAGTTCATATTTTTACAAATGTCAGTAGCTAATGTGAAATAGACAGAAGTCGAACTATGTATAATAATTGGTGACGGCGGCCGCCGTGGTGTGAAGGTAGTGTTGCCGGCCTACCACACCGAAGGTCCATGGTTCGAGCCCTGGTACAGGTAACATCAAAAGGGATTTGAAAAAAGTTTTTCAAAACGGGGTCGCCCCTCGGCAGTGGTTTGGCAAACTCTCCGAGTGTATTTTAAAAGGCAATTGCTTGTAGTTTGAACTAGATATTTCAATCGAAATTGGTGAAATGCTTCTCAATAGTATGTAGTATACTCCTACCAAAAATTAAGCAAATCGAATAACACACAAGTAAAATATCCGAGCCAGTTGTTAATACCACACTGCAATAGGGAAGTTATATACCTTTTTGATTTTCTATCCTTACTGAACATGAAATATTTGTTAGTATGAGAAGAAGAAGATATTAGCCCATCAATAAGTAAACTGAAATATTAAGGACGATTAGCTGAGTCGATTTAGCAATGTGCGTCTCTCCGTCCGTCTGTCCGTCTGTCTATTTCAACGCAAATTTTTCAAACATAAAATGTGCATGGATTGGTATTTTGAAAAAATGTGATTAGCAGTTGCTGGCAAGGAAGCTTTTTATATACAAATAAATTAATGGCGGCCGCAGTGGTGTGGCAGTAATGTTGCCGGCCTACCACACCGAAGGTCCAAGGTTCGAGTCCTGGGACAGGTAACATCAAAAGTGGTTTGAAAAAGTTTTCCAAAACGGGGTCGCCCCTCGGCAGTGGTTTGGCAAACTCACCGAATGTCTTTCTGCCATGGAAGGCTTCTCAGAAAAAATTCATCTCCTTTGTAGATTCTGTAGGTCCCGCCAATTTGTAGAAAAAAATTCAAACCGGCGCACCACAAATTGGAAGGCAAGCTCGGCGGAAAAATCTCTTTAGAGGTTTATGATGATATACCTGTTGTATACGAGGTGTGTTCAAAAAGTATCGCGAATTTTGTGTTTTTTCAAAAATTATTTATTTATTCATGAATATCTATTTTGTCCCCTTCAAAGTAATCCCCATGAGATATTATACACTTGTGCCAACGGTTTTCCCAATCTTCGAAGCACTTCAAAAAATAATTTTTTTGTATCTTGTTCAGCTCCTCCTTCGATGCCGTCTTTATCTCGTCAAGAGAAGCGTAACGTCGTCCTTTCATGGGCCTCTTCAGTTTAGAGAACAAGAAAAAGTCACAGGGGGCCAGATCTGGGGAATACGGTGGCTGCGGCAACATTAGTGTGTTGTTTTTGGCCAAAAAGTCGCGCACAAGCAACGATGCGTGAGCAGGGGCGTTATCGTGGTGCAAAAGCCAATTTTTGTTCTTCCACAAATCCGGGCGTTTCTGGCGGATTGCTTCGCGCAAATTGCGCATAACTTGCAGGTAATATTCCTTATTGACCGTTCTTCGCTGTGGCAAGAACTCATGATGCACCACGCCCCTGCAATCGAGGAAAACTGTCAGCAAAACTTTCACATTCGACCGAACTTGGCGCGCTTTTTTCGGTCTTGGTTCGTGCGGCAGCTTCCATTGAAATGATTGAGCTTTGGTTTCCACGTCATAACCATAAACCCACGATTCGTCACCAGTTATGACCCTCTGGAGCAAATTTGGGTCGTCGCGGACAGAGTTTAACATCTCATTAGCAATGTTCATGCGATGCTGTTTTTGGTCACAATTGAGCAATTTTGGTAAAAAAATAGGTAAAAATCGAAGACGATCCAAAACACGTGCAAGCAAAGCAGCTGTCAACAATTAACTGAACATTCTAAATGGCCGAGCTTGTCGGCATAAATGAGAGACATGAGTACCAACATAACGCCACAAAAAATTCGAAATTCGAATATACGTAACCAGCGAAAATTCAAAATTCGCGATACTTTTTAAACACCTCGTATTAAATTAATTTACCGCTCAGAACTTATAACAAAAGTGTTTTTATTGAAAACAATCAGCTGGCTTTATAATACGAACACTAAAAGTATGAAAATAGACCTGTTTAATTTGGGAACTATAATAGATCACTACTAGGTATACAATATTCGGTTCCACCCGAACTTAGACTTCCTTACTTGTTTTTGTTGCGTTTTGTACTATCGCACAACCTACTTCTAATAATGCTGTGAATATGTTCCTGTAGCTCTTTTTTGTCATTGATTTCCTTCACTATCATACAAAATGCAATAATAAACGTTGTTTTACATTTTTCTCCTAACTTAAAGGGAATTCGCCATAATAATAACACTTCTAAGTTTCTTTAACAAATTTTGAAATCTGCAGTGTTATGCCAGTTGTCAAATTTCTCTGCATTAATTATTCTTCTCCTTAGGAGAACATAATTCCGCAAAATTTGGGCTGATAATCCCAAACCAAGAGACATATCTGGATTGGGGCCGCGCTTACAAAAAATAACCTGTAGCCGACCCAACACCAACTTGAACCAGCACTAAAACTGTTACCGTCTTGTACCGATCCCCCAGGTACAACCTTCACGTTTTAAGCCTGTGTAAAGCTGCGCGGCTTGACGAAATTGGCGTCGCTGGTGCTGATACCTTTATTTGTGATACCGTAACGCCATGACGCCAGCAGCGCCAGAAACACTAAACTACTACTGACTGCACCAATGGCAATATGGTATCATTGCGCCAAAAAAGCACTTAACGCAATTGCGTTAACGCACTGCGCTGATACTGGCTATGGCGGTGGCTTCATGGTATCAACGCCAAAGAATTGGTGCCGCGACCCAGCCTTATTAAGTATTACACCAGGAGGTGGTGTGAGTGCTAGTCTCAACGTCTGTTGGTCAGCGTTACTGTACTTCCTTTTCAGTTATTAACTGGGGATCTGTTGTCAGGTTTTCATTTTACTAGTCTGGAGTATTATTGAATAAGGTCGTCTTGTCCAGCAACAAAAATAAATGTATAAATTTAACTACATACGAATGTAATCACCCAACTACATCTACTCGTTCATTTGTCTGATTAGTTCGTCAGAAGCAAGGCAGTTGGAATGACCGTGTTTCCAGTCCACAGTTGCTTTCATTACAGTGAAATACAGTAGGAGAGGCTGGGTATCCAGTCTGTTTCTTTACAGGCTTATCTTTTCAATCTAAACTTCGCTCTGGTATAGGTCACGTGGACCAGACAGTTGGAAGTGCCATGTTACCAACCCGCATCTATGCTTCTTACGTATGTTTCCATCAAGCAGTTACTCGTACAATTGCGTCCATTACAGTGAGGTACAGTTGTAGAGGATGGGTATCCAATCTATTCCCTCGAAGGTTTATGTTTTCAATCCAGAATTCGCTCTGGTGTAGGTAAAGAAGGCCATCACCATTATTGCACTGTCAGGACGGTTGGAGAGGCCATGTATCCAAACCGTGCCTTATTCGTGTAATGTTTTACCTCTTATTAATATATTTATCAATCTGTTTTTGCAATTTGGACGGTTGGAGAGGCCTTGTCTTCGCCCTATATTCTTCTGGCTTTTCCCTTTCCCCTAGTCTTCCCTGCTGCGGCGCACCCGTTAAAGACTTCTTCGCCACTTAATTGTCTCTGCGATTACGTCGCACGCTACAGTCCATTTTATTTTGCAAACAAATCCCCAAAAGATAGTATTAAATTAGACAAACAAACCAAGTTTCATTTATAATTTATACTTATAGATCAGTTGATTAATAATAACAATTAATAAGGTAATGATTTCTTTATTTTTTTTTAATGAATTTAAAAAAATCTGATGCAAAATAAGCCTTTTACTCCGCAAACAATTTACTATAGGGCGTTTTTTCGAAAACATGATCGATAATGCTGGACATCAACTTAGATATCTCTTTAGAGAAAGTAGCATCAACCTCCTGATAAATTTCCTTCCAATTATCATTTAAAAATAAATTCATATTATCACCCAGCGCTTTGTCGCCATTAAAAAGGTTATCTAAATGGAAAAACACTTTCTTGGGCTTAACGATGGCTCTGAATTTATTGGTTTTCATATAAGTTTCTCCATCCTTTTCTATGGGCAAACCCACCCATTGCAGTATAAAGTCAGCATCAACTGTAATTAGAAAAAATACTTACAAATATGCATATTTATTTGTTAAATTAGAAATTAAAAGTAGCTCATCTCAAACCGTACAAGAGATATATCTTATCAAATGTAATAACCTTTTATCGAAAGAAGAATCACAACAACACATACTACAAGCGTTAGCCAACATCCGAAAGAATTCCCCGACCCACAAAAATTTACAGATTCTAGTGTTGTAACAGAGCCAAAATTAATGCTTTTGATATTATCCAGTTCTATAAAATTTAATGCACTTAAGTGCTTCAAACCCTCTGCGGTCCGTATAATATGGACCAAATTACTTAAAATTTTGTGGATTTAGTCCTTACCTTAAAGAATATTGGAAAATTGAGTTCCCTTACACTCTACGACCACCCTAGTGTGTCACATATTTACCGGCTGACAGTTTCCCACATTATTGCTAAGTTCTCACTCTTAGAGATATTCGACATAAAAGTTTCTCAATATATCCGCAAAGCTACTACAGCCACAAAAATGTGCATATACTTCCAAATACCCAGCCAGAAAAATCATCGCAAGGGGCTCGTAACTGTGTGTTTTCTCGAAAAAAAAATTGAACAAAAAATCGTTTATGATATCCTTTAACGAATCGTTTTCACGTGCTTATCAGTTTGAAATTGTTCAATAATTACGATAGTTGGACAAAATTTAATTAAGAAAATGGTTATGCTAACGGTTTCAGTGGGTTAAGAACTTGGGACCTTTGGGTGTTTGTCTTGAGCTCTATCCACTGTGTTAGTGCACATCAACGATAAGAAAATTTTTTTTTCAGACGAATTTTTTTTATAATCGTTAAGGACTCTTTTTCTAAACTTTTGCGATTTCGATATTTTCTCGTAAAATCAACGTTCGCCAAACATACGCTATCTTGCTGGCTGGGTATATAAATAAATATTAATATGTATAATAATTAGAATATACCCATAGTAATATTATTTTTTCCAGAACCGCTAATGGGTAGTATTAAGATACGTCCTTGAATTTTGTAGTCACCTATCAAGCTAGCAACTGGTACTTTAAAGCGCAATTCATGACTTTTAGCTAGATCTTTCCCGAAGCCTCTGTAAAAGTAGAAGAACAAGAATGTTACTGGGCATATTTAAGTAACAGCTGTTTCTGGGGCCTTTTGCAATAACCGTTTAAGTCGAGATAACAAAGATTTTGTTTATGGGTGCTATAAGACCAGAGCTTGCACAATATATTGTATAACTTTTTTTATTAAATATATTTGCAAAAAAACTATTTTGTGGACCTTAAGTGACCTTTTACTATTCCGTATTAAGTGCCAGTGCTCTTGTTATTATAGCGAAGCTTCAAACATTCAGTATCTTTCAACGGAAGCCCTATTAAACTGGCAGTTTCAGTAGGGTTGGAAGCACGCCACAACAACAAGTACCTGTGTTAACTTCAAAAAATTTAACTTGAAAATATGGGGAACAGAAAATATGACGCGGTTATTGCACAAAATCACATGTTAATTATGCTAGTTTTTTGTTTTTATGTTATTGCTACTATTACTTTGCTTACCTGACTTTATATGCGGTAGCATTTGCAACGCCATAAATTTTATTATTAAAAAATGTCAAGTCAATATTTACAGGATTGTCAGCACCTTGTTTGAGTGTAAAAGTTCCAGCATCAATTGGATCAATTTTTAATAGATTTATAGATGCATCACCTAATTAATGAAAAAGTTAAAGTCTTGAAAACTTGTTCTAAAGTATTTATATACAGGGTGTCCGGTGATTATCGATAGGTCCGGGAGTTAAATTTGTTTTTTTTCCAAAAATCACTAGGTGCACTCAGATTTTTTCATGACATATTTCAGCTAAAAAGATTTTTCAATTCTACTTTCTTTTAATTAAGAGGAAGTCTAGTAATAAGTTAATATTTAAAACAATTAGAAATTTATTTGTTTCATCTTCGATGGCCTGGGTGTAAACAAATTATATGAAGCTTTACGTATCAATTATTTGAAAAAATGTGGCTGGCTTATACAAATTCTAGATCGCATTATTTTAGGAAGTTCTATTACCTATCTAATTTCATTGCTGTTAGAAAGTCAAACGGTCTACTTTTAGCTTTTGTCAGTCACAAGGAATTTGATTAGGAAATAAATAGTGGAAGTAGTAATTATTGTCATTCAATCTTTTTTATCGCTTATATTAGTTATTGTTGCTAAAAATAACTAAAATCAGCGATAAAAGGATAAATATCAATAATTACCAGTTGTAATACTGTTAACATTTATTGCCTACATGAATATAACTGAAAAAAAAAAATTGAAAATTAAAGGAGACCCTTTGGTTTTCTCATAGCTTTAAAATCAGATTTTGAAATCTGTACAAGCCGTGAAAACTTTTCAAAACAAAAGCTTCATTCATTTACACCACAGGCCATCGAAGTGAACCAAAAAAATGTTAAAACCATTTTTTTTTAGCAACAAATAACCAGTAATCATAAATTAACCAAAAAAAAGAAACTACAATACTTACCTTTTCATTTGGAAAATTGGTATGAAAAATTCTGAGATCATCTTTTGACATTGCGAAAACTGACAAATTTTATAAAAACTTGGGTAAAATTTTAATATGTTCTCACCTTGATTTTTATCGTGTAAGTAAAAGTTTACTGCTTTCAACATACAATCATCGTCTCCCTGCTTGCATGGTTTCGGGTCGTCGGCTGCAAGTGACGGAATAAAAATATATTTAATTAATTGAAAAGTACTTTCAACACCTAAGTAATTGTTTTGGTGCTGTTGTGTTTTTTTCTGGTTAAGGCTGGTTTTCAGTTCAATTGAAAGGACTTATTCCAGTAAACACAACAGAACTGTCGTAAAACGAAGTTGAGTTCCGAATAAACTATTCGACAGGTTTGTTTGAAATTTTAGTTCAACTTTCTAAAATTATGAAATAATTGGTTGGGATGCTGATTGAATAGCCCGGTGTAAAACATGGGTGGCCACCAAGTGGCTCTTTTGGCTCAGTATGACCCACAACAAATTCATTTTGGCTTTTTGGGCTCAAACCAACAAACCAAAAATATGAAAATTGATAACGGTATTCCTTGAGTTGCGGCGTTTGAGTCGCCTCTACCATGGCGAAATGAGAAAGGTGGTCACCCTGCGAATTTTAAAAAAATCTGTATTTGCTTTTGTTGTTGAATATTTTAAGATTGTCAAATCGCCTTGGTGTGTTTACAAATAAAAATCAATAACTATACGCTGAAATGCATGTGACAGTGACTAAAACTCCCGAAAGAATAAAGTTAATTAAATCTAAAATTTTTAGTTGGATGCAGTTTCCAGCTTCAATTATTGTTACTAGGACTATCCACAGCAATGTAATTTTTTTTTAAATATCTAAGAATTCTCTGCAGGACACAACACAAGAGCTTTCCGGCTGTTCGGTTAAAAGATTCCTATCCATCCGTTCGCATATGCACTATGGGGTCAATGAAATCAAACCGCTTTGCATATGCACACATCTATTACAAACATATATTTTTTAATTTTCTGCTACTGATCGCGCTCGTCCGACACGGCCGACAAATTTGAGCACGTTTTATATTATTTCTGCCATAGAAGGCTTCTCAGCAAAAATTCATCTGCCGTTCGGAGTTCCGCCAATTTGCAGGAAAATATTCAAAGCACACCACAAATAGGAAGAGAATGTTGTATATCACGCCATACACTCATTTATTTATTTACTGCTTTCTGTTTCCAAGGTTTTTTGATATATAGAACACATATCTGTATATAAAATATCGTTAACTTGAACCAAATTAATTCCTAGCTTTGCCGAATTGCTACTTTAAATAGCCTGGAGACGTTGCCAAAAACTAAATATGGCCTGTGTCGTTTCACACGGCTCGACAATAAACTTTGGACATTAACGGCACAAACAAAAAACAAAAAATTTTAACGTGGCACTTCCCACTTTTCCAAAACTTTGTAAATCTTGACTAATTTCACGTACCCGTGAAAGTTTCATAGAAAGACTATAAATTTGGGCACATTAATGAAGCACAAACAAAAGACAAAATATGTGGGCGTGGCACAGCCCATTTTTTCAAAATAATGTAAAACTTAACTAAAGCACACATAAATATATAAATATCATTATTATAGACCAAATGCGTTCAGAGTTATGACGAATTGAAATTTTATATAGCCTGGGGGCGTGGCACCGCCCACTTTTCCAAAACTATATATAGCTTATGTCGTACCAGGCCATCTTCTGAACCTATCGTTAAAGTTTCATAGAGATCGGCCATAAGCTTTGCACATTAATGAAGAACAAACAAAACAAAAAATGTGGGCTCGACACCGCCCACTATTCCAAAATAATATAAAACTTGACTAAAGGACACATATATATAAATATCATTATTATAGACCAAATACGTTCTGAGTTATTGCGAACTGGGGCGTGGCACCGCCCACTTTTCCGAAACTATATATAGCCTATGCTTTAATCTGTGATCCCAAGAATATACGGTTGAGTACTTTGGACGCCTATAAAGGACACACAGACAAACATTCATTTTTATTTATAAGATGTACATGTGTTTGTGGAATTGGGAGCGTAGCTCATCCCAGTGGAGAAATACATAATAACATAGGTTTAGGATACTCTATTAAGAAATAAAAAAATTATTGTGTAACAGGACCCTAATAGTAGATGGTGACATAATTGAGACTATGGCACTGGAGGGGGACTTTTTTTACTGGAACTATGGGTCTGCAGGGGATGTATCATGATCCCAAGCAAAAATAAGTAAGGAAAGCGCTGTCTTCGGATCTACCGAAGACTTTATACCTTTCATGAAAACGGTTTTAACTGTCCGATCCCTCCTTTCAATTAGTATAAACTCTGCAAAATTTGATGGTCTTACCCTGTTAATTTAAAGATACATAGCCCAAACGCCGTTTATCGACAAAATGTATTGCATGTGGTTCCAACAAGACGGTGCAACAGCACACACTGCACGTGCCACAACCGATATGCTGAACATCGGAAGCTTACTTTTGCGCCACCTTGTACATTCACTCATGTATGTAGGCATAGAATTTTTGAGTATGGACCCTGCAAAAAAAGCGATTAGTCTATGATGAATCCAGGATGACTCGCAAAGAAGCATGCGATCAATGCCAGTTTTGATCTCTTTGTATGGGTTTAAGTAATCTCTTTTGTTTGAGCATGCCCTATGAAGAGACGAATTGGTCAATTTCATGCCTAAAAGGTTAGTGTCGGACAGATTCCCCTTTTCCCCTACGGATACGGTCGAACAAGTTTACTTTTAAAGTAGGCTACAGAAATTAAAATCGACTTACCCCAACTATGTCTATAACGGAATAGTTGGGATCAATTGTAGCCCACTGTAGACGAAATGTACCCATCGGCGAAGTGAGTTTGAGCTCCTTCTACATAATGCATTACAAAACCCTTACGACTACCTTATTACCATCGCTTACATTGTATACCAAGATGTAAAATAGGCATTTTTATGGATTTTTCGTCTTAAAACTTTGTGAAAGTTCGTACTTTGTTTGTTTTGTCTTTGCAAACATGCTCTTATTTGATAGTTTCGTGGTACGCGTCATTCGTTTTGTAGCATTATAGATGTACGCTTTGGAAAATTTTGATTCATGAAATGAATTAATTATTTAATTTCTTTAAATAAATAAATTATGCCTAGATATTTTGAAAATGTGTATACTTTACACTACTCATACTGCCGAGTAAAATTTAATAAAAGTATGCTTTGTCAAAATGAGCCCTAGAATGGTATTCTGCAATAGTTTACTTCTTCTATTAAAAGTGCAAAAAGTCGTAAAATGAATGTATTACAAGATTCATTACCCTTTCAAAATCGTGTATCGTTAAATGGATGGTCTGCCTACAATGTCGATCACAATTTCAGAAGGGTGTACCTAATTGTAATAAGCATCCGAACGTTGTTCGGGGACTGTTCACTTAATCTATTACTAGTAACGAGGTATGTCAACAGCTTTGTCCACAAAGCGGCCATGCTTATGGGAAAGTAATCTTGGTTGTAACTGATTCTTGAAGGTAAATTGTCTCCAAAGTGTTGGAGAAGTATTTCATTTTGTAATGAGTATTTTCGCCGCTGGGAACTCGCGGATTACTCTCTTTAGATTTTTTGTAAAAGATTTGTCAATTGTTAAATATTTCATGGCCCCAAGTGACAAATGAAATTTGTTTAAAAATTCGTTTGCTTCTTTCTTAATGAATTTTTTTATGCAGAGTTTTTGCGCGGTCGTTCTCTAATAATGCATATAACCCCTGAACGACGTGAGCTCTTGACGAGCAGTTTGGAAAATGCTTGTTTTTATATATGAAATTATAAATGTGATATATGTAGAAACTACGAATACCAATACCGGGATACCGTGCTCTTCTAGGTGCCGAATGGGATGGCAAATATGCAACTAAATGCTAACTAAGTGTGATCTAGGGCCGTTTTCTCAACTTCCTGTTAAAGGCAGGATTAGCCAACCAGCGGATTAATTTGTCGGCAAGAAAACTACTACTTCATTTTCTCAACCTCCTGCTGAATACTTGTCTAAAATTTTGAAAAGATTACAGCACTATGAACGCAAAGAAAACGGAATGTAAAAAAACAGCTTTAAAAATATAAATATTATTATAAACATAATTTGCTTAAATTCATATTTCTATTCTTTAAAGTAATCCAAGAGGTTAGGAAAAGTCCTTCGGATATACTGCGCTCACTGCTTTCCTCAAATACTTCTTCCAGTGCATCAATATAAAACGCACTCCGTTTTCCCATAGCAATTATTAATTTTATTTGTTTTATAATTTTACAACCGAAATAAATTTAATTGACAATCAGCTGCTTGTAAAATTTGTCGACGGAAAAACCATAACGAGCACTACAGAAACCAAAATTTTATTTAAACAAGAGCTAAATTTTAGCACGCAGTCGAGAAAACAGCTCTTATTTCTTAAAATTATCTTAATTTCTTCGTTGGTATGTTTTGAATATTTAAATTTTCTTTGTCGATTGTATTAGTTTCGAAGAGCTAGCAGGACTCGATACAGATAGAAAACTCCCAAATGCGATAGATGCTCTGAAGTAAGCAGCAGCATTCATCATTCGAAAAATGGAGCTTGGCCAATGTCGCATGCGTATGAATGGATAGATCAAATTTCGAATGGGAGCCTAATCAAACCAAATATCTAATTTCTTTATGCGAAAAAGCAACTTGAAAATATAATGTAATTATATATATATAATATATGTAAAATGATCAAATTTTAATAGTTAAGTTAATAGAACCGAATCAGTGGCGTAGGCAGGGGGGAAATTCCCCTAAGGGTAGAATGTAACGGCTTACACTGATCGAGATAGTTATTGACTTATATATATCAAAATGTTCAGGAGGAAAAAGAATTTGATTAAGTCATGTCCGTCCGTCCGTCCCTACGTCTGTTAACACGACAACTTGAGTAAATTTTGAGATATCGCAATGAAATTTGATTTGCAGGTTCCTTGGCATCTCCGAGCGCTATTTAAAATGGAAAAAATCGGATGATAGGCACGCTCACTTTTTATACATAGATCATTTTTGAAAATACAAAAAAGTGATTCTTCAATACATAATACACTTATAAAGATAAAACTTGGTGTGTACATTAACGTTCAGGCAGAAAATAGATTTTTCAAGAAATTTTGATTAAGTCAAATTTAGAAATAATATTAGTCATAAACCAAAAACCGTTCAAGATATCGAAACGAAATTCAGGACACGTATTTATAATAATACATAGAATGTTCCCGAAATGGGCGAAATCGGTTAAGGCCCTCGCCCACTTTTATACGAAAGATTTTGAAAAGGATCATAGATGTATTTAATAGCCAATAACTTTGCTTTATATCTTTTCTATTTCACTCTCAAAGTGTCCGTGGACGAAGAAAGTCGAAAAAAATAAATTTCCGAAAATGGGCGTGGCTCCGCTCGTTTTATAGTGAATTATTCCACAGCACTTTTTATGCCATAACTCCGGAAAACATTGATTTATCGAAACGATGTTTGGCAAAAATGTAAAATATAAAAAGGTAACTGTTGTTGTAAAAATGGTCCAAAAAATCGATACACGGCCACGCTCAGCTGTATCAACTGTGCAAGCTAAATCAATAAGATCTTGCACACATAATAAGCTTTTTAAGCAAACCTCGACCGCAAAAAAATGTTGTCGATTTTGTGAAAGTAGGCCGACCACTTTTCAGCATAAAAATTTTCCTATTTTCAAAGGCGATTGCTTATGGGTTTCAGTCCGTTGGACTATGTCTGTGACTGCATATAGCTCATACAGCTCGTCATTAAATCTTCTTCGGCACTCGCCGTCGCGGAAGCGTAATGGCCCGTAAATCTGTCGAAGAATAATAAATAAATAAATAAATATTCCCAGAGCCGTCTCAACAGATACTGTCAGTGGCAAATATTGCCACAGAAGCAAAATCATCTAAATACAGTTTTTTTTAAATCGAGCTATACCCATGCTTGTATAGTTAAATATAGTGTTTATTTGTTGACAAAGAAATCCAAGTAATTTTGGAAAAATTTACATAGAAGTGTATGCAGGCCCGTACACAAGGGGGTTTTGAGGGTTCATCATATTCTCTGAGCATCCAAAAGTTCAAAACCCCCGCGCACGGCCCTGAGTGTATGGCCTGTGTCATACCTAGCGGACTTCTGAAAGCACTGTGACAGTTCAACCATACATAAACACACAGCGTTTTCTGATGCACAGAAGCCAACACGCAAATATATGAGTAACTGAAATCAAAGTCTGTGCGTGGCTTTTCTGAAATCAGAGTTCCATGCTTTTTATATATATGGAAGTAGCAATTTATAAGTAATACAATTATAGCACGTTTTATATTAGTTTATTTGAATAAAACAATTCATTAAAATAACAAAAATAACCAAACAACAATTCTTCCAAATGACACAACCTCGATAAAAAATGTCACGCAAAACAAATTTTGGATTTTGAGTTAGTTTTTAACGCACGGAATTAAATTTCGCTTGTTCTCATACAAATTACATTAACATGAGAAAATTCTGACAGAAAATGAACGCTGTGCTATTATATATGGTTAAGCTGTGAAAGTTTCATATTGACAATAAACTTGCGAGATAAATAAAGGACAAACAACAAACAAAAATATGTAAATATTGATTAAAGTACACGTATATCTGAATATTTTTAAGTTGAGCCAAATACATTGAGAGTTATGATAAATTTAAGTTTTATATAGCCTGGGTGTGTGGCTCTACCCACTTTTCCAAAAACTGTAAGCTGTGAAAAATGAGTTAAGTACTTTGGACGCCTATAAAAGACGCGCGGTTGTGTAGCGATTTCGTTGACCCTGCAACCGATGTGAACTTTAGTCGCCTCTTACAACAGGTATACCTACCTCGGGCATATCCTAACCCCCTAACTCACAGGGGCACAGGAGTCAATCTCACCAGCTCATGTTTCATCGACTGATGGGTAGCCCGAACCCCCATTTTATTTATACTCAATGTAAGATCGCAAGGAATATTGTATATACTAAATGTATATTGGAACGATTTTTCGTCATCCCTTGTCAAATTTGGTTTTGAGACAAACCGGTTTCGGCGTTGTGCCATCATCAGTGTCGATTTTCGTTCTGATCTGTTGTCGTTTGTCTTGTATTTATAGTAGGTAGCAGGTAACGTCAGCAAGGGTGTCTGTTTGTGTACGTGTGTGCATGTGTACATTCAGAAACGGGGGTGGTTTGCATCGACCGTTTTTGTGTGGTTGACTGAGGCAGGTAAAAGTTGGTGATTTTTGTTGTTTGACCTTTTTTGCTTGTTTGTTGTTTTTGATCTTTTGCTGTTTTGTGTTTATTTGTCGGTGCGTGTGTGTTTGTTGTACCTGAGTGGTTGCTTTGTTTTTTGTAAACCAATTTTAAAGGTTCGAATATTGTGTCGGAAACAGAGTTTGTCTGTTCGTTTATTATTCTACCGTCGAATGTTTTTTGTTTGTAGATTTCCATGTTTTCGAGTACGTTCAGACGTCTGCCTTTTGCTTGTACATGTAGGACCTTGACTGTTTTTTTTGATGTTTCCGGGGGGGCATTTATTCTCCGCCATGTGATTCGCAAAGTTGGACTCTGGTATGTTGGTTGGATTCCGTATCTTTTTGTTATAATCTCTAATGTGTTCTCTGAACCTCGTTCTTACTTGTCGTCCTGTTTGTCCTATGTAATTGTGCTGGCATTCACAAGTGAGCTTGTATACACCATGGCTGCTAAACGGATCTTCTGAGTTAGTTTTGGATCTTAGCTTCCGTCTTAAATTGTTTGATGTTTTGAACGCTATGTTGATATTGTATTTTCTAAGGAAATTTGCTAATTTATGTGTTGCCCTTCCAGTATATGTCATTGTCGTCCAGGTTTGTGTACTTTCCTCTCCATTGTTTCTTTTTTGTTCGCTAAGGTCTCTCCTGAGTTTATCTACTAGTGCTTTTTTATATCCGTTGTTTGTAGCGATGTTATATATTATTCCAAGCTCTCTTCTATATGATTCTTGTGTAAGAGGTGTTCTTTCCAATCTTTGTACTAAGTGCCTTAGCGCTGCATTTTTATGTTGTTGTGGGTGGTTCGAGGTATTATGTATTATTGTGTCAGTGGCCGTTGGTTACCTAGCTTTATCAATACTTATTATGAGGTCCAGATAATTGATTCCTCCGTATATTCTAAACTAATTGCCAATATCTAAAATCCTTTACAATAACATATATTTATACCAATGTGTCAAATTTAAAGAAAATATACCCATAAATACGATTTTTTGAAATAAGTTGGGCCCTGGTTAACTTTCCGAAAAAAGCATCAATCAAGTCTAAGAATACCTATAGCATTTTTAAATTTCATCACAATAATGCTGCGGCACCGGATTTTTGCATAATAATCGTCACATCAGGTCCATCATCTTTTATCTGTAATTGAGGAGTGATTAAACAAAAGCCCGTATTTCCATTTTCACAAATATTTCAGAAAACCGAAAAAAACTGTGACAAAGTCAAATAGCCAAAATTAAAAGTTTGAAGTGGTGTTACTAAAATAAAACAGCTACTCCAAACTAACATCATAATTTTTTTAATTGTTCTTATCTATAGTATATAGTTTTTTAATTTTATAATTTGAAAAATATGCCTTTTTGGTTGCAACTCAAGAAAATAAGCCATTTTGTATGAGAATAGTTGGAAATATGCCCTTTTGCTTAACATGTTTTTGGAAATAAACCTCTTTGATTATTTTTTGACTGGTCCTGGTCAACAGTTCCTGATTATGATCTCAGATTGAGGTCGAAATAATATATTAAAAACTCAAAAACTGTTTTTATTGATAATATATATTTCTTTTGCTAGAGCTAGGTAAATTTTTAAATAAAACAGTTCAAAGGCAGTAAACACAAGAAAAATAATAACGTATTTATTTTTTCACATTTTTAGCAATAATGTCATGTGCGTATAAAATGGAATGCTATTGCTATCATTAACTTATGCTCTTAACTTAAATAAATCATTCTGTTTCATGCTCATTATGCTCCCTTTCTGCTAAACCAGTTTGTATATTATCCACAACATGTTTTATACAAAGTCAAATCATCAAAATTCCTTCACTACTCTCTAAACTGCTTCTGTAATAAATTTTCAACACCTTTTTTTGTATGGCCTGCGAGGGTGTATATCCTGGTAGAAGTCAATTTCATCGATTTCACGCGAAATTTTTTTTCCTTGTTTGAGGAGTGCCTGTCCTGTTTCTGAGCACGTTTTTAATCTGTAGTTTTCATAACAATATATTAGGCAATTTAAGACCCTTCCCGATCTTCCTTTAGTCTTTTTTTTCTATTAAAATCTTTTTTAATGATTGTAGATTATCTACTTTCTTTTAAATAGTTTGATAACTGCTTTATATCTTTAATACTACATTTACACTGCTCCACATTTGGAAAATTCAAATGAGTCATTTCAAACCCATTTATATTAGCTTATTTGCATCTTGTTTGACATTTTCCTTTAGGCGAAACTTCAAACGCAATGCGTTCCACAAAAATGTTATGTTGTTGCGGCCCAAATGCGAGCGAATGCTATGAAATCATCAGTCATTTGGGAAATGCGATTTGTATGTGGAAATGCGATTCTTGGATTTTTTCGCCCAAAATGACTCATTTGGTGCAGTGTAAATGTAGTACAAGATAGCCCAACAATTTTAACATCTCCATGGTTACTCATTTTTTCTACATACTCTTCTTTGGTAGTTATTACTGCACTTCTTCTTAAATCGTTCTCAATTCTACCACATACGAGGTGTGTTCAAAACGTATCGCGAATTTTGAATTTTCGCTGGTTACGTATATTCGAATTTCGAATTTTTTGTGGCGTTATGTTGGTACTCATGTCTCTCACTTGAGCTTGTCGGCATATTTTGAATGTTCAGTTAATTGTTGACAGCTGCTTTGCTTGCACGTGTTTTGGATCGTCTTCGATTTTTACCTATTCAAAAAAATGGATCAAAGAACCTGTATCAAATTTTGTGTGAAAAACGAAATTAAGTGCGCGGATGCATTCCGAATGTTGACTGTGGCATACGGAGAAGCTACCTTGGACCGAAGCAACGTTTATCGGTGGTACAAAATGTTCTCAGAAGGCCGAGAAGATGTGCAAAGAAGAACAAAAATTGGCTTTTGCACCACGATAACGCCCCTGCTCCGCATCGTTGCTTGTGCGCGACTTTTTGGCCAAAAACAACACACTAATGATGCTGCAGCCACCGTATTCCCCAGATCTGGCCCCCTGTGACTTTTTCTTGTTCCCTAAACTGAAGAGGCCCATGAAAGGACGACGTTACGCTTCTCTTAACGAGATAAAGACGGCATCGAAGGAGGAGCTGAACAAGATACAAAAAAATGATTTTTGAAGTGCTTCGAAGATTGGAAAAACCGTTGGCACAAGTGTATAATATCTCATGGGGATTACTTTGAAGGGGACAAAATAGATATTCATGAATAAATAAATAATTTTTGAAAAAACACAAAATTCGCGATACTTTTTGAACACACCTCGTACTCTCTCAGCAGGTAGGAAACTGTGACCTCTAACAGGATAATGAAGTTGCATTTTTTAATTCTTTGGAGATTTACTATAAAGCCACTGCATTAAAATATGTATGATAAAACTATTTCGTACAAAATTTAGTTTTTGACAGATCTTTTTATATATGTGTAGTTTTGTCTCAACAAGCCGATATCACTAAAATCTCGCATCGTGTGTTATGGTTCATAACTTTGACCTCCTATTATCAAAAATTAGCACAAACGCCGACTACATTTTACATGAGTTTCTGGCCTCACATTGTCGATATAGTCGCAATAAAAATTAGTGATACACTCAATTCCACAAGCATCAGGAGCAAGTAGAGCCGTGCACCGATACGTCAAAGCCAAGAACATGACATTCAGTAAATACTCATGCACACCTACCTACTCCAAGGCCCTCAGTTCACACTATATATGCACATATGTCCATTTTATGATTCCTCATTTATAAATTCGCGTGGCGAGCTAAACTCCTTCTTTTGATAACTGGGCGATCCCTTTTTGCAATCGGTTAAGAACATGGTTAAAACTTCAAAATAATCTCACATTTCATTTCCTACCTCCATACAAGTGGATATGTTACCCATGTATAGCAGATATGTATTTGATGCCCAGTAAACCCGTTATTCAATTAACGACGCTAATTATTATAATAATGATATACTTGTTTTAGTTTTTTCTTTTTAATTTGCGAGCTGATATTTAACATTTTAATATGCTTTTACACTCAACAATACTAAATCACACTTACGGAAATCTGCTATAATATTTCGCGAAAAAGCGCAAATTAGTGAAAATATTATCGCATGGCGGGTATACATTTTGGTTTGGTTCCTAAGGCTTTTATTTATTTTTGCAATTTTAATTAAAAATGAATCCTTCGGGTTTTCTTCTTGGTATATTAAAGTTATGGGGACATAAAATAAAACAATTTTCACACCAGATGCCGATACTTATTAACGATTGAAATGAAACTAAGGAAATCAGTAAAAACTTGACTCGTTTTATACGAGAACAGTTAAAAAATTGCATACACACTATCAACTGCATGAAACTTAACACGTTCGCTGCCAGGTAACCCACCGGTGGGTCACACAATTTATTCTTGAGAGGCCACGTGCATCGCCCTATTATGGTTTTGTATTACATTTTTTTAAGTGGCTTTTTACTAAATGTATTTATTTTGTAGTCCAGCACATAGATAAAGGTCGTATTTCTTCTTCAACAAAATTTTGGGTCGGCTTCCGATACAAATTTTTTGAGTTATAGCTTATCTATTTTAACTATTTTCAAAATATATTCCACTTTTAAATTAAAATAGATTCACTTCACCAACACTATCTCTGACGAAATATTTGAACCCTTAAAACTAATTTACAAAAAACAGCACAAGCCAGCAGGTACAGCAACCAAACACGTAACAATGAACAAGCAAAAACGAAATATGAACCAAACTGCAAAAATCACTGATTTCTACCTACCGCTTAGCTAACAAGCGGTATGTCTACATACCTACAAAAACAGCCCTTGGGACAGATAACAATTCGGACGTATCAATACCGCGCACACACACACGTCTTAACGTTACCTACCACGGACACATAGATTGACATTACCTGCCACAGCACCCACGGACTATAAAAACAACGCAGCGGATAGACACAGACCAGAACGAAACTAGGCATTGAAAATGGCAGAACGCCGAAACGGATGACGGAAAATCGTTCCAACAAAAATCAGATTCACTTCAGTTCAAATAAGATTTTTTGTAAAACATGATAGGAAAAAAGCCAGACTTCGCTCGCACAGGTTACAGTACGTCGAAACCTTTTTGGATATTTTAATAGCTTCGCTTCGGCCTTCTTTTTTCGAGAGTTCTTTATAACACTTCGATCATCTTTTTCTTATTTTGCGATTTTTATGGTCTCGATATTCATATTCCATCAGCAACTGAGTTTTCTTAGATGTCGTTGGTCCTGTATACCTTTCCCCATAGAGGCTTTCGCAAATTGACTGTCTGAAGTTTCAAATCGCTACGTTCTTGTAGGTCTTGTACATAATCCAAGTTTACCAGGGATGGATGTTCGGATTGTTCATCTGTAGATGATGAAGAATCTAGCTCCAACTCTTCGGGATCGCTGGAATCTGCGCCTGATGTGACATATTCATCAGAATCAGACGGCTCGAATCAGTAAAATCTCCTCAATCCTCCTCCTCTCGATTGCGCTTACCATAAAACATACTTGCCTTTACTGAGTAATGCGACATTTCGTTTTACTGACTAAAAATATGTAAATCAGTAATGTGATCCACTCGTGGTCACACAGTTAAAACACAGAAAATACAACAAAAAATTCGAACACAACATACAAACTATATAACTATTAGATAAGGATCACTTTTAAATAAAAATAACTATGGTGGTATCTGAGTAAATTTTTTTTTTATATGGCGGCAGCGAACGTGTTAAACTTGTAACTAGAAACTGCTATGATGTGCAGCCAAATGCTACTTCGTAATTTATCGTACCTGTTTGTTTGCCAGAGTAGAGGCAAAACACTCCCCGAAGATTGACAGAAGCGTTACCGATTTCAATGTTCTACGGTGCTCGATATTGCCAACTCAATGACTGATTAACCGCTAAATCAGGACTTTATCAGAGGTTGGCCCAAAAACCATTTACTCAATGTCTGATTACCAACAATTCGCTGATTATCTTCTGAGAAAAGTTATTAAAGGATGGACCTCTGATTATGTGCTTATCAAAACAAAAAGTGACAGCTGAAAGTAGAAATCTGATTTTGTGATAAATTGTTTTGCTAACAAACTCTGCTAAAATAGAATTTAAAAATGTAATAATATTCATGTAAAGAAATATTACAATCGAAATTATACTGCAAAATGGTTCGTTTAAAACGAGAGCAATTGTCACTTTTTATGCGTCCACAATGCAACTTTTGTGAATTTTTTCTCAAAAATGTTCACAATCATCAACTTCATCATGATAACTTAATCAGACTTTTTTGTAAACGAAATTGTCATTTAGAGCCAACCCATGATTAAGTTATCACGTGATAAAGTTTATCATAGCCATACATTGAGTAAACGGCCCTAAATCTGTCAGGCAACTTTTCTATCGAATACGGCTAAAGCAGCAGATGTTGCCAGTTTCCTTCCGTCTGCACCATACAGCAGTGAACAACATTGAACTGTAGAGTGTTATTTTTGTTCGTCGAGAGAACACTTTACTTCTCAATTGTCTACTCAGTCCGAATTATCATTTGTTCGCTGGCGTAATTCTTCGTTGGATTTCTAGGCTGACATTTTGGAGTTTCTTTTTCTAGTGCTTGTATTGCTCAACGTAAATTTGCATAGCGCTTTAAGTTTTGCGGGGAAACCTAATTCAGACACAGTGAGGGGTGAAAATAGACGCTAAATTAGAGGACCTCTATCGCGGCGTTTGTTTATGTTAGTTCGAATTTTTTTTTAATCGACCTTCGAACTTTGCAGTCAAATGCCGATTTTCAGCATAATGTTTGTATGGTTTTTTGGCTTTACCTCGTCGACTAATTGATATTTTTTCAATCTGTTATAGCCAAATTATTGCTAGAGACCTGTGCAACAATTAAAAAAATTTATTTATAATATTTTTGTAGTGCTTATGAAGCATCAACATCTTGGTTGGTGGTATAAAAACACCTTTGAAGAAGAGGAACACGAGGAAGAAGGGGCAGACAAAGATGAAATTCCAGAATATCAGTTGAACGAATTTATCGACCTTTCTTATGATGATGCCGATGACCAAGATATTAGAGAGAGCAGTGATGTCGATCCACAGCCGCCTGCTAAGCGACAACTGGCCAAATCATTAATTTAATTTATTTAATTGTTTCACTTAAAACTTTTCATAACTAACGTTTCAAAATTATATTTTTCCCGTATTTTTATAATTCCTTTTTCAATATTTCTTCAAAACCAACACTGAAAAAATTTAGAAGCATATTATAGATCAAACAGAAAGAAAAAAGACTTAGTTTTGTGGAAAACATGTTCAAAAAGCATGAAAAAAAAAGAGCCGGCGCCTTGGTACCCACGCCATTGTTGAAATCCATAAACTTGAAATAGTAAAGGACTTCGTTTACCTGGGAACCAGCATTAAAGGCGTGGTGGCCTCGAAAATCGGTGCCGTCGTATTACGGCCATCACATTCGCAACGTTATTTTCACCTTCATTAGCGGTACCGCTTTCTTGTAAAGTCAAGTTAATGAAGCTGCGTAAAAATTTTTCAAACAGATCACTTAAAATTGTGTAAATTTATTTTTGATCAATAATGGTATCATTTAATGGCTATTGACAATACAAGCAAAAGCCCATCTTTGATTTTGGAAAACAAATTTGTATCCTGTTTTGTGGCCATTTGAAAATTGTTGTCCTTTTTGCGCTACTGGACGGATTTTTATAATTCAAATGCCAGTATTCTCGCTTCCAAAAACCCTTCAAGGGCTCATTTTTTATTTCTTTAAAGCTGTATTTATTTATTTATTTATTTTGTTTTTTTTTTTTAAATCGGTGCAAAAACCATGCAAAAAAATTGTTCCAGAGCAAGTTTTCGCACAAAAAAATACCACACATGCAAAGTATTACTCCCTAAAATAATCCGTTGAGAAAAAAATGGCCCGGCATTTGGATGCCAGTTATCATAACTTAAACACTTTATGCTCTGTGATTTTTAAACGAAATTGAGTTTTTAATTCATAACGCTGTAAAAATCTTTAAGTTAGACCCAGCGTTCTTATGGAATAATTAAGTTTAAAATAATGGGCACGAAAAGTGTGAATGAGATCTTGTCCCCAAACATTCAGAGTACCTAACTACATTTTCGCGAAATATCTCACTTTAACCCTTATAAAGCTCCACAAAAGGATGCATTTGGGCAAAAACTCTCTTCAACATTAGCCTTTGTGCATTTGCTGGTGTAGGTGGGCACTAGTACTTACATATATCGAGAAAAACTACACTTTTTAAAAAACTTTCAAACATACCACTAAATTAAATAATTTATTCTTATGTATGTATGTATGTATGTATTTATTAAACATTTTCTTGATGCATATTTAGTGACATGGCATTACAAAATTACATTAAATAATTACATTAAATAATTTCAATTACTATGCATAAGAAAAGTATATGGCATTTTTTATATTAAAATTTAACATAGTGTTAAATGCCAATCCTAGCGATGGTAGAATGAATTGATTTGTGTGGGGTGTACATAATTAAAAATATAATGAAGAGTTTAAGTTATACGTTAAAATTAACAAAGGTTTTAAAGAAAAACAATAATAAATATTTGCAGTTTCAAGGATAAGTAAGTAAAAGTTTATAATATCGTCCTCAGCAGCGTTTCTAATTCAAAGTGATTGTAGCCAAGAAGATACAGTTTAACTTCTTTTGAAAATAAGTTAAAGTTTCTTATAACCTGTACAGTGGCAGGAAGGGAGTTGAAAAATTTGCACGACGTATACGCGTAAAAACTTCTAAAGTGCGACGTCCTTGTATGCGGAATTTGTACGGCTGGAAGTAGATTTCTTCGTAAGTTGTAGACTTCCGAAGGAAAGCTTTCCAGGTAGCCACACCTTATAAAGAAGGTTTTTAGAACTTTGTATAAATATAAATGGCGACACGGAAATATATCTAGTTTCCTAAAAGACGGCATAGAGTGAGACCTATAGTTTGCATTACAGATGCGCCTTACTACGCCCTTTTGAATTGTTACAACTGGTGACAGCTTATTAGCCGAAGCGCCGCCCCAGCATATGATACCATATTGCAGTTTGGATTGGAATAAAGCGTAGTAAACCGTTTTTAGAGTGGACAAAGAACATAACTTTTTCAGACGATAAAAGTGACGAGTAGTGTAAAGAAAGTATTTTTTTAGGTTATTAATATGCTCAGACCAACTCAAGCGGTTGTCTATTGTAATTATTTCAGGCACTAGTTGTACTTCCCTGTAATTTTAATGCAAATACAATAAAGTCACATCATTTTGTACTGATTTTTCATGCTGAACACGAATCCGTTCTCGAAAACTTCCCATCATATCTAGTTCCCGAGAAAAGGGCGCTGAAACCCCAAAATTGGTATAATTTGAACATGCTCCCACCTACTTTTGGTGCAAATCCATTACCTGATTCTCGACTTTTTAAAAGACCAAGGACCATGCAATATTTTTTGTTATGAAAAAAGTGTATGGCACATCAAGGTTAATTTATATAATTTTTCAAAAGTGGGGAAAACACGAATATTCTTCTTGCAACCATTTTTGAAAAATTGTATAAAATAGTTATAACCAGCCACAGAGTTTTATTATACCAAATAATATTTGCACATTGGTCTATAAAAGGGCTGACAATCGAATTATGAATCTGCAGCCAAATAAAGGGGGGGCGTGTTAATATTATAAAGATTTTGGAGTTTCAGAGCACTTTTTTTCGGGAAATAGACATGATGGTAAGTTTTTGAGTACTGATACGTGTTCTGCATAAAAAATTCTTAAGAAACTTTTGGCTGCTCATACTGTGAGAGGGGTGTGCATGTGAGTAGAGACAAAAACTGAGCCGTCAAAATTATGTGTGAAGCCGATTTGGTGCCGTTCCGTTAGTTTATTAATTAGTTTGTTGCTATGTTCTTCTTCCCATTATATTTTCACTGCAAATATGGCAAATCTTTAATTGTTATTATAAACAAGTAAGGAAGTGTAAGTTCGGGTGGAACCGAACATTATATACCTAGTAGTGATCTATTATGTCATCCCAATTTACGCAGGTCTATTTTAATACTTTCAGTTCGTATTTGCTTTCAAATAGACAGACGGACAGACAGATAGACGTATCGAGAGACGGACATGGTCCTCCTGATCATTTCAGTATACGTACAAAAATTTCATGTTCATGAAAGGTATGAATATCAAAAAAGATATACAACTTCGCTTTTGCAGTGGGGTATTAACTACTTGCCCGGATATTTTACTTTTCATCCTGAACGTTTTGATATACATTAATAAATATACATCTCGATCCGTTTATGCCGAATAAAGGGTTCAAGTGAATAAAATTTTATATATAGATGTGTTCTATATATCAAAACGTCAAAACAACGTCTATCGGGTTTGCTAGTATATTATAAAACGGCGAAAGCAAACCACGAATTTCAGCATTCTTTTGTAAAACTGAGAGACTAGTTTGCGTTCAAACAGACAGACGGACAGACAGACAGTTGGACGGAGAGACGGGCATGGCTAAATCGACTCCGCTCATCGTACTGATCATTTTACTGAACTTTTCTCTTCTTGTTCTCATACTTACATACATTTCATGTTTATGAAAGTATGAAAATCAAAAAAGATATATAACTTCACTATTGCAGTGGGCTATTAACTACGTGCCTGAATATTTTGCTTGTGTGTTTGCCGATTTGGCTAATTTTTGGCAAGAGTATAATACACACTACTGAGAAGCAGCTGACCAATTTTCATTGAAATATCAAGATTGAATTATAAGCGATTGCGGCGGCGCCACGCCTACTTCTTTAAAATTGACAAAATTTTTTTGCCGCCGAATTTTGCTTAAAAAGCTTATTATGTGTGCAAAATCTGATTGATATAACTTGCTTAGTTGTAGAAATATCGCTTTTAAAATTTTCAGAACTATGTATGTTAAAAAACTGGGCGTGGACATTAACCGATTTCGCCCATTTTTACGGCAAACAGTTACCTTTATATATAGAACATTATCACCAAATTTCGTTTCGGCAAATCAATTTTTGGCAGAGTTATGGCATAAAAAGTTTTGTGGAATAGTTCACTATAAAAGAGGCGGGGCCACGCCCATTTTCGAAAATTTTAAGTTTTTGGATTTCTTTGTTTACGGAAACTTTAAAACTGAAATATAAATGATGTAAAGCTATTTGACGCAAAGTTAATGCCTATTTAATATATCTACGATCCTTTTCAAAATCTTTCATATAAAAGTGGAAGTAGACCTTAACCGATCCCGCCCATTTTTTCCTGGAGAATTCCTTGCATACCTGGAAACCTGCGTCCTGAATTTCGTTTCAATATCTTTAACGGTTTTTGATTTATGATTAATATTGTTTCTAAATTTGACTTAATAAAAAGTGGGCCGTGCCACGCCCATTTTCAAACATTTCTTGAAAATTTTATTTTATGCTTCAATCTCAATGTATTATGTACTGAGTAATCACTTTTTTTGTACTGAGTAATCACTTTTTTTGTGTTTTCGAAAATAGGCTATATATAAAAAGTGGGCGTGGCTACCGTCCGATTTCGACCATTTTAAATAGACCTCGGAGATGAGTGCGAAGGAACCCGCATACCAAATTTCATTAAGATATCTCAAAATTTACTCAAGTTATCGTGTTCACAGACGGACGGACGGACATGTCTTAATCAATTTCTCTTTTCGTCCTGAACATTTTGATATGCATCAGTCAATATCTATCTCGATCCGTTTATGCCGTTACGTACTGCCGTTACGCGACTAAAGTTAATATACCTAGTAGTGCTACGCACACAACTTAACTTTAGTCGCGTAATGGCAGTACGTTATATACCTTGTGTGCGTAGCACTACTAGGTATAACAAAATGTATGTATGGTGCGATATACAACAGGTATATCATCATAAACCTCCTAAGAGATTTTTGCGCCGAGGTTCTCTTCCAACTTGTGGTGTGTCGTGTCGTGTTGAATTGTTTTCCTACAAATAGGCGGGACTTACAGTCTTTTTCCGCCTCCGAACGGTATCTATAAATGAGACGGATTTTCGCTAAGAAGGCTTCCATGGCAGAAATACACTTTTTCAAACTACTTTCGATGTTACCTGTCCCAGGAAAGGAAACTTACCTTCGGTGTGGTAGGCCGGCAACGCTACCGCCACACCACCGCCGCCGCCAAATTGTTATTATACTGTCCTTTTAATCATTGCTTTCTTAAAGTTGCTTCTTCTTATGATTGTAGTTAACAAAAATCAAGCAAATAGCTTTGACAATTGTAGTCCTGCATGATAAATATTTTATGCGCCCGCCAGAGTGGGCTCAATGTTGTGCAATTGAATGCGGGATGAAAAAATAGATATTGTGAAAAATACGTTCGAACTTTCTTCTGTTGATGTAATCTGTGTTTCTGAAACCTGTTTCAGCTGTGATGTTAGCGTTTCCCTTTTTGACATTGAAAATTATACACTATATCGCAATGATAGATTGAATAAGGTGGTGGTGTCGCTGTAGATTATAAGAAATACTTAAAAACTTCAGTTTAATTGGTTCCAATCAGTGGCGGATTTAAGGAAAAAAGCCCTGGCGGCAATTTCCTAAGAGGGGCCCAGTTGTTCGGTACGTTAAATAAATCAATTGATAAATTGTGAAGTCAAAAATGTGATTTATCTACTTGCGATTTAGCATTGGCATCGTATGTAGTATTAGGTTCCAAAATTGAGTCTTATTTTGAATCTCGCTATTTTTATCACTCGAAGTAGAAGCATCTGCATGAGACGTGATAAAAAATCGTCCAAGTTTAGATTGTTGTGGATCATTTGGTGCCTCTTGGAATTTTCTTTTTTCTCCCGCTTTTTTCGTATATCAACTTTTTTGTTTTGTGGGATTGTCCATTTTTCGAACCTAAAAATTTATTTCTAATGAAGTATTGCAAGACAGACAGAAATTATTAATGAAAAATTACAATATTCACTTTCAAATCAAATGACTCAAGTAAAGGAAAACAAACAATTAAAATACACTGCTTAAAAACTCAAAGTTGAGTACGGCAACACAGGTTTCCGCAAGACATATATCAAGGGGAATATATTTCTTGAAGGAAACAGTAATACGCCAACTGTAAAAATACGTCCAAAAATATCGGGAGAGGTATCAAAAGACGCGTTTTGACCGTAAAACGTGATTCCTTAAACATTCTGCTAACAAAAGTTTGACTACATCTCTCGCCTTTAGCTCAAAATGCAAAATATGCTTCTATGTGATGTTGTAATAATGAAAACTGTTCTACGTACATTATACAAAAGAAAAGTGGGGATATTTTGAGTTCAAATCTCTTGCTCTATATCTTCCTACAGTAGATTTCACATACTACTTGAGAATGTGAAGCACAAGCTTTTCTGCTGGGAGGGCCGGGCCCTTTGACTATTTTTTCGGGGGTCCAGGCGGCTAATGCCCATTTTGCCATTACTTAAATCCGCCACTGGTTACAATGTTGAATTCTTGTTTGTTGAATTGTCATGCTCTACTACTAAAGTTCTTCTGCCCTGTGTTTATAGTATACTGTAATGTTAGCGAATTTTTTAATGTTCTGTCCTCCTATGCTGTTGATTATTGTAATATACTTAGTTTTATTGTTGGGCCAAGAATTGTATTTTTATATACTGGGTTTAAGCTTTACGGCCGATAAATGAGAAGGCAATAATTTTTTACATTTTCCGTTACACTCCTACGCGTTTCGAAGATAGCGCGTCTTCCTCAGGGAGTCTAGTGTTTTTTTATTTAAAAGAAACAAACATAAAACCAACACTTCAACAATTATAATTTCAAAAACTAACATAATAAATGTTTATAATAATTAATAAATAGAATTTTTAATTTTAGTAGAGTAGGCGCACTGTGGTATATTTATTTTACCATGTCGGTTTCACCACCATATCCGTACTGTATTACGACTATTTACGCGTTATTTATTTTGTCCAAGTCTTCCTTAAAATTCATTACTCTGTTTAATTGTTGTTGTATAAGAAGACTTTCCTTCGTCATTCTCGCATTTGCTCTGTTTTCTATGTGTAATATTTTTGTGTTTGTGAAATCAGCTCGTGGTTTTTGTTTGTTAGATTTTGTGCTAATGCTGTTGTTGTTTTTTTGTTTTTTGCATCGGCAATGTGTTCGCTGACTCACTCCTAATGCTCGCTTTGTTGTACCAATATAGCGCTGCATGCAAATTTCCTTTTCTTTACCATTGCATCTTATTTCGTAGACCACATTATGTTGTTTTTCCTTTTCGACTAGGTCCTTTGTTTTTGTAAATATTTTGCTTAAAATGTTTTGTGTTTTATGTGCGTACTTAACTTTGTCATCTTTTATAATTTTTCTGAGCGCCTGGTTGTTTGTTAGGTCTGGTATGTATCCAATATATTTTCCATTTTGATTCTCCCTGTTATTTTGCTTATTGTGTTCCGTCATTTTTTCCAAAGTTTCGTTTATTATTGTGTTAATTATTTGTACCGGGTAGCTATTTTTTAAAAGTATATTTTTAATCTTGGTTGTGTTGTTTTGTATGAATCTATTACTTTCCTTACAAGACTGGTTGTTGTATTTTTATTTTGGTATCAAGGGTGGTTGGAGTGGTAGTTAATTATTCTACCAGATGCAATTTTTTTGCATACCAGTCAAATGATAGATTGTGATTTTTGTGCATTTTTATATCTAGGAAGGCTATTTGGTTGTTATCCTCTTTTTCCACTGTGAATTTAATTTTCGTGTGTTGCGACCTCATTACTTTTAGAATTTCTTCCACGTCTTTCGTTTTTATGATTGCAAATACATCGTCTACATATTTAGCTATGTATTTAATGCATATGTCCTTTGTTCTTAATTCAGCTAAGCTATCGTCAAAAATTTTGTCAAGTACAATGTCCGCGATCGTTGGCGATAATGGATTGTCCATAGGCATGCCGTAAACTTGTTGATAAACTGTCCCATTGTATTTTAAATAATTCTATTTATTAGTTATTATAAACATTTATTATGTAAGTTTTTGAAATTATAATTGTTGAAGTGTTGTTTTTATGTTTGTTTCTTTTAAATAAAAAAACACTGGACTCCGTGAGGAAGAAGCGGTAGCTTCGAAACCCGTAGGAGGGTAAAGGAAAAGGTAAAAAATGTTTGCCTTCTCATTTATCGGTCGTAAAGCTCCAACCCAGTATGTAATATACTTCCTTGGGGCGATTTCAGTATCAATCTACTAAACAATGATCTCTGCACTTGTAAAGTAGTTTTGAATACGATTAAAAAGCGTAACAAGTTGTATTCTGCTAGGGAAAATACCCGCATCGATGAAAAGTGGATATATATTTCAATTAACGGGGTAACACCGTCAAGTTTGTATTTATTACTTGTTTGCTTTTCTTACTTGTTTTGTTGTGAATTTATAATGTGAAAACAATTATTTTCAAAACATTGAAATGTCCCATCGTGCTGAATGCAGCAAAAACAAGGACGATGTCAAGAGCAAAGTTCTTCGAAGGATTTATGGGCCTCTAAGCTGTGCCGACGGTGTTAAAAGAAGAACATATAATGAGTTGTATGATCTCTACGCAGACATCGACATAATTCAACGAATAGAAACCCAGCGGGCAGGCTGCCGGTCCTGAAGTACGCGTCGCCGGTGCTAAAAGACATACGAGGTGTGTTCAAAACGTATCGCGAATTTTGAATTTTCGCTGGTTACGTATATTCGAATTTCGAATTTTTTGTGGCGTTATGTTGGTACTCATGTCGCTCATTTATGCCGACAAGCTCGGCCATTTTGAATGTTCAGTTAATTGTTGACAGCTGCTTTGCTTGCACGTGTTTTGGATCGTCTTCGATTTTTACGCGAAATTCGTACCAAAATTGCTCAATTGTGACCAAAAACAGCATCGCATGAACATTGCTAATGAGATGTTAAACTCTGTCCGCGACGACCCAATTTTGCTCCAGAGGGTCATAACTGGTGACGAATCGTGGGTTTATGGTTATGACGTGGAAACCAAAGCTCAATCATCTCAATGGAAGCTGCCGCACGAACCAAGACCGAAAAAAGCGCGCCAAGTTCGGTCGAATGTGAAAGTTTTGCTGACAGTTTTCTTCGATTGCAGGGGCGTGGTGCATCATGAGTTCTTGCCACAGGGAAGAACGGTCAATAAGGAATATTACCTGCAAGTTATGCGCAATCCGCCAGAAACGCCCGGATTTGTGGAAGAACAAAAATTGGCTTTTGCACCACGATAACGCCCCTGCTCTCGCATCGTTGCTTGTGCGCGACTTTTTGGCCAAAAACAACAACAATTCCCCAGATCTGGCCCCCTGTGAATTTTTCTTGTTCCCTAAACTGAAGAGGCCCATGAAAGGACGACGTTACGCTTCTCTTGACGAGATAAAGACGGCATCGAAGGAGGAGCTGAACAAGATACAAAAAAATTATTTTTTGAAGTGCTTCGAAGATTGGAAAAACCGTTGGCACAAGTGTATAATATCTCATGGGGATTACTTTGAAGGGGACAAAATAGATATTCATGAATAAATAAATAATTTTTGAAAAAACACAAAATTCGCGATACTTTTTGAACACACCTCGTACACTTGACGACCTGTCAGAACACCGCACTCAGGACTGCTACGGGATGTCTCCTTACATTATTTACACACCGAGGCAAAAATTATTAATGTAAAATAGCATAATGAAATGCTGAGTTTTTGTTGGCAAACCGCATCATCCTAATAGGCAATTTCGTGAGGCAGCGCTACGCCGGTCGATAAGGACACATCTCCGTAAGCGCGACGATGAGACACTTTTACCTATCCGGATTGACCGCACGTATAGCCGCCAGGCAGCTCGTCCCCTCACGATACCAATCGCCTGCTCGGTGGAGCAGACACTTCTAACACCAACCTCACACGAATTCAATGTATTTTTACTTTTGATGTCATCTGCCGGAAATCGAACTTAGAAATTATAGTATGGGTAAAATTAAAAAAATATGGAAGAAAACACTTTCATTTGTCATATAAATATTTATTTATTATCGTGAGGGACATTTATTCAAACACAGTCATAAAACACTGGGAGCGAAATTATCGTAAGGCACAAATTTCGCAACCTGCGAATTTTTTAAAGAAAATAAATAAGAGGTTCGGTATATTATTAACTATTTAAAAGGGCCGATATGAGGGTACAAATCTCAATGTATTATTATTATTACTAACCGATCCTTCGAAATAATAAAGGGATCAACGGAATCTCGCAACGATTTACACCTATTGCGGGGGCTTTCTCTTAAAATTCTTTCCGAATTAATTGAAATCCGATTAGTATATCTTCTAGCTAAACAAATGTCTCTTAAATTTTAATTCTATTTTTCGCCATTCTGAATACCTAAATGTATACTTTTTTTTACTTTCAAAATCTAAACAGATTTTTTGGTCCAATCCCATACTTCTCTGACTAAAACTAGTAAAATTTTCAAAAATTAAAATTTGCTTAGACCGATAGAGTAACGGGCTTGACTTCTAATAACCTCTGTCTATGTCTGACTACTTCTGGCAGTTTCTGCCCGCAAGGAATCACAACTAAATCGACAGCTGGCAGTGCTATCCCAGCCCCATCAGAGGACAGATAACTTAACCAAATTTTGAGCTGTACGACTTGCTTTCCAGAATCGTAAATAAGCTAAATCGCCTAATATTCTGACAGTATAGTAGATTTTAAGGAGACTGATTCAGCGGCAGTGGGTGTAATTTGGTGGATTGCTGAGCACAGCTCAGAGAGTATAGGTCGTAACGACAAAAAAAAATCGAGACAGATACAGATTTACATATGGGCCTTTCTTTTTCAACTAAACCCGCTTTTGCAAAAAAATAGACATCACACCTCCGATTTGCTTTAAAGTCGGTATACACGTACTCACCATAAAATGGTTCAACAGGAATTTTTTGGTTTTGAATTTTTTTTCTCGGAGATATGGTCTATCAAAGTTTGGGCTTTTTCGTAAAAACATATACTCACTCAAATCATCATATCTCGGCACGTACTAATGCTACAGATTTCATCTTAACACCATTTGAAAGCAAATTAATCAAGTTTCACATCCATCTTCTGGTATATATTTAATTTCCTGCCTCTTATTTAATTTTTAAACAATTAATTACAAAAAACAGCATCAGATTTCTTATTAAATTCTCCACAAGATCAAGGCATTTAAAAAATGGAGGGAACATACGGAATTTTACTAAAACACAAAAGCCGATCAAAACCATGACGATTGCAGGGGTGCTCACAGTTCCGGTGTAGTAATGGTAAAATGTAAACCTTTTAATTGTAAAAAGGGACTGCGGGTATCCTAGATGAAATTTAAAGTAGGTGTGTTTTATATCTATCATGAAAAAAATAACTCCAACTTTGTTGCCAAAGCTGAAAGCGGAGTATATTATATACCTAGTACTGATTAATTATGCATACCAATTTAGGCAGGTATATTTTAATACTTTTCAGTTCGTATTATAAAGCCTGCTGATTATTTTCGATAAAAACACTTCCTCTAATCAAAAATAATAATAATTAACTAAGAGCTCGTTAAACTTACAAAAACATGTAAAAATGAATAGACCATAAAAGCAAACACAAAAACACTTCTGTTTTGAGCTTTGAGGGGTAAATTAATTTATTTGTATATAAATAGCTTCCCTACCAACCCACTGCTAACCACATTTTTTCAAAATACCAATACATGCATGTATTGCATATGTTTGCGCTCAGATAGACAGACGGGAGGGGAGGCGGAAATGGCTAAATCGACTCAGCTCATCGTGCTGATTGTTTCAGTATACTTATTGAGGGGCGCATCTCTACTTCTTCTCATACTTACAAACTTTTCATGTTTACGAAAGGTATGAAAAGGCCCATTAATACGCTGCCATGTGACGAAAAGATACTTGAAACAGTGGTAAAAAACCAACTAGTAAAGTATTTAGAAGATAATAAAATTATTATACCGCAGCAGTCTGGATTTCGTAAAAAGCATTCATGTGAAAGTGCCCTAAAAGTATAGGGTGTTTTTTTTACAGGTTTGTTTTTCGAATAGAGATAAATCTGGCATTTTGTGGTCAAATCTGGCAACTCTAATATCACTTATGTTCAGTTTGGTTTGCCATTTCATCATGAACAGGTTGACAAAAGAACAACGCTTGCAAATCGTGCAAATTTATTTCGAAAATAATGGTTCAGTTCGCGAAGTTTACCGTGAGCTCCGTCCATTTTATGGTCGACATAATCGTCCATCAGAGCAATTAATTCGGTTAACCATGGATCGTTTTCGCACTACGTTTACTCTATGTGATAATACGCATCCGCAGAGACGTCGAACAGTGCGCACCGAAGAAACAATTGCCGCTGTAGAGCAAAGTGTTGAAGAGGACCCGAATGAATCGATTCGCCACCGTGCACAGCAATTGGAGCTTTGTCCATCAACTTTATGGAAGATTTTGCGCAAAGATCTTGGCTTGCGACCTTACAAGATCCAGCTTGTGCAAGAATTAAAGCCGCGAGACCATGCAATGCGTCGTGATTTTGGTGTATGGGCCGAAAATGAGATTGATTTCGATGCTGATTTTCATCGCAAAATTTTGTTCAGTGATGAGGCTCATTTTTGGTTGAATGGCTACGTCAACAAGCAAAATTGCCGCATTTGGAGTGAAGAGAATCCACATGAGACCCTTGAAACGCCATTACATCCACAAAAACTGACTGTTTGGTGTGCTCTATGGGCTGGTGGAGTCATTGGGCCATACTTCTTCCGCAATAATGCTGGAGAGGCAGCTACCGTTAATGGAGACCGGTATAGAGCCATGATAACCGACTATTTTGTTCCCGAATTGGATGGCATGAATGTGGATGAGTTGTGGTTCCAACAAGACGGCACTACATGCCACACAGCGCACGTCACAATCGATTTATTGAAGGAAACATTCGATGAGCGCATAATTTCGCGGAATGGACCTGTCAATTGGCCACCAAGGTCGTGTGATTTGACACCATTGGATTATTTTCTTTGGGGATATGTGAAGTCGCTCGTCTACACCAACAAACCAGAAACGTTAGGGGAATTGGAAGCCAACATTCGTGGCGTTATTGCCGACATACGGCCCCATATGCTCGAAAAAGTGGTTGAAAATTGGACCTGTAGAATTGGCTTTATTCGAGCCAGCCGCGGCGGCCACATACCCGAAATCATATTTAAACATTAATGGCATAAAATTATCCTTCCAATAAAGCCAAATTGATGGACCTTAAAACGATTTTCTTGTATTTTATTTCAATTCGAAGTTCTATACCCCTAAAAAAACACCCTTTAGTTATTGCTAACTGGAAAGAAGACTTGAGCAGGAACAAACATATTATAGCCGTATTCCTTGATTTAAAGCGAGCCTTTGAGACAATTGATCAAAATTTGCTTTTGAGAAAATTAAACAACATAGGTATTTCTGGATCCGAGCTGAACTGGTTTGAAAACTTTGTTAAAAACAGATATCAAAGGACAGTAATTGGATCATATGTATCAGAGAAAAGACAGGTACCTGTCGGACTACCACAAGGCTCCGTATTGGCTCCTATATTGTTTAACATTTATATCAATGATATCGCAAAATGCATGAAGTATAGTGACATTAAATTATTCGCAGATGATACATTACTGATGATTAGTGGCGAAAATGTCAAATGTTACAAAATGACTTAAATAGAGTCAACGATTGGTTATGCTTAAACAAACTGAAATTAAACGTGAAGAAAACACAATTCATGGTTATATCAAGACGTAATTTTAGTAACACAGACTTGCACCCATTAAGTATAAGCAATGAATCTATAGAAAGAGTCAACCAATTCAAATACCTAGGAATAATAATCGATGAAAAATTAAATTTTAACGAGCACGTTGATTGCACGGTCGGGAAAATTGCTAAAAAATTGTATTTCACACAAAGAACCTGTAGATACTTAAATGAAAGGTACAAAGTAATGGTCTGCAGATTAATTATCGAGCCTCACTTTACTGTCCAACTATATTTTTTATTATGAGAGGTAGTCAAATTTATAAATTGCAAAAGCAACAAAACCGGGCAATGAGATTTATTCTTAGTAAACGCAATGATACACCTATACAAGATATGCTTGCGGCACTAAATTGGCTAAGCGTTTAACAACAACAGCTTTTTTACTATACCATGAAGTTCATTAAGAATATAATAGAGGGCAACCTGCCCGATTATTTGAAAAATAACATTAAATATGTCAGAAATATGCATTCCGTATACACTCGAAAAAGAAATAATTTCAAATTACCTTCTTATGGAACAGAATCAGATAAATATAACTTATATTATAAAGGCCTAAAATGTTACAACGAACTTCCAAATGATGTAAAATTATGTAATATGAATCAATTCAAACAAAAACTGTATGATTACTGTAAAACACTACCAATTTAGTGCAGAATGGGCAGCCCTTCAAGATATCGTGCAAAGTGCGTGCGAACCAAGTACTTCCAGATGTACAGCCACATGCTCACGTGCAGAAAGTAGCCGAAACTTATACTAAAACGCGTCACTATTCCATCAGTACTTCGCCGTTCATATATTGTCTTCGCGCTTTACTTGCGTAGACGGCCTGTTATCTGCATCCAACTGGTTCTACCCTTGTATTGGTATGTTCCGAAGGACTGCCCATGCTTAGCACTAAAAAGTGGCAACCAAATTGGTACTGTAATTTTTCCATTTATAATCTAAGTTAGATTATAAATGAAATACTGGAAATAGGTATAAGCTAGGCTAAGTTTAAGCTGTAAGAAATAAGTAAATCAAAAAAGATATTACTTCCCTTCTTCTTCTTTAAATGGTCATCTAACCGCCTGGGCGATTTTGACCGTCCAACAAAAAGGGGTTCTCATATCCGAGGCTTTGTTGTTGAATTTCATTGGAACGTTGTTTTATGTGGTGGGTCCCAAACCCAACGCACAACCCGTTTCACGGGAGGTTGAATTCTATTACACGTTTGTATAGCGAGACAGACGCCCGCTTGCAGCCGCACCACCTGGTGATCAGACGCTGCTGTTTGAACCCCGCAGCAAGCCCTTAAACCGATTATGTCGGAGTGGCCTTACCAGGCTGTCGCCTTCTCACGTTTAGCTCACCACCAAACGGGTGTTCGGTGGTTACCCAGAGGATACTTGGGCGCAAAGCCCGGAAGTAGTGAGCTGCTTGAACCGCATGCAAAAGAATCGCTCTGGCCATTCCCAGGTGAATGGCGATCAGAAACTTTCCCCACCTGCTTGGACTTCTGCACACGGCCCCACCCTCTACTACTTGCCCAGATATTTTGCTTGTGTGCTATCCGATTTGCCTAATTTTAAACTACATACTATTAGAATACCTCACAGTCTTGAAATAGGGCTAAACAAATTTCGCCCCCCACATCAAAGTGACGAGCGAAGTTTTTCTCCGCCCCCTAAAAAAATACGATGCACAGGTTTGAAAGGGCTGACAATATACGAATGTAAAAAACTTAAGATCCCTCTTTGCTTATCCCATACATACGAGTATGTGCTGTGTGAACGGTGTTATTTTCAAGAGGACATAGACACTCTCTCGGAAGAGGACTAAAAACAGCGCAGTATAAAAAACTGTTTATCCAATATATTTTTACTGTAGCATTACTTTTCTAGTGTTGTTATTCATCACATTTCCTAGAGTTTAAATTTTTATTGAATGTTTCCATTTTTTCTAAACTATTTTTGTCAAATAAATGGATTTTTGCGAAAATGTTTACATTTAGTATGCCCTACTCACATCCCCAATAGCCTTGCCCTTATTTCCCGTGTGTTTTTAAAAGTGACGAAGGGTAAATGGACACGATCACTCTGAAGATCGTCATTAAATTCTTCAACGGAATTCCCAGGAAACTTTCAGTTTCAACAAGGTTTGACCGAGTGAGGTTGGTGTTAGAAGAGTAGGCTCTATTGAACAGGTAAAGCTATGTTTAGTATAACGATTGGCATACCACATGCAGAGCAAGTATTTAGTATGGTAGGGCTGAGTATAGACAAGTAAAATACCTCTGTTAATAGATGTTCAATCGTTTTTTCTCTTACAGCGCCCTCCTATGAGTTACGGATAGTATACGTTATTTATAGATTGTGATTTTCGTTCGTCAATTTCCAATTAGACCAAAATAGTATTTATTGGAAAGAGTTGTCCTTCGTTGGATATCTAGGCTGACATTGTTGTTTGTGTTAATGTTGGCTGGCAATTTCTCGAAGCAGTACTCTTAGTTTATTGGTTTTTAAACGAAATATTTTTATGCTTACCTCGTTATAGTCAGGTGGGAGATCATGAATTCCATCAACCTCCATTTTGGGTGGAGGCAATTCCTTGTTTTATTTTTTACCTGTCAATTGATATTCTCGGGATCCTTCGACGTTAGAAAAATTAGTTTTATTTTCCAATGATTGATATAACTTCGCTTGTTCGAAAATGTGAAGATATGCTATTAGATCTGACATAAAGATAAGTTAAGAACACCAACTCTGCCATCAATGTAATAACATTCCGGTGTAGTTCGACGATTACCCGAGCACTTTTTAACCATGCTTTCAACTTTAATATGTTGATTAAAATAAATGCTTACTCAGGAACTTCAAACGATCAAGAAATTTTATTAGAATCGAGAGAACCCGGATCAGTAAATCTCAGGATTGTGACATGCGTAAATGTCCAGGACTTGGGATCCCGTGATTGAATACCGTATGGCATATATTTGACATCAACAATTATGAAATTTACGAATACACAGTGATCACAGTATTTATCTTTCTGTAATCACCCTTTCGTATCATACACACACATATCTGTACGATATGATATATTAATAAAATATAGAAAAGTTGTTTGAAATAAATAAATAGTTTAATAACTTAATAATAACGGGGCAATAGTAGTAGATATAAAACTTTAATATCTATTTATAAATACATTAAAAAAAAGTTTGTTTCAGCAGAAGCTTTCCTGGCGAGAAAGACTTAGCTCATAACCGCATACGCCATGTATTGCAAATGAGTGATAGTTTTTTTCAGCCTTTTTCAGAAATTTGTTTAGCTGTTTTTAGTTTTTTCTTAATGTGGGAAAACTACACCTTTTCCATATTAAAATCAGGTAAAATAAAAAATAGGTAGTTGGATTTCAGAATTTGCCATCTGGATTTAAGAATAGTTATCCGGTTTTAAGAAGATGTTAATTTGATTTCAGAATAGGCAATTGGATTTCAGAGAGCTGAAATTGGATTTCAGAATAGGTAATTGCAATTCAGATGCGTGAATTGGATTTCAGAAATAGACAACTTGATTTGAACTGAACGGCATAAAATTTAGAAAATGTTTTATTTAATAGCTAATAATTATTGCATATTCAATGGCCTTTATACATAACCATAACCAAAACAGTTGGAAATGTATTTTCTGAAATTACTTTGAACCTCAGCCATCGCTATCTGTACAAAAGTATATTTTCTTTTAAATATAAGCCTTATCTAATAACTTATCTTAGTGCCACTTTTCATGAAGTCCAATACAACAATGGTTTTCTTGAAGCCGTGAACTCTTTAAAATTCGTAATTGATTTAGCAAGTAGAATCATTGGCTCCATTTTGACGTAATTTTATGAAATACAGATTAAAATTGTTCATTATAATTCCAATGCTCGCAGCTGTATATTCGCATGCTGTTTAAGAATCCTTTTTGTTTTTACGAAATTGGAGTACAAACAACTTTATTTTTTTTTTATTGAATGTGTAAAATGTTTATATCGTTATATTTTTTTAATGAAAAAACAAATAAAACGTATGAGAAGATGATTGACGATTTTAGTTTTTTTAGCCCTAAACAATTTTTTTCGGCTGTTCTTTCTCGATCTAGCTGGATTGCTGAAATAATTCTGGCAAACACTAAATTTAATACATTAGGAATGATGGACAGAGCCGCCCAAAAACAGAAAGCACGATCTGAGCGAGTGGGCAAACTTTACTGTACGAGTATATGTAAAATATTTTATGATGTCTCAGATTGGGTGTGAAATCGAATATATTTTTATCTTAAATTAATATCTTTTTTATTGATTTTACGGTCTGTTTTTCCTCAAATCAAAAATAATAATTATTGACTAAAGAATTATTATCAACCATAAACTTGAAATAGTAAAGGACTTCGTTTACCTGGGAACCAGCATTAAAGGCGTGGTGGCCTCGAAAATCGGTGCCGTCGTACTACGGCCATCACATTCGCAACGTTATTTTCACCTTCATTAGCGGTACCGCTTTCTTGTAAAGTCAAGTTAACGAAGCTGCGTAAAAATTTTTCAAACAGATCACTTAGGTTAGGTTAGGTTAGGTTAGGTGGTAGCAGCCCACTAGGTGGGCCGCTCACTTGGACACTTTGAAGGTCCGTTGTGATACCACATTCTGAATGGTGACACTAACTTAGGATTACTTGGCAAATCGCTGCGTAGCGACAATAAAACTCCGGATTTGGGACACATCGATTTTCGACACGTCTTCCGGAGACCTAAGAACATCCGAACCGAGATACCTGCGCCTAGTCCTAGCAAACGCTGGACAACTGAGCATGAAATGACTTGATGATTCCATCTCGTCGTCCTCCATGCAGCTTACGCAGCTCGGGTCTTCAAGAATATTTAACCGCACCGCATGGACCCCCATCGGACAGTGCCCCGTCAACACCCCTATCATCATGGAAAGATGTAACTTCCCCTACTGCTTAGCCACGGCTCTTGGATAAGGACAACGTCCACCCCGCCTTGCTCCAGGCAGAGTAGGAGGCTGGCGGAGGCCGCCGTAGAGTGTTGGAGATTAATTTGTCTGATGATCATGATCAGACAAATCCATCTCCTCCACCTCAGCGGCCTCCCCCTCCGAAGCTAAAAGCCTCTCCTCCTCCACCCTGTCGAACAGCAGTCCAACACTACAGACAGATCCCGCCACAGACGGGATGCCCGCAGAGCTAATGCTGTCCGACCTTGCAGGCATGGGCACCGTGTTTGCGGCCGTCGAGGCCTCCTCAGGCTCTCCTCCCCCCCGCACCACAACCGGAGGCGAAGCGTCATCCCCCCTGGCATCGGCGTTGTAGATCCTAAGAGCCACCCGCTCGATACCATAGGAGATAACACCCCTCGACTCAGAGATAGGACCCACGGACTCTGCATTAAGCAGCAACATCACTTGCCGTCGGGGCCCCTCGGGTTCCTCAGCCCTAAGAACCCTCCAGTTGTGGGTCGGAAGGTTCTGGTTGCAGTACCGCAACTGTTCCAGAATTCTCTCTAGCTGGGACGGTTCGGCCGGTAGCCACACCCGAGTCCTTGGTCGAAGAGGGAGATCCCTCCTATCCACGGCCTCGAGTCTAGCCCCCTGCCACAACTCCCCAACCAGCGAGACAAGGCACCTAAAGAAGCTCGCTGACCGCTCGTCAGCGCACTCCACCAGCCTGAAGCCATGGTACCATCCCATATGTTCTATGGATGGCTGTGGCCCCGGATACCTACTAGCGGCAGTCAAGTAGACCGTAGAAAAGGCGTTGACCACCCAGCTCCACTCTTCCCTGGAGATGGCCCCGTCTTCCCTGCTTCTGTCGACTACCCCCAGGGTGATGGAGCCGGCACGTCTAGCGACTTCACTAAACGTACGCTGCACAGCTTCACCACCCCGGGCCCTGTCCTCTCCATTATTCGGCCTCTTCGGCTGAGCGTCGTCACCAAGCGGGACCGACTCACTTCCCTTCTTAGGTGCCGGAGTCTGATCAGCGCTGCTCATGACATTCCTGGCCCACTCCAGCGTACGGGAATGCTTCTCAGAAATCTGAGAACCATCCTGACCGCTGTAGCATTCCAGGATTTTGGCAGCCAAGCGCTGATCGCAGATGGCTTTCCTTCGTGGAGTCGCTCGCTTGCTTCTTCCAGACCGCCTCCGCTTCGCTGTGTTTACAGGAATGCTGGGGGACAGTCCTCTGCTGGTGGTAGCCATATTGTCCAGGTTGCTCACCAAGTGAACCCTCTGCAGCTGAGCACCTAATTGTGCACTGGAGCAATGTCCAGTCGCGGATGTCGATTTCGACGCTCCTTTATTGCCAGCGGAGCCCGCACTCGCAAGAGCGCCAGCCCCGCAACACCCTAAGAGGGAAGTTGCTTCTAGGTTTCGAAGCTTGTCCGTCCTTTTCGCCCTGTTGTCACGTCGCGCTTGGGTGTCTCTGCGGCCTGATTTCAGGCCTCCAGCTATGTCTGGTCGCATCCCCTCAAAGTGAGTCCTCTGCCTCCGATTCGGAGACACGAGCACCCTGTCAGGTCTGCGACCCTGTCCCGTACTTGTAAACCGGTCAGCAGCCGAGCCACTCCCAAGCGATACGCAAGAGCGAGCCTCGTTGCTGGCCGGTTTCCTGTCCCCGTTGTCCTTGTCCGTCTTCCTCCCGTTTTTCTCCATCTCCTTTTCTTCCTTGTTGTTGTTATTTTTGTCCATGCTAATATACGTCCCCACTCAGGGCCGCTATCCAGACCCGAATGTGTAGTCGCCCAATAATGGTCCCGTGGTTATCTATGCGAGCAGGGAGGCCACGCGAGGGTTGACGCATGCCCTTATGAGACATGCGTTCAGAGCCAGACCGAGCGCAAAAACGGGAGATCCTCAACCGCACCTACACCACCAACTAAATGGCGACGGGCCTGGAACGTACCCTGAGGCCTGCCAAGGTTTTAACGGGACGTGGGCAGCTGCGATATTAGCCCACCAGCCATTTCAGTTGGGTTTCACCCCAACCTACTGAGGTGGCAGAATACCGCACCTGCCAGCCCAAAGCAAACTAAATCCAAACATCGTCCGAGAAAGTCCTAAATCAGGCACCATTTTTTACCTCACTACCATAGTCAAGAACCATTTCCACACGCCAGGGCTATTGAAGAGCTAAGACGTGCAGCTGTGACTCCTGACCTCAGCTGGATACCATCCGCACAGAGAGGTACTGAGGTACCAATCTGAACAGACAACTGTGGCATCCATTACCAGTCGGCACCCTCTGGGCGGGTTCAGTATGAGGATTTTTGCCGACCAAACAGATCACTTAAAATTGTGTAAATTTATTTTTGATCAATAATGATATCATTTAATGGCTATTGACAATACAAGCAAAAGCCCATCTTTGATTTTGGAAAACAAATTTGTATCCTGTTTTGTGGCCATTTGAAAATTGTTGTCCTTTTTGCGCTACTGGACGGATTTTTATAATTCAAATGCCAGTATTCTCGCTTCCAAAAACCCTTCAAGGGCTCATTTTTTATTTCTTTAAAGCTGTATTTATTTATTTATTTATTTTGTTTATATTTTTAAAATCGGTGCAAAAACCATGCAAAAAAATTGTTCCAGAGCAAGTTTTCGCACAAAAAAATACCACACATGCAAAGTATTACTCCCTAAAATAATCCGTTGAGAAAAAAATGGCCCGGCATTTGGATGCCAGTTATCATAACTTAAACACTTTATGCTCTGTGATTTTTAAACGAAATGGAGTTTTTAATTCATAACGCTGTAAAAATTTTTAAGTAAGACCCAGCGTTCTTATGGAATAATTAAGTTTAAAATAATGGGCACGAAAAGTGTGAATGAGATCTTGTCCCCAAACTCTCACTTTAACCCTTATAAAGCTCCACAAAAGGATGCATTTGGGCAAAAACTCTCTTCAACATTAGCCTTTGTGCATTTGCTGGTGTAGGTGGGCACTAGTACTTACATATATCGAGAAAAACTACACTTTTTAAAAAACTTTCAAACATACCACTAAATTAAATAATTTATTCTTATTTCAGGCACTAGTTGTACTTCCCTGTAATTTTAATGCAAATACAATAAAGCCACATCATTTTGTACTGATTTTTCATGCTGAACACGAATCCGTTCTCGAAAACTTCCCATCATATCTAGTTCCCGAGAAAAGGGCGCTGAAACCCCAAAATTGGTATAATTTGAACATGCTCCCACCTACTTTTGGTGCAAATCCATTACCTGATTCTCGACTTTTTAAAAGACCAAGGACCATGCAATATTTTTTGTTATGAAAAAAGTGTATGGCACATCAAGGTTAATTTATATAATTTTTCAAAAGTGGGGAAAACACGAATATTCTTCTTGCAACCATTTTTGAAAAATTGTATAAAATAGTTATAACCAGCCACAGAGTTTTATTATACCAAATAATATTTGCACATTGGTCTATAAAAGGGCTGACAATCGAATTATGAATCTGCAGCCAAATAAAGGGGGGCGTGTTAATATTATAAAGATTTTGGAGTTTCAGAGCACTTTTTTTCGGGAAATAGACATGATGGTAAGTTTTTGAGTACTGATACGTGTTCTGCATAAAAAATTCTTAAGAAACTTTTGGCTGTTCATACTGTGAGAGGGGTGTGCATGTGAGTAGAGACAAAAACTGAGCCGTCAAAATTATGTGTGAAGCCGATTTGGTGCCGTTCCGTTAGTTTATTAATTAGTTTGTTGCTATGTTCTTCTTCCCATTATATTTTCACTGCAAATATGGCAAATCTTTAATTGTTATTATAAACAAGTAAGGAAGTGTAAGTTCGGGTGGAACCGAACATTATATACCTAGTAGTGATCTATTATGTCATCCCAATTTACGCAGGTCTATTTTAATACTTTCAGTTCGTATTTGCTTTCAAATAGACAGACGGACAGACAGATAGACGTATCGAGAGACGGACATGGCTACATCGACTCAGCTCGTCCTCCTGATCATTTCAGTATACGTACAAACATTTCATGTTCATGAAAGGTATGAATATCAAAAAAGATATACAACTTCGCTTTTGCAGTGGGGTATTAACTACTTGCCCGGATATTTTACTTTTCATCCTGAACGTTTTGATATACATTAATAAATATACATCTCGATCCGTTTATGCCGAATAAAGGGTTCAAGTGAATAAAATTTTATATATAGATGTGTTCTATATATCAAAACGTCAAAACAACGTCTATCGGGTTTGCTAGTATATTATAAAACGGCGAAAGCAAACCACGAATTTCAGCATTCTTTTGTAAAACTGAGAGACTAGTTTGCGTTCAAACAGACAGACGGACAGACAGACAGTTGGACGGAGAGATGGGCATGGCTAAATCGACTCCGCTCATCGTACTGATCATTTTACTGAACTTTTCTCTTCTTGTTCTCATACTTACATACATTTCATGTTTATGAAAGTATGAAAATCAAAAAAGATATATAACTTCACTATTGCAGTGGGCTATTAACTACGTGCCCGAATATTTTGCTTTTGTGTTTGCCGATTTGGCTAATTTTTGGCAAGAGTATAATACATACTACTGAGAAGCAGCTGACCAATTTTCATTGAAATATCAAGATTGAATTATAAGCGATTGCGGCGGCGCCACGCCTACTTCTTTAAAATTGACAAAATTTTTTTGCCGCGGAATTTTGCTTAAAAAGCTTATTATGTGTGCAAAATCTGATTGATATAACTTGCTTAGTTGTAGAAATATCGCTTTTAAAATTTTCAGAACTATGTATGTTAAAAAACTGGGCGTGGACATTAACCGATTTCGCCCATTTTTACGGCAAACAGTTACCTTTATATATAGAACATTATCACCAAATTTCGTTTCGGCAAATCAATTTTTGGCAGAGTTATGGCATAAAAAGTTTTGTGGAATAGTTCACTATAAAAGAGGCGGGGCCACGCCCATTTTCGAAAATTTTAAGTTTTTGGATTTCTTTGTTTACGGAAACTTTAAAACTGAAATATAAATGATGTAAAGCTATTTGACGCAAAGTTAATGCCTATTTAATATATCTACGATCCTTTTCAAAATCTTTCATATAAAAGTGGAAGTAGACCTTAACCGATCCCGCCCATTTTTTCCTGGAGAATTCCTTGCATACCTGGAAACCTGCGTCCTGAATTTCGTTTCGATATCTTTAACGGTTTTTGATTTATGATTAATATTGTTTCTAAATTTGACTTAATAAAAAGTGGGCCGTGCCACGCCCATTTTCAAACATTTCTTGAAAATTTTATTTTATGCTTCAATCTCAATGCATTCACCAAATTTTATCCTTAGATGTGTATTATGTACTGAGTAATCACTTTTTTTGTGTTTTCGAAAATAGGCTATATATAAAAAGTGGGCGTGGCTACCGTCCGATTTCGACCATTTTAAATAGACCTCGGAGATGAGTGCGAAGGAACCCGCATACCAAATTTCATTAACATATCTCAAAATTTACTCAAGTTATCGTGTTCACAGACGGACGGACGGACATGGCTTAATCAATTTCTCTTTTCGTCCTGAACATTTTGATATATATAAGTCAATATCTATCTCGATCCGTTTATGCCGTTACGTACTGCCGTTAGGCGACTAAAGTTAATATACCTAGTAGTGCTACGCACACAAGGTATATTAACTTTAGTCGCGTAATGGCAGTACGTTATATACCTTGTGTGCGTAGCACTACTAGGTATAACAAAATGTATGTATGGTGCGATATACACCAGGTATATCATCATAAACCTCCTAAGAGATTTTTGCGCCGAGGTTCTCTTCCAACTTGTGGTGTGTCGTGTCGTGTTGAATTGTTTTCCTACAAATAGGCGGGACTTACAGTCTTTTTCCGCCTCCGAACGGTATCTATAAATGAGACGGATTTTCGCTAAGAAGGCTTCCATGGCAGAAATACACTTTTTCAAACTACTTTCGATGTTACCTGTCCCAGGAAAGGAAACTTACCTTCGGTGTGGTAGGCCGGCAACGCTACCGCCACACCACCGCCGCCGCCAAATTGTTATTATACTGTCCTTTTAATCATTGTTTTCTTAAAGTTGCTTCTTCTTATGATTGAAGTTAACAAAAATCAAGCAAATAGCTTTGACAATTGTAGTGCTGCATGATAAATATTTTATGCGCCCGCCAGAGTGGGCTCAATGTTGTGCAATTGAATGCGCGATGAAAAAATAGATATTGTGAAAAATACGTTCGAACTTTCTTCTGTTGATGTAATCTGTGTTTCTGAAACCTGTTTCAGCTGTGATGTTAGCGTTTCCCTTTTTGACATTGAAAATTATACACTATATCGCAATGATAGATTGAATAAGGTGGTGGTGTCGCTGTAGATTATAAGAAATACTTAAAACCTTCAGTTTAATTGGTTCCAATCAGTGGCGGATTTAAGGAAAAAAGCCCTGGCGGCAGTTTCCTAAGAGGGGCCCAGTTGTTCGGTACGTTAAATAAATCAATTGATAAATTGTGAAGTCAAAAATGTGATTTATCTACTTGCGATTTAGCATTGGCATTGTATGTAGTATTAGGTTCCAAAATTGAGTCTTATTTTGAATCTCGCTATTTTTATCACTCGAAGTAGAAGCATCTGCATGAGACGTGATAAAAAATCGTCCAAGTTTAGATTGTTGTGGATCATTTGGTGCCTCTTGGAATTTTCTTTTTTCTCCCGCTTTTTTCGTATATCAACTTTTTTGTTTTGTGGGATTGTCCATTTTTCGAACCTAAAAATTTATTTCTAATGAAGTATTGCAAGACAGACAGAAATTATTAATGAAAAACTACAATATTCACTTTCAAATCAAATGACTCAAGTAAAGGAAAACAAACAATTAAAATACACTGCTTAAAAACTCAAAGTTGAGTACGGCAACACAGGTTTCCGCAAGACATATATCAAGGGGCATATATTTCTTGAAGGAAACAGTAATACGCCAACTGTAAAAATACATTCCCACAACAGCCGGTTCTATCGCACCGGAATGACCCGGGTTTTTTCACCCGGCCAAGGGCTGTTATTTCAGTGTAACCCTGTCCAATCAGGGGCAGGGCGAAGCACTGTTAACAACAACAACAACAACAACAACAACTGTAAAAATACGTCCAAAAATATCGGGAGAGGTATCAAAAGACGCGTTTTGACCGTAAAACGTGATTCCTTAAACATTCTGCTAACAAAAGTTTGACTACATCCCTCGCCTTTAGCTCAAAATGCAAAATATGCTTCTATGTGATGTTGTAATAATGAAAACTGTTCTACGTACATTATACAAAAGAAAAGTGGGGATATTTTGAGTTCAAATCTCTTGCTCTATATCTTCCTACAGTAGATTTCACATACTACTTGAGAATGTGAAGCACAAGCTTTTCTGCTGGGAGGGCCGGGCCCTTTGACTATTTTTTCGGGGGTCCAGGCGGCTAATGGCCATTTTGCCATTACTTAAATCCGCCACTGGTTACAATGTTGAATTCTTGTTTGTTGAATTGTCATGCTCTACTACTAAAGTTCTTCTGCCCTGTGTTTATAGTATACTGTAATGTTAGCGAATTTTTTAATGTTCTGTCCTCCTATGCTGTTGATTATTGTAATATACTTAGTTTTATTGTTGGGCCAAGAATTGTATTTTTATATACTGGGTTTAAGCTTTACGGCCGATAAATGAGAAGGCAATAATTTTTTACATTTTCCGTTACACTCCTACGCGTTTCGAAGATAGCGCGTCTTCCTCAGGGAGTCTAGTGTTTTTTTATTTAAAAGAAACAAACATAAAACCAACACTTCAACAATTATAATTTCAAAAACTAACATAATAAATGTTTATAATAATTAATAAATAGAATTTTTAATTTTATTAGAGTAGGCGCACTGTGGTATATTTATTTTACCATGTCGGTTTCACCACCATATCCGTACTGTATTACGGCTATTTACGCGTTATTTATTTTGTCCAAGTCTTCCTTAAAATTCATTACTCTGTTTAATTGTTGTTGTATAAGAAGACTTTCCTTCGTCATTCTCGCATTTGCTCTGTTTTCTATGTGTAATATTTTTGTGTTTGTGAAATCAGCTGGTGGTTTTTGTTTGTTAGATTTTGTGCTAATGCTGTTGTTGTTTTTTTGTTTTTTGCATCGGCAATGTGTTCGCTGACTCACTCCTAATGCTCGCTTTGTTGTACCAATATAGCGCTGCATGCAAATTACCTTTTCTTTACCATTGCATCTTATTTCGTAGACCACATTATGTTGTTTTTCCTTTTCGACTAGGTCCTTTGTTTTTGTAAATATTTTGCTTAAAATGTTTTGTGTTTTATGTGCGTACTTAACTTTGTCATCTTTTATAATTTTTCTGAGCGCCTGGTTGTTTATTAGGTCTGGTATGTATCCAATATATTTTCCATTTTGATTCTCCCTGTTATTTTGCTTATTGTGTTCCGTCATTTTTTCCAAAGTTTCGTTTATTATTGTGTTAATTATTTGTACCGGGTAGCTATTTTTTAAAAGTATATTTTTAATCTTGGTTGTGTTGTTTTGTATGAATTTATTACTTTCCTTACAAGACTGGTTGCTGTATTTTTATTTTGGTATCAAGGGTGGTAGTTAATTATTCTACCAGATGCAATTTTTTTTGCATACCAGTCAAATGATAGATTGTGATTTTTGTGTATTTTTATGTCTAGGAAGGCTATTTGGTTGTTATCCTCTTTTTCCACTGTGAATTTAATTTTCGTGTGTTGCGAGCTCATTACTTTTAGAATTTCTTCCACGTCTTTCGTTTTTATGATTGCAAATACATCGTCTACATATTTAGCTATGTATTTAATGCATATGTCCTTTGTTCTTAATTCAGCTAAGCTATCGTCAAAAATTTTGTCAAGTACAATGTCCGCGATCGTTGGCGATAATGGATTGTCCATAGGCATGCCGTAAACTTGTTGATAAACTGTCCCATTGTATTTTAAATAATTCTATTTATTAGTTATTATAAACATTTATTATATAAGTTTTTGAAATTATAATTGTTGAAGTGTTGTTTTTATGTTTGTTTCTTTTAAATAAAAAACACTGGACTCCGTGAGGAAGAAGCGGTAGCTTCGAAACCCGTAGGAGGGTAAAGGAAAAGGTAAAAAAATGTTTGCCTTCTCATTTATCGGTCGTAAAGCTCCAACCCAGTATGTAATATACTTGCTTGGGGCGATTTCAGTATCAATCTACTAAACAATGATCTCTGCACTTGTAGAGTAGTTTTGAATACGATTAAAAAGCGTAACAAGTTGTATTCTGCTAGGGAAAAGACCCGCATCGATGAAAAGTGGATATATATTTCAATTAACGGGGTAACACCGTCAAGTTTGTATTTATTACTTGTTTGCTTTTCTTACTTGTTTTGTTGTGAATTTATAATGTGAAAACAATTATTTTCAAAACATTGAAATGTCCCATCGTGCTGAATGCAGCAAAAGCAAGGACGATGTCAAGAGCAAAGTTCTTCGAAGGATTTATGGGCCTCTAAGCTGTGCCGACGGTGTTAAAAGAAGAACATATAATGAGTTGTATGATCTCTACGCAGACATTGACATAATTCAACGAATAGAAACCCAGCGGGCAGGCTGCCGGTCCTGAAGTACGCGTCGCCGGTGCTAAAAGACATACGAGGTGTGTTCAAAACGTATCGCGAATTTTGAATTTTCGCTGGTTACGTATATTCGAATTTCGAATTTTTTGTGGCGTTATGTTGGTACTCATGTCTCTCATTTATGCCGACAAGCTCGGCCATTTTGAATGTTCAGTTAATTGTTGACAGCTGCTTTGCTTGCAAGTGTTTTGGATCGTCTTCGATTTTTACGCGAAATTCGTACCAAAATTGCTCAATTGTGACCAAAAACAGCATCGCATGAACATTGCTAATGAGATGTTAAACTCTGTCCGCGACGACCCAAATTTGCTCCAGAGGGTCATAACTGGTGACGAATCGTGGGTTTATGGTTATGACGTGGAAACCAAAGCTCAATCATCTCAATGGAAGCTGCCGCACGAACCAAGACCGAAAAAAGCGCGCCAAGTTCGGTCGAATGTGAAAGTTTTGCTGACAGTTTTCTTCGATTGCAGGGGCGTGGTGCATCATGAGTTCTTGCCACAGGGAAGAACGGTCAATAAGGAATATTACCTGCAAGTTATGCGCAATCCGCCAGAAACGCCCGGATTTGTGGAAGAACAAAAATTGGCTTTTGCACCACGATAACGCCCCTGCTCACGCATCGTTGCTTGTGCGCGACTTTTTGGCCAAAAACAACACACTAATGATGCCGCAGCCACCGTATTCCCCAGATCTGGCCCCCTGTGAATTTTTCTTGTTCCCTAAACTGAAGAGGCCCATGAACGGACGACGTTACGCTTCTCTTGACGAGATAAAGACGGCATCGAAGGAGGAGCTGAACAAGATACAAAAAAATGATTTTTTGAAGTGCTTCGAAGATTGGAAAAACCGTTGGCACAAGTGTATAATATCTCATGGGGATTACTTTGAAGGGGACAAAATAGATATTCATAAATAAATAATTTTTGAAAAAACAAAAAAATTCGCGATACTTGTTGAGCACACCTCGTATGTGCTGTGTGAACGGTGTTATTTTCAAGAGGACATAGACACTCTCTCGGAAGAGGACTAAAAACAGCGCAGTATAAAAAACTGTTTATCCAATATATTTTTACTGTAGCATTACTTTTCTAGTGTTGTTATTCATCACATTTCCTAGAGTTTAAATTTTTATTGAATGTTTCCATTTTTTCTAAGCTATTTTTGTCAAATAAATGGATTTTTTATAATCATTTGTTGTTGAAGCTGGCTCTAGGTCAGTTGCATTAAAAACACTCTGTTTTAGTTTTTTACCTCCAATATATTTCGATTTCCAACGGAAATCATCATCAGGGAATTACTTCAGCTGTTGTATGCACAGCAACTGGTCAGTTCGGCATGCTGTTGTGAACTGGATTTTTGCGAAAATGTTTACATTTAGTATGTCCTACTCACATCCCCAATAGCCTTGCCCTTATTTCCCTGATAAATAAACAGTATAATTGCATGTGTGTTTTTAAAAGTGACGAAGGGTAAATGGACACGATCACTCTGAAGATCGTCATTAAATTCTTCAACGGAATTCCCAGGAAACTTTCAGTTTCAACAAGGTTTGACCGAGTGAGGTTGGTGTTAGAAGAGTAGGCTCTATTGAACAGGTAAAGCTATGTTTAGTATAACGATTGGCATACCACATGCAGAGCAAGTATTTAGTATGGTAGGGCTGAGTATAGACAAGTAAAAGACCTCTGTTAATAGATGTTCAATCGTTTTTTCTCTTACAGCGCCCTCCTATGAGTTACGGATAGTATACGTTATTTATAGATTGTGATTTTCGTTCGTCAATTTCCAATTAGACCAAAATAGTATTTATTGGAAAGAGTTGTCCTTCGTTGGATATCTAGGCTGACATTGTTGTTTGTGTTAATGTTGGCTGGCAATTTCTCGAAGCAGTACTCTTAGTTTATTGGTTTTTAAACGAAATATTTTTATGCTTACCTCGTTATAGTCAGGTGGGAGATCATGAATTCCATCAACCTCCATTTTGGGTGGAGGCAATTCCTTGTTTTATTTTTTACCTGTCAATTGATATTCTCGGGATCCTTCGACTTTAGAAAAATTAGTTTTATTTTCTAATGATTGATATAACTTCGCTTGTTCGAAAATGTGAAGATATGCTATTAGATCTGACATAAAGATAAGTTAAGAACACCAACTCTGCCATCAATGTAATAACATTCCGGTGTAGTTCGACGATTACCCGAACACTTTTTAACCATGCTTTCAACTTTAATATGTTGATTTAAATAAATGCTTACTCAGGAACTTCAAACGATCAAGAAATTTTATTAGAATCGAGAGAACCCGGAGCAGTAAATCTCAGGATTGTGACATGCGTAAATGGCCAGGACTTGGGATCCCGTGATTGAATACCGTATGGCATATATTTGACATCAACAATTATGAAATTTACGAATACACAGTGATCACAGTATTTATCTTTCTGTAATCACCCTTTCGTATCATACACACACATATCTGTACGATATGATATATTAATAAAATATAGAAAAGTTGTTTGAAATAAATAAATAGTTTAATAACTTAATAATAACGGGGCAATAGTAGCAGATATAAAACTTTAATATCTATTTATAAATACATTAAAAAAAAGTTTGTTTCAGCAGAAGCTTTCCTGGCGAGAAAGACTTAGCTCATAACCGCATACGCCATGTATTGCAAATGAGTGATAGTTTTTTTCAGCCTTTTTCAGAAATTTGTTTAGCTGTTTTTAGTTTTTTCTTAATGTGGGAAAACTGCACCTTTTCCATATTAAAATCAGGTAAAATAAAAAATAGGTAGTTGGATTTCAGAATTTGCCATCTGGATTTAAGAATAGTTATCCGGTTTTAAGAAGATGTTAATTTGATTTCAGAATAGGCAATTGGATTTCAGAGAGCTGAAATTGGATTTCAGAATAGGTAATTGCAATTCAGAATGCGTGAATTGGATTTCAGAAATAGACAACTTGATTTGAACTGAACGGCATAAAATTTAGAAAATGTTTTATTTAATAGCTAATAATTATTGCATATGCAATGGCCTTTATACTTAACCATAACCAAAACAGTTGGAAATGTATTTTCTGAAATTACTTTGAACCTCAGCCATCGCTATCTGTACAAAAATATATTTTCTTTTAAATATAAGCCTTATCTAATAACTTATCTTAGTGCCACTTTTCATGAAGTCCAATACAACAATGGTTTTCTTGAAGCCCTGAACTCTTTAAAATTCGTAATTGATTTAGCAAGTATAATCATTGGCTCCATTTTGACGTAATTTTATGAAATACAGATTAAAATTGTTCATTATAATGCATGCTCTTTAAGAATCCTTTTTGTTTTTACGAAATTGGAGTACAAACAACTTTATTTTTTTTTATTGAATGTGTAAAATGTTTATATCGTTATATTTTTTAATGAAAAAACGAATAAAACATATGAGAAGATGACTGACGATTTTAGTTTTTTTAGCCCTAAACAATTTTTTTCGGCTGTTCTTTCTCGATCTAACTGGATTGCTGAAATAATTCTGGCAAACACTAAATTTAATACATTAGGAATGATGGACAGAGCCGCCCAAAAACAGAAAGCACGATTTGAGCGAGTGGGCAAACTTTACTGTACGAGTATATGTAAAATATTTTATGATGTCTCAGATTGGGTGTGAAATCGAATATATTTTTATCTTATATTAATATATTTGTACGTATAACGAGCTCAAGACCAGTTGATAATAATTCTCAGTTAATTATTATTAAGATAACAAACAACAATTAGAGGAAAACGTGAATTAAGCAGCTTGCAAAACTACAAGCAGCATAGCCTATGGGTTAGGCAGCTGCGCTGGCAATCAGAGTGAGTGGGTTCGATTCTCCACAAGATCCTCTGAAATAGCAAAACTATACGAATTAGTCTGACGAGAAATCGTGGCTGTTTTCGAAATAGTACTATAACTATAGCCTGTATATGTTTGTAGCTTTCAATTTTTCCTCTAATCAAAAATAATAATAATTAACTAAGAATTATTATCAACTGGTGTTGAGCTCGTTATACGTACAAAAATATGTAAAATGAACAGACCGTAAAACCAACAACAAAATTAAATTAATATCTTTTTTATTGATTTTACGGTCTGTTTTTCCTCAAATCAAAAATAATAATAATTGACTAAAGAATTATTATCAACTAGTCTTGAGCTCGTAAAACTTACAAAAATACGTAAATTAGCATCAATATATTTTCGAGTGCAAACAAAAAAAAAATTTTAATCGAACCTGAAATTTGAGACATACAATGGCTAGAGGCCTCATTTGTTCATACAGTGGCTGACATAAATGTACCTGCAGTAGTTTTCTACGATTTTCACAAATTTGGCCCTTAATAAAATTATTCTAAAAACATTTGTCAAGAACTATAAATTGTGTTTTAAAAATGTTCGCAAAATTTGCGAGATTCAAAGAAATTTTATCAAAATGTTTTTCAGAATTTTTGGCATTTTTTGGAGTATGCAGTATTTTAGCTCATTAAATTTTAATCTAGTAATGTGTCAATCTTAAGTTTGTGACACATTTTGCTGATTTTTGGCAATTTAACACACATTTTTTTAAAATTACTTCTTTTGTTGTAATGGGCACATCTCTATGTACCGCCAACATCGTTAAAAAATTTAACCGGTTCTTAATCGTATAAAAAGAAAGGAAAATTAAGATTGTATATTCAAAAATTGTAAAGCATAATGTAGATATCAATATTTTAATTACTTCTCCGGTAGAGTTACGTAGATAAGTTCTTAACCTCATTATTTTCTTTTTACCTGGGAACCAGCCTAGAAATCCAACGAAGAATCACTCACGCAAACAAGTTCTATTTCGGACTGAGTTGGCAATTGAGAAGTACAGTCCTCTCTCGAAGAACGAAAATAGCACTCTATAAGCCACTTATCGTACCCGGCCTGGTTATTGGTCCAGAAGCTTGGCCACTGACAGCATCTGATGAGACGGCTCTGGGAATAATGGAAGGAATGGTTGGCGACGGCTAGTACCGAAGAAGATTTAATAATGAGCTGTATGCAGACACCGACATAGTCCAACGAATTGAAGCCCAACGTCTTTGTTGGCTAGGCCATGTTGAGCGAATTAAGGTATTCTTATTGGCACCCACCGGTGGTAGCAGAGGAAAAGCTTCCTCTCTCACCACTCCGATGGAAGGAAGACGTAACGACTGGCGAGCTATGATAAACGGCCAAAAACCACTTAGACGGTTAAGCGTCATTTAAAGAAGAAGAAGGGTTGAAAAGATCTACTGTAGAAATTAAAACGGGAAGAGTTGCAAAAATTTGTAGCAAATTTCTATAAGTTATGAAATGTCGGTTTGTTGCAGCTCTGAAATGCGTAAACCTTCTTTAGCAAGCTTAAATAAATTTTTGTCATATTCTTCACTGTGGTTTGTTGAAAAACCCGAAGCGAAACCTCTAAAGATCGTTTTATGTTGAGTGAATTAAGTTGTATTTCCATTATTATAAGATCAATAAATGGGTAAAAACAGAAATCTTGAAATAAACATGTAGGTTACATGCTTGCTGACTTTGACTAGATTTGAATCGGTTCTTTTTGATTTCAATATCCATGTCGTTTGCATCTTTTTCACAAATTCTGAAAAATTTTCCAAAGTAATGTTCGTCGGAACGAGAGGGGAATGGACCGTCTTTGAGGAAGGGATTTTCAGTTTTGTGTTACCAAAAATGCTTAAAGACTGCGTTTATTACTTTAAAAAATAGTTTTTAATGTTGACCAAAGAACTTTATAATACTAAGCAATAGAGAATATGTTGAAATTTTATAAATTTTGCAACTTTGGCATAACAAAACTGAGGGAAAATTTATAATTAAATTCCCATTATTTGCACTATTTTTTGACAATTTCTAACTTTCACTTTATTATAAATACTAAAATTAAATAGGTCATAAAACTTTATATCCAAATTTTTTATAAAAATTCGGAAAAAAGTGTGGAATTCTGAGGAAACTTGGTTACATCTTCCTAGGTTTTGAACTATGTTTGAAATTTGTTCTTGCATGTTTTTTATTAGATAATGGGCCTTACTTTCATAAAAAACATGTAAAAAACTCTCGTCGCTATCTATTTTTCCGCGATTGTGTGCTCTGATAAAATAAATGAGCCTGCACACACTTGTATTTTCAGACCGCCTGAATTCGGATTTTTATAGACGCTCGAGATAGGGAGTCGAATTTTAGCTCCAGTTACAGACAGAACCAAACCGGTTTTATCGTCTTGAAAGCCTGGTGAATTTTGTAGAAAGTCTGAAAAGACTAGTATATGTATTAGACTGGGTCGATTTATTAACCGATATCGCGCCATCGATTTTTCGATAGGTTTTGGGCTCAGGAAAGAAAAGTTCCACTACGAAATTTAATTTTTTTGACTTTTTTCGACTTTGATTTTTAAGGTTTTTTTCATGACCTACTAAAAAAATTTTAATTTATTTTTAAAATTTTCATGTGTACCCTGTCCCACCCAAAAATTTCCGCTATAAACGTTGGCGATAACAGTTTAAAAAAAAAAAAAAATATTTTTTGGGTTTTGGGGAGTGTTTTGGTCAAAAAAAATTTTATTTTCGGGTTTTAGGACTTATTTTGGTCGAAAAATCGAAAAACTGTTATCACCAACGTTTTTAGCGAATAATTTTAAGTGGGACAGGAAATATGAGACAAATTCGTTTTCATCGAAAACATTTTTGCATGTATACATGCAAAAAATATATTTTTAGCGGATATTTTTGGGTCGGACAGGGTACACATGAAAATTTTAAAATCAAACGAAAACCTTGAAAATCAAAGTCGAAAAAAGTAAAAAAACATTAAATTTCGCAGGCTCGAAAATAATTTTTTTGGGTATGCGTAGTGGAACTTTTTTTTCCTGAGCCCAAAACCTATCGAAAAGTCGATGGCACGATATCGGTTAACTTTCGTCCATACAAATCGACCCACCCTAATATGTATATAGGCTTAATATTCAAACGCTAATCCACTAACCGATAATTTCATATATTCATAAAAATACCCTTTGTCATAGTTAGTTAGTTTAAAATAAGAAAATTATAAATTTAAAGCGTAAAAATTGAAATTAAAAAAATAGTAGTTCATTGAAGAAGGGGGGATATATCCCCCAACCTCAGTTGCAATAAGCTGCGCACTGGTAAAAGCGAAAGGCCAGCAGTGAGAAGTCATATACACTACATATATGTCGATGGGTCTGCATAAAAGCATTTTACTTAATTTCTCGGGCTATTCCCCAAAGTTTATATCAGAGCACCATACTTATTTTACATACATACATATGTAATACCTGGGCGAACGAGCGTTGGTCGGCATTTTCATAGGTTGCCATACAAATTGGTTTGCTTTAGATACTCATCAGTAAAGATATCGCGTTTGTTTGTATGATTAATTGTACCTACCAGCAGTGGAGTTTTTCAAAAAGAGATTTTAAAAACATATCTTGATAATAGATAATATATTTTTATTGGTAACAAAGTTTGAATACATATAATTACTCCTTGGTTATCAAATAATCGAGAAAGAATAGGTTAACATGGGTATATTTGTCTGTTAGTGCACTATATATCGGTCAACGTTCTTTGATTTCTTCTTTATTTTTCAAGATAGAATTATCCATAACTGTTTATATTTAATACATATAAAATCTAAGCCAACACTTCCTTCCATACCATGTTCCGAGTACATCTCTGACTTTCTTTCGGAGACATTACCTTTAACGTATTTGGTCGCTTAACTCTTGAAAACGGCATAAACATCGATGAATTTATCTCCACTCCGACAAACTCAAGAGTTTGTCCTGGAGCTTTATGCGCAGTCATGGCAAATGTTGGCCTTACTGGAAATTGATGCCGTTGTATGGTGTGATTCTCGGTATATATACTTTGCCGGATTTTTGTTGTCGAACAAAAGTGGCAAAATAAATATTTTTTCTTAATACACAGGAAAATACTTTTCGTTTGATACCCATATTTGCATATTTCCTTTCATAAAAAAAACAGATAGGTGGCAACTCCGTAAAAACATCCTATGTGACAACACCTAGATACAAATTCTTAGAATGTGGTGCTTTATGTACCTACCAAATTTCATCAAAATCGGTTGAACTATTGTCGAGATATTCTGAATATAGGAATGTACAAGAATAGCTAGTTAAAAGTTATAAAATATCATAAGCCCAGGTGGCAACAATAAGTGACAACACTACTTAGAATTATTTATTTTACGCAGAAAAATACCTTTCGTTTGATACCCATATTGGCTTATTTCATTACTTAAAAAAAATCAGATAGGTGACAACACCTGGGTAAAAAATCTTAGAATGTAGTCCACTATGTACATACCAAATTTCATCTAAATCAGTTGAGCTGTTTTCGAGATAATCTCGATATACAAATATACAAGAATAGCTCGTTTAAAGTTATAAGATAAGATTACCTAGTCACTGTATATACATGTGAATGGATCGCAAGGACTTTTTCGTAAAGTTTATTTAGCAAATGCAATTTTCCGGCTGGGACATGTATACAATTTGTATAGATTTTAATTGCCATATTCACATATGTAACTGTAAACATTTTTAATTGCAGCACTGTCAAGATCAATTATTCTCTCATCATCATTATCTATAAAATAAAACCATTATTCAACAACAACGTTTTATATTTGAAATATTTCATTGTAAGGTGTTTTACTAAATACACTCTCTGCACCCTTTTCATCTGTTTTGCTATCGACTCATACCATGGCCTTTTCATTTCTTCATAAATTTCTTTCCAATTTTCATTTAGGAAGCTATTTATATTGTCGCCAAGTGTTTTATCGCCATTAAAGAGATTTTCAAAATTCATTATCAGACGTTTTGGCTGGCATTCCACTCGTAATTTTTTTATTTCCATGTAGAGTTTCCCATTTTCTGTCCGCGAAGTGGTATCAATCCTTACTCTCATCCTAGGTTGAACTAAAAAAAAAGCATGAAAGTTAAAATTAAAAAATATGGCATGTATATAATTGAATTTTACCATACGTTTATCAATTTAACATGAAATGTGGCGCTATAAAAAATTAAGTAAAAACAAGAAAGGAAGTCTAAGTTCGGGTGGAACCGAACATTATATACCTAGTAGTGATCTATTATTTATTTATTTATTTATCTTATACAGCCAGCTGATAGTTTTCAATAAAAACACTTCTGCTATGAGTTTTGAGGGGTAAATTAATTTAAAAAAATATATAAATGTATGGCGCGATATACAACAGCTATATCATCATAAGCCTCCTAATGCCCGTATGACACTACGTATTTTTCTTGTATTTTTGTATGTATTTTGTGCGAAAGAAACGGTCTCAAACAATTTTCATATTGGTGCAAACGGGTGATGTTAAAAAAACTAACGAAATGCAACCAAATAACAATCTAGGCTGTTAAAAATAAACGAAAAAGTTTGTATTTCGTTAGCTATTTTCGACAGTTTACTGTTTTTCGTTAGTTTTTTCTGACAAATATTTTTGTTTTGAAAATAATAAATATTTGTTTACAAAAAGAAATGGATTTGGAAATTTTAAATATTGCAACAAATTGCTTGCTTAATGCTTCTGTTTTACTAACAGATTTAAAAGAGAAGCGCAAAAAGAAGAAACATTGTTCGCACTATGAACTCTCTTTATCGGGTGATATACATACGCGTCTTACCATTTAAGCTTAATCTTTCAGTTGAATTTTTTATTTGTTTATTTTTAAATTTGATTTTCGTTCAGCTTTCAACTAAACGTCGACCCAATTGACATTACAGGCACTGTTTGTCCGCCTCCAACTACCGTGAAATTGTTTTTGCAGTTTGATTTCGGTAGGTTTTGGTCAGTATTTCAAACAAAAAATACAGCATACGGGCATAAGAGATTTTTGCGCCGAGCTTCCCTTCCAATTTGTGGTGTGCCGTTTTTAATGTTTTCCTACAAATTGGCGGGATCTACAGATTTTTGCCGACTTCGAACGTCATCTATAAATAATAATAATTCCCAAACGGATTACCCACCATATTCCGCCCGATCGGCGCAAGGGGCGCATCCGCATAATTTGCGGATTATTCGTTCGTGCCGAGTCGTTGAAAGGCTTTGGTTTATTAATCGAGATCTAAAACTGCTCAGCTACAGAGAAAACCTCATCAGCTAAGTAAAGTAGATATAAGATACATTATACATTAAGAAATAATTAGTTAACAGAATAAAATTATTGTTAGAAGTTAATATAAAAGTCAAATAATAAGAAACAATTAGTAGCTATGTATTTAGGATAGAAAGAATTGATTTTCTTATGCTGAAAAGCGAGTCTGATATATCAAATCTACCAGAAAGAGAGTTATAATCTAGTAGAGGTTTAAAATGCCTTGAAGGACGAGACGGTACATTGAAGTTCACTTCGAAGAAATGGGCTGGAGAGTGAACCATTTAGCAATTTAATCATAAAAACAATTCCAAGCATTTTCCTCCGATTAAAAAGTGTGTGCAGAGAAATGAGTTTTAAACGATTCGTATAGGGTGGCAGATTATACAAGGGATCCCAATGAAAATCTCTTAAGTAAAAATTTTGAAAATTTTATTATTGTAGAAATATCATTTATAAACAACAAGAACAGAATCGGGCCAAGATGGCTTCTTTGAGGAACTCCTGAAGAGACATAAATGACATGGGATCCCAATTTCTAAACACTACACTTTCTGTCTTGTCACTAAGGTAAGAAGAGATCAAGCGATTGAGACCCGACTGGAAGCCCAACTGATCGAGTCAAAAGCTTTGCTGAAATCCGTATAAATAACGTCGGTGTGCAGATTTTTTCTAAAGCCATTTGAGACATGACTAGTAAACTCAAGTAAATTCGTAACTGTGGACTTTCCCTTACTGAACCCGTGTTGGCAGTCAGCTATCAAAGTAGAGATCGGGCCCGTAAGTTGATTTGTAACAATACATTCAAACAATTTTGGGATGGCAGAAAGCTTTGCTCTGCCACGATAGTTCTTTATAGAAGACCTACTCCCGCTTTTATGCAGCGGTAGAAGAAACGATTTTTCCACGCAGTTGGAAAAACACCACACTTTAGTGATACATTGAACAAATTGGTAAGGGGTTGGTAAATATGGTTCGCACACTTTTTCAAGAAACCTGTAGGAATCCTATCAGGACCGTATTTAAAAGATTCTTTTAAGGTTTTATTTATTTATTTATTTATTTTATATCTAAAGTGCAGCAGACACTTAAGATTACAAATTACATTAAACTTACATTAATTGTTACATAAAAAAGTTTTTAATTTAACTTGAGTTACCAGTTTAGAACTCGTTAAATCCAAATCTAGAAAATTTGAGAAATAGTTAAATTTAGATAAAGTTCTACTCCATACACAGTTCTATTAAAAGCAATACGCATATAATTGGTGAATTAATTAAATTTGTACCGTGTGGCTTATAGGGATTATTTTGAAAGTCTGAATTGATGACGGCAGATAAGTTGGAAGTGAAAAATTGAGCAAAGAAATTTGCGTTATCTGGATTATCGCTAGATATAATGTCTTGATATTTCATAGCTGAGGGAAACCCTGATACTTTACGTTTAGAATTTACGAAACCATAAAATGACTTTGGATTGAGAATAATGTCTCTTTTTGTTTTAGAGATATAAGCTTTATAGCACTTTTTATTTAAATCTATGTACTTCTGACGTAGAATGGAATACAGTAAGTAATGTTTGTTTAATCCGGATTTCTTATATAAATTAAATGATCGCGTTTTCCTATTTTTGAGAGCCTTAGGCTCTTTAGAAGACCAAGCTTGCTTAGGATGATCATAAGTTAATTTACGTTTGGGAATAAACTTCTCAAATAAGCAGTAAATAGTTTGATTGAAATGTGAGACGTTTAGATCGATATCACTACCAAATTCAGGCCAAGTTAATTTAGACAGTTCTTTATTTAATTTCTTGTAGTTGGCTTTGGAAAAGTTAAAATCAAAGCTACTACATGAGTAGCATTAAGTACCTTGGCAATTACTTATGGTTTCGTAGACTATTTCCATAGAAGGTATTCTGGTAAAACCAACGGATAACAACGATTTACAGAAAATTTGTTGATATCATCAACATACACTAAATCTAAGACTTTCCCAAACTTGTTAGCGTTAACATTTAATTGATTAAGGCAAAGATCGGAAATTCCATCTAAAAAGTCATTGTAACCCAGTTTGCACGGATTTGGAATAATGTTTCCATCAGATACACACTCGGTAGAAAATGTCTGCGTACTTGCTTATGCCTTATTTCCTTTCGCCCAAAGTTCACTTTTACTCCAAAAGTTTCCAATAAAAATCACGTTATATGCTTTGTTGATAGTCTCTTGTATATTTTCACAGAATTTAAAGCAATGCAAATCTGGCAACTCTTTTTTATCGATAAATTTACAGCAAAGACTCAATTGTCAGTGCAGAAAAAGTCTGAGTACAATTTATAAAGCGGTTCTTCCCCGTGTCTTAAGTAAGTGAAAAAGTATTTCAGAGTTATATTTTGACTAATTTTGATAAAAAATAATAATTTTAAAGCGGTTTTATTTCATTGCATTTTCAATTGTAAAATGCCGCCTAAAGGAAAAGAAATATGCCCCTCTGAAAGGGAAATTATTATTAAACTTTCAAAGGAAGGAAAAACGTATCGTGAAATTGGTCGAACTGTTGGAAGAACACATTCTTCCATTCAAAGAGTGATTCAAAATTATAAAGAAACCAGTATTTTCGTTTCTCGACCGCGGTCAGGACGGCCAAAAGTACTAACAGAACGAGATACTCGTAGCATTTTGCAAAGTGTACAGCAAAATCCCCGACTGTCAGCATCCAAAATCGCTCAAAATGTAAAAACGGACTTCAAAAAGACTCTCTGCAAAGATGCCGTCCGTAAAATTTTAAAGAAAGTAGGGTATCATGGCCATACAGCGCACAGGAAGCCCTTTATATACGATGGATGGAGTTTATTGAATCCACTATGGACCAGTATGCGTACCTTAATATATTGAAAAGGAATTTGAAGCAAAGCGCTGAGGATTTAGGTCTAAAAAATGATTACTACTTTCAGCAGGATAACGATCCGAAGCATACTGCTGACATAGTTAAGCTTTGGTTGCTCTATAATGTTCCCCATCAGCTTCGAACACCACCACAGTCACCAGATTTGAACCCTATAGAGCACCTACGGGATTTACTGGAGCGAAAAAATTCGACAACGCACAATCACTTCAATTGCCATGCTAAAGGAAGTACTACGTGAGGAATGGTCGGAAACTTCGGCGGAAACTTCTAAGATTGTCGATTCCATGCCAAAACGTCTTGCGGAAGTTCTTAAACGTAATGGCTGTCCGACTTCTTATTAGTATTTCTCTCTGAATTGAAAACATGAGGTTGTAGCCAAGTTAAGGTAAAAGTAATTGCGTTATATTTACAATGAAAAAATTTCGAAAAGAGATCAGTTAATTTGGTATTTAAACCTCTGACATTTTGATAAAGGATATTCAAGGATTTAGTGCTCAGTTTTTTGACTTAACGTTATTACGAGAAATTTTCGCTACATTTTGAACATTCCTATTCGGTTTGTATTCAAACTCCCACACAAGAGCCCCGGGAGGCCAAAAAGAGCTGTCCAAAAGAGTATCGAAATCTTTCCCAGATACATCAATCTTAATTAATTTCTTTGATATGTGAAATTAAATTGTCTAACCTTTACGCTTTGATCTTTAACCTTAGAAGAAATATGGTACATCAAATCATCCTCGGTAGTGTGTGGATGGAACCTAGACACAAAAATAAATATTTTGCGAGGGACCACAACCAGCTTACTAACGATTGGTTAAGACTCCATTGCAATAGTTGGAGGTTCCGGGGTTTTCCTAGTGGGTATTTTTGAAGGGGCGTTCTTGGACATTGCTCGGACAGCCGTACTAGGAATTGGAGAAGCCAAATCGATAAGTTCAAGGGCTTGAGGCAAGTTCGGCACTGTTGAGGTAGTAGGCCGATCAGCCGTACGTTTGAGCTTGTTTTCGCGATTATCAGGGCATTCCAAATGAGGCGAATTATCTAAAGTTTCCAAGGTTTTGAAAATATTTTCATATTTTTTGAATTTTTCAGTCAGAAATTAAAAATTTTTGTTGATTTAAGAAAACCCGTTTCTGATATGCCTACAGATTTTACAAAGATCAACCTCCGTCGATCGGCATTTGGAACAAGACCAGCGCAGGCCTTTTCCTTCATTAAGCAGGTCAGCTATTCTACCGGTTAACCCAGTGCACTTGGCGTGGGCAAGTCCATCACACAGTTTGCTATCATGCACGACATTTTTGTATAAATAAATACTTATATAAATTTAGAAAAAATGATAAGTTTAAGAATTTAGCAGATGGAAGAAAACCACCCAGGCAGTTTAAATGTCACTGTGCTGAGCGAGCAGTTTTAAACACACAGTATGTGACGTTCAACAAACCACGCAAACAGCTGTAATGAAAAAGAAGTCAAAAAACCCAGTCAGCACACAACAACAATTGCATTACCAAAGCAACAAATGAAACAATTGAAATATGCAAATAACTCGGCACACACAAATTCAAAAGTATGGATTTATAATGATTAATCACTATTCAAAAATTTTAACAATTGTCACACCAAGTAGTGAAGTGAAGCACATTAACTATTTAAACTCTTTTACCTTTATTTATAGCTTAGAATATTTAGAATATGATTTAATTATTAAAGGAAACACAGAGCAAAATAAAAACACAGCTACACATCTTGATGTTTGCGTGTTAATGGATTTTTGCTGAGAAGCCTTCCATAGCAGAAAGACACTCGGAAAGTTTGCCAAACCACAGCCAAGGAGCGACCCCGTTTTGAAAAACTTTTTCAAACCACTTTTGATGTTACCTGTCCCAGGACTCGAACCTTGGACCTTCGGTGTGGTAGGCCGGCAACACTACCTTTATTTGTATATAAATAGCTTCCCTACCAACAACTGCTAACCACATTTTTTCAAAATACCAACATATGCAAATTTTATGTTTGAAAAATTTGCGGTTAAATAGACAGACGGACAGACAGACAGACGGACGGTGAGATGAACATTGCTAAATCGACTCAGCTCATCGTCCTCATTATTTCAGTTTACTTGTTGATGGGCCCATATCTTCTTCTTCTCATACTTACAAATATTTCATGTTCATTAAAGGTATGAAAACCAAAAAAGGTACATAACTTCCCTATTGCAGTGGGGTATTAACAACTAACCGGATATTTCACTTGTGTGTCATCCGATTTGCCCAATTTTTGGCAGAAGTATACTACAGAAACAGCTGACCTATTCTGATTGAAATATCTAGTTCAAACTACAAGCAATCGCCTTTGAAAATATCAGAATTTTTATGCTGAAAAGTGGGCGGCGCCACGCCCACTTCGCCAAAATCCACAAAATTTTTTTGTGGTCGAGTTTCGCTCAAAAAGCTTATTATGTGTGTACGATCTTATTGACATAGCTTGCATGGTTATAAAAACATCGAGTTTTACAATTTACAAACAAAGTCTTTAGTACTATGTTAAAAAACTGGGCGTGGCCGTTGAGAGATTGCGGCAATTTTTACACAAATATTACCCTTTATATGTCCAACGTTTTCGCCAAATATCGTTTCTATAAATCCATTTTTGCCGGAGTTATGGCATACAAATTTTAATATATCCACTATAAAAGGGGCGGGGCCACGCCCATTTTCAAAAGTTTATATTTTTCGACTTTGTTCTTTCACGGACACTTTGAGAGTGAAATAGAAAAGATATAAAGCAAGGTTATTGTTTATTACATAAAAGTGGGCGTGGACCTTAACCGATTTCGTCCATTTTTTCCGGCACATACCTTGTATTAATATAAATATGTGTGTTCAATTTCGTTTCGATATCTTGAACGGTTTTTGATTTATGATTAATATTATTTCTAAATTTGACTTAATTAAAAGTGGGCGGTGCCAAGCCAACATATAAATATCCGCAGTTTATTGTAGATGTCTCCGAAACTTTCAAGGTATGTCTAGCAGTTGCTTGGGCACGACACAGGTTGTATATAGTTTTTGGAAAATCCCACAGGTTATATAAATCTGCAATTCGGTATACCTATGAATTTATTTGGTTCAAGTTAATAATATTTTATACATAGCTATGTGTTCTACACATAAAAAACAACCGCTATATCTTCGAAACTATGTGCACACCAGTACCTGCGGAGGAGAAGAAGGGGAGTAGGAATATAAATTTGAATAGTAGAGGAGGTATTAGAGGAAAATGAAGAGGGTAACAAAAAACTAACGGGGTGGGGTAAAGCGAAAATAAAAAGAAAAATTAAGTTATTGAAATAAATGACAAGGAAGAGGCAAGTGCGGAGGGAAGAGAGTACAATTTGTTAAATGTAGGCTAGTCAAAGTTTAGGCAGGACAACGGCTGCCGGATTTGCTAGTACTATAATAAAACGTTAGAAAAGTTGTTTCTGCACATTGAAAATTTCTTTGAAAAATGCCTGAAGGTGATGAGGGAATGTTGTAGAGTTACTGTAAACTACTCCTAGATTTTTTTTTTTTAATCTTCGGTTAAGATTATCAATGTGGATATGGGGACCGTTTTGTAGATTTCGAGACAGATGAGGAATTGAGGCTAAGGAAATAGAGAGGAGGAAGTATTTCGAAAAAAGTCTACTGGAAATACCGAGAGAGGTGGAGACGTAAACTTAACTTATGTGATAGAAAGAGATAGGGTATAGAAACGTAAGCTGAGAGGAAAAGAGGATGAGGGTAAGGAATATGAAAACGGGGTAGGACACGAGGATATAGATGGGGAAGGCCATATAACCGGGTATACTTATGATTGACAGTTCAATAACAGCTTAAGTCGACCTAAGAAAATGTGCATGTTTCGTGGCGATTTTTACTAACATAACTGCTTGATAAGTTGGCAAAGCATGTTTTTTGAATAGTTAATAAACAAAATATTACAAGGGCGATAGAAGTATCTTGCAAAATTATACGATTTTGCTATGATTTTGCCAATTTTCTTGGGTAGACACAATCGCTTATTGCCAAGCGGCATCGATTTTAAGCTATGCAGAAAAAGTTTAAAAGTTATTTTAACAACTTTTTATAACAAAGATTAAGGGGAAAGTAAAAATGAAGGTTAAGATAGAAGGAAGTATGAAGATGAAGAAAAAATGGGAACAGAGCCGATTTTGATGGAGTTCAAGATCCATGGAAAATTGGTGATCCGACATCAGAAGTTTGACAATTGACGGGTCCAATGCATAGTTTGGTCAATTCCACTTTTCAGCCAAAATGAGTTAGATTCAGATTCTTGTTCAGTTTTGAATCTTCCACTGTACAAAGAAGACCTCTAATATTTAAAACATGGAAAATGGAGGGCATAATTGGTAGTAACCACTCTAATACTTTGCATAAATCGTCAATCAATTTCCTTCGTATAGGTAGGCTCAGCCCTTGACGAATAATGCAGACCCGTAATAAACCACTGCGTTATCAACATTACATCCTTTCATTTTTTGAAATCATTATATGATTGATAGATTTCTTTTATACCGCCCATAGCACCATTTAAGAGAACTTGCTCGACATTGATGTCACAGCGCTACAGAACTCTAGCTTAGGTAAATATTTTCAAATTTGTTTGCACTCCTGCGGTCTTGTTTGCGCCCTCTGAAACAATGCTCTCCATATTTATACTGTTAGCATTTCTTATTGCCCCCACTAATGTATCCTGAGCCTGAACTCTATACATAGGTGTTCCTTCATTCTGGTAATTTCAATTTTCACCTATCTCGACCAACCCTTCACCTATTTTTTTTCATAAACCATACTGTCATCGTGTCTTGACCCATGTGCTTAGCTTCAAGTCTCTAGGTGACCGGGAAATTAGTTACAAACCGATGGCGAAATTCCCAATTTCAAACGAATTTTGTAATGACTATATCCGTGCCCCATCTTGCGAAATTTTTTTTTCTCAGAAATCGTTCGGGGCGGCACGTATGGGAATTTTGATTTCTAGAAACTATATTGTCATCGTATCCTTAACTATGTGCTATGTTTCAAGTCCATAGGCCACCAGGCAATTGGTTAAAAGTCGAACGCAAGATTTTCAATTAGCAAAACTATTTGACCAAATATTGCAATGTCACGGGGGTGTGAACTATGTGACAAGTTTCTGGCTTCTGCTCACAGGAAAGTTGCTTAAAAATCGATCGCTAGATTATTCCCGTTTTTCACCGATTTGCAGATATCTAGGTCAGCGCGCCATCTATCGGATTTTTGGTGCACGGTATTGCAAGGTATTTTATTGTTGATCTATGTATTAAAAACCAGACGCAAGATGCCAAGTTTTAAGTAAGTTTTTCTTATATCTCGATCCGTGCGCCACCTATCGGATTCCTTTTTCGTTCACTTTGCATGGCCACGGAGTTCTGACATATCTTACAAGCTTCAAGATGTACGGGAATTCGCCTAGACACAAGCAAGGGACTTAATATAAAAGTAGAAATGAGTTATTTTTCTGTATTGGACTTGGCCGGTTTATGCATTGGACCCTTCAATTCAGTTTCACAGACAGATAGACGTATCGGGAGACGGACATGGCTACATCGACTCAGCTCATCCTCCTAATCATTTCCGCATACGTACAAACATTTCATGTTCATGAAAGGTATGAATATCAAAAAAGATATACAACTTCGCTTTTGCAGTGGGGTATTAACTACTTGCCCGGATATTTTACTTTTCATCCTGAACGTTTTGATATACATTAATAAATATACATATATCTCGATTCGTTTATGCCGAATGAAGTAATACTCGTATACCTTGTGTGCGTGGCAAACATAGATATAAAAAAAGGGTGTTCTTTATAGGCACCAAAGAACTCAACCGATCTTTATGAAATTTTCACAATATATACTTGGGTTCACTGGGTACAGCATAGACAGTATATAGTTTTGGAAAAGTAGGCGGAGCCACGCCCCCAGGCTATATACAGTTTCAATTCGTCATAACTCCGAACGTTTTTGGGCTAAATGAATGAAATTTGTATACGAGGTGTGTTAAAAAAGTATCGCGAATTTTGTGTTTTTTCAAAAATTATTTATTTATTCATGAATATCTATTTTGTCCCCTTCAAAGTAATCCCCATGAGATATTATACACTTGTGCCAACGGTTTTTCCAATCTTCGAAGCACTTCAAAAAATCATTTTTTTGTATCTTGTTCAGCTCCTCCTTCGATGCCGTCTTTATCTCGTCAAGAGAAGCGTAACGTCGTCCTTTCATGGGCCTCTTCAGTTTAGGGAACAAAAAAAGTCACAGGGGGCCAGATCTGGGGAATACGGTGGCTGCGGCATCATTATTGTGTTGTTTTTGGCCAAAAAGTCGCGCACAAGCAACGATGCCTGAGCAGGGGCGTTATCGTGCTGCAAAAGCCAACTTTTGTTCTTCTTTGCACATCTTCTCGGCCTTCTGAGAACATTTTGTACCACCGATAAGCGTTGCTTCGGTCCAAGGTAGCTTCTCCGTATGCCACAGTCAACATTCGGAATGCATCCGCGCACTTAATTTCGTTTTTCACACAAAATTTGATACAGGTTCTTTGATCCATTTTTTTGAATAGGTAAAAATCGAAGACGATCCAAAACACGTGCAAGCAAAGCAGCTGTCAACAATTAACTGAACATTCAAAATGGCCGAGCTTGTCGGCATAAGTGAGAGACATGAGTACCAACATAACGCCACAAAAAATTCGATATTCGAATATATGTACGTAACCAGCGAAAATTCAAAATTCGCGATACGTTTTGAACACACCTCGTATGTGTCACTTAGTCAGTATCTACATAATTTTTCAAAAGTGGGCGGTGCCACGCCCACATATTTTGTGTTTTGTTTTGCTCTTGAACTTTCACGATAGGTTCAGGAGTTCGCTGGGCACGACACAGTCTGTATATAGCTTTTGGAAAAGCCCCGAGGTTATATAAAGCTGCAGTTCGGTATAGTTAGGAGTTTATTTGGTTCAAGTTAATGACATTTTATATATAGATGTGTTCTATGTATAAAAACGTCAAAACGACGTCGTTGCTAGTATATTATAAAATGGCGAAAGCAAACAACAGAATTCAGCATTCTTTTGTAAAACTGAGAGACTAGTTTGCGTTCAAATATACATACGGACAGACAGACAGGCGGACGGAGAGACGTGCGTCGCTAAATCGACTCCGCTCATCGTGCTGATCATTTTAGTGAACTTGTCTTGTTCTCATACTTACATACATTTAATGTTTATGAAAGGTATGACAATCAAATAAGATATATAACTTCACTATTGCAGTGGGCTATTAACTACGTGCCCGAATATTTTGCTTGTGTGTTTCCCGATTTGGCTAATTTTTGGCAGGAGTATAATACATACTACTGAGAAGCAGCTGACCAATTTTCATTGAAATATGCCTTTGAAAATAGCTGAAACTTTATGCTGAAAAGTGGGCGGCGTTTTCAAAATTGGCAAAATTTTTAAGCGGCCGAGTTTTTCTTAAAAAGCTTATTATGTGTGCAAAATCTGATTGATATAACTTGCTTAGTTGTAGAAATATCGCTTTTTAAAAAAAAAATTTCAGAACAATGTTAAAAAATTGGGCGTGGACACTAACCGATTTCTCCCATTTTTACAGCAAACAGTTACCTTTATATATAGAACATTATCCCCAAATTTCGTTTCGACAAATAAATTTTTGGCGGAGTTATGGCATAAAAAGTTTTGTGGAATAGTCCATTATAAAAAGGGCGGGGCCATGCCCATTTTCGAAAATTTTAAGTTTTTGGATTTCTTTGTTTACGAAAACTTTAAAACTGAAATATAAATGATGTAAAGCTATTTTACGCAAAGGTATTGCCTATTTAATATATCTACGATCCTTTTCAAAGTCTTTCATATAAAAGTGGACCCTAACCGATCCCGCCCATTTTTTCCTAGAACATTCCTTGCATACCTGAAAACGTGCGTGCTGAATTTCGTTTAGATATCTTGAACGGTTTCTGATTTATGATTAATATTATTTCTAAATTTGACTTAATCGAAAGTGAGCGGTGCCCCTCCCATTTTCAAAAATTTCTTGAAAAAAGTATTTTATGCCTCAATCTTAATGTATTCACCAAATTTTATCATTATAGGTGTATTATGGACTGAGTAATCACCTTTTTTGTGTTTTCGAAAATATTCTCTATATAAAAAGTGGGCGTGGCTATCACCCGATTCCGCCCATTTTAAATAGCGCTCGGAGATGAGTGCCAAGGAACCCGCATACCAAATTTCATTAAGATATCTCAAAATTTACTCAAGTTATCGTGTTCACAGACGGACGGACGGACATGGCTTAATCAATTTCTCTTTTCGTCCTGAACATTTTGATATAACTATATACGTACTGCCGTTAGGCGACTAAAGTTATTATACCCTGAGTGCGTAGCACTACTAGGTATAAAAATTACTTTACAATTTTTCATACTATGATCATTACTTTCCATCTGAACATCAGTGTTGGGAGTTAATCAATTAAATTTTTATTCGATTTATTAATTGATTAAGAAATTAGTTGAAATTAAAGTAATTGCAATTAAATTGTGGTTTACTTTTCTTTGGCCTTAGTACTTGGATATAACTTAGCTCTGAACCATATCTTGGGGTTTTCACGCCCTTTTTCTGCTAATTACTTTTGCAGAATTTGTAAAGCAAAGAAAGAGGAAAACAAAATCTTCATTTTATTTATTTATTTTAATCAGATATCAAACACAACAACCATACGTTCTATTTACAGTGTTTGATAATAGGAGATAAAAGCATAGTAAATATAAATGCGATATAATGTTAAGAAAGAAAAGTAAAGATATAGAAAGATGTAGAAAGATGACAGATATTAAATTTGTTTAGCAAAGTAACACGATACCTCTCTTTTGAAATGCAATATTCCCTTGATACTACCGATCTCAATACGTAACATGTCGCAAAGACGGACTGTGGAAATGCAAAATTGTTGCTCCGATGTGTTGTGTGGATCGCGATGATCTTGTAAGTTTTAGTCGTTCATTGAGATTTATAAGCTCCTTACTTACCAAAATCCTATGCAGTAGTGCTAAGCATCTGAACTTTAATAGATCTTCTATTGAAAGAGTACCTATCTTCAAGGCATATTCGAAAATATCCAGCCCTATGCGCAAAAAAGACGCAAGAGCCATGATTTTCGATTTTAGCTTTTTGATGAAAATCGATCACTTAATATCACACACATAACCTACAAAAGTTTCGTAGCTGTGAAACGTACCCTTATGAATTAAGAGCAAAAGCAATTAAGTCGTAAGTACATGTGTTTTTTTCTTATTCACATTTTTAGTGAGCGCAAAGTGGCTGTTACGTCTTTTTTTACTTTTCAAATAAATGAAAAATATGATATTTCATTGTCAAAATCAGTTAAAATTGTAAGATTCGGTATATATACTGACTTTGTCATTCTATTAAGGATTTTTTTATTAATTTTGGTATGTATAAATTTTGAAAAATGTGAGTGATACGGCCCATATATTAATGAACAAATAATAGCTTCACAATCAATTGAATGATGAAACTTGGTACTAAACATACCATTGTTACGAAGAGTATACCCACTGAAAATTAACTAAAGCGTATTTCGACCACGTTAATTTTAATAAACGTTTACTGAAAATTAGGAAGATAGAAATACAGAATATGCAAAATCTTTGGTTAATGCAAATGTTGTTGGAGCAGTGATCGTTTTTAATATTTTGTTGTTAATCGACATAAGAGAAAAATTACAACGATTTGCACAGCGATTGTATGTTTCGTGGTCACCAACTTCTCATCAGACCCCTCCTTCCAATTTTATTCTGTTGGTATACTATTATCAAATTGATATTTTTAAAATAAGCAAGAAAAACATTGATTTGGGAAATTCGTGTCATAACAACATAATATAAATACGTTACATTATATTTCCTATACCACACTGCATATCTGTGCGAAAACTCAAAAAAGTGGAGTAATAAATATTCCCCGTTAAAACATATATATATAATGTTTGTGAGCCGATATCGGAATTTTCGAAAAACACGTAACAGGGGATTTACTTACTGAAACGGTTTTTGAAATCCAATACGAGGTGTGTTCACGACGTATCGCGAATTTTGAATTTTCGCTGGTTACGTATATTCGAATTTTTTGTTGCGTTATGTTGGTACTCATGTCTCTCACTTATGCCGACAAGCTCGGCCATTTTGAATGTTCAGTTAATTGTTGACAGCTGCTTTGCTTGCACGTGTTTTGGATCGTCTTCGATTTTTACCTATTCAAAAAAATGGATCAAAGAACCTGTATCAAATTTTGTGTGAAAAACGAAATTAAGTGCGCGGATGCATTCCGAATGTTGACTGTGGCATACGGAGAAGCTACCTTGGACCGAAGCAACGTTTATCGGTGGTACAAAATGTTCTCAGAAGGCCGAGAAGATGTGCAAAGAAGAACAAAAATTGGCTTTTGCACCACGATAACGCCCCTGCTCACGCATCGTTGCTTGTGCGCGACTTTTTGGCCAAAAACAACACACTAATGATGCCGCAGCCACCGTATTCCCCAGATCTGGCCCCCTGTGACTTTTTCTTGTTCCCTAAACTGAAGAGGCCCATGAAAGGACGACGTTACGCTTTTCTTGACGAGATAAAGACGGCATCGAAGGAGGAGCTGAACAAGATACAAAAAAATGATTTTTTGAAGTGCTTCGAAGATTGGAAAAACCGTTGGCACAAGTGTATAATATCTCATGGGGATTACTTTGAAGGGGACAAAATAGATATTCATGAATAAATAAATAATTTTTGAAAAAACACAAAATTCGCGATACTTTTTGAACACACCTCGTATATCGTTTCAGTCATTTCTTCGATTTGAAAACTGGCGCCAATTGGAAGCACCACGGGATCGTAAACAGTTCTCCACTGGGTGCTTCCTTCGGAGTGGTGGTGAACCTCAGATTCCACAGCCGGTTGCCGATAAGAATACATTCAGGGCCGGAATATCTTCATCCATCGCCTAGCCAAAGAAGCCACTGTTTGCATACCGCTCATCATTAAACGTTTTTGGACGTTGTCAACTGGTAGAGGTAAATAAATCTTTCGAAGCACATTTCTCTACAATACTCCCAGTTGAGCCAAAAAATTATGCTTATATTACGTATCTTAAATTAAAATTGAGTGCACTATATAGGTTGGTCTAAAGAAAGGGTAAGTACCTAATTTCATGACGATACATAAACTGAATGCCAAATTATTTAAACAAAAACCTTCTTCTGTAAAATTTTCTTTTTGGCTCTCACGTAATTTTTGCGCACATATAAAAATAAAGTTGATTGCATTATATAGGTTGGGCTAAAGAAAGCCTAAGTACCTAATTTCATGGCAATACATAAACTGAATGCGAAATAATTTAAAAAAAACCTTCTCCGGTAAAATTTTCTTTTTGGCTTTTACGTCTTTTTTGCGCACAGGGCTTGATATGTTCGTAACCGTTGATGTCGTAAATATAGCGTGCAGTATTATTATACACAACATTAAGTTTTTCCTAACGGCATAAACGGATCGAGATAGATATTGACTTATACTACATATCCCAATGTTCAGGAGGAAAAAATAAATTGATTAAGCCATGTCCGTCCGTCGGTCCGCCTGTTAACACGATAACTTGAGTAAATTTTAAGATATATTAATGATGTTTGGTATGCACATTCCTTGCCACTCACCTCGAAACGCTATTTAAAATGGGCGAAATCGGATGATAGCCACGCCCACTTTTCAAGTGGTGATTATTCAGTACATAATACACTTATAAGAATCAAATATGGTGTATGCATTAACGTTAAGCCAGAAAATAAAATTTTCAAGAAATTTTTAAAAATGGGCGTGGTACCGTCAGTTTTGATTAATTCAAGTTTAGAAATAATGTTAATCATAAATCAAAAACCGTTTAAGATATCCAAATGAAATTTAGCACACATATCTATATATTAATAGGCTAACATTTTTTTCATACAATCAGTTGCCAGAGTATATCTATACCTAAACATGCATAATTCCAATAAATATGTATTGTGATATGATGTATATTGGAACGATTTTTCGTCATCCCTTGTCAAATTTGGTTTTGAGACAAATCGGTTTCGGCGTTGTGCCATCATCAGTGTCGATTTTCGTTCTGATCTGTTGTGGTCGTTTGTCTTGTATTTATAGTAGGTAGCAGGTAACGTCAGCATGGGTGTCTGTTTGTGTACGTGTGTGCATGTGTTGTGTGTGTACATTCAGAAACGGGGGTGGTTTGCATCGATCGGTTTTTTTGTGGTTGACTGAGGCAGGTAAAAGTTGGTGATTTTTGTTGTTTGACCTTTTTTGCTTGTTTGTTGTTTTTGATCTTTTGCTGCTTTGTGCTTATTTGTCGGTGCGTGTGTGTTTGTTGTACCTGAGTGGTTGCTTTGTTTTTTGTAAACCAATTTTAAAGGTTCGAATATTGTGTCGGAAACAGTGTTTGTCTGTTCGTTTATTATTCTACCGTCGAATGTTTTTTGTTTGTAGATTTCCATGTTTTCGAGTACGTTCAGACGTCTGCCTTTGGCTTGTACATGTAGGACCTTGACTGTTTTTTTTTATGTTTCCGGGGGGGCATTTATTCTCCGCCATGTGATTCGCAAAGTTGGACTCTGGTATGATGGTTGGATTCCGTATCTTTTTGTTGTAATCTCTAATGTGTTCTCTGAACCTCGTTCTTACTTGTCGTCCGGTTTGTCCTATGTAACTGTTTTATTTTGTTTTGCTGTTTTTCCGACAGGGTGAATGATTGATGTATATTGGAACGATTTTCCGTCATCCCTTGTCAAATTTGGTTTTGAGACAAACCGGTTTCGGCGTTGTGCCATCATCAGTGTCGATTTTCGTTCTGATCTGTTGTGGTAGTTTGTCTTGTATTTATAGTAGGTAGCAGGTAACGTCAGCATGGGTGTCTGTTTGTGTACGTGTGTGCATGTGTTGTGTGTGTACCTTCAGAAACGGGGGTGGTTTGCATCGATCGGTTTTTTTGTGGTTGACTGAGGCAGGTAAAAGTTGGTGATTTTTGTTGTTTGACCTTTTTTGCTTGTTTGTTGTTTTTGATCTTTTGCTGTTTTGTGCTTATTTGTCGGTGCGTGTGTGTTTGTTGTACCTGAGTGGTTGCTTTGTTTTTTGTAAACCTATTTTAAAGGTTCGAATATTGTGTCGGAAACAGTGTTTGACTGTTCGTTTATTATTCTACCGTCGAATGTTTTTTGTTTGTAGATTTCCATGTTTTCGAGTACGTTCAGACGTCTGCCTTTTGCTTGTACATGTAGGACCTTGACTGTTTTTTTGATGTTTCCGGGAATCCAACCATCATACCAGAGTCCAACTTTGCGAATTACATGGCGGATAATAAATGCCCCCCCGAAACATCAAAAAAACAGTCAAGGTCCTACATGTACAAGCCAAAGGCAGACGTCTGAACGTACTCGAAAACATGGAAATCTACAAACAAAAAACATTCGACGGTAGAATAATAAACGAACAGACAAACACTGTTTCCGACACAATATTCGAACCTTTAAAATTGGTTTACAAAAAACAAAGCAACCACTCAGGTACAACAAACACACACGCACCGACGAATAAGCACAAAACAGCAAAAGATCAAAAACAACAAACAAGCAAAAAAGGTCAAACAACAAAAATCACCAACTTTTACCTGCCTCAGTCAACCACAAAAAAACCGATCGATGCAAACCACCCCCGTTTCTGAAGGTACACACACAACACATGCACACACGTACACAAACAGACACCCTTGCTGACGTTACCTGCTACCTACTATAAATACAAGACAAACTACCACAACAGATCAGAACGAAAATCGACACTGATGATGGCACAACGCCGAAACCGGTTTGTCTCAAAACCAAATTTGACAAGGGATGACGAAAAATCGTTCCAATATACATCAATCTATGTAACTGTGTTGGCATTCACAAGTGAGCTTGTATACACCATGGCTGCTAAATGGATCTTCTGAGTTAGTTTTGGTTCTTAGCTTCCTACCTAAATTGTTCGATGTTTTGAACGCTGTGTTGATGTTGTATTTTCTAAGGAAATTTGCTAATTTATATGTTGCCCTTCCCGCATATTGTGATATCTTCGTATGGGGCAGGAGCAGTGCGTAGGCATAATTTGTTTAACAAATAATGCTTCATTTTTTTGTAATAATTCATTAAAGTTTTCTGCATAAAGCCAAAGCTGTCAACTACAGTATCTGACTGCGTTATTGTACATACAGTATTACCGCAGGTGGTAAGCGTTTCGGCTACGACGGTTATATTCCAAGGTTCGAGCCCAGGTCCCGGACAATTTTTTTCTTTTGTTAAATTTAATTTGTGTTTAAATATATACTTATCATGATTTTTTTTTAATTTGTTATATTTTTAACCCAATATTTTTCTGTGTATGACTTCTATCTTGGAGTGAAAAAATAAAATTTTAGCAAAAAAAAAAACGCCAGAAAATGTTTGCAGTTTATCAAAACAAAATACTGAAAAAAAATACCTACATAGCTTCATGAATTTTTTAAGAAATTAAATTTTTTCTCAATGATATTTGACTTAATGTCAAAGGGCACACATGCAACCCTTACATATGTAGACTAAATTTGACCAGTTAAGATGATAACCTTCCTTAAAAATCAACATGAAATGTGTTTTAAATATGTCTAAGTTCTGGTTAATGAAAAAAGCCAGACAACCATCATTTCATTGCAATTTTCTTCTACTAAATTGACTTCAAAAAAGCCAGATGTAAAGGAAAAATTGAGAAACTGCCTGTATATAAAAAAAGAAACAATATGGAAACCGGCGTCACGCTAATATTGAGAAATTTGTGGAAGTTCCAAATGAACGGTTGATTCATTTTCAAAAGCCATATGGATATGTATGTATACTCCCAATGGTGCGTTCCATGGTTCGAGCCCAGGTTCCGGACAATAATTTTATTTTTTATATAATGGGGTATTGTAGGCTAGTTTGACCTAATGGTTTTTTGGTGCAAATAAAAACTAAAGGTTTTTATTTCACCATCTTGCCCAACGTTGTTGTTTATATGTTTTATCATGTTTGTTTTCTTCTTTTTGAAAAATAAATAGTGTAGCCCCTGAAGATGCTGGAATATCCAGCGAAACGTTGGGCAAGATGGTGAAATAAAAACCTTTAGTTTTTATTTGCACCAAAAAACCATTAGGTCAAACTAGCCTACAATACCCCATTATATAAATTGAAACTGACCGCAAAAACAACAAAAATTTTATTTTTTTTTTAAATTTAATTTAAAATTTTTAACCTTGACTTGAATTTGTAAAGTTCTTAAAGCAATATTTTCTTAAAACCAATTTTTTGCAAAAAAACCGCAAGAAAATTACTAAAAATTTACCATAACAAAATATATATGATAAATACTTACATACTTACATAGTTACATAGTTTTATAAATTTTTTTTAACCGTTGTGTGTTCACAGAAAAAAACTTACACTAGTGTACACCCGTGGTACCCGGGTACCACGGTACATATCGACTTGAATTAAACAATATATATAGTCATAATGCATCCGATAGGCCTTAAAAAATACAAATGAGGAGAATAGACCTAACTCAAACTTCCTCAGTCAATGTTTCCATGATTTTGTTTCGTTTTACTGCACTCTGTATCATAATCAACAATTATTCATACCATGCTTAGCTGAAATTTGAAAAGAAAATCATCAGTCGGGATAATAGTATGCCATGACAAATTACTTAAGCGTTTGATTTATGTAAGTATGTCAAAAGTTTAGTAGGCTATCAATAAAATCTAAATTTAGAAATTTTTTTCAAATAAAAAGATAGTAGGCCATGGAAAATAGCTAAAGAAGTTTAAATAGACCAATAGGAGGATACCACGATAAAATATAAAATCAAAAACAAAGAAGGCCATGAATTCTGTTATTCTATTTTATAAATAATTGCGAAATTTTAGATTAGTACTGCGCCTGTAGTTAACACGTAAAGAGTGATCCTAGTTTTTGTAAAAACATTTGCGAAGTGTAGAAAAGGTGTGTACCTAACGAGTCTAATAGAATACATAAATAGCAATTTTTACCTGTAGTTAAATTTACAGTGAATTAAATGAATTAACCTATCTCAGTGACTATGGCCTCAGAAAAGAAAAAATTCAATTCAAAATGCTACGAAGAGCAGCAACAATCCCTGGAAGCTTTGCTCGCCGAGATTTTGTCAAGCGATGGGGATGGGTCAGAAGACGGCGATGCGATCGAATCAAATGAAATAGCTTCGGATGTTGAAAGTTTGAATGGTGATAACGTTAGCGTTGAATGGCATGATTCAGAACACTCTTCCACAGATGAGGAGAGTGCAGAGGGAGTTGAATTTGAAGATGTAGCAGCTGCTACAAGTGTAATGTATGGGAAAGACAATACCGGCTGGAATATAAACCCTTCTCCTCAACTAAAAATAGGAATGCATAACATTCTTCGCCAGAAAGCTGGTCCGAGTCGAGGGACTAAAAATCTTTCAATAAAGGACACTTTTAAAACCTTTTTCGACGAAAGGATGTGCAGTATAATTACCCGAGAAACCAACCGAAAGGCTCGAGCCGTTTTATGTGCGGATGAAAAAAAAGAATGAAGAGACCTAACTGCCACTGAGTTTGATGCCTACCTTGGAATATTAATTACTGCCGGAGTTCATGGCTCAAACAAAGAACATATTCAAGAGCTATGGAAGTCCGATGCTTATCCGCTTTATCGTGCTACAATGGGCATTAATCGATTTAAGGAAATCACAAGATTTCTTCGTTTTGATAACGCTACCACTAGATTAGAGCGATCTCAAAGCGACAAAGCTGAACCCATATCGGAAATATTTATGTTACTCAACGCAAACCTGAGTGCTAACTACAACCCTTCCGATTGCATTACCGTTGACGAGCAACTGTTCGGATACAGGGGTCGAACGCGTTTCACCCAATATATCCCCTCGAAGCCCGCCAAATACGGAATAAAGGTTTGATGGGCTTGCGATGGGCGCACCTCGTTTCCTCTTTAAGGCCAAATTTACAAAGGAAAAGAAGGACCGAATCGCGAAGTCAACCAAGGAGAGAGAGTAGTCGTAGATTTAGTTGGAAAGTATAAATACACTGGGCGAAATATCACATGTGACAATTTTTTCACAAGTCTGTCGTTGGCACGATTCCTTAAGTCTTCACGACTTTCTCTAGTCGGAACTCTAAAGAAAAACAAATCGTACATTCCACTGGAGATGAAGGCAAATAAATCAAGAGAAATATTTTCACCCCAGTTTGGCTACTCAAATGATAATATTATGATGTGCTCATATGTGCCCAAGAAAAATAAGTCTGTCATAATGTTATCAACGCTTCACACCAAAAACGAGGTATCCCATAACTCAAGCAAGAAACCGGCTGTGATTGAGTACTACAACAGCACGAAAGGGGGCGTGGCCACCATGGACAAGATGCTGGGTACTTAGACATGCAAACGAAGAACGCAAAGATGGCAAGTGGCTTTTTTTTACAACATTATTGACCTTGCAGCACTCGCGGCGTTTATATGTTTCAAGGAAAACAATCCGGCTTTGATGAAAGCCACGAATTCTCGCCGAGGTTTCCTCAAACAGCTTGAAAGAGAATTAGCAATCTCCGAAGTGGAAAAGAGATCACGAATTCCAAATGTATATAAAAACTTTGCAACAAGAATTGGGATAGAAGCTCTGTTAGGTCACCCAATAAATAACGAAATAGCTGCTCCTGTGAAGCGCAAAAGAGATGAAACCGGCCGTTTGCCAGTTATTGGAAGCTGTGCAATGTGCCTTATTTCTCCAAATAAAAAACGCCGTAAGACTAGAAAGCAATGTTCTGAATGCAACCGCCCGATTTGCAATGCCCATACTGTTACCGTTTCAAATTGTAACAATTGCGCTAATTAACAACCAAAATGTATTTAAAACTTAATAAATAAATAAACACATAATATTTACTAAATATTCTTACTTAAAATAAGCATTCTTTAATTACTTTTCACAAAAACAACCCACATTTTACTTTAAGTTTTCATAATATATATAGAGGTACCCGGGTACCACGGGTGTACACATAAATGTTAAAGAATTTACTTTTTTCTGATTGATATAAGACTTAAGGTAAACTTATACGCACATCCATAAGAAATAATAAGTTCAGGTCATATACATATATATCACAAAATATTATTGAAATGCTATAAAAGTCACTATGAAATGTCTTTATACATGTCTAAATTGTGGTTAAGGAAAAAAACCAGAAAACCATATACTGAAGTTGTAATTTTCCCCCGCTAAATGGGTTCTAAAGGAAAATTGCTAAATTGACAGCACTGTCCGTATATCCAAAAAAAAAACCAAAATGGAAACCGGCGTCATGCTCATATTGAGAAATTTAAGGAACTTCAAAATAAACGCTAAATTCATTTTCTATCAAAATATGTACGTATATGTGGATACACTCCAACGATGAAATATTTTCATTCCCTTACTCATTAAGCAAATTGAGTTAAAGTATACACCGGCGTCGGCGCGTCTGTCCAATTTAATTTTGAGCGAGCGTTGCCCTCCCCTATACAGAACTATGCCAAAATCTTGAAAACAAATACCAATACAATAGTTCAAAATTGAAATTTTTAGGGAAAACACAATAAAAGCTTAATTTTTTTAAAAGAACTCTATTATAAAAATGAGATTCAAAAGCATTCAAAGTCGCTGCTGTTCACACAATTCAAAATTAAATATTTTTTAAAAACGCAATCATTTTTGAAAATGAGATTCAAAGGTATTCATGTCTACTATTTTCGGTCGGTTATTTAGATGCATCGTAAAATATTTGTTTTCAACATATCTCGCACGTTTTATTGCAAGCAATAGTTCAAAATTAAAATTTTGACTCCATTATAAAAATCAGGTTCAAAAACACCCATAGTGGCCCCTGTTCATATAACACTAGTCAACAAGAGAAATTACTTTGAAGTCTAACTATTTAATTTCGATGTATTATGGCCCCCTAAGTACAAAAACACCCAAAATTTAAAATTCTTTGGATACGATTTTTTATTTTTTTTCTTATTCTAAAATCACGAATTTTCACAGAGGTCTTTCCATTTATTTTATCATATCTTGGAAATTACTTAACTAAGTTCGTTGAGAGAAACACCAGTGGATTCACCGCAAAATTTTCTTCAAGTCTTGATAAGAAATTTTTTTTATATGATCGACGGTTGTGGAGTTATTCACATAAAAAAATTGAAGGTTTTAAAAACTTACCATTTTCATTTCACGGTCTTAAAACTGTAAACATTATAAATAATTGAAACCTTATTTCGTGAAAATACATGAACAAATGTTGGTTTTATTGACAATAAAGTGAAAATACCCAATTTAGCGAAAATTTTGCATATCAAGCCTATTATTGTTTTTGACAAACAAATTATTTAGGTATGACATTTTGCGCAACTTTGTCTTTTTAAAGCTTACTACAGGCATCGCCAGAAATAAGAAAACTCCATAATGACACTCAAGAAAATTTTCCGAGTAAATTTTTCTTGAGGCAAAACGCAGATCATAAGAAAAAATGCCTCATACTGTATGGAAAATTTAAGTTGCCAACGCGGGTTTTCGTAAGAAAGAGGTATGGTCATATATATTTGTTATCAAATATATACAACTTTTTCCTTGAGGCATTTCTTGCGATGTTCTTAGAATGCTTAAACCATAAAAACAAAAAAATCAAATTATCACTCCGTCATAGAAACTGTTATACCTACCTACTGAACATCTCAGCCTGCACAGGCCATTTCCCATGGCATATAAAGTTTTTTGAAAACCCCTTTCGCAGGTAGTGGTTAAAAAATTTACAGACTCATTAGATGCCTGGCCTGTATGGTATATTGTCGCCGATTGTGACAAACTTAACGAAAAAAAAGATATATACTTTTGAAAATCGAAGTGGCCTGCGACTATTTAAAGTAATTCATTTAGTTCATTCAATGATATTTAACTAGCATTCCTGATCGCGAAAAGTCAAGTCGTCAACAACAGCAAAAAACTATTAATTGGTTAGTGAATTTTAAAAAAATTAATAATAACAGTAGAAAATTTGTCTGCAAAAATTACCCGAATATATTTTGTTATGTATGTGGTCCTTACACTACAGCGAAAGGGCGGAGAAATTTCACTATTTCACTACAAAATTCATATAAGGATTATTTTAAAATAGATGTTGAGAATTTGAGCCAATATTGGACGCCAAATTCAATTTGTGATAGCTGTATATATATTTTAAAGAAATTGAAATCCTACCCTCAGTAAGTAACAAGTACATTAATTAATTAAAAATATTTATGATACTCATTTTTCAGAGAGAAAACATGCAAATTGAAAAACCTATGATGTGAAGAGAAACATGTGATCATAATGCTAACTGTTACTTTTGTTTAAGTAAACAAAGAGGATTTGGAAAACATATGATTTGGTCTTATCCCACGATTTCAGCTGGTGCTTTTACTCTTGCCGTGCTAGATTCAGATGGAGTTCAATGTCCTGAAAATCAACATAATACGTATAGTGAAGTTCCTTCATCGCCTATTTCTTCGTCTTCAAAAATCTCCAGCGTATCTGATAGATTTTGCACAAAGGCTCTGACACAGTCCTTTTTAAACGATCTTATAAGAGAGAGCCGTGGTGTGAAGGTAGTGTTGCCGGCCTACCACACCGAAGGTCCATGGTTCGAGCCCTGGTACAGGTAACATCAAAAGTGATTTGAAAAATGTTTTTCAAAACGGGGTCGCCCCTCGGCAGTGGTTTGGCAAACTCTCCGAGTGTATTTCTGCCATGACAGGCTTCTCAGCAAAAATTCGTCTCCTTTGTAGATGCCGTTCGGAGTCGGCAAAAAACTGTAGGTCCCACCAATTTGTAGGGAAAATTCAAATCGGCACACCACAAATTGGAAGAGAAGCTTGGCGCAAAAATCTCTTAGGAGGTTTATGATGATATACCTGTTGTATATCGCGCCATAGAGAGAGAGATAAGAGAGAGCTTCCAAAAGATAAGTCAGAGCTACTTTCATCTCGTCTAAAAAAAAAAAATTGAAAAACAGGTTACGATAACTTCCTATCGTGAGCGACATAAGCCATATGCTTGTTTTTATAGAAATAAAGACAATATATGTTTTTGATATGATATAACTGGACTTTTTGGAAAGCTTGGGCAAACATATGACGCAAGTGAATGGAGATTATTTATTGATAGTAACAAAGAAAGCCTTAAAGCAGTTACACAATGGCAATCAGAAGCCATCAATACCCATCGCACACGGCGTAAATATGAAGGAGACTTATGAAACCATGTCCAAACTTTTAAAATATATTCATTATGAAAATTATTATTATTATTATTCAGAAAATTACAGTAGACAAGCAAAAAGTAGAAACTATTTTTAAAAACTTCAAGTACTAAATTTTGTAGAATTTCTCTAATAAAGGTATCTTAAATAGCTAAATAAACAAAAATATTAAAAATACGTATTTTCCCTTCATTCACTTAATTCTTAATAATATTACCGTTTATCCATAAATTTTCATGAAATTAAGCCTGCCTTATTTGGAATGCTCACAGTTTTACGATCATCTAATGAAAGTTGTAAGTTCTTGTCTCTTTCGATTTTTTTACGAATTAAAGAAGAAGAAAAATGGAAATTTTTAATACAAAAAATCTATTTTTTTATAATGCGATGCAAATAACTCTGAAACCAATAAGTATTTAAAAAATGGAATTTAAACAATTTTAAGGTAATTTCATTTTCTATTATATACTGTTTTCTCCAACAAAATCGGACAACCTGTTCCAGAGATATGATAAAATCAATGGATCTCCCTTTTCAAAAAAGGCAAATTTTAGAAAACAAAAAAAAAAAAAAACAAAAACGTATCCATAGAATTTTAAATTTCGACCATTTTTATAATTAGGGGACTATAGCAAATAAAAAAAAAATAGTGGTGATCCAGGGTAATGCAAAAAGTTTAATTTTGTAGAGCAGTGTTACCGGTCTTTAATGGACTGATTTTTTTCGGTTAGTTGTCAAATTACCCGCCGTTTAGTGTAAACCGACTTTTATGAAAGCGGCCCTAAATTACTCAATTATATATAATTCATTTCAGTAACAAAAATTCCTTAAATATTTCGGCCTCTAGGCAGTGCTGGAAAAAATATGAACAGAGGATTTAATAACTTAAACTAATTTAAGGTGGTCGAATTTCGACCACGGGATATACTAGTTTATATTAATACAAGGAATGTTCCGGGAAAAAATGGGTGAAATCGGTTAAGCTCCACGCCTACATTTATACGAAAGATTCTTTAAAGAATCATAGTTACATTTAATAGGCAATAACTTTGCGTAAAATAGCTGTATATCATTTCTATTTTACTTTCAAGTGTCCGTGAACGAAGAAAGTCGAAAATATAAATTTTCGAAAATGGGCGTGGCACCGCTCCTTTTATAATGGATTATTCCACAAAAATTTGTATGCCATAACTCCGGCAAAAATGGGTTTATCGAAACGATATTTGGCGAAACCGTTGAATATATATATGTAAAAATTGGCGAAATCGAAAATATAATTTTTAAGAAAAACTCGACCGCAAAAAAATCTTATGGATTTTGGGGAAATAGGAGTGGCGCATAAAAATGCTGCTATTTTCAAAGGCGATGGCTTGTAATTTAAAATAGATATTTCAATTAAAAGTGATCAGCTGCTTCTCAATAGTATGCAACTTGGATAACACACAAGTAAAATATCCCGGCAAGTTGTTAATAACCCACTGCAATAGGGAAATTATATACCTTTTTTGATTTTCATACCTTTAATGAACATGAAATATTTGTAAGTATGAGCAGGAGAAGAGAGCAGCCCCCTCACCCGAACTTAGACTTCCTTACTTACAAACACTGTCATTTTGAACGTTTTTGGAAAAAAATTCACAAAAGTTGCATTGTGAACGAATAAAAAGTGACAGCTGCTCTTTTTTCAATTTTAAACAAACGATCTGGCGCAGAAATTGCGATTGTGATATATCTCTATATGTATATTATTATATTTTTAAATTCTATTACTAGCAGAGTTTGTTAGCAAAACAATTTATTACAAAATCAGACTTTTACTTTCAGCTGTAACTTTTTGTTTTGCTAAGCACATAATCAGAAGTCCATCCTTTGATAACTTTTATCAAAAGATAATCAGTGCATCGCCGATAATCAGACATTGGGTAAATGGCTTTTACGCCAACCTCTGATAGAGTCTTAATTAACCAGTTAATCAGATATTGAGTAAACGGCCCTAAGACTTTGTTAGGAGCTGTGATTATATCATCCGCAGTGTTGCATATTTAGTTGTTGTTTTGTCTGCTGAATACACATACGCTACGATCGTCTACCCATTCAAACTAAATATAAAGGTAGGGATCTGAAAACCGGTATGGAGATAATTGATATCAGCACCACACTCACGGGAAAACAGTGGGAGTTATCGGAAAAGCGGGTGTGGCACCGCCCATACAAACTTATCTTTTCAGTCTGAATATCTCTAAAAGGGTTCAGGGTAGGGATCTGAAATGTATTATGGAGATATTCGCTATCAGTACCATACTCATGGGGAAAAACTGAATTCTATACTCACGAGAAAAACAATGGAATTAATGGAAAAAGGGGGCGTGACACCTTCCATACGAACTTGATTTTACAGGCATAATATCTCCAAAAGTATGCGTTGGTGTTATTCAAAATTTTGAATTTGTGGAATCACAGTTTTACCACGGTTAGCCATTTGTTTATTGAATAGTCTACAAATTGACTAATTCTTACAGGCTAAATGTGAAAGTGTACATAAAGGCAGTATGATGGTACTGTAAAGAATATAAAGTAAAGTATGATAATAATAAGTAGAGATAAGTAATACAAGTATATAAATTAAAAGCATCCAAATTTAACTTTCTTAACATAGTAGTTTACAAACAGGTATAAGTGTACTATACGTATGTTTAATATATGCAAGCTCAGTAAGTGCTGATGCATAGTGCCCAGAGGGGGCCGCATGAGCCAGGAAGGACTCTGTAGAATATGTTCAGGAGGGAGCTGGTACGTGTTGCCCAGAAAGAGGCACGTGAGCCAGGAAGGGTTTATCAGAATCAGCGAACACGGAGGTTGAGAACAAGAGTTGGAACCTCATTACATGTTCGTATAAATATAGATGTTGTTCATGTTGTCGGACGCGATTCCGAGCAACATGCGTTTTCAATCCTCTCATTCCTGCTTGCCAGCTCAAGACTATGGTAGAACCTTATGATTTATTGGTATACTTATTTAAACGTAGTCTTGTTGTTGAGATGTTTATTATATTTGTGATATTATGCTGTCGGAATGGACGCGATTCCGAGCAGCACAGTACATATTTTACACAATTGCATAAAGTGCTTATAGGTAACATTTGGCACTGCGCTAAGGTGTGGTTGGAAAGGATGTGTTTCCAAGCCACTAGTAATTTAAAATAGTAAGCAGATATCTCTCTAATTTGAAATAGTACGCGAATCAGAGGTATCAAAATTCTTGCAGGTATTATTGTAGTCCTGGCACAAGCATCAAAAAGGTTCACGCAACTCAAAATTTGATCTGCAAGTGCTTAGGAAAATCGGCTGGAAATACCTAGATGGCCTTGTAGGGATATTAAACATAACTTCACCAAGCAGATATGCACTCTTAGTGTTTTACCATAAATAAACACTGAGCATTTTACTACGATTTTGCAACGTAGGCAGATGAATAAGTTTTAGACGACTGCAGTAGGGAGGAAGATTCCTTACTGGATTCCATGGCAAGTCTAAAGCAAAAAGCAAGAACTGCCTTTGAACCGATTCCAATTTATCACAGTGAATCTGATAACGCGAATTCCAGACTATTGACGCATATTCCAAAATTGGCCTTACCAGCGAAGTAAAAATTGTTTTGGTTATATAAGGGTCATTGAATTCTTTGGGACATCGCTTAATGAAAGCTAACACTCCTTTAGCCCTATTAACACTATTCTCAATATGAGACTTGAAATCAATTTTAGGGTCCATTGTAACACCTAAGGGCCGGTTTCATTAACGCGACTAAGACTAAAACTAAGTCGTGACTTAAGTTAGCACAGATTCGAGACTACCTTAATTTCGGTTTACACCAACTTAGCGACTTAAATAATTTTGAACACAACAACCCGATCAGCTGTTTTACGCATAGTAGTATTTTTTACTACGTTTTAACTCCGCGCAATCCAGGTCGTTTCACAGTTGTAAATTTTAATTTATATTTCAAAAGGAAAATAAACAATAAAATTTAAAATGTCGCGAAAATCTACTTTTAATGCGTCCGAGACCAACAAGTTGGTCGAGCTATGTGGCAAGTACAGTGGCATAATAGAATGCAAAAAAACTGATTGCATCAGTGCTAAACAAAAGGATGACGCTTGGGAGAAAATTGCCCAGGAGTTCAATGGCACAAACGAGATTTATCGGGAGTCGAGAGAGCTTAAAAAAAAATAAACGACCCAATAAAGATGAACTTGGTGGTTCCAGGTGTTTGGGAAAGGGCGCATTATTTAATTCACCACCCAGTTTGGTTCGCCTGTAACACTAGCCCATACACCTGCTAACAATGTGAGTTTACGACGTTACGACAACGTCTGTGCCTTTATCTCGGTGCTTCCTCATACCGCCGTTCTGATTGCCGTGCCAACCATGTTTCATGTTTACAATTTTCCAGTATGCCAGTTCGTGCTTTATGTGCTGCTAGCTGAGCTTCAATTTCAGCACGTAGAGTATCATTTTGTGACCTACAAATTAATTTTTTAAAAATATTATTGTAATAACACTGTAAATTTCTAGGAGCTGACTGATTCCAATTTAAGTTGAAAGACCTGCTCAGACCAATCGCCTAAACTAGGTATGTAACTTAATCCCCAGACGACTACTTAATAATAAAAAAAAACCTGAAACCGAAGATAATAGTAAGGACAAATTGGAAAGATTAAATAAAAATGTCCCACCATTTGCAAGCCAACAGTTCAATACATTATGTGCAGAATACATTGACATATTTTCACTAAAAACAGAACCAATAACTACTAACAATTTTTACAAACAAAAACTTTATATGAAAAATGACAACCCAGTTTATGTAAAAAATTTCAGAATACCAGGAATAAAATAAATAAACAATTAAATAAACCCAACAAGCAAAGTAAACTTAAAATAAATATTTAAAAACTTTCCGAAATAAATAATAAGTTTACCAAATTCTTATTTTCGTTTATAAGACATTTGAAAATAACCGTTTTATAATTGAAACGCCACGTTGATAAAAAGCTTATTAATGTAAGCCTATAAAAAATTTTCAAAGAAAGCTTTTTATAAGTGTTTTTTCTGATACTTAATTCAAACCATGCTTTTTATATTATTTAGCCATTGAATCATATATGATCATACATTGAATGCTGCAACTTTAACCAATTATTAGCAGATTGCAAAAGTGATTAAGATGCAGCAGCCATGATTTTTGCTCTTTCGTCCTCATTTAGATTTAAAATCTTTTATGAAAAGAATTCGAAAATTTTTTAAGTTGGAAGAAAAAAAATTGACAGATAGTTTCTCTGAAATTTTTGTAAACATTTGTATTTCACTTTTAAGGTAAAATGATTTATAACAGTTTGTTCTTGAAGTTTATAAAAAGTTTACCTTTAACTTTCAAATAAATTAAAACTGAAAAAGGTTGCATATCGCTTATCGTAGCAAGTTAACTTTAAATTATTTTAAAAATCATTTACAGAAATGCTTGTTGGGAATTAATTCAAGATAACATTATTGACTACAGACAGGTAAACAAAAAACTAACAGCAGACAAATTCAAGATGCTATTTTAGATCAATTAGGAAGATCAAAATATTTTTCGTGTTTAGACTTAATGTCTGGTTTTCATCAAATAGAGTTAAGCCCAGAATCAATGGTCGTTTACAGCAGATAAACGTTGAAGAACTAGTTTTCAGCGTCATGACGGCAGTAATTGCACCACTCTCACAATCAATAAATGACGATGAATATGCAGTCACTATTGTATGTGATCTGATCAAATATTTGATTGCAATTCCAATACATAGGGCCGGTTTTTCACTTTTACAGTTTCACCATCTAACTTAACTAAGTCACAACTTAGTCAGCCTGCCAGCTGACTTATTCTCGACTAAGTCAGTGTTGCTGTCGTTCAAAACCTAAATGTCAGTAATGCTCCTAATTTGTTTTGTACAATGTCCCAGCCGGAAAATTCGTTAAGCATGACTTTAACGGCGTATACGTAGATGCATGTGAACGGTTGTTTTCTAGCATGCAACCATTACGAAACTATCGCGCTAAATTTAGTACCTTCCAACTAGAGAGAAATGGGTCAACGATCAATACATTTCTTCGTGTATGGCCATACATGCCCATTTCGCACTGGGGTATGGTGATGCGCAGAGTTGTCTGGTACTACTATGCATAAAACAGCTGATCGGGTTGTTGTGTTCAAAATTATTTAAGTCGCTCAGTTGGTGAAACCCAAAATTAACTTAGTCTAGAATCTGTGCTAACTTAAGTCACGACTTAGTTTTAGTCTTAGTCGCGTTGGTGAAACCGGCCCATAGTAAACATGCAAAAACAGTAGCCAAACCCATATTCGAAATCTTTATCTTGATTTATAGATGTATGAAGACAAGATATGGGATCCGAATATAAAAATAAAGTATTCGAAATATTGTGTAAACTTCTAATGATTGAACACAAAACTTCCACACATTACCATCATCAAACGTTAGGTTGAACGGAGCCATAAACATTCAATGAATATTTTTCATGGTTATTGACATGGTTTTTGGAAAATCAGCAGTGACTTAAAAATTTTTACAGGAAGATACAATTAGCCCATTGTACAATCATGACGCTTACGACAAAGAAATAAAACATAGATTACAAATAGCACAGCAAAGAGCTAATAGGTTAGTACAACAGAATAAGGAAAAACAAAAAATTTATTATGATACAAATTTGCAATATAAGGAATTAAATATAGGAGATTTAGTGTTAGTCAAATATGAAGCAGGTCATAAATTAGATAGTAAATATTAGATATGCCACGAATATTCGGCAACTATTCGGTATTCGGCCACTTTTTTCGAATACCGAATAGCAAATTATAAAAAAAAATAACTCAAAATATTAGTCACAAAGGTCTTTAATTAACCAGCAAATTAACATATTATTATTTTATTAAAATCTACCACCTACATAGACAATTGCGTTTCTCCTCATAAATTATACCCGTTTCCGAAAACAGCCGCTCACAGTATACACTACTACCGGGAGATGATAAATAAATCTTAGCAAATTGTGCAAGAGTTGGATATTGCTTTGCGTTTGCCGACCACCACTTGTAATGATCTGCTGTTGCATCTACGGGAACAGAGTTCATGTAAAAGTCAATTTCATCTGCAACCGAGCTTTTCTGTACTACAGCTTCATCTCAAGTGAATGAAATCGCCAAAATCCATGACCATGACTTACAATAAAACCGGCTCGGTCCAAAAAATCATTGAAAAGCTGCTAATTCCACTCAATTGAGTTTTTTCGTTCTCCTAAAGAATTTTAACTTTCCGAATTGGCACAGGTTGAGAACTAGCCAAAGCCAAACTATCTTAGAACTGTAGGAATGGAAAGTGGTTCAGAACGGTTGCAAAGTAATGCCCTGCCTTCAATTGCCACCGCCAATGACATTGCCATGTAAAAGTGGACACTTGAAAGCATCGCTTGGGTACTGAGCTAGAACCGGTGGTGTCGTCAAACGGCTTTGTTTAGGAATACTTCTGAGCTAGTCTAAGTCTAGGGTACACCTAGTATGTAAGAATTAGAGTAAGTATGTATCTTAGTAAATAAGAAATACATAAGAATATTATAATATTTTTGTATAAATAGCTGAGAAATATTAATAAAATTTCACTTTTGTAAATATACTCTCTACATAGTTTAAGTTATTTATAGTAAATCAAAAATATAAAAGAAAAATTAAATTTTTAAAATTTTTATGGATAAATGTTATGTAACAAAATATTCAAATAATTTATAAAAATAACGATGTAATTCAACCTTTGATTTTAGTTATGAGCACTCTTAGATAAGTAAGCATTAGTACGTTAAGAAACAAGTTTATAGAACGTAAGTAAGAAAACAAATGTATACGATTGAGTTAAACAATAAAGAACAATTCAATTCAATTCAATAAAATTCCACTAGATGGTCGAACTCGAACCAATCTATTACACCATATCTTTTCTGCTATTTCTTAATTTTAAATCAATACAAGGTATATATTGTTCGAATTCACCCGAACTTAGACCAGGCCCGCCGTAAGCGGGCTTGCAAGGCGTGGCGGCAAATCGAGTGAATCATCACGTAATATTTGAAGCAATTGTCATAATAAATAGCCACCCAACTTACAGCATAAAAAAAACAACCAAAAACCCGACTGGCTCGGGGCGGAATCTTTTGAGTTAACATCGCCATCTATTGGGTTCCGTTAAAACTACGATACAATACCAAACGTAAGAGTGTTACGCATTCATTAAATATTGTGAAACTAGGATTCCGATCCATATTGATGGATTTTAAAATACTTATGGATCGCGAGAGTGTGCTTCACACTCAATAAATATTGATAATATTTACTATAACAAATACAAACAAACGATTATTTTGAATTATCTTTTTGTGTCATAAATTCCTATTCCACCTCTACTGGGTACTATATTTCATCATTATCTCCCCTTATATTAATCAAAAAATATATTAAATGCTTTTTATTTGTTACTTCAAAAAATACTGATGGATCGCGGAGGTGCTACATATTCATTATATATTGACAGTATTGCGATCCATATTGAAGAATTTCGAAATTTCTAGATATTTTGCGATCTGAATCAACATCCATTAATATTCCATGCTACGCATTCAATGAATATCATAATCATAAAATACTCTCAGAATTTACTAAGATTGTGTATTGGCGGCCGGGTATGTTATCTAAAGACATGTATTCATTTCAGGAGAAAGAATTGGCAGTCGGAACCTAACTTTTTTTTACCGTTCAAAAATAATAAACAAAAAATAGTTTGACTGGTAATAAAGTAGCTTAGGAGACACCGTAGAGCACTGAAAGAAAACGGCCGGATGGGGTATCTACACCCGCGTATCCATGTAAGGATAAAGAGTCGGAGTAGGTCTAACTTTTTTACCCGATTAGAAGTAATCAACAAAAAACGAATTATTCCAACTTGTTTTGTTAATTGCTTTTAAAATGGTTTCTAATCCTAATTTTCCGCAGTCGAATTGTGATATCTGGGACCGAACCGCGTCTTTGGGTACACCTGTCGCCATTACGGTATGACCTTAAAAAAAATATTTGACGCTTTGCTGGAAATATCTGGTAAATTGTCGAAATGGGATTGTATTACATCTCACAAAGTTCATTCGCTCGCTTTGAATATCCAAAATAATAGATTTATTTGCTTAGATATTTTAAACGAAATTAATGCTTAGAACAAAATGATGCAGATCACCACAATGAATACTCAAATCTGCCTAACTTTAATAAATAAATTGATTGATAAGTTCACAGAATATCGCACGGAAGACACTTTGTAATTGTTATAGCGGAAGATCTAAAGTGGATAACGAACTCAATGTTGAAACAAATTTCCCACAAACTTGCTCTGGAACCATTTTTTTTGCATGGCTTTTGCACCGATTTTAAAAATAGGTGTATTTGAAATTAATTTCCAAAGAAATAAAAAATGTGCTCTTGCTGAGTTTTTGGAATCGAGAATATTCGCCTTTGAATTAACAAAAGCGGTCCAGTAAATCGGAAGTTATTGAACTTTGGTATACAAAGGACCAGGGGCGCATGTTACATTTGATACAATGATAATATATATTTATTATGGAGGTGTTTACACAAGTCATATAATGTTAATAAATTTTAATCAATGTGTTAATAATTTCCAGCCGCTTCTCTGATTCTAGCATTGCTCAGTTTGACAATGAAATTTTCTTCAATATGTCGCTATACCGAGTCGACTATACTCGTTTCCTTGCTTTCATGGCACTGAATTTCTTAATGACATTGAAATAATCACCAAGTCGTTCAATCTACCCTCAGCCATTGTGGATCGCTGTCTATTTTTAATCAAAGCTAGCTTACTGAAAGCTCTCTCCCCAGATGCAACAGATGGTGGAAATACCAACAACAGCCTCAGTGATATACATATTTGTGGCAAAATATTTTCATAACCGCATGTGAATATGAGATTAAGGAGCTCCAAAGCAGAGAAAGATTTCCACTTAATGATGTTCCTTATCTGTTGTAACAGACGAATTTCTTTACGTAGCTCAGCTTCGCACAAATCATCGGGATATGCAGTCTTTAAATTACGACCAGCGACCATAGGAGCATTTTCGAGATCAAAGTCAGTCATGCCTGCGTTTTCTTGTAGCTCGCTGAAATTACACAGTGGTTCGAGAATTGGAGTGAACAGTTTCGACAATTCCGTTATACTTGAATGCAGCGCGTTAAGCTCACTCAATAAAAAATCTATAGGTGGATAGAAAACTTGGACCTTAAATCGCTCTGCAGGGCTTTCGAACACGTACTCTGCACTCGAGGTTTCGTTATAACATCGCTTTCTTTTTCGAATGCGAGAGTGACTTTCTTTGAGCTCTGTTTCGATGTTCAAACCTGATGCAACATTTTCAGCTTCAGTCAGTAGCGTTGGCCAGGAATCTCTGAAGTGGCTTATCTCGTCGATAAGCTGATGAATACTGCGCGCTGCCATGTCTAGTGACAATTTTGAACTTTTCAATAGTTTGTTTGTACAGTCTAGCCATTGCAGGAGTTTATACCAGAACGTTGTCAAAAGTACGAAATCAAATGATTTTAGCTACTTAAGCAAGAAGATAACGTCAGCTTGAATATCAGCTGGCAACTTTGTTTGAAAAACCTTCTGCAAAGATTCGACGATTCCCAGGTAGTTCTTAGTCAACGGGCGGACGGCTGCAACTCTTGCTCTCCACCTCGTAGTTGAAATTCCATGAAAGGCGAGTTTTGCTGTTTCTAATAGAATTTTCCACCTTGTTGGGCTAAGAGCAAATGTTTTGTAGAGTTTCTCAATGTTGCCAAAGTAGGTTTTTGCCTCAATGTTTGTTTCCATTTCGCGAACGCCGCCAAGATTAAGCGAATGTGCACCGCAAGGCGAGTCATAAGCTTGATGATTATCTTTCAAAATGATAGATTTTACTCCGACGAATTTCCTAGCCATATTTGGAGCATTGTCGTACCCTTGACCTCTGCATAAGTTTAAGTGTAGGGGATACAATCTTGTAACACTTCCTTGATCTTCAGTGCTATGTCGACACCTTTCTTTTTACTGTAATTAACTAGGTTGATTTGATTTTCTTTTTTTCCGACAGGGTGGATATTAGATGTATATTGGAACGATTTTTCGTCATCCCTTGTCAATTTTTGTTTTGTTACAAACCGGTTTCGGCGATCCGCCAAGGGATGACGAAAAATCGTTCCAATATACATGTAATCAACTAGTTTGATGAAGCTCTCGCGAAATATCCATTCTGAACCGATTTTCAAAACGTAACGAAATATAAAAAACAGTTGTTCGTTATGAGAAACATCAGGTGTACCATCTACAATGATGGAATAATATTTTGAGCACCTTACATTGTCAAGCATGGAATTCAATATGTTTTTACTACACAATGTAAAAAATTCATTTTGAATACGCCAAGATAAATAGTGAGCTTGCATCCGTTTCCCCGATTTTTGGCTCGCTGCGACATTTTCCAAATGATATTTCATATCAGAGGAATATTTAGATATAAGTTGCAATGTTGAAAGAAATAGTCCTGATTCTATGCTTTCTTCAGAGTAATCTTCACGATGTCCCCGAAATGGAAGACCGGTGCGTGCCAGAAACAGCACAACGTCGAGAACGGTGGTGAGAATTTGAATCCATTTGTTCTGCTCTTCTTCCATTTGTTGCATTGAAATTCTATCAATGGTACGCCCTGCTGATATTCTCTGAATAAGATCTTTCCATTTTATGTATCGATCAACGTGAACAACATTTCGTTCATGATCTTCCACTTTCTCGTACAATTTCTTCCAATTATCGGCCATTCCCTTATCTTGACATAGTTGTGATGTCGATAACTTTGATTCTGCCACATTTTTCATCAGGCAGCATGGAAAACAATACAAAGCTTTACCTTTTTCGATCCATACTAACCAATCTCTATTGATTTTTTCTCCATTAGGTAGATTCCTCCGAAAAATATTGGTTAGAAATGGTCTAACAGTAGAATCTCGAGGAAAGCTTTGTGGGTTTGTAGGAGGTCCTTTCAAAGCTATTAAGTCTCTTGATATAGAGTCCAAAATACTGCGCATGAAAAAATGGGGGTCGTTGTTTAATAGAATTTCTGATTCTCTGTTGACGACTCCATCTTCAGATACAGCAAATTTTGAAGCAACAGCATCCAGCTTGAGCAATTCAGTGGTATTTTTTGTTGCTTCCCCAATTCTTCTTCAGCATTTTTACCTGTCTCTGTCTCAGTTTTATCGGTGTTATCAATATCTGTGTGCTGTGCATCTTTTTGTGTGCTATCACCAGGCAAGCTACTTCTGGAATCATAATCATTCGAAAAAGAGTCGACATAACTCTCTAATTTTTTCCAGAAAGCCTAAAGGGTTCTCTTTGCTGCTTGCTCACGAGATTCTTTCTCTCTATGCAACTTCCTTTTTAACGCTCCCAATAAATATTTCCGTTCCATCTATTTGAAAGAAAATATTACGTGTCGCGGATCTTAATGGAAACTGAAACTATTTGAATTTGTCGGTTACCTTCGTAGCGAAGCGAAAGGGTTGAGCAAGCGATCACGTAGGTAAGCGTTACCGTCTGTTGAAAGTAAAGTGCGGCAAACAGGTGTCGCCACTAATACTATATACAGTCGACTGGCTAATATTATCTTACATATATATATAGAATTAAATTCTTATTCCAACGGGTCCCACGCAAATTCCTATTTTTACCGCACGTAAGTTATATTGCGTCTATATTGATATACTGTGCATGTAAATGACGTAATTTGTCATGTTTTCTTAAAAGGCTGTATCTCCGTCAATTTTCGTTTAACGACAAAAAAAAAATATGTATAATATGTATATTGCCATAAACTATAATAAGCAGCAATTAAAAAATTTTAGTGAAAGGGTCCATTTAATACCCACTACAATATTTTTAGATCATATTATACCACATAGGCAACTGAACACCCGTTTTTGAATACACCTGACCGGGGCCTCTCTGAAAGCGGGGCCCGGGGCAAATTGCCCCTGTTGCCTCCCCTCCCCTCTGTGCGCCCCTGAAAAGGACAAAAGTTATAAACAGGATACAAATTTTTTTTTCCAAATATCAAAGATAGGTATTTTTTTCTATAGCCAATAGAAAACACGTATTGGTCAAGAATAAATTTTGACAATATTAAGTGATCCGTTTTAGAATTTCTTAACTAGCTATAACTTTGAAAACAACTCGAATTTTCAAAAACTGGCCCAAACGTATTTTTATATTTCAGAAAGAGAAGCGAGCTTCGAAAAAAAGTGGCCCACTTCGCAAATTTTCACCCAGTACCCAATCAAAATAAATGTTTTATATTCATTGAAATATTTTTATTTTTACTTTACCATGATGAAAAAAATATTAAAAAGCCTTTTTTTTAACGAAACTCAGCACAATATGTAGTCGTAGGGCGGCATACTCGGTATTGCAAGCGGGCGAAGAACCTGCTAGCGGCGGGCCTGACTTAGATTTCCTTACTTATTTTTGATATATTTACGTAAACCTTCAAAGCTTTCACTTTTTTCATACAAAATTATTTTTTCCCAAAGTTATACAGATAAATGCAAATTGCGAAATATTATATGTATTTTATAGGCTGTTCATGTTAAGCCTGCATTTTGCATTTTCCTCGCATTTTAGTATTTAGCTCAAAATGCTGCATTTATTTACCATACACATTTTTAAACCAATTTAATTTTTGCATTATCATCATAAATTCAGAAATCAGGTTTAGTTTTGGTTTCTTGGCATTCTCTAATTCTCTGTCATCCCTAAACATTCAGGAAATTTATTGCGTATTTCAATTTGTAAATTAGCGCGCGCGTTTCGTAATATTGTTAAAATAAGTCAAACAACAAGTTAATCTGATGTTTGCGAATTGAATCAATTAAAAGAATTAAAAATAATGCGTAGATTTTTAAACAAGTGCTGCAAAATTTTTATAACCTCAAAAAAATCTTTGAAAACAAAAAACATATAATTCGAACTTGCTAAATATGATTTTACTAAATGCGCCACCATGAAAGCATTCTCGAAACCAATGGCGTAAAATGTTGCATTTTAACTTCAATATGAACAGCACATTAACAAAAATTTGGATGGCTATTTTTTATGGAGAGTACCGCCTTTTAATGTACATACATTTGAATGTTATTACATGGTAAACATCTAGGGACTTACCTAATGTGATATTACTTTTGCCTTCGCCTTTAACGGGCAATATAAGCACTTTGCCATACATTTCGTAATCAGATATTTGGGTCAGAAAAGGTGCCTCCAATAGCAATTCATGTCGACCAATTGGTGTTTTTCCAAAACCCCTGTAGATTGTATTTTAATATATATTAATGCATATACAAACATATAGTAAAGATATTACACTCCTAGGGGCTTATTACATAAAACGCCGTGACAATTATTTTCGAAGTCCCTCACAATCACTACTTCAAAAACTTATAAAAACGAATGTGTGCTTGTGTAATATGAACGCCCAAAGTCTATTAAGATTAGACAGGGCAGAAAACAAAAAAATTCAGAAGTGGAAAAAAAATTCTGTATCAGACTATTAATTTTGAGAGGTCTATCATTGCTAGTTGAGATTTTGTAGGACTGATTTGATTTTTGGTGTAAAACTGCCAAGTCATTGAAGTAATGAACCCATAAACATTGGTAGGGCTTCTGTTCTTTGTTCTCGTTTTGTGAGGTTGCGGCCAAGTACGACAGTACTTAAACTTCGATGTCCAAAGTACAGGTACACTTATCAAGTATTTCAAAGTACTCAATTAATAAAAGGTGTTAGTTTCCATCATACTCTCTCTCTATGGCGCGATATACAACAGGTATATCATCATAAACCTCCTAAGAGATTTTTGCGCCAAGCTTCTCTTCCAATTTGTGGTGTGCCGATTTGAATTTTCCCTACAAATTGGTGGGACCTACAGTTTTTTGCCGACTCCGAACGGCATCTACAAAGGAGACGAATGTTTGCTGAGAAGCCTGTCATGGCAGAAATACACTCGGAGAGTTTGCCAAACCACTGCCGAGGGGCGACCCCGTTTTGAAAAACTTTTTTCAAATCACTTTTGATGTTACCTGTACCAGGGCTCGATCCATGGACCTTCGGTGTGGTAGGCCGGCAACACTACCTTCACACCACGGCGGCCGCCATCATACGTTTGTAATAAAAATGTACAGTTAATATAAAAAAGTATACAATAAGTAAAACATGTCAATGTAGTGGTTTTTTGTTTGCCTTTATGATTACTAGTTTTTCAAAAGTACAGTTAATATAAAAAAGTTTACAATAAGTAAAACATGGCAATGTAGTGGTTTTTTGTTTGCCTTTATGGTTACTAGTTTTTCAAAAGCGATCAGTTACTGTTTTACTTCTATGAGAATGAACAAACAATGATCTTTTAAAAGTATGAGTTGAATTTCTTCACAAGTACTTACAAGTACAGTACTTGTACATCAACAACTCAAGTAAAAGTACTTCTGGCTCTGACTTGTTGGTGAAAACATCTTTTCAAATGTAGTAAGGCTAACTTTAGGGCAGAACACTGTCTGCCGGATCCACTTATGTTAACCATGAAGAAAGAACGTATAACTATAAGGTCCAACAGCGAATGCTAGTGACCGCTGTCAAATCGATAATTCACGAGTGTACCTGCTAATTAAATGCCTGAATTCACCTTGTTTTAATTGAATATAAGTTAACACAGCAGCCTACCATAACCCGTGATAGTTGGCCATCACCAACAGTCATAAACTCTGCACAAGCAATGAAATAACTGCTGACACTGCATCAGCATTTTAATGTCATACCGGTAAACAACAGTCAGCGATATTTCGATGACGCCAGTGAACAACAGTCAGCAGAAATATGGATCAATAAATCACACACATGTAAGTGGAATTAGACGTGTGACGAATGATGGTTTAGTTTTCAGTTTAGAAAAGCATTGTGATTAGTCTTAAGTTTGACTTCTTGAGTTCTAAATTTCGCGTCTGTACTAATTGCCAAAACCCATCGTGTTTCGTTAAAGTGAAATGACAAAAAGTTGGCTGTAGCATAACAGTATAGAGACGTCCATAGCAGTGCCCGCATAGAAGTGGAATAGTAGTACGGAGATGTTGAACGGATGCGGCCTATGTAGTATTGAGAATTATTTAGAATTAAGAAAACATATACAATGTAGTGGAAAAAGTGTAACCGTAAAGAATTTAGAAAATAAATTAGTAAGAAAAATTTTAAACCCTAAAATATTTGAAAACAAGTGATAGTAACTCAATAATATAGGAATTTTTTGTGCAATAAATAACATAAAAATTTCAAATAATATTTGAAAAAAAAAGTATATTTTACTTCAGGGGGACCCTTCAGCTTTTAAACACTGTGATTCATCACCCTCTCGGGGACCCCCCAGAGAATTATAAAATAAAAAAGATAATCAAATACGTAAATAAAGGCGAATACTTCTAACAATCTTGTCCGCCGCCTGTGCTCAACGCACCCTCACAGACAAGTGTTTCTTCTTGAGGGACATTTTCTATCGACCAACTGACAACCTAAGTCACAGGGCTTGTTACCAACATTTAAAAACAAAAGGATGAAACCTAGTCCAGGCAGCTCTAAACAGAAATGGTAATTGAACAAATTATCTAAATAATATAACATAACTTCAAAAAGTACCGCACATAGTCAGATGACTGCATTCTACAGATCTACGAACCTTTAAATGGAACGCCAAAGTACTACGGGATTCTCAATGTTATAAGGAATTAAGCTAGATATAGGTATCCTCGAGTGCCAAATGACCTCTCTCGTGCAGGGCAACTTCACCTGTCCCTCATTCTAAATAAACTTGTTTACATGGCAGTCGGTGCAGAATCCATGCTTTTATTTACACCTACATACCGGGACACAACCTTCGATACCTTCATACGAGGACTAAAAGGTGACGTACCAAGACCGCAAGATTTCCGATCACCTCTCCCACCCAAAAAACCAATCAACGAATTTTACCCTCAATTGGCATACATGCCGAGACCCTCGATGCAACCACAAAACTTCCAACTACCACCCTCAGGCTCTTAGGAATAATTAATCTTTATTTCCCAAGAATAATTACCGCAATACCCAACCTTACAGACCGCCAGGTCAAAATTCTAGTAGACCTCAACTTCCTCGTCCAGAACCAATGGACGTCGACAAGTCCTCACACTCATAAGCAACTGGTATTTTTAACATGACGATGTCCTACGAGATGTCAATTGTCAGATTTCGACCAGAACATACCAGTCATCTACTACTCATGAAATACTAGTTTGTATACGAGTATAGTGGAAATATACTAGTATCATACTGGTCGTAAAATACCAGTTTCATAGAAGCTCAAAATGGAAGGAAATGTACTAGTAAAATTGCAGTCTAATCATACCAGTATCATACTAGTTCGAAAAAGAAAAAAAAAGAGTACTAGGCCAAATGTGGACCAAAATCTCTATTACGATTTGGGAGTGCAAAACATAAATATATCTTTGGAATATTTCATAAGCTGGTTGCGAATTACAATAGCATGCAATGCAAATAAAATAACCGAAAGAAATAATTACAGTTTATGTCACTTGAACAAATACTATGAAAATTGTAGCCGTATACTAGTATGATTTCAACCAGAAAATTATAATTTGTATTCTAGTATCGACTGGACTTTTTCGGACCAGTATGGTTTCAACCAGAAAATTATAGTTGTATTCTAGTACCGACTGGACTTTTTCTGACTATGACGGTAAAATACTTAAAATGCTTATCTATACCGGGTACAACCACCTTTTTACCTAACCGGACGAAAAATTTACATACACCACTTCCGTGGCAGGATATCATGACATCCTCACATACCCCAGTATATACGTAGTGCTACACCTACCCCTTGGCAATGATAGATTTTGTTACAACCAAAATAAGCAAACTCTTAAAGGGTTGAATCATTAGGCCATCCCGCTCACCTTACAACTCCCCGTGTGGGTTGGACCCAGAAACCAGACGCATCAGGACAAAGAAATACGGGATTGTTATAGATAACAGGAAAATGAAAACATTTACAACAGCAGATAGATATCCCATCCCAGAGATTAACGAGGTAATATCGCAGCTGGGAAATAAAAAATACTTTTTTTTTACTTGACTTGAGAAGCGGATTCCATCGAATCCCCTTGAAGGAATTACACACTGAGAAGACGGCCTTTTCGGTCAACAATGGCAAATATGAATTCACCCGCCTTCCTTTCGGACTGAAGAACGCCCCAGCAATCTTTCAAAGAGTGCTATATGACATATTGGAAGACCACATAGGGAAAATTTGTTATGTGTACATATATTACATACTAGTTTTCGGCACAGATGAACAAAGTCATCTTCAAAATGTCGAACAAGTTTTCCACACAACAGTTTTGCCGCAAACGAAAAATAAATGCTGGCAATAATTTGGGCTCTCACTACCTTACGAAATTACCTGTATATGGATCCGCTAGAGTCGTAATCTTCACAGATCACAAGCCGCTCACCTTTACTCTAAGTACTTAAAATCATAATGGAAAAATGAAAAGATGGTAGTGAATCCTCGAAGAGTACAACTACGAAATGAAATATAACCCCGGTAGGACAAACATCGTCGAAGACGCGCTCTTCAGACCGCCATAAACTGACATTATTACTCTAACACTACAGACCATAGCAGCGAAAGCTTCTGACACCTTCTTATCCTTGCCACTGAAGCCCCATAAATGCTTCCAAGAACCAACTCTTCTTAATGGTTGGGGACGAAGATAGCTATTCATCACAGTTACCCTTTGAAAGTTTCCACAGGCACACTGTTACAAAACAAAATTATTCTGACCAGGACCGACAATTCATAAGGCTCTAATAAAAACTTATATATATACTTGTCGACCCCTTTTTCAGGTAAACATGGACACCTACACACTTCTCATCTTTTGCATTATTGTTGCAACATCTTCATCGGACGGACAAAGTTTAGGCTACGGCAAATCACAACAAGTAACGATAGACAACGGACAAGCTAAAATAACAGACGATTTAGTCATCTCATCTACTTAGAACAATACGAACGAATTTTGAGGGAGACGAGATGATCCCTAAAGATCACTTCCTATATTTCATCCGAAAACACGAAACAATTCAAACCTTTGAAATCTTAAACGTAGTAAAAAGGAAAAGATCGATTGATATATTGGAAACGGACTGGAAATATATTGCAGGATCTCCCGATCACGAAGCCCTAAATATAATAGCAAATAACTTGAATGACTTAGATGAAAATAATAATAACCAAGTAGTAGCAGACAAACTATTTGGGGAGAATAATAAATGATATAACCCATATAGTAAATAAAATGTTAAATACTATAAGAAAAGATGAAGATACTGTAACGGAAATCATAATAAATTTGCAAAATATAATTAGGCTAATTAAGGAAGAACTAATAAATATAAGATAGGCAAAACAAAATATTTTGAATTCAGTAATATTAAGCAAAGAAGAAATGGAATTGTCAAATAATAAATCAAAAGAAGGAAATATACCTTTCAAAAGTTTCGAAGAAGCACTGGAACTTTCAAAAGTTAATGTATTAAGCAAGGACATTTTATATATGGTAAAAATACCTTCAACGCCCTAATTCTAGTGTGGTAACAACATTCGTTTTACCGGCAAATAAATAGTTTTTAAACTTTTACACCCTTTTGGTATTCTGCCGGCTTATGTTGGAGTTCAATTTCGTAACCATCAAAATAGGTGGTTACGTCGCGTAACCGCGAAAAATTGCTAGTGTTTTGTAAATATTTATTACCTAAAATTTTGTACACATACTAGTTCACAAGAATTAATAAACAATATATGCACTTTTTTACACGAAGTTTCGTTCGCGTTTGCATTTTACTCTCTATTGCGAATTGTTTATTTTTGGCAGCGTTGCCATGTACGCTAGAATCGCGGTTACATGAACTGCATTGCCAATGGTTACTATTTTCGGTTAGATAATCTTCTAGGAACAAAATTACCAGTTACGCACAAAAGTTACCCCTTAAGAGAATATTTATAAGACCTGTGAAACGGGGAAACAATGTTATCATTAAAACCGAATATAAGGTAATATGGAAAGGAACATATTAAATTTTCTGAATAAAAGATAAAGGCGACAGCAGATAGATCTAAGCAATTGTTAATGTGTGGCTAGGATAGTTAATAGCTTAAGAGCGGTATCCACCTCACAAGAAATTGCTAAATTTTTCTCGCGTGAAAGCGTTTATTTCGTTTATTTAATTTTCGTTTGTGCTCTTCTTCTCGCTGGTTCCACTATTCACCATGGATTTTCAGACGTCAAAATTACTTTCCTACTATTATTTTTCACGCAAAAAACATAGCTAAATTTTTATTGAGCAATTACTTGCGATCTGCGTACTATGCTTTAGAAGTAATAAAACTAGGAGTAATATTACTAATCCAATTTGACGGCAACCTAGAAGCTGATGCAACAATTAAGGAAATAAACGGAACCCACGTAATAATATTAAAACTAACCGTCAGCCTCATTTCAGACTCTTTTCATCAAAAGTTCTACACTCTCTGTTGGAAGCATCACAAAGGAAGCAATTTTACAATAATAGTTCTTCTCTTTTTCATAAAAAAAAGTTCAATAAAAATTCAATTTATAGAAAAATAAATAGTAAAGCCAGCACATGCAAGCATGAGCCAGGTAGATCGCCTGCCAAGCGCAACCTGTCATACTCCAACAAATTTCAGCTTCAATAATCTATAATTTTACTTATGATCGCGTACAATTATATTTGAAGGGAGAAGAGTTATACATAAAAGATTAACATAACCCGTGATGGTTGACCATCACCAACAACCACCAACTCTGCGCAATAAATCACGCTCATGCAAGTGGAACGTGACGTGTGGCGAATGATGGTTTAGTTTTAAGCTAAGAACAGCATTATAATTAGTCTTACAGGTGAATTCTGTAAGCAGTCACTAATAGAGATATTGTGACGAATTCGATGATTCTATGATTATCAATCCTGGGTTCGATCACTATAAAGTCAAATAAACACACGCACAGATATTGTCACTAATAGCTTGTTTTATTATTGTAGTGCTACGCACACAAGGTATATTAACTTTAGTCGCCTAACGGCAGTACGTAACGGCATAAACGGATCGAGATACGAGGTGTGTTCAAAAAGTATCGCGAATTTTGAATTTTCGCTGGTTACGTATATACGAATTTCGAATTTTTTGTGGCGTTATGTTGGTACTCATGTCTCTCACTTATGCCGACAAGCTCGGCCATTTTGAATGTTCAGTTAATTGTTGACAGCTGCTTTGCTTGCACGTGTTTTGGATCGTCTTCGATTTTTACGCGAAATTCGTACCAAAATTGCTCAATTGTGACCAAAAACAGCATCGCATGAACATTGCTAATGAGATGTTAAACTCTGTCCGCGACGACCCAAATTTGCTCCAGAGGGTCATAACTGGTGACGAATCGTGGGTTTATGGTTATGACGTGGAAACCAATGCTCAATCATCTCAATGGAAGCTGCCGCACGAACCAAGACCGAAAAAAGCGCGCCAAGTTCCGTCGAATGTGAGAGTTGTGCTGACAGTTTTCTTCGATTGCAGGGTCGTGGTGCATCATGAGTTCTTGCCACAGGGAAGAACGGTCAATAAGGAATATTACCTGCAAGTTATGCGCAATTTGCGCGAAGAAATCCGCCAGAAACGCCCGGATTTGTGGAAGAACAAAAATTGGCTTTTGCACCACGATAACGCCCCTGCTCACGCATCGTTGCTTGTGCGCGACTTTTTGGTCAAAAACAACACACTAATGATGCCGCAGCCACCGTATTCCCCAGATCTGGCCCCCTGTGACTTTTTCTTGTTCCCTAAACTGAAGAGGCCCATGAAAGGACGACGTTACGCTTCTCTTGACGAGAGAAAGACGGCATCGAAGGAGGAGCTGAACAAGATACAAAAAAATGATTTTTTGAAGTGCTTCGAAGATTGGAAAAACCGTTGTCACAAGTGTATAATATCTCATGGGGATTACTTTGAAGGGGACAAAATAGATATTCATGAATAAATAAATAATTTTTGAAAAAACACAAAATTCGCGATACTTTTTGAACACACCTCGTAGATATTGACTTATATACATCAAAATGTTCAGAACGAAAAGAGAAATTGATTAAGCCATGTCCGTCCGTTCGTCCGTCCGTCTGTGAACACGAAAACTTAAGTAAATTTTGAGATATCTTAATGAAGTTTGGTATGCGGGCTCCTTGGCACTCATCTCCGAGCGCTTTTTAAAATGGGCGAAATCCACTTTTTATGTATAGAATATTTTCGAAAACACAAAAAAAGTGATTACTCAGTACATAATACACCTATAAGGATAAAATTTGGTGAATACATTGAGATTGAGGCATAAAATAAATTTTTCAAGAAATTTTTGAAAATGGGTGTGGCATCGCCCACTTTTGATTAAGTCAAACTTAGAAATAATATTAATCATAAATCAAAAACCGTTCGAAACGAAATTCAGCACGCAGGTTTTTAGGTATGCAAGGAATGTTTGAGGAAAAAATGGGCGGGATCGGTTAAGGTCCACGCCCACTTTTATATAAAAGATTTTGAAGAGGATCGTAGATATATTAAATAGGCAATAACTTTGCCTAAAAAAGCTTTACATCATTTATATTTAATTTTTTAAGTTTCCGTAGACAAAGAAATCCAAAAACTTAAACTTTTCGAAAATGGTGGACTATTCCACAAAACTATTTATGCCATAACTCCGCCAAAAAGTGATTTGTCGAAACGAAATTTGGTGATAATATTCTATATAAAGGTAACTGTTTTCTGTAAAAATGGGCGAAATCGGTTTAAGTCCGCGCCCAGTTTTTGAACATAGTTCTGAAAATTTTTTTTGTAAAATTTAAAAAGTGATATTTCTACAACTAAGCAAGTTATATGAATCAGATTTTGCACACATAATAAGCTTTTTGAAGAAGTAGGCGTGGCGCCGCCACTTTTCAGCATAACATTTCTGATATTTTCAAAGGCAATTGCTTATAATTCAATCTTGATATTTCAATGAAAACTGGTCAGCTGCTTCTTAGTAGTATGTATTATACTCCTGCTAAAAATTAGCCAAATCGGGAAACACAAAAGCAAAATATTTGGGCACGTAGTTAATAGCCCACTGCAATAGCGAAGTTATATATCTTTTTTGATTTTCATACCTTTCATAAACATTAAATGTATGTAAGTATGAGAACAAGAGAAAAGTTCATTAAAAGATCAGTACGATGAGCGGAGTCGATTTATCCATGCCCGTCTTTCCGTCCGTCTGTCTATTTGAACGCAAACTAGTCTCTCAGTTTTACAAAAGAATGCTGAAATTCGTTGTTTGCTTTCTCCATTTTATAATATACTAGCAAACCCGGTAGACGTTGTTTTGACGTTTTGATACATCTATATATAAAATGTCATTAACTTGAACCAAATAAACTACTAACTATAATGAACTAAAGCTTTATATAACCTGGGGGCTTTTCCAAAAGCTATATGCAGACTGTGTCGTGCCCAGCGAACTCCTGAACATATCGTGAAATTTCAAGAACAAAACAAAACACAAAATATGTGGGCGTGGCACCGCCCACTTTTGAAAAATTATGTAGATAGTGACTAAGTGACACATGTATCCAAATTTCATTAATTTAGACCAAAAAATTTCGGAGTTATGACGAATTGAAACTTTATATAGCCTGGGGGCTTTTTCCAAAACTATATATTGTCTATGCTGTACCCAGTGAACCCAAGTATATATTGTGAATTTCATAAAGATCGGTTAAGTTCTTTGGAGCCTATGAAAGACACCCTTTTTTATATCTATTTTTGTTACGCACACAAGGTAAATTACTTCATTCGGCATAAACGAATCGAGATATATTTATTAATGAAATAAACTCATGAAGGGATTCCGTTCTTGCCTCTTTACCATACACACATGTCCCACTCGTTACAAGGGCTGTCCCGCCCGTTTCACTTACTTTTTAGGTTATAGCAATCAAAATATTTCAGAAAAATTAATTATGTTTGCATCAACGTATAGCCATATTTAAATAAAATAAACTATTTTCATAAATCCGCAGAGTTTTAGTATTATATAACTTGTCTGTCGGATAGTGTCCATATTTTGTCCCACCCGTTACAAATTTAAAACTAAACTTTTTTTCCCCTAATATTACATTTATTCAAGTTTTCTTTTAACTAGGCCATTAATTGAATGCAATATTTAACAACATCTCTATTAAAACCAGCTTTATTTAAATCTTTTGACAAAAGTAAAACTTCATGTAAAACTGCCCCACCCGTTACGATGGAATAGCCCCAATGTATAGGGTGTTTTTTTAGGGGTATAGAACTTCGAATTGAAATAAAACACAAGAAAATCGTTTTAAGGTCCATCAATTTGGCTTGATTGGAAGGATAATTTTATGCCATTAATGTTTAATTATGATTTCGGGCATGTGGCCGCCGCGGCTGGCTCGAATAAAGCCACTTCTACAGGTCCAATTTTCAACCACTTTTTCGAGCATATGGGGCCGTATGTCGGCAATAACGCCACGAATGTTGGCTTCCAATTCCCCTAACGTTTCTGGTTTGTTGGTGTAGACGAGCGACTTCACATATCCCCAAAGAAAATAATCCAATGGTGTCAAATCACACGACCTTGGTGGCCAATTGACAGGTCCATTCCGCGAAATTATGCGCTCATCGAATGTTTCCTTCAATAAATCGATTGTGACGTGCGCTGTGTGGCATGTAGCGCCGTCTTGTTGGAACCACAACTCATCCACATTCATGCCATCCAATTCGGGAACAAAATAGTCGGTTATCATGGCTCTATACCGGTCTCCATTAACGGTAGCTGCCTCTCCAGCATTATTGCGGAAGAAGTATGGCCCAATGACTCCACCAGCCCATAGAGCACACCAAACAGTCAGTTTTTGTGGATGTAATGGCGTTTCAAGGGTCTCATGTGGATTCTCTTCACTCCAAATGCGGCAATTTTGCTTCTTGACGTAGCCATTCAACCAAAAATGAGCCTCATCACTGAACAAAATTTTGCGATGAAAATCAGCATCGAAATCAATCTCATTTTCGGCCCATACACCAAAATCACGACGCATTGCATGGTCTCGCGGCTTTAATTCTTGCACAAGCTGGATCTTGTAAGGTCGCAAGCCAAGATCTTTGCGCAAAATCTTCCATAAAGTTGATGGACAAAGCTCCAATTGCTGTGCACGGTGGCGAATCGATTCATTCGGGTCCTCTTCAACACTTTGCTCTACAGCGGCAATTGTTTCTTCGGTGCGCACTGTTCGACGTCTCTGCGGATGCGTATTATCACATAGAGTAAACGTAGTGCGAAAACGATCCATGGTTAACCGAATTAATTGCTCTGATGGACGATTATGTCGACCATAAAATGGACGGAGCTCACGGTAAACTTCGCGAACTGAACCATTATTTTCGAAATAAATTTGCACGATTTGCAAGCGTTGTTCTTTTGTCAACCTGTTCATGATGAAATGGCAAACCAAACTGAACATAAATGACATTAGAGTTGCCAGATTTGACCACAAAATGCCAGTTTCATCTCTATTCGAAAAACAAACCTGTAAAAAAAACACCCTATATATCAGAACGTTCAGGATGAAAAGTAAAATATCCGGGCAAGTAGTTAATAACCCACTGCAAAAGCGAAGTTGTATATATTTTTTGATTTTCATACCTTTCATGAACATGAAATGTTTGTACGTATGAAAAGAAAAAGAGATAGTCCCATCAAAAAGTATACTGAAATGATCAGGAGGATGAGCTGAGTCGATGTAGCCATGTCCGTCTCTCGATACGTCTTTCTGTTTGTCCGTCTGTCTGTTTAAACGCAAATACGAACTGAAAGTATTAAAATAGACCTGCGTAAATTGGGATGACATAATAGATCACTACTAGGTATATAATGTTCGGTTCCACCCGAACTTAGACTTCCTTACTTGTTTACTAGTGATAAACGCAAAACCAATTTAAGAGCTTGGTAACTTCGCAGTAGTTCCCTGAACAACACTTGAAAAGAAACTGATCCCCTTGCCTTGTTTGGTCACTGCCTTATATAGTCCGTCAGGGTGCTTGCCTACGCACCGAGAACTTTCCTGGTTGTTCGCTTTTCGTGTTCTGGAAGGATCGGTGTTATTTATTGGCATCTCCTCTTTGCATCGTATTCGCAAACACTCGCGCCATCTCTCTTCCACTTCCTAGTTACACGCTTGCACGCTTAATAGTAGCCATTATATCTGTTGTGTTTAACTAGTGGTGGGAGTGTTATCAAGTTAGGAATGGTACATACTTGAGAATAATCGCCACACTGCCCTCCACCTAAGTCTGATCGTCCAAATCAGACACATTACCCGAACCAAACGCTGCTAGACGCTCAATGGTTGGCACCGCTTTATTAAACCTTATTTCCTCCAGGGATTGAAACTCCGACATCAATTTTCTCCTGCTGAGATTCCCAAGATGCATTACATTGTCACATATTCCAACCATTTTGTCTGGCCCAGCATAGATTTGTAGCTTCACTTTCGTGCCCAGTGGTACTTGGCAAATATTCCTGCAACTCATTTCTTCAGGATTCCTTTCCATTCCCTCATGGCCAGTGCACTGTTTTACTTTATTCACTAAGTTGCGTTGCTTCCTCGGACCATGACCACCAGATGTTCGTCTTTTATCCTCAGCACACTTTGCGCAATTAGTAATCCATTCCCTCGCAGTTTGTCTGCAACCGATCCAATAGAACCGTCGCTTTAGCTCTTGCAGCGTTTTCTTTATTCCGATGTGGCTTCCATCTGGGCAAATATGCGACGCTTTGATGGAACAACAACAAGTGCTCGATGATTTTGGCCATATTCACTTTCACATATTCGATGCAAACAACCAGATGTTAGCTTTAAGCTACTCTATTGTGCCCAATATGCTTTTGCGATGGGACTCTCTCTATTCATCTCTCCTCTTCTTGGCTGTTTGTTCTCCTTTAGCCCTTTCAACACACGTACCAAATCCGGATCTTCCTCTTGGCCTTGCCGAATTTTCTTCATGAGGTACCTGTCCGTGAAAGCCTTTGGTCGAGGAGCTACCTCTGCTTTACGAGACTCCTGTTGCTTCATCTTCAAGATCACTCCCTTGGTGGTAAGCCACTATTGTGTCCGAAGACCAGAGGAACTTCTTGGCCATTGTAAGTCATAACCCTGTTCCTTATGTTGATGTGAATGTCACTCTCAGCCAAGAAATCGACGCCAATGATGACTTCGTCGACAATATTTGCTACCAAGAAGTTTTGATAAGTAGCCACATTCCCAATCACAACCTTACCTCTCCCAGGACTTGGTTGCTTTCACCAGTTACTGTCCACAACTTAGCTTTCTGCAATTGTCTCACCTTCCCGCTGATCAAGTCACTTCGAATGATGGAATGTGATGCACCAGTATCGACAGTCAGCAAGCGCCCTTTCCCGTCCACGTAGCCTTCAACAGTAACATTACTCGGTTTCCGTCCGAGTTGTGACACAGAGATTATGGGGCATTCATATTGCTCATCTTTTTCAGCTTTGCGTTTACGTCCACTTAAATTGCCAGCATTACTGGAGTCAGTGACGCAGTAGCGTACTAAGTGACCTGGTTTTTCGCACTTAAAGCATTTAATGCCACTATCATTTTTCTGTTGCTTTCCACTCAATGCTTCCAGAATTGTGTCTACCCAGTCTGGCTGTTCTATCTCCACGCGGTGAGCTTTGTACGCCAGCTTACTTAATAGCGAGGCTGTTTCTTGCGTTGGAGCATGTGATACGTATTCCATTTATAAAGCTTTGGATTTTTACCCTTTCTGTGCATTCTACGTGTGTGTCTGCATTTGCTAGATGAGCCAACCTCTCGACATCCGATGCGAATTCCTACAATGTCTCATTAGCCTTCTGAAAGCGATTCTGTAGTTCCATTTGGTACATCTGTTCCCGATGTTCGCTAACATAGCGTCTCTCAACTGCTCTCATAAATGCCTCATAATTCTTTTGTTCGCTGTCAGGAATAGTCTGCAAGATTTCAGCTGCAGGACCTTTCAATGCCACGAATAATGCAGCAACTTTGTCTTCCATGCCCCAATTATTCACAGCTGCCGACTTCTCAAACTTTAGCTTAAATATCTGAAAAGGAACAGAACCATCAAAGGATGGGGTTTTTACCTTCGCGACACTCGTTCAAGCAGTTGGAAGATTCAGTTGTAACTCCTGGATACGACCTCTCAGTGCATCTACTTCAGCATCGATTTTATACTGTAGCTGTGCAATTTTCGCATCCTGCACTTCTTGCTGCGAAGACATTCGTGCCACCTGCATGGATATACGCTCCTCTTGTGCTTCCAATTTTGATGTCATACGTGTCTGTGTATTTTGTTCTTCCAGCTGTGTTGAAAGACTAGATGACATCTAAGTCAATACAGTCAACAACGAGTTAGTGTCCACACTTGCGGCTGGAATTGTAGACTCCTTCTCTTTCATTTTTGTCGATGCTTCTTCCAGAAGCTGAAACACATGATCGTCAACGTTAATTCCTTCAGCTTCCATAGCTTCTCGCAATCGTTACTGTAGCTCTGATTTATTACCTGTTGTATTCAATCCACGCTGTTGCAGCTCATTTTTGAGTTGCTGGATCTTCAGCTCATTCAACTTTGCCATGCCTTTGTTATCCTTGAAAACTCTCGGTATTTATTGAACAATATCCCACTTCTGACACCAATTGTGACGAATTCGATGATTCCTTGATTATCAATTCTGGGTTCGATCACTATAAAGTCAAATAAACACACACACAGATATTGTAGCTAATAGCTAGTTTTTTCACTAGTAATAAACGCAATACAAATTTAAGAGTTTGGTAACTTCGCAGTAGTTCACTAAACAACACTTGAAAATAAACTAATCAACCTGCCTTGCTTGGTCACTGCCTTATATAGTCCGACAGACTACCCCACGCACCTAAATGTTTCTTGGTTGTTCGCTCTTCGTGTTCTGGAAGGGTCGGTGTTATTTATTGGCATCTCCTCTTTGCATCGTATTCGCGAACACTCGCGCCATCTCTCTTCCTCTTCCTTGGTACATGCTTACATGCATAAGCGTAGCCAACGTCATCTCTGTTGTGTTTAATTATTGGTGGGAGTGCTATTAAGTTAGGGATGGTACATACTTGAGAATAATTGCCACAATAATTTGTGGTCAATTTCAATTTTGATACAATTTGGTATTCAGTTAGATGCCTCACGTCTCTGGTCTCAAAAAAAGGTCACTAATTTGTCAGCTGGTTCCAGGCAGGTCACAAACAGTAAAATATTGGGTTAAAAATTAAAGAAATTAAAAAATTAATAAATTTTAGGTCTAGAAACATTTATATATTTTGAAAAATTATATTTAATTAACAAAATATAAAATAACAAGTAAGGAAAGAGCTGTCTTTGACTGTGCCGAAGACTTTATACCTTTCATGCATACACATCACGGTTCTAAGTGTCCGATCTTTACTCACAATTAGTAAAAACTCTGCAAAACTGATAATTTAAAGATACATAGCCCAAAACCCATTTATCGAAACTATCGATTGTATGGGAGCTATATGTTATGTTGGTTCGATCTGGCTGATTCCGACGAATGATTAATCTCATGCAAAATGGCGGCTCCATACCAAATTTCATCAAGATATCTCAAAAACTGAGGGACTAGTTTGCGTACAAACAGACAGACGGACATGGCTTAATCGACGCAGCTCATCGCCCTGATTTTTTCGGTATATTTATTGGTGGGTCTATCTCTTCTTCTTCTCATACTTACAAGCATCGGACCAAAGTTATAATAGCATTTCATGTTCATGAAAGGTATAAAAATAATAAATTATCCGCGAACCTGCGTCTCACACTTTGTACTCGAGGCGCTTAATACCTGGGCTATCGCGATATGTATACAGCCGCTGTCAAATGCTGTACTTGAGATGTATGCAAGTATGTTTTCACCACATATCATTGGTGAACTCTTTATGATTTTCTCTTACAGAATACCAAAATCAAATGAAGTCACAAAAATTTTCTCTAATGTAAAATCTCAAATTCAGTGACTTGAGATGAGACAGACTTACAGAATACAGCTATTAAGCATTGTAAAGGTCTACATGTTAGAGATGTATGAGCTGTTCGTCCACAGCTGTGCCCACCATGTAAATAACTTGTCATTCAGAGGCTGTCCAACGCAGAGTCGTACTCATTGAAAGCAGACAAAAAGTAGGCTACGCCATAGAAACATATACAATAAATTAGAGAGATTAGTTGCCGCAAATTATTGTTTAAAGCGCATAATTTTAAGTAGAACTACTTTTTGCAACAGCTTTACTTTTTAATGACCACTTTTTGATACCTTTGAAATCGTTATAAAAATTTCTGCGCTACCTATAAAAAGCAACCATGTAGTTGATTTCGCAATGGCAATTCGCTTGTTCTTCTTTGTTTACAATAAAATTGCACGTGCTAATTTGATAATTTTTTTCAAATATTTCAACTTAAGAAGCATTTTTCTTATTTATATCGTATCTTAATAAAGTTCCCTACCATTTAAAGTGTGTCTTATAAAATGCGTATGCTAATTTTTTGTTTTTATTTTGCGTGTGCATGGTGTGTACCAAGCGTACAAATAAGGGTGCGCTTATGTGAGCTTCCATGTCGGTTGAGCGCTGTAGTTATCGTAGCTTTTCCTCTAGGCCCATTATCACCCATATACATAACTTAAGCAATATTTACAAATAAAATTAATAAATTTCACTTTTTGTTAAAAAAAAATATAAAAAACCCACAGAGAAACCCTATTGAACTTTCTTGGAAATATATAATTGATGGCGGAAACGGCGGGACCCAGTTCTAAAGAAAATGTCCGAAATTTGCTTAAAAAAACAACGGAATACGGCAACTTTGGACTACGGCAGACATAACATAGTATATGTCTACTAGTAGCACAGTTTACTCCGAATCTGCACAAACACACAAACCACACAGGGTGAGTTCTATGCGATAATAAAACAATTAAATTTAAATACTGCAATATTGAACGTGAAGACATAAAACTTCCAAATTGTTGACTATAAAGCAGTTATAACATCTTATCAGTTACTAGAGAATGTAAATTTCAGTTTAAATAGAAGTTTTTAGTTGTAGTTTTTACTTTAAAACAACTCTGACCCCGATATCCTTCATTACACTCTCTCGGAGTACCTTTACCCACTACCTTCCACTCCAATTCGCAAAAGAAGATGCCAAACTAGTAGGGGTAAACAATGAGACAGACACTCGGACTAAATGAAAATCGGACAACTTGTTTGGATAAATTGTTGTGTCAACAAACTCTGCTGCTAATAGAATTTAAAAATGAATTATGGTATAGAAATATCACAATCGAAATTTGTCCGCGAAAATGGTTCGTTTAAAATTGTAAACAAGAGCAGCTGTCACTTTAAGCGTTCACAATGCCACTTTTGTGAATTTTTTCCCAAAAATGTTCACAATGACCAACTTTATCATGATAACTTAATCCGTTTTTTGTGTAAACAAAATTGTAATTTTAAGCCAAGCCATGAATGGGGTTTCATGTCATAAAGTTAATCATAACCAGATATTGTTATTGCGGATGACAAATGTCCTGCCACACATTTTGTTTATATACCCTCAATGGGACACAATGAGATCAAAATATCAAGCACTAAACAAATTCAATTCCATTTCACAAATGTTCTATACGGAAGCAATATTTATTTATTTATTTATTTTATTTATTTATTTATTCAAGTCTATGATTTACAAAAATCTTTCAGACTAGATTCCATACTGGTACATCCATGTGCACATATAAGGCTAGTACTAAACTATTTAGTTTAAAGCAGAAAATAACATATTTCTTAAGCAGTTTCTAGACATAGAAAAATCAATGCAATGATTAGAGTTAATTGAGTTGATGGCAATTAGAGCGCGTGTGATTGGTTCATTCATCGCTTAAATAGACCTACAATTTCCAAACATATTACGATGACGCAAGTTGCGTGGAGGCACATGAAAACTCAAAGACCAAGAAGTGTTGGGCAATCAATGATGCCATTAACAATATCATAAATGAATATAATAGCGAAGATTAACCTTCTACTCTCTAACGGATGCAAGTTAATCAACTTACACCTCGACATATGTGAAGAGAGAGGCATCTCGAAGTTCAGGTCGGATAAGCAGTACTTCATAAATATTTTTTAAACACGTTCAATTCTTTTATTGTGAACATCATAATAGGGACTCCAGATTATAGAAGCATATTCAATCCTAGATCTTACGAAAGCGTTATATAGTAGCTTTTTGCTATATGGATCCTTAAACTCTGACCCATTTCTTTTAATAAATGCCAATAGTGAGTATGCCTTGGGAATTATATAATTAAGGTATTCAATAAATGTAAAAGACGAATCAAATACAACACCCAAATCACGAATTTCATTAGCCCTAATTAAAGGCATATCAGCGACATAGAATGTCGAAATCAAATGATTATTTAATTTGGAATACGTAACACTGTATGATTTATTAACATTGAGAGCGAGCCTATTTCTATAGCACCAATCATTAAAAGCATTTAATTCTGTATGAAGTGTAAGCACATCAGACTCATTTTTTATCTTGAAAAATATTTTTAAATCATCGGCGTACATAAGGTAGCTGCAATGTTTAAAACAAGCACTTACATCATTAATGAACATAATGAAAAGTAGTGAACCAAGGATGCTTCCATGAGGCACACCCGATGTTGCTACGTATGGTGCTGACTGTACGTTGTCCACAACAACGAAATTTACTCTATTTGATAAATAAGAACTAATCCAAAGTAAAAATGTGGAGCCAAATCCCCACTTTTCTAACTTTGCCAGTAATACTCTATGAGATACTCTGTCGCAAGCTTTGGACAGGTCCGTATAAATGCAGTCAACTTGCTAACTATCCGAAAATGATGAGATGCAGTAATTGGAAAATACAGTAAGATTGGAAACTGTAGAACGTCCCGGAACAAATCCATGCTGATATGGACAAAAGTAATTTTTAACTAAGGACGCTAATTTCGTCATGTCCGCTTTCTCAAAAAGTTTAGACATAACTGGAAGTTTGGAAATAGGACAGTAGTTTGAAACATCCGTCTTATTACCACTCTTATGAATTGGTTCAATACAAGAAACCATCAAAAAGAAATTGCCAGTGAATATTAGAAATTAAATTATTTATCAAGCCGAAATCACACCGGCTATAATTGAGTTTAAGCTTTCAATTTAGCTAAAAAAGGAGGTCAAAAATAATAATAAAATAACAAAACGAATACCACATTCAACGAATACCAATACAATGAATAAGTACGGAAGCACCCAATCAAGGTCATCATATGAGAAACAAACACACCAAGTGAAAAAATAAATCAAAATAAAGGAAAAGGAAAACAAAGAGAACAACATTAAATTTATTGCAACTTCAAAGCATAATAAGTGATGGCGCTCTAATTCACTGAAAGGGCAAAATAATCCTCTCCTACCAAGCTACGAGAACGAGAGTTTTTTTTTTTGTTGTCCTTACATGATTTTATAAAACTAAATTTATTCGTGATATCACGACCATCGGTGTCATGAACTTTCAGGGAATTAAGGGATTGTTCAGCTTCTTCAAGGAATTTAATTGATTCGCAGATACTGCGAGTCTCCTTGAAGTTTCCCGTTGCTCCAAAAATAAGTCTATTGAAAATATTAAATAATTTATCAAAAAATTACAAACACTGCCGTATTGAGAAATGAGGAAATAAAATGAGACAGAAATAACTTTTTTAACAACGAAAATAAGATTTTATTATTCTAAATATGCAAAATATGTTTTTTTTTATTCATTTAAGGGCTATTATTTGTTATTTTCCACATTACTTAATACGTTTTCACACTAAATTCAGCAGAATAAATTTGCATCCCTTCATTGTTAGCTGATCAGCAACCCTGCCACGAGTGAGTGTCAAACGCCTATGAGCTAGAGAGAAGAAAGAGAAAGGGATGCCGACATAACTTACTTGTAGAGTTGTACAATGGTTTTAAGTTTGGTTTCTTGGAATAGCCCGCAATAATATTTTTTAGAATGAACTCATGAATAAAAGAGATTGGTTCATAAAATGAACCTGTAATAAAATATTAACTTATATATACAACAAATTATTATATTGAATAAAAATAAAAGTGTTAATAGCTTAAATTATCCGGTAGTGAATTACCTACCCACGAATTGATCGTTTAGGGCCGTTTACTCAATGTCTGATTAACGGTTAAATCAAGACTTTATCAGTAGCCCGATTCTGTAACTTTTTGTTCACTCGCCGGGCGTTAAGCTTATCGCCAAATTTTGGCGTTTGTTCTTAACAAAAATGCGATTCTGTAACTCTCCTCTAACGCCGCTAAAGAGCTGACTCTTGATAGTGATAAAATGTGGCAATATACTGGTGTTCAGACGTATTAAGCACTAAATTACCTGCAAAAAGCTCAAAACTAATTTTTTTTCCTTTTTCCAAACGCTAAAACACTTGTAAATATATTAACGATTGGTCAATTGGTCGAAAATAGCAAATAGGGAAAATCGTTAAAAATGGTGTTAAGCGAAGTTAACGCTAACACCTGGCGTTAAAATAGTTACAGAATCGACCTACAGAGGTTGGCCCAAATGCCATTTACTCAATGTTTATTATTGGCGATTCCCTGATTATCTTCTGATAAAAGTTATCAAAGGATGGACCGCTGATTATGCGCTTGTCAAAACAAAAAGTGACAGCTAAAAGTAAAAGTCTGATTTTGTGATAAATTGTTCTGCCAACTAACTCTGCTGGTAATAGAATTTTGAGATGTGATTATATCCATATAAAGAAATGTCACAATCGAAATTTGTACATGAAAATAGGCCTGATTACATTCAAGACGACAGATTAAATCTATTTCTATTTTTACAAACGACAGATCGTGGCGTTGTTTTCTTCTTTTCAATAAAAACGAAAGGAAGCGTGAATAACTTGTAATATAAGTTTTATTTATTAAGGTATATGTATCTTTTACACAATTTGTACTTTTTCCATAATTCTTTGCTACTTTTTGAGAAATTCACGCCTGTCGCTGCTGCTTTCATTGTAATCAAGCAGCCAATGTTGTCGAAAAGATTTGTTTTATTGTAGCTGTGGTTTGCAGCCACCGTATTCAATGTGTTCAGCCCTAATTGTTCGTTTGAAATTGTAAACAAGAGCAGCTGTCACTTTTTATGCGTTCACAATGCAACTTTTGTGAATTTTTTCCCAAAAACGTTCACAATGACCAACTTTATCATGATAACTTAAGGCCCGTATGCAGATCACAAGAAATTGCTCAAGAAAAATATAGCAATTTTTCTTGGGTGAAAAATAGTAGTATGGAAGTAATAAAAATCCATGGTGAATAGTGAAGCAGCAAGAAGAAGAGCACATAAGCAAATAAACGAATTAAACGTTTTTTGCCAATAACTTTTCACTGAAACAAAATTTTTGTTTTCCGCTTTCGGATTATTGATACCTCTCCCGACATTTTTGGACGTGTTTTTACCAGTTGGCGTATTACCAAATTACTGTTTTCTTCAAGAAATAAATGCCGCTTGATATATTTCTTGCGGGAAGCAGCAAGAAGAAGAGCACATAAGCAAATAAACGAATTAAACGTTTTTTGCCAATAACTTTTCACTGAAACAAAATTTTTGTTTTCCGCTTTCGGATTATTGATACTTCTCCAGACATTTTTGGACGTGTTTTTACCAGTTGGCGTATTACCAAATTACTGTTTTCTTCAAGAAATAAATGCCGCTTGATATATTTCTTGCGGAAACCTGTGTTGCCGTACTCAAATTTCACGATAAAATAGTAGTAAAATTACATTGAGAACTGCGTACAAGAAAAGGTAACCCAAGAAATTTTCTTAAGCATTTCTTAATCGTTTTTTTATATGGAGTTTTTGCTTTTCTTGTGATCTGCCTTTAATCAGACTTTTACATAAACGAAAATGTCATTCAGAGCCAACCCATGATTAGGTTATCATGTGATAAAGTTTATCATGACCAGACATTGAGTAAACGGGCCTTAGTATTTTCCGTTATTCGTCGCGTAATTTTCACAATTTCCCTCTTTATGTTATGTGGAAGTGACTGCCGCAGAGGTACACTTAGGCTGGTGCGGAACCATGTAAAGACACCGTTGTTCCTCCTCTCCTAACCATTTTGACGACTAGATGAAGGCCACCAAAGTCGTCTGCCTCCAGTTAACGCCGGGCAGTTGCAGATGAGGTGTTCTACGTTTCTTCCTTTCTGACATTTTACGATTTCTATAGCATCGATGATAGCTAGCCTTTTTGAGTGCCACCTAATAAGGCAATGTCCGGTTAGTACTTATTAATTTAGAAATTGCAACCCTTCTTAGGATCTAGACATGGCAAGATCACTTAAAATGTGACGCATGTACTGAGATTGATGCTATGGAAGCCTGCCTATGCGCACTAAATTGGTAAGGTTCTGCAATGATTGTACAATTTTTGTTTGAATATATTTCCATTGCAGGTTTTAACATCATTTGCAAGTTTATTATAAGATTTTAGGCATTTTTAATACTAATTACAATTGTCTGCTTCTTCTAGTATTTACGGTATACATATTTCTTACATATTTTATGTTACTCTTCAGATAATCAGGCAAGTTGCCTTCTATTATGTTTTTCATAAATTTCATGGTATGGTAAAAAAGCTGTTGTTTAATGCTTAGTGAATTCAGATCCGCCAAGATGGCTCTGGTAGGTGGGTCATAACGTTTTTATACCTAGTAGTGCTATGCACACAAGGTCTATTAACTTTAGTCGCCTAACGGCAGTATGTAACGGCATAAACTGATCGGGATAGATATTGATTTATATCTATCAAAATGTTCAGGAGGAAAAAAGAAATTGATTATGTCCATGTCCGTCCGTCTGTTAACACGCTTACTTGAGTAAATTTTTGAGATATTTTAATGAAAGTTGGTACGCAGGTTCCTTGGCACTCATCTCCGAGCGCTATTTAAAATGGGCGAAATAGGATTATAGCCACGCCCACTTCTTACATATATAAAGTGATTATTCAGTACATAATACACTTAATAGGATAAAATTTGGTGTGCAAGTTATCATAACGGACACGCTAATGTCCCAACCTGTGCCGCCCTTTACAAGTTATCGCAAGTTTCTTCCCACAGATGTCATTAACCAAATATCATAGTTGTCTTCTCAGCCTTCGCCCAGGTCAATCACATTCAGCCAAATTACGACAGCACGACACCTCATGCAACTAGCTGGATTAGCAGAAATGCGATCACACGGCATGATCGCATATCGTTGTTGCCACACGTCGCTGTGTCAACAAAACAATAGCTATTGCTATCGACTGTGGTCATTGCGCTATGACAACATCACAAGCGCCACAATTCTCTTCACCATGTTTAGCTGCATCAGCAAAAGCAGCTATTACAATATCAACAAGTAAACATCGTTAGCGCATAGATCGTGTCAACGTCGTTAACCGCCAGCAGAGCAGCAGCAGCGTTATCCAACGTCGTAGGTTAGGTGGGCAGTTAGGGTAACTATTAAGTTTGGTTTTTAATGGAACTCAATAAAGAACGCGTGCAACAAAGCTAAACTGGCGCCCACCGTGGGGCACGCGGCAGTAAAGAACAAAAGTTAAGTTTAATTTTTCTTTGATTAACGGCAACCAACGGCACGCTGCATACGAGTGGTCGTAACAATACAAGGCAAATGAAGAGTCTCAGCAATCATCAATCAACAAGCAGCAAACCTAATCAAGAATTAGGAATTTAAGTTAGAGTGGTTAAGGAAAGTGCAAAATGACCTTGAGCAACACCGCCAGCTCGGTCAGAATTGGGAAGTACCTCTCCGAGCCGTTCGAAACTAAACGAGGTTTCAGACAGGGTGACCCCCTATCGTGCGATTTCTTTAATTTAATGCTGGAGAAAATAATACAAGCTGCAGAACTTAACCGCGCTGGAACAATATTTTATAAAAGCGTGCAACTGTTGGCATATGCTGACGATATTGATATCATTGGCCTTAACAACCGCGCCGTAACTTCTGCTTTCTCCAAATTAGAAAATGGGATTGGTGGTGAACGGGGGTAAAACGAAGTACCTTCTGTCATCATGCAAAGAGTCAGCGCATTCGCGCCTTGGCAACCAAGCCACTGTTGGTAGCAATAATTTCGAAATAGTAAAGGACTTCGTTTACCTGGGAACCAGCATTAACACCAACAATAATGTTACCCTAGAAATCCGACGAAGAATTACTCTTGCAAACAAATGCTACTTCGGACTGTGTAGGCAATTGAAAAGTAAAGTCCTCTCTCGACGAACGAAAATAACACTCTACAAGTCACTCATCGCACCCGTCCTGCTATATGGTGCAGAAGCGTGGACACTAACAACATCCGATGAGGCGGCTCTGGGAGTATTCGAGAGAAAGGTTCTTCGAAAGATTTGTGGACCTCTACGCGTTGCCGACGGCGAGTACCGAAGAAGATTTAATGATGAGCTGTATGAACTTTACGCAGACGCCGACATAGTTCAGCGAATTAAAACACAGCGGCTTCGCTGGCTAGGCCACGTAGTGCGAATGAGCGAAGATGCTCCAGCCCAGAAGGTATTCTTATCGGCACCCGCCGGTGGAAGCAGAGGAAGAGGGAGACCACCACTCCGATGGAAGGACCAAGTAGAGACCGCGGTTAGATGACCATTTAAAGAAGAAGAAGAAGGTTAAGGAAAGTAATAAGAATTACGAAAACTGTGGAAAATTATAAAGTTGAAATGTTTTAAGTTCAAAGAGGAAACATTTTTTATAAGAAAAAAAAAGTTGAAATCTTTTAAGTTCAAAGAGAAAATTTTTTTTTTATAAAAAGAGATAAATAAGAAATATATGGTGAAGAATTAAAATTCAAAGGAAACCAACACGTAATACTACAGGGCCAATGGAAGGGTAAGTGAAGTGCTAAAGCGATTGTTGGTTCTTAGTCTAGTAGAGCAAAAGAATTTTTTTTTTCCTTCCGGCGCATGTGTAAAGAGGTGCTTAACAATCTGTTTAATCGGTTGAGATTAGAAGGCGCTAGGGAAGAGGAAGAGGTCATGGACCCACAACCAGTGAGCGAGCTCATCAGAGCTGAGCTGGACACTAACCGCGCAAAAATTGGAATTTGAAAGGAGGATAACTCTTATCCAAAATCAGGTGGCCCTGACAAAACCGAAAATAGAAAAGTTCTCTAAGGTTACAATAAACCCGTTAGTGACGTGTGATATCACACTGGACGCTATAAAGACTCTTCCAAAGTTTTTTGGCCATCCAGGGATATACGTATCTTGGCGTGAAGCTGCGCATAACGCGTACGAGCTATTTAAAATATACGATGGTAGTGAACGACGCTACCAAGCGGTAACAATCCTTAGGAATAAAGTGCGAGGCGCTGCAGATGCAGTCCTTTCGTCCTTTAGCACTGTCCTAAACTTCAACGCTATAATATCCCGTCTCGACTTCACTTACGCGAACAAACGTCCGATATATCTAATTGAGCAAGAATTGTCCACTTTGAGACAGGGTTCGATGTCCTGTCTGGAGTTTTACGACGAGGTTGAGAAAAAGCTAACGTTGTTAGCCAACAAAACAATTATGTCCTACGAAGGCGGCGTAGCGGACACCATCAACGAAAAATATAGGGCTGACGCACTTAGGGTGTTTATATCAGGCTTGAGAAAGCCTTTATGCGATATCCTGTTTGCGTCACGGCCAGCAGATCTGCCATCCGCCTTGGCCTTAGCGCAGGAGGTGGACGCCAATAATGAACGTTATGTTTTCGCGACTAATTTCGCGAATCGGTCTCAAGAAAGCCCGAACGTTAGGAAACCCAACGGTCCACAGAATGCTAATAATCAAAAATCATTTAACCAAGAGCCCGCCATGGGTCAAAAGAATCCGCACTATTCAGTGGGTAAACAAGGCAAACCGTCTACACAAGACTCCAGCGGTAACCATAGGCCATTTAATAGTGGTAACAGTTCAGGTCAGAGGCGCGTTGAACCAATGGAAGTGGACCCTTCCATGTCCCAGTCTAGGCACCAATCTAACAGTCCCGGCCAGGACCAGAACAATAACCGACCTAAGATGCAACGTGTTAATCACCTGGAAGATGAATTAGATACCGAAACAAAATATGAAAAGGAAGCCGAACAGGCAGCAGACAGTATCGAGAATGACAAGATTAATTTTTTAGGGCAAAGTCCCTCCTGCCTTGGATTCTAAGGTCAATAGGGGGCAAAGACGTCAAACCCTTTGTCGACACAGGGGCGTCAAGAAGCTACATCAAGCCCTTACCTGGACTAGTGGGAATAAAACCAGGAAGAACACCATTTTTGCTGAAATCTATTCACGGGGTTACCCCCATTAAACACAAGTGCAAAGTAAATATTTTTGGAGTGGTAGCGGATTTTTTTCTACTGCCGAATCTTACATCATTCGACGGCGTAATAGGTCTGGACTTGTTGAACAGGGTGCAAGCGTCCATCGATTTTAAAACAAATACAATCGAGCATGACTGCGGAAAGGAAACAATTCTATTCATCACGAACCAAGATATAAATCACCTACAAGCGCAAGTTAAATCGGTTCCAAAAAGTGTGGTAGAGGCCTTCGTAGAAGTTATTAGTAACGTGAATGGAGTATTCGCAGACCCCAACGAGGCCCTTCCGTACAATACAAAAGTAGTGGCAACCATACGCACTATAAATGAGGACCCAGTATACTCCAGGTTATACCCATACCCATTGGGCGTTTCAGACTTTGTGAACAAAGAAATTCAGGACCTTCTATCCAACGGCATTATCCGAACGTCTAGATCACCATATAACAATCCTATATGGGTAGTTAAGAAAAAGGGCATCGATGAGAACGGCCAAGGAAAAAAGCGATTGGTCATAGACTTTCGTAAATTAAACGAAAAGACCATCAGCGACAAATACCCTATTCCTGACATTACAGGGATACTGTCGAATCTTGGTGGAGGCAGGTTTTTCACCACTCTCGACCTGAAATCTGGGTTCCACCAAATTAACTTGGCGGAACAGGATAGAGAGAAAACCGCATTCTCTGTAAAAAACGGAAAATATGAATTTAATAGATTGGCCTTTGGCCTTAAAAACGCCCCTGGTATATTCCAGAGGGCAATAGACGACGTTCTAAGGGAGCATATTGGAAAAATATGCCTTGTCTACGTGGATGATGTTATAATATTTTCAAAGGACGAGCAGCAACACTTGAGGGGCGTCGAGTCCGTTTTAAGGAGTCTGTTCGAAGCCAACATGAGAGTATCCGCGGAAAAATCGAAGTTTTTTCAAACTGACGTTGAGTACCTAGGATTCATGGTCTCACGAGGGGGAATTAAAACGTACCCAGAAAAGGTTGACACAATTCGGAAGTTTCTGCAGCCGGCTACTCTGAGAGGGCTAAGGTAATTTTTGTGGTTGGCAGGATATTATCGCTGCTTTATAAAGGACTTTTCAAGGATAGCCAAGCCGCTATCAAACATTTTGAGGGGAGAGTTCGGCCGAGTTACTGCAGCCCAGTCAAAAAAAAATCAAGATAGATTTGACTGAGGAACAGAAAAAGGCATTCGATACCCTTAAACAAATATTAGCATCCGAGGACGTTACGCTTACGTACCCGGATTTCACAAAACCGTTCGACCTCCTCACACGCCATAGGAGCCGTTCTATCCCAAGAAGGCAGACCTATTACTATGATCTCCCGCACCTTGTCCGTTACTGAAGAAAATTACGCGACAAACGAGAGAGAACTATTGGCTATTGTCTGGGCATTGAAGACGCTTAGACACTATCTTTATGGTGTGCCAAAGTTAAATGTGTTTACGGATCATCAACCGTTAATCTTTGCGGTGTCAGATAGGAATCCGAACTCTAAAATTAAAAGGTGGAAAGCATTTATTGATGAATGCAACGCAATGTTGTCGCGGATGCGTTGTCCAGACAACATATGAATAATTTGGACACCATGAGTGTTGAGACGATTCACAGCAAACAGTCATCAACCAACACCGTCGAAAGAACCGATAAACCGGTCAACTGCTTCCGTAACTTTTTCCGACCGTTAAGTTCAGGCACACAGAGAAACGCGTCACCGATATAACAGACCCTAATGAACAAGAAGAAATTATCGCCATGGAGCATAATAGGCTCACCGAGCAGCTCAGGAGAATGTCAAGCAAATAATAGAGGATTATTTTTTTCCCAAAATGGAAAAGAAAACTAAACAGTTCATATTGAACTGCCGCGTGTGCTCTCTGGCAAAGTACGATCGCCACCCAAAAAAACAAGTTATTGCTCGTACACCAATACCAACATATTGTGGGGAAATACTCCACATCGACATCTTCTCCACCGGAGAAAAATATTTTTTGACGTGCATCGACAAATTTTCCAAATTTGCGATAGTACTCTCACTTCGGTCCAGAACGATTGTGGATGTTAAGCCACAACTCTTACAGTTGTTGAACATGTTCTCTGGTACTAAAACCATAAATTGTGGCAATGAAAAGTCACTAAACTCACATAGCGTCAAAGCTACGCTAAAAACCATTTCGACATCGACATCGCGAACGCCCCACCCCTTCATAGTACGTCAAATGGCCAGGTGGAGCGCTTTCATAGCACACTGATGGAAATAGCGCGATGCCTCAAACTGGATAAGAATTTGGACGATATCGAGGAAGTAGTCCTTTTAGCTACCGTGCAATACAATCGGTCTATCCATTCAGTGACCGGAATGAAACCGATCACAATTTTCCGGTCGACAGAGGACGTAACTCATATACCATCTCGTCTAAAAGAAGCTCAAGGCAAAGAGTTTGATGCTCGTAATAATCGTAGGCAGGATAGGGAGTTCGACACAGGCGAGAAGGTTCTCGTCAAGAATAACAAAAGATTAGGAAACAAGCTCACACCCCTCTATACAGAAGTAGAAATTGGAAAAGACTTGGGCACTACGGTGCTTATAAGAGGGAGGAGGGTCCATAAGGACAACCTCCGCTGAAACTTTATAGCCACTAATACAAATTCATCTGTTTCAGGATCATCTTGGCATTGGTTGTAGCGATATCGGCATCGCCTTCGACAGCACGCATAATTGACTATACCACCGCAAAATATATCCCGGTAACTGCTGGAGACGTCGTGATTTGGGAAAACTTTGGACATATCAAACACCTCACCAATTTAACCTTGTACGAATGGCTAAGGGATGAGACATTTAACGCAGCAGAGCATTTCCCGCAAACACATATGAGGAAGCTGTTGATCGAGGATATAAATCAAATCGACAGACTTTTACAGATAGTAAACACACACAAAAGATGGACAAGGAGCTTGAACGCTCTCGGAACAGTACTGAAATACATTACGGGCACTCCGGATCACGACGACTTTGAAATATTAACTAACACAGCGGAGAAATTAATCGAATCACAGTAAACGCAGTTCACCATCAATACAGAGGTCCAAAGGGAAATCAATTACCTCACCGTTACGGTAAATAAAATTTTGAAATCATCTAAACAAAGGGAAATAGACACGGGCCACCTTTACGATATACTTTTGGCTAGAAACAGGGCTATGATAACCGAACTAGATAATATAATCACCTCTATCATTTTTGCTAAAATTGGAATTTTGAGTCCTACTATATTAGACAGTAGGGAAATAGAGTCAATATTACAAAAAGAGCACTTCATGAACCTTACGGTGGCCGATATTGCATCCTTAGCTCAGATTAAGATCGTTCAATATAATAAAGAAATTTACTTTTTGATAAAATATCCCATACCTAGGTTTAGATGTAAGAAAACTATAGTTTTGCCAGTAGCCCACGGCCACCAAGTCCTACACCTACAGGGATCTACGTTAGGGACATGTTATAACCGCACCAAATTGTAGCGACACTACCCCAACATTCTGCCTGGCGGCATCAACGTCATCATGCGCACTGCAACTAATGACACGTAATACAGCTAACTGTAGCACGACATTCAATAATCTAGCACACATTGCATCAATTGGCGACGGCGTTGTTGTCATAAACGATCAAGTGGCCATCATAGAGGAAGATAACGAGTTGCCAATTACAGTAAACGGCACCTTTTTTGTGGTCTTCGATAAACAGGTAAAAATCAATGGCACCTTGTTTTACAATGAAAATTCCACCAAACCGCTAACACTCGAGGCAGCTATAAACCTTACCGATCACCTAGAGATTTTGAGTGCGCCCTACCTACACCATATAAACCATCAAAACCTGGAGCACATTAAACATCTGCAACACGGCATCGAGCAGAGTCACATAACGAGTTTTGCCGGTTTCGGAGCACTGCTAACCATGGGACTGCTTGCATACGCATACCAACGCATACGAAGAAACAAAAAGAAGGTCTCTATAACCAAATCCTTCAAAGCGGCAATCGGGAGCGTTGTGAAGAGGCCCGCGGACGTCCCTCAGTTAGAGGGGGAAGAGTTATCATAACGGACGCGCTAATGTCCCAACCTGTGTCGCCCTTTACAAGTTATCGCAAGTTTCTTCCCACATATGTCATTAACCAAATATCATAGTTGTCTTTCTAGCCTTCGCCCAGGTCAATCACATTCAGCCAAATTACGACAGCACGCCACCTCATGAAACTAGCTGGATCAGCAGAAATGCGATCACACGGCATGATCGCATATCGTTGTTGCCACACGTCGCTGTGTCAACAAAACAATAGCTATTGCTATCGACTGTGGTCATTGCGCTAGGACAACATCACAAGCCCCACAATTCTCTTCACCATGTTTAGCTGCAGCTATTACAACATCAACAAGTAAACATCGTTAGCGCAAAGATCGTGTCAACGTCGCTAACCTCCAGCAGAGCAGCAGCAGTGTTATCCAACGTCGTAGGTTAGGTGGGCAGTTAGGGTAACTATTAAGTTTAGTTTTTAATGGAACTCGATAAAGAACACGTGCAATAAAGCTAAACTTGCACATTAATGTTAAAGCAGAAAATAAAATTTTCAAGAAATTTTTGAAAATGGGTGTGGCAGCACCCACTTTTGATTAAGTCAAATTTAGAAATAATATTAATCATAAATCAAACACTGTTCAAGATATCGAAACGAAATTTAACACACATATTAACATTAATACAAGGTATGTTCCGGAAAAGATGTACGAAATCGGTTAAGAAGTACGCCCACTTTTAAACGAAAGATTTTGAAAAGGATCATAGATATATTTAATAGGTAATAACTTTGCGTACAAAAACTTTACATCATTTCTATTTCACTTTCAAAGTGACCGCCAAGGAAGAAAGTCGAAAAATGTAAAGTTTTGAAAATGTGCCCTTTTCTCTCTCTCTCTCTCTATGGCGCGATATACAACAGGTATATCATCATAAACCTCCTAAGAGATTTTTGCGCCAAGCTTCTCTTCCAATTTGTGGTGTGCCGATTTTGAATTTTCCCTGCAAATTGGTGGGACCTACAGTTTTTTGCCGACTCCGAACGGCATCTACAAAGGAGACGGATTTTTTGCTGAGAAGCCTGTCATGGCAGAAATACACTCGGAGAGTTTGCCAAGCCACTGCCGAGGGGCGACCACGTTTTGAAAAACTTTTTTCAAATCACTTTTGATGTTACCTGTACCAGGGCTCGAACCATGGACCTTCGGTGTGGTAGGCCGGCAACACTACCTTCACACCACGGCGGCCGCGATGTGCCCTTTTATAGTGTATTATTCCACAAAATTTTTATGCCATAACTCCAGCAAAAATTTATTTATCGAAAGGATATTTGGTGAAAAAGTTTACTATATGGTGAAATGCTTGCTGTAAAAATGGGCGAAATCGGTCAACGGCCACGCCCAGTTTTTTAACATAAGTAGTTCTGAAAAATTTGTTTATAAAATGTAAAACGCGATATTTTTATAACCATGCAAGCTATATCAATAAGATCGTACACACATAGTAAGCTTTTTGAGCGAAACTCGACCCCAATGGATAAAAATCTGGATAAACAGCAAGTCGCGCGTACCAAATAAGTGGATAAAAAAGTGGGCAACTTTGTTCGACGAGGTTCACTTTTTAGCCATGTTGAAAATGTTTTTCCGGGTAGGTGTGAGTGCATACTTTTAGGCACATGTTTTTCATACAAATTCCAAAAATATGCCATGGTGTAAGTGAAAATTTGTGGAATCAGAGCTTCACCACGGTTAGCCATGGTTGGTAGGGCAAGCGATGAAGACAGTGAATTTTGCTTCCGACATCTCTCGCATTTCAATAGAACTATTCGAATACCACTATTCGAATAATACTATTCGAATAAACGGATAAATTATTAGAACAAATACTATTCGAATTTTTTGAAACGAATATTATTATTCGTTTATTCGAATATTATTCGAAAATAGTCCCACTACAATATCAAGAGTATAAAGGTAGAAGAACAAAAATAGTGCTACCAGATTGGTATTATTTATCAACACTCGCCTTTAATAGCATATCTGGCAACTATAGTATAATACGTGTTCGAATTATTAAATTTTCATTAGGCTCAACTTATCATGTAAGAATTAATTTTTAACAGCTGGAACACCCTTAGTAAGACCATCTGCTAACTGCGGTAGATATGTGCTCATGTTTAATCGAACCTTCTATCTTCTCATGGGTAAAATTTAATTCAATGTCCACATGTTTTGTTCGTGGTGAAAAATTATTATTCCGAACAATATGAATGGCGCTTTTGTTGTCGCAATACAATGTCGTAACTCCATTGCAACTAGAGACAATTTCAACTCTTAGCCGCCTTCACCAAATTAGTTCCTTTATTGCTCCTACGATTGACATGAGATCGGCTTCTGAAGAGGAAAGCGCCACCGTCCGTTGTCGTTGCATAGCAAAGAGCCGATTGCTTCCATATATGGAAAGTTTTTCATTTCCTTCTCTGCTTCGTAATTTTGTAGGCACATTTCTTTAGTCAACTTTTGACCTACTGTCACTCAGACTTTTGACCACGTGTTTAAAGGATCTTGCCTCTAGCGACTACAAAAACAAAACTACACGTGAGATCTGAATGATTGAGGCGTTACTTTGTTGGCGGTTCATTCTTGTACCGCTCATGTTTGTTTCGAACTTTTTCATAATACCATTACTGTTAAATATGCAAGTAAATGAAAAAGTCTACGTGGGAATTTTTTTGTGTGTTTAGTGTATTGAGATCACTGAACGGCAAGAGATACATTTTTCTTCTGAAAGATTTTATTAAATCATTATTTTTAGTTCGCAAGTTAATTTTAAACTCCTCAAATCTTTTACTATTAACTATCATTTTCAAATATTTTTTGCCAAGTGAGATATGGTGCGCTCAATAAGCAGACAAATTGTGGGGCGTATTCACCAGCTTTTGCTGAAGAGGCAAAAGATGTGGTTCAGTGGAAAACGCTTTTTGGCCAATGCTACACGTGCAATACTTATTGACAATATTTTTGGATCACGATATTTATTGAACGTGTAGCGTCAAATATTGATGGATCGCGAAAAATATCGCAAGCTGTTTAGAAATCCAGAAATCCGCGATCCAGATAAAAATATTGTCAATAAATATTGACGGTGTAGCGTCATTTTTTGCGATCCGTCAATACTGCCTGTATTTTGGTAGAGCGGACACAAATCCAGAAATCCGCGATCCAGGTGAAAATACTGTCAATAAATAATAAACAAATTTATGCTTCTGGATTTGTTTCGCTCTTTATAGCAATTTTTGCTCCAGTATCGTAGAAGAATAGAAAAAGCTATTAATATAGCTAAACACGCCCGGTTTGTATTTTCTTGCTCCATTCTTTACGAACCGCTTAGCAATGAAAATTATGAAAGTAGGTACTGACGAAAAGTATTGACGATAAGTATTGAAGTGTAGCGTCAGTTTGCGATCCATCAATCCATCAGTATTTATCGTGATCCAAATATCGTGATATTTACTGACTGTGTAGCGGGCGACTTAGTGAGTAAGAAAATGGTAATAAAAATTAGAAAAAGCATGCCCATGCCACCACCCAAATGTCCAAGTGGTTGAAAAAGATATTAACTGCAGATGTTGAGAGGCGCATTCTTCAGGACCTAAGGCACTAAAAGGTGGAAACGGCGGTTGAAGTTCCCAAGAATTTGGTACAGTTCGATCCAATAACCTTATCTGTGGAGACCGTCCGTAAAACTTCGTCTCTGCTGTTGCCGTGCAGTATTGAACGTGTAGCAGAAAAGTGGCTTTTAGATCGCAGGTACACAGTTCTACCATGGTCCTCTAAAGCCCTTGACCTTAACCCTATAGAACACCTTTGGAGTAGATTAAAAAATGGAACAGCAATAATTTTGGGAGTGTTGTGAAACAATGTGGCTGAGGCGTGGGAAACATTCCGCCGCATGCATGTCAAAACCTAATGGAAAGTATGCCAGTAAGAATAGAAGCCGTTTTATGAGGCAATGGATGCGGCCGCCGTGGTGTGAAGGTAGTGTTGCCGGCCTACCACACCGAAGGTCCATGGTTCGAGCCCTGGTACAGGTAACATCAAAAGTGATTTGAAAAAAAAAGTTTTTCAAAAACGGGGTCGCCCCTCGGCAGTGGTTTGGCAAACTCTCCGAGTGTATTTCTGCCATGACAGGCTTCTCAGCAAAAAATTCGTCTCCTTTGTAGATGCCGTTCGGAGTCGGCAAAAAACTGTAGGTCCCACCAATTTGTAGGGAAAATTCAAATCGGCACACCACAAATTGGAAGAGAAGCTTGGCGCAAAAATCTCTTAGGAGGTTTATGATGATATACCTGTTATATATCGCGCCATAGAGATAGATAGATAGGGATGCCATACAAAAAATATTTAGTAACTTTGTGAATGTAAAATTAAGAACACAATAAAATTAAGAACACAATAATAATAATTCAATCATTTAGAACCAACATGTAGTTTTGTTTTTGTAGTCAAGTGCCTTCAAACACGTGGTCAAAGGTTTGAGTTACTGTATATCAATTGGAATGGAGATTGGATTACAGTCTGGCATACCGAAGCGCTTAAGTACGCTGGCAATACGAGTATACTCGGATTGATCAATTGTGTAAGTTTTATTTAACTCATTCCAATGAATGCGCATGCCTGAGACTGATGACGCCATTCCCATGTCTTTCATTTTAAATTTCAACGATCACTCTGTTTTTATTTGCGAGACGCTTTTTCATCGTTCGAAAATATTAACACGTTGTCGACATATATGGCAACATACACCATGCGATTCTTACTTACGTTAAAGTATATAAATTGATCAACTTCGATGCGCTTAGGATCAAGATTGACTAAAACTGCTTCCAGATACGACTTGCTTGTTTCAGCCCATAGATCGACTTGACCAGACGACACAGTCTACCAGTGCCATTTTTGAAACCTGCGGGTTGTTTCATGTACATCTCGTCGTGTAACTCACCATTTAGGAAGGCAGTGACAGCATCTAACTGGTGTACATAAAGATCGTATTTTGCAGCCATAGCAAACAGAAACCTTATTGGTGTATATCTAACAACAGGTGCAAAGGTTTTTGTGTAACCAACCCCTTCTTTCTGTGAGCAACCTTTGACTGCAAGTCTCGCCTTTTGTCGTGCAAGTGAGCCATTAGCCTCGCCTTTCGTTTTGAAAACCCTTAGGAAAAACGTTCTTTATTTTCATTATAATACACCAGCTATTTTTGTTTAACGTACTGCTGTAGCTTATGTTATATTCAATTGAGTCATTGACATATACTAAGACTCCGCCTGTATGTCTACTGTGAGAATTACATCGTATAAGTTTATAGGTTTTTATTTCGAACAAACCAAAGGGTCAAGTGCGGTTTTTGTATTTCTCTCACCTTTGTTAGCTACGATACTATTTATATTTAAATACACACAACTCAGTTGTGTTGTTGTTGTTAACTGTGCTGCCCCATGGGCTCAATCACTCTAAATTGTCATCAAGCTCTTCTAACAGAAGTCCGAGGAAACGCGCAGTTTCTACAGGGTTGGACCAGAGTGATGTAGGTGTTAGAAGAGTGGGTTCAACTGAACAGGAGAAGAGATGTATGGTATCATAAGGGGTCATACCACATCCAGGGCATGTATTTGGTATGTTGGGGTTCAGTTTGGATAAGTAAGAGTTTAACCTATTGCAATATCCAGAGCGAAGTTGTGCTAGTATGACTCTAGTCTCCCTCGGAAGTACACGCTCCTCTTCAGCCAATTCAGGTGGTTGAATATTAATAACGGGATTCACAGGCCGAGATCTGTGAGATCTGTCTACCGACTCGGTGTGGAGGTCATTTAGAGCCCATCTGTGTTTCCGCAGATCAAACGGCAAAGAGATATGATGCCGGGGCGGTGCTACATCCAAAAGATGTCGGTTTGGATGACTAGGTTTATGACAGTTCAGAAGGAACTGTCTACTCAAGAGTTCCGCGTGCTCTTGAACATTGAGCAATTTTGCCTCTTGATGGAGGTGAGACTCAGATGACATAAGCAGGCATCCCGTAGCAGTTCTGATGGCGGTGTTTTGGCAGACTTGCAATTTCCTCCAGTTGGTGTCAGAAAGATTGGGCGACCATATAGGCGCAGCATAGTCAATAACCGGCCGGCCAATAGCCTTATATGTAGCAAGCAATGTTTCTTTGTCTTTTCCCCAAGTACTGCCGGCCAGTGACTTGAGGATCTTATTGCGGCTCTGTACCTTTCAGGCTATTGCGGCGGCATGACCAGCGAAGGTGAGGCCGTTGTCAAATGTCACACCCAAGATTTTTGGGTGGTTGACAGTAGGTAGAGGTACTCCGTCTACGTGGACATTTAACTCTCGCCCCATCTGCGCATTCCATGTAGTAAACAGGGTCGCCGTCGATTTAGTCGGAGATAGGGTCAGAATACGCTCGGTGAAGAAGCTGGAAAGGTCATGGAGGTAACTGTTGATTCTAATACAGAGTTCATCAATGGAGGGACCCTTGCCCGAGGCCATTATCGTGCAGTCGTCAGCGTAGGAAACAATGGAGACTCCCTCTGATGGGGGGGCAAGTCTCGAAATATAGAAATTAAACAAAAGGGGAGAGAGAACACCACCTTGCGGCACCCCTTGTTTTATTCTTCGTGGTCTAGATTTCTTGTTCCTGAATTTGACTGTTGCCTGTCGACCATTGAGGTAATTAGCGGTCCACCTCTTAAGGCCGGCAGGGAGCGGTGTCTCATCCAGATCTCGGAGGGGTGTGGCGTGATTGACCGTGTCAAATGCATTTGACAGGTCAAGTGCCACGAGCACCGTCCTATGGTTTGGTGGATGTTGATTCAAACCGTTATTAATCTGCGTTGTAATGGCGTTCAAAGCGGATGTCGTGCTGTGATTTTTGCGGAAACAATGTTGATGATCGGCCAATTTTAGATTTGTAACGAAGTAAGGAAGCAGAATGGACTCTAGTAATTTCACTACCGGCGAAAGGAGGGATATCGGGAGATAAGACTCTCCTAGGTTCGCCGGCTTCCCTGGTTTTAGTAGGGGAACTACAATCGCTTGTTTCCATATCTCAGGTATAACGAAGGTAGTTAGAGAGAGATTAAAGAGAGCCGATAAATAACTCTGTCCTTCGCGGCCAAGGTGTTTGATCATCTTCATGGCGATTCCGTCGGGTCCGATGGATTTTGAGGGTTTGGCCTTCATTATGGCTTCCTTAACCTCTGCGACTGAGACGGCAATGGGCGCAGTAGAGTGTTTGTGTTTGCGCGCACGTCGGAAGGCTCTACTCTTAGTCCTATCCGCAGGTGGATGTAATATAACCAGCCGGCAAAAGGAGCTCGCGCATTTCTTGGCGTCCGATTTGACGCTGTCGCCGAAAGCAATGGCAACCTTGTCTTTGTGTTTGGTCGGATTGGATAGGGCCTTGACAGTCGACCATAATTTGCCGACTCCGCCGGAGAGGTTGCATGTCTCAAGGTGTTGTTTCCACGTGGTCAGCTTGTGTTCGTTGACAATCCTACGAATTTCCGCATTGAGATCTTTTATTCTGGGATCTGCGGGATAGATGAGTCTCACTTGGTCACGTTCTCTTGCCATCGCCGCAGCTTCTGCCGGGAAATTCGGACGAATTTCTGGTATTCTGCCAGCAGGAATAAAGCGGCATGAGGCTGAATCAATGATCTTGCGAAACTCTCCTTCGCCTTTGCGTACGTCCGTAGGAGTGGGTAAGGCAGCGAAAGAGCGCTCTGTATATTCAGTAAAGCGGTCCCAGTCCGCTTTGGTGAAGTTGATGTATGTTATTTTATCAGTCGTTATGAAGTCGGTCGGTCGTTCAACAGAGAGTAAGATGGGTAGGTGGTCTGAAGCTAATGTAAGCATCGGTCGCCAGATAACAAAGTTAATAAGGCCGGCGCTCGTTATGGAGATGTCTGGCGAGCTGTGGTAGTTACCTGCCACCGTGGTGGGGGCATCTCCATTGACTGTACAGAATGATGAGTTATCTATTTGGTCTGCAATTGCGTGATGCGCGTTGAAGTCGCCTAGGATTAGACGGTTATCGCCCCTTAGCAATGCACTAATGTCGAGATGATAATCTCTAGGACAACACGTGACAGGAGGAATATAGATGTTTAGGATTTGCAGGTCGGCGTCTCCTGACCGGTCTGCTATGCCTTGGCATTCTAAGGTAGAGTCCCTGGGGTCGACGTCACACAGAGTGATGTGTAATGAACGCAAGGCCACCCCCAAGACCGCTGGGACGGTCTTTTCGATGTACATTATACCCATCACAAGTTCGTAAGTCCGATCTCGTGTTCAGTTTTGTCTCTTGTATCGCGCCGATTTTGATGTTGTGCGTCTTCATAAAGTCAGTTATCTCCGCGATCTTTCCAGCTAATCCGCTACAGTTCAGCTCCAAAATTTTGAAGTGTGTAGGAGGGGAGACAGGGGACATACTAGGCGTGAGGGACTGATGCCTAGGTGGAGGTAGGCTAACGCCTAAACTATGTCGAAGTATAGAGTTGACAGCGCCATGGCCGATGTTGTCTGGTGTGGAAGGCGGCTGTGTAATGCAACAGGGGGCTATGAACGAATCCGTCCAAAGGTTACCGTTTGCGAGCCCAGAGCACATAAGGGTGTGACACAGGCCAAGGCAATTGTTGCACTTGGCCGATGTCGCAGGCGTATATAATCTTTGCCGACGAACGGTGCACGTAGTGAAAGGTACTAGGAGGTGGTGTTCCTGACCCACGTGCAGGCTGGAAGCAGGGGGGGGGCATAAGGGGCAGAGACAGAGGGGACTGACGCTCGGCGATGCTCATATCTGACCTATGCCGGAGGGGATAGGAGTGTTGAGCGGCCGTGTGAGATGGAGACGCTGGTGTGCGTGAGCGACAGTCGGGAGTGGGTGATTCAGGGATGGCAGCGGTGCTGCCAGTCGTATAGACTGAGCCACTATTGCACTATTGTGACTATTGGAAGTAGGTAGAAGCGGTAAGGGAGTGCCAGAGCGGCGACTACCGCGGGACGTCCTCGGACGTGTACAGCAAAGTGCCTCAAAAGTACTAAAGAAAATACGGGGTCTGTGGATGGCAGGGTTAAGCCCTGAACATCCAGATTTATGTAACCATCTCTTACACTTGGCGCATTGTACCGAATACGACCGTTTAATATAAGTTTTCTTCCAGCAAACGCAGCAGATCCAGTCACTTGGTCCAGGATTGGGTTCGACCCCAGCCCGTAACAAGAGACAATGGAGCAACCCAGCTGCCAGGGTTTGCTCCGAGGATGACAATTTAAGGGTGGGACGGGACAGATTGGACAGGGTTACACTGAAATAACAGCCCTTGGCCGGGTGAAAAAACCCGGGTCATTCCGGTGCTATAGAACCGGCGCTGTTGTGGTGAACTCAGTTCTAGACCGTTAGTTGCTAAACTCAAATTTTGTTATATTCTTTGCGATCCAGCACATTTGCTACAATCCACTTTATTTGTGCAATCACTTGCTTTGTGCTATATCCCAAGCACTTAAAGCATCTCAAAACACTAAAATGTTCACACGCGATACAGGTATCCCATTCAATGTATAACCCTTTTTGTTACACTATATTTTCGAATGTTACTGCATCAGCTGCTACTAATGCAATATAACTCTCTTCCCTACTATTGGCATTTTCATAAACCTTTAATATTTTGAAGTCTTTTCCAGCACATGAATCGTTTCTAGTTTTTCGGCTTCGTAATCATTTCCTATAGCCTCTCGGACTTTCTAATGTACATTTTCACAAGCTTCCCTGTTTTTGCATTCTACGACTATATCCCCTTTATTAACTTCCTTAAGATTTCTAACGAGGCCCTCTGTGGGCTCAACTATTTTCTTGTTTTCGTTTGACTTGCGCGCTCACGAAAATGCCTTTTTCGAATTTTCAACTTGTAACTTACTAAGATATTCATTTCTCTTCTGGAAATCGTTAGATAAATTCTTTATAATACCGTTTTTCATTTAATTCATTTTAAATTCTATATTATGCTTCAGAAGGGAGTTAAAATCCGTTCGGATTCTACTTTTTAACTAAAAGCACTTATTGATGAATATCTATTCAACTATTTGTTTCACATCACAAGCTTTCATTTTCGAATGCTCACTTTTAGTGATTAAGTGTTTAATATCGATAAACTTTGTATTTGTGTCCGACAAAGTGCTTTGGTAACAGAACCATTTCAAATTTAAATTCTCTGTTAATATCTTAATTTAATTTCTTTTGATATTACTACATTTGATACAGAAGCTGTAACCACACCCTCCAGAGCATGCTATCATTTAAATAAATTGAATGAGTAAGAACCAAGGGATGTAATGGCGGCTTTGCTGTCGCTAAAAATAAAGTTTTCCTTGTCGATAGCTTGTTCTCCTATCCAAATCGTGGTTCACACGATTGCTAAACCTCAGCCTAGAAGACACTACCATGATCAGGTAGTCTGAAGGATAGTTCTAGGTCTCGGTCCTTCGGTACGACTATTCCAACCCTGCCGTTTAATTTGGAGCTATCGGTGCATGTGGAATGCAGTGAAGCACCGATTCCAATCCTCCTACTGGGAATATTTACCGTAAAGTTGCTACCCGCAACTGCACTGGTTGCGCAACGATCTTTCCATCTAGGAAAAAAACTAAAATTGTTTAGTATGCTATAATGTCCTGTGGTTCTAATGCTCCAACAGGACCCCACTATCCGATATGTATCGCATAATCGCGGTGTAAATTAATTTGCATATTTTGGATTAATTCCTCTTTTTTGCCTATGTCTCTTTTACAAGAGTATAATTGACAATGAATTACGTTGTCCGTGCCATATTTTCCATATTGAAACCTCTCGCAGTGGTACCTGCATCAAGTCACAAGAAGTTTATGGGAATTTACCTCTGTGTGCAATAGCCAGGCCATCAGCATATGCCACACTATTCCTACCGCCAACATGTATCTCTTAACAACGAGTTTACAGCCAGGTTCAATAGAAGTGAGGAGAGAAAGCGGTTTATGTCAACTTCCTCAATGATGAAAGTATTTTCCTTACCTGGAGTAGTTGATCAAGCAGTTCCACCGGGGTGTGAATTACACAGAACGGAGTCTGGGCTTATATTGCTGAAGGCCCCTTTCAATGTTTAGCAGATCAACCATATACAAGGTGGCGCAAAAGTAATCCTCCTATCAGAAAATGCTATAAATTTTGCGATTGGCCCCTAAAGTCAGTTCTGTTTTGACATTTGTGTAGTAAATACATGCGAAATACACGTTAATAAACAATGTTACGCTACACTGCTCCAGAACGCGGAATATTGCTGACTATTTATTTGACCAATAATCGGTCGGTGAAAAACGGTTACTGCGCAAAAGTAATCCTCCTATCAGAAAATGCTATAAATTTTGCGATTGGCCCCTAAAGTCAGTTCTGTTTTGACATTTGTGTAGTAAACACATGCGAAATACACGTTAATAAACAATGTTACGCTACACTGCTCCAGAACGCGGAATATTGCTGACTATTTATTTGACCAATAATCGGTCGGGGCCAAACAGTACTGTGAATGGTGAGCGCTACAGAGCAATGATCAACGAGTTCTTTTTGCCGCAACTTGATGAATTGGGATTGGAAAACATGTGGTTCCAACAAGACGGTGCAACAGCACACACTGCACGTGCCACAACCGATATGCTGAACATCGGAAGCTTACTTTTGCGCCACCTTGTATAAACGCATAGCTTTTTCTGGCGCACAGAAGCCTACACGGAAATATATAAGTAACCGAAATTTAAGTCTGTGCGTCGCTTTTCAGAGTCCAAAAGTCAATGCTTTTTATATATATGGAAGTTGTAATTTAAAACTAATGCACTTGATATACGTTTTAAATACAAACGTGTAAAACATTTACTTTGAATAGAAAAAATACCCAAAAAACAGTTCATCAAAATTACATAACGTCAATAAAAAATGTCACGTAAAATAAATTTGGGATTTAGAGTTAGTTTTTAGCGCGCGGAATTCAATTTCGGTTATTTTCATACAAGTAATATGAACATGAGAATATTCTAAAAGAAAATTCACGCTGTGCGTTTATATATGGTTGAGCTGTAGGAAGACCACAAACAGCTAATCATGTTTATCCAAGGACACTTCAATATTGGGAACTAGGCTGTGAAGCGTTTATTTAGGATTTACCTTTTCTCCGTGATGAGTATATTTACATCCAGGTTTATTGCGGATGCTGCGTGTGCGTTATGCAAGTTTCCCGGAAATTGTGTATCCAGAAGCAGTTGTAGGGTTTCCCCATGTCTGCTGGTCCAGGTACGGGCAAGGCTTTCTTGTATGCCCTTAGATTGGGGTTCACTGTATAGGGTTATGGCTTTATTTAACTGTGTTCCGCAGGACTTGCGAAGTGAGTCAAACTCATGGGACCACCAATGACGTTTAATAGTGTCGCTTGGGTTTGCCACAGGGCAAGCCTGCCCTAAGGTATTTGAGAGCGGTGATGTGAAGGTCGTTACCAATCTTCGAGCCCCTCACATGATGAAGGGGATCGTGGCGATAGCTCCGGCAGATCTCTAACTAACAACTCTTTTGTTTAACTTTAGAATAAATAAGGCTCGAGTTTAAATAAAAGAAACATTTGAGGCTTTGTTGTGGCTTGCTTTACGGTCCTTCTTATCCTTCCTTAGTATCACAAGGTGCTAGTGCCAGAGCGTACCGGGTCCATATCCCTCAAAGGACTATCAATATCGGCAACACTCCCCAGAAAGTTCGGAGTACTGTGCTATGACGTAGAATGTACGAAAGTATAATATTATGCAGGGTTGCGCAATCCCTTTGGTGAGTTCTAAAGCAATGGGTTAAGGATGATTGATTGCAAGCCATCAACCGTTTGTCTATTTTGACATTTGCCATTACACTTTTTTTCTGCCTTCTTTTTTTCGATTCAACCAACCGCTAGCCGCTATTGAGATTTTTCCGCTGTAAAAATTATAAATTGGTGAAATACTTAATTTTGCAATAAATGCAACCATATTGAACCGGCAAATCTCAAATAATTTGGAAGATAAACTTATTATTGGTAAGCATACAGGGCAGCTGACTCGCATCATCTTTCTTGGACAAACCGCCTCAACATTTTTTTGGCCCTCACGAGGCGGATAATTTTGCAAATCACATAACCTCATTTTAACGCTTTTGCACATGCAAAATCGAATGATCTCCGGTGCACCAAATAAGTTATAGATACATCAAAATATAAAACTACGAAGAAATAAAATAAAGACTACTGATTTTTAAATTGTTGATGTTATTTGCTATTGGAGTGTCACCGCATATATTTAAAACGTTTTTGTCAGACTATTATTTTGCCCTCTCACTGCCCCTCATACATAAGTGCATCACGTAGTACATTTAATTTTTATCGAAATGGCGAGCTCAGTTAAAACACGCGATTCTGCACTCAATGCGATAAAGAGGTACCTGACGAAAAGTACCTCCGAAGCTTATCCTATGGACGAGGATACAGTCGAAAGTTACCTACAGCTTCCCAAAGAACAGTGGGTAAGATTCAACGCTGATCAGGATGCAGTGGAGATAAGTTGTGGAGATGATCTCAAGGAAGTAGAAGATAATGCCCGAGTTTAGGGCGAGGCGTGGTTTTCTGAAGCCTTAGCCAATTTCAGTCGCGTTTAGAAATGTCGTGCAGAATCGCAATTCCCTTCTACCTCAACGCCAGTAGCTGCCGCTATTCGTCTCTCCAAAATGGATCTACCTACGTTCTCGGGTGATTCCACAGAGGGGATACCATTTTTTGACGCATTTTCATCGTTAATCGACACAAATACTACGTTGTCAAACCGACAAAAACTGCACTATCTTCGGGGTTGCCTAAAAGGCGAAGCATTGAAAGTCATAACCGGATTCAAGGTATGCGATGCCAATTATGTAGAAGCGTGAGTATTGAAATCCCGATATAAAGTTATGAGGGTAATTGTCGCATAAGGGAACTTAAGGCTTTGGGTCGAACAGTCGACTTTTGAGACGATTGACTTGTTCATGAAGTGGTGAACAGGTTAGCCTTCGAAACAAGAAAGCAATGGGAGCTTTCACTGGTAAGCGACGACTGCCCGACTTTCGAGCAGCTAACCACATTTTTGGAGGTTAGGTGTCGCTCGCTCGCTTTGCTGTCATCTTCCGTCAAATCAGTAGCAGTCAAGGGAAAGTCAGCTTCACTTACTGCCATGGGGCACACAGGTTATATAGCTGTGATAAGTTTAAGAATTTAAACTTCAACGGTAAATCAAAATTCGTAAGGGAATCACGCTTATGCACAAACTGCTTAAGCTCAGGTCATTATAAGGCTAAGTGTAATAGTACATTCGCATGCAGGGTGTGCCACCAGCGCCATCATACATTATTGCACACCGCCTCCGCCGCACCCAATATCTCAATTACCGCTCACTTCGTCAATAATCCATCTGCAGCCATTCCAGGCTCCCTCCCCGCAGACATTTTACGGCTGCCAACCGTTAGCACAACGCCTTATTATCCCCCCTCACACCCTTGTACTCAACCAGCAGGCGTATTATCATATTTAAACACCGATTTAACACCATTGCATTCAAGGCAGAGAGTCGTGCTTTTAGCTACGGCGCTTGTCAAAATCCAGGATTATTCCGGCGGCTGGCAACTCGCACGCTTGCTCTTCGACTCGGGGTCACATGTGTCATTTATAACTGAGGCGTGCGTGCAACGTTTAAAGCTACCACGCAAGTCGTTTGCAGTAGTCGTTACAGGAATAGGCTCTTCGCAAGGAGGTCGCTCCAGAGGCGAAGTAAGGCTCTCGCTATCATCATATTGTACCGACGAATGCTTCGACATCAAAGCATTAATTCTTCCAAAAATTACAAGTGAGTTGCCTACGCAATCTGCTCCAGTATCAGATTGGCCGCACGTCCCGGGATTGTTTCTTGCTGACCCCGAGTTGATGAAACCGGGTCGTATCGATATGCTGGTGGGAATGGATGTCATGCAAATTTCATTTGTTCTGAGTTACGTAAAGGTCCATCTGGAACGCCAGGTTTTTGTCCCTGGGTTGTAATTGTTATTTCCTAGTCAGTTAGGTCCCAAAAGTATAGAAAACAGCTATTGTCGCAAGATAACTTTGCTTTTGTGACCATGGCAGCGCTTATGTATCTGCGTTTATTTTTATGCTTGTTTGTGGAAAACTGATACACGAGCGCATACAACTTGTTTTCTCTACATTTGTGTGGGTTAAAACTAGTGTTGGGCAGTATCGATTCCAAAAGTACTCAGTACTCGATGCTGAAAAGTATCGACAGTACCCGATGCTTAAAAGTATCGATACCAAAGTAGTAAATACACAAAAGTACTCGATACTGCCCAACACTAGTTAAAACAACAAAGTCGTCGCAATAAATTTTGCAAAATTTTTGTGATTTATTGAGATTTGTTTCTTATTTTATTACAGATAAATTCGTTCAAACATGGCTTCACGAGGCTGCAAGTATCCTGCAGATGCATTTTGTTATGTCTGCGGATATTTTATCAAAACAAGAGCGAATAAGTACTCTTTGGAAACAGGTTTTAAAATGTGCGAAGCTTACAATGCTTATTTCGGCATGCCTGTGGGTGATCAAGACAAATCCTGGGCACCTCATTTCGCGTATGAAAACTGCAAAAGGACTTTGGAAGGTAAGACATTTTAAAACTATATTGCTTTGTTATGGGTAAAATAAATGTTTCTATTAACTTTTATATTAGACAGTACTTTTCTTTTCTAATTTTTTTTTTTCAGGAAGGTACAGAGGGGAAAAGAGAGCTATGAAGTTTGCTGTGCCAAGAGTTTGGAGAGAACCCACTGACCATTCAAGCAACTGCTTTTTCTGCATGGTCGACCATTCCAAACGTCGGACTGGCAAAAAAGCAAGTCAAATCATGTATCCTGACATTCCTTCATCCATGGCTCCAGTTCCACACAGCTCTGGCCTCCCCGTTCCTACTCCTCCAGAAAAAGAGCAGGTGTCTTCCTGTGAGAGCCCTGATTCCATGAGTGTGGAAGACAATGAAGGTGAAGGATTTAATTTACTAGCTGATAACAAAAACCCATACTATCCCAACCAAAAGGACATGAATGATTTGATCAGAGATCTTGGTCTAACCAAGTCCAATGCTGAAATTTTGACGTCCAGACTGATGCAGTGGAATTTGCTGGATCCTAGTGTTAAAGTCACATGTCAGAGGAAGCGTCACGAACTTTTTTCCAACTTCTTCATCAGCGAAGATGGGCTCTGCTTCTGCCACGA